>CM046874.1:471897337-472560032 GCA_025667525.1 Glebionis coronaria | reverse complement strand
AGAAAGGGAGAAAGCCCACTCACCAACCAACCACTAACTATATTTAGTTTCTCCCTTCACATTTTAGGGAGCTAGCTTTTCATTTTCTTTTTCCCAGTTTCTTAGGATCGGTTCATCACCAACACCATTAGGGTGTTTGGTGATTTTTAATTTTTCCTTCAAACTTGTAACTCTTAATTATTACTCTTGTTACTTTTACATTAATCTTTCAATCCAATCTTTCTATTCATCTTGTTCTTCATCATCTTCTATTGCAAGTTCTTAAGTTTTCTATTTGATTCAAGTTTGATTTTAAAAAGTTGTTGATTTAGTGTTTTTATTGGTGGGATTTGTTTCTTATGGTATTTTAATGATTATTGGTTAGTTTGGTAAAACCTTTTTGAGTATTTAAGTCGATTTGGATTCAAATCTGTATGCCCTGTTCTCACGTTGCTGTTACTGTTCTTCAACCCAGATTTTCCGAATAGCTCTTTTTCTTTCTCTCTTATTCGGAACATTTCAGTCTTTCCGAATTGCTTGTTTATTCCATCCTTATTCGGAATATTTACATATTCCGAATAGTCCCTATTTTCCGAATAGAACCATGTTTTCCGCATAGGGTACTTTTTTCCGCATAGGCCTTGTTTTTCCGAATAGCTTACTTTTTCCGCATAGTCCAGTTTTTCCGAATAGAGCATTACATTCCGAGTAGCCAGGTTTTCCGAATAGGACAGTCTTTCCGAATTGGCCATACTTTCCGCATAAGATAACTTTCCGCATAGATGTTTATTTTTCCGAATAGCATGTTTTTCCGCATAAGCCAAATTTTCCGAATAGCATGTTTTTCCGCATAAGCCATTTTTCCGAATAGAATTTATTATTCCGCATAGGACTTTATTATTCCGAATTGATTATTTTTCCGAGTAGGATTTTATTACGATTAGATCATTTTCAGTTAGGTCAGTTTTCAGTTGCTGCTTTCTTTAAATTTTTAATCCTAGTTTTACTTTTTAATTGATTCAAGTTTATATTTTCATTTACGTTAGTCATTTATCTTTTCAATAGAATAGAAAGCCAAAACCCCTTTTTTTGTCACCAAGAACAAATCATTCCACTTTTAACTGAGATCAATTCGAGAGGATTCCGAGAAAACGAACTTTTCAACATAGAAAATCTCATGGATCAGGGTACTTCTCGATTCTAGTTTCCTCTATTTGCGTGCCCTCGGGTCGTTTTACGAAAAACATTTTTATAAATTATGAATCAACGGAACAAAACGAATCTAATAAAAATTGTCTCATCAAAAATGGAGTTCAAAAACGTAAATACGTAACCCTAGGGTTTCCGGTTTAGTCGTAAAGGACGTTAAATTATACTCGTAAGTCCTAATCTCTTCTCGTAAATTTGTAAGTTTATGAAGCAACACAAATTTAAATTCCAAAATAATATTCACGAATAAATTTATTTTCCTGAAATGTCAGACTGTCACCAAAAATGGTGTATCTAGACGTAAGCACGTAACGTAGAGTCCTCCGGTTTAGACGTAGTCGATGCTACTTCAAGACGTAAACCCAAATTTATTCCCAAAAATGAGTGAGTTCATAATATAACATTAAAATAATGATTTTGAATAATACTTGAGAATAAAATATCAACCATAAATTGACGGATTGTCACAGCATCCAAATACTGCTCAATCGGATATATAAAGTGACCCGGATAAAGAACTCTTTGCATTGATTTCCGTTCATCCGTAATGGAAGCAGTCCCAAATTACTGCTCAAATGGACGTGTAGAGAAATCCGGATAACTATCTCTTTACATTGTTGGCATCATTCGTTTCTGAACTTTTCTAGAACAAGCCTTTGAACCTATGACATCTATACCCTAGCAGATGACAAAGTTTTTAATAGCTTCGAGGACGAAGCTAAAATAACGGGACAGTACTGTAAAATCCATGATTTTACCATGAGAAAAATGTAATAAAAGTATACTCAATGACCCTAAATCATTTCTCAACCTAGTAATAGTAATCGAGTTTCGAGGACGAAACTCAAGATGGCATGTGGATGGTGTAAAACCCGAGATTTTTCGTTCATTAAATAATAATGAAGTATGTTTCAAAGCCCTTTTTGAACCATACAAAAATCATCGGACTTGAAAATTTGATAAAAGTCATATAACCCGCGTACCAACAATTCAATAATTTAATTTCATAAATTATTGTCGAGAGATACTTGATAAACGATTTGATTAAATTGTTTATTATTACATTTATCTACGGAGGGATTAAACGAGAAATATTTCTATTAAAACGATACTTACGTTATAAAAACGATAAATGACAAATACTTGTCGTTTAAATAAACGAACACGTTCTTCGTATTTATACATCATATAAATACTCCATTTTATTGAAAAATGATTTTTAGATCAATTACGCAATCCTCGTAAGATGAATCAAAATTCATAAACCACGAACGTCACCCGAACCGTTTATTAGTAAACGTATAACAGATGTTACACATTAAGCCCTTGCAAAATAATTGAAACAGAAGCCCTAAACTATAAGGAACTTGGCAAATGGGTTTTATATCTTTCAATGGGTATATATATGTGTGTTTTAGGGTTTCATCTCTTTCATTTTAACCCTAACCCTAACACACACTAACCCTAGCCTCCATTTCTTCTCTCTCACTCTAAAATGGCACCCACCACAAATCCGGCCACCATAATAGTACGCCGCATCTACCTTCATCTTAATAAGATCTAGTAGATCTATGATTTGCACCACTGTTGTGACCAAAACCCCACAGCCGCCACCCATTTGAGGGTGTTTGTCTCATATCCATGCCCTAGCCGCCACCCTCTTGGCTACTGCCACCACCTTCGTGGCCTCATCACCATCACGACATCACCATCATTGCATGTTCCAGCCATGCAGCCACCAGCCGTGACCTCTATCACCACCAGCAGCTTGGCCGCCACCTGCATCATCACCATCATCAGTCGTGACCCCATGTTCACCAGCCACCATATTCGTGGCCACCACAGCCACGCAGCAGCCACCATCCTCTACAGCCGCAGCCCCTTCTGCCAACCCCATCGCAGCCTCCTGCTGCCTTCCATCGGTCAGCCACCACCAGCCGTCCCATCCTAGATCCACCTCAGCCACGCCACCACCTTCCTATACTCCAGTCGTGACTCCACCACCAGATCCGAAGGCCACCATTTGCTATCAACCGTAGCACCACCTATGCACCACCAATCACAACCTTGGAGGGTGTTTGTTGCTGTATTCACGAACCCATCAGGGGTGTTTGGATCTACGGATTTTAGCAAAGATAAGGGGGTGTTTGGTTTTAGGGCAGAAAACAAATAAGGGTGCATTCAGTTAGCCTAGATCCACACAGATCTATACGGATCTGTATTGATTTACTATCGGGAGCGACATGCATGGCGTGGGGATCGAAGATCTGCTGTTAAGCAGCTTCGGGGGCGTTTGGATCTGCTGATAAGGGGGTGTTTGGGACGGTAGAAGGTTTAAAGGGCTGTTTGGGACTGCTGATAACATGCATGTTGATAAGGGAGCGTTTGGGACTGCTGGCTGACTTTAGAGGGCGTTTGGGGTTTCTGATGACGGCAAGGATGCGTTAGCTTACAATGTTATAGCTTAGGGGTATGCTTATGATGTAATATAGGCATGCATGTAGTTTTCCCACTGTAAGTTGTAATCTTCCTATCGTTAGTTATGTAGTACCTACTGACCTCTATATGTTACCACCGTTAATATCATACAAACTAACTTACCACTGTTAGTATTAAACCACCAACAGTTCCCACTGTTAGCCTAACTGTTCCCACTGTTAGCTTTACAGTTCCCATTGTTAAGCTTAGCAGTTTCCACTGCTAGCTATGCAGTTACCACTGTTAGCTTTAATCTTACCCCTGTTAGTTTAAAGTTACCACTAACAGCCTAACCTATCAACTATTTTCATATTATTCCCACTATCTTTATAAAATAGCCACAGTTGATACACAAAAACCATTTTAATAAGTATTAGAATAAAAATATTATATTTTTATCAAGCATGTTATAAATCAGGATTTAATTAATAATAATTTATTTATTATTTTTGAGTCTAATAAATTATTTAATAAAATTAATAATTTATATTAAAGACTATAATGTCATACACATTTTATAAACAACGAGAATACACGGAAACAGTGGATAAGCAACATGCACACTTAACCATCTTCATAACAGTGTATTTAATAATTAAATATACTTTGATATATATTGATAACTAGAATAAGCTTATGACCAATTAGACTGCATGTATTTATTAATTATGCATATACTGAGGCATACTTAATTGCTTAGGTATTTGATGTACTGTGTGCTTAGTGATTGTATACTTGATCATCCTCGAGCTGTATTATACAGGTGAGTTCATAGCCTCGTTTTTTTAAAATCTTTTATGATTTTTCAAACCCGCGAGGGGGAGACATGCTATTAAATAACTACAACTTGTTTTGACAATATAACTATAATTTAATTATAGAATGTAAATTGAACTGTAACCTGTTTTGACTATATGATTGATAGATATTTATTCTATTGAACACAAATTGAATGATAATCATAATTACGACTACCTATTATAGAAACTGTTAAATTGTTGTAAATCGCCCTAATGTTATAAATAGATCTATTTGGGATTGACCATCCCCATCTGGGTGAGTCATGCTCACTGTGCCTCGGCCGGGACAACTGATGTATATCATGTTGGAAACTGGGTTTGGGTGTCTTTTAGTAGGACACTACGTTCTCATCTGTTGAGAACTATAGAAGGTTAAGCTTCAGTTTCGAGTAATAGAAAATGTAATTATCTTTTTTATATTTGCTTTGTGCATTGCTACTATCTATAAGGTTTGTGTTACTAAATTTAATCATATACTACTTAGCAAACACTAAAATGGGAATAATGGAAATGCTAAACTTGGTTACTTTACACTGCTTAGTAAAACTTACTAAATTGATCATTTTACACTACTTAGTAAAATACTGTAATGATAGTATTAGATATATTAAACTTGATTATTTTACACTATTTAGTAAAATACTGAAATGGAAATATGGGAATTACTAATCTTAATCTTGCTCTACTTAATAACACTTAGTGATCTTGATTTTTACTGCTTAGTACATTAAGGAAACAAATCATTGGAAACTTTAAATTTGACTTTTACATCAAATACTGAATATTACCACGTAGGACAACTTAAAATCCTAAACTATGATTTTATAAAACTCTATGAATTCACCAACTGTTGACTTTTTTAAGCATATTTCTCCCAGGTTATTTAGCAAGATTATTTGAGCATGGATTGAGCATCATTTAGGAGCATAAAAATGACGGGGGATTATCTTTTACTGGGATATTCATAACAAATGTTATTTAATGATTTAAACGATTGTACCAAATCAATGTTTATATCAATTGTATTTCAGAAATCATATAATTATGATATGTGCTTTGTAAGCTATTTGTTCATCGATCCACCACTATGATACCCGGTCTGGGGGTGTTACATCCAACTTAATGGACATTCATACAGCCAGCAGTGTGGGAGGAGTTCTGTCAAAATGAAAACAGTGCTATAAAAAATGTAAGATTGATAACTATTCTAGTAGAGCTTAATATCTGTAGCTAGTTATCGTTGATTAGAATTAAGCTAGAAAATCATTTAGTGAAGGATTGAATAGTGTTTGGTAAAATTGGCTATTAGGACTTATACAGTTGTTCATCTAGTATTAGCTGAAAAACTTTTTGAAAAACCAAAAATTAGAGAAAATAGCTTATTCGATAAGGTTGTTAGTAGCTTATAAGATTGTCATTTCACTTGTTTATAATTATATTGTTACTCATAAATGTAGGAATTGCGTTTGAAAGCCATTGTGCGAGCAAAAAAGCCTATCAGTCGTTCTCGCCTAGGACCGAAAGGGTATCGGGGCTTTGAAAAGAAATGGCAAGAGGAGAGAGAAGACCCCTATAAGGAGACCGAACTCCATTTAATACCAGATATTCGTGCAAGCAACAACTGTTTAGGCCATGCTCCCTGAGACAAGGACGGTGTCACGACAGTGCCATCCGACTTACTTGATGTTTCAAAAAATTGGTACTATAATCATTTACTTTTTCAAGTCATTAGCATGGTTTGTTAGAAAGTGTTTATTAATTAATTGTTGGGTTGTGACCAAATAGTTACAAGCAGGAAAAGATTTGGCTCAAGATTCTTAGAAAGCTAGATCTGGAGTAGATTTACTTATTGTGGTTTTCAGACCAGAGCACGGGGGGCGCACAAGGGGTGTCGGGTGCGATGTTGGATACAAAAAGGGAATTCAAGGATATGTTCCGAAAAAGAGGACAAGGAAAGATATTGAAGATATAAGGCAAGATGTTAAGAAACAAATAAAATACAAAATGAAATCAAGTGCCTTTTGGTTCGAAATGAGGGAGGAAATGTAGGCTGAAATAATGAATGAACTGGAATCGGGAAACAATATGTCTTCACCAACGGAAGACGATGGCAACACATCAGACAAGATGGTAATGAATGAACCGCAACAGCATTTGAAAGCGAACTCGGTCCAGAAAATGTCCACCAAAAGCAACACAAAGGACAAGCAGAATGTGTTTATTCCAACAAAGCAGATTCAAGTCCAGAGCTCGGTCACATCAGACCAGATGGTAAGCAATGAACCACAACATCATTTGAAAACGAACTCGGTCCAAATATGTCCACCAAAAGCAACACAAAGGACAAGCAGAATGTGTTTATTCCAACAAAGTAGATTCAAATCCCGAGCTCGGTCCTTATGAGGACCAATGTTAACTCGACTGCAAACAACGTCCCGCTACATCGCATAACGGTAAACCACTTCATATTCATATTTAATCCTTGTGTATGTATGAACTTTTAATCTTCTGAATTTTTTTTCACTCGTTACTACGATTTATGTAGGAAGAAACATTTGGCTGCATGTACGTCCCTAGTTCTATTTTATCCGGAGAGCAGGTCATATGTGCTACTACAACATTATATCCTAGTTTTGGAGAAAATGGCACTATACACTTTAAGAAATTAAGAAAGGGCCATATGAAAGTTTTGTTATGAAGGTTTTTGCACCTCATCATAATATGGAGCTCCCCGTTCCTGATGACGAACTACATACTTTAGAGTCTGAAGTTAATGGGTTCATTCAATGGCCAATTGCTGCGATTGGTCGCTATCTGGTATTATATTTGTTGTCTATGCCATTTGCTGCCATAATTTAATAGTTCATGTAAAAAATGGTATTTAATAGTTGTTAAAGTTGTAGGATCGTGTTTTCTAAGGATTAAGCATGTATGAGTTTATTTATTGAGATGGATGGAAATGGGAAGAACTTAGAGAGAGAAAGGTAGAGAGAGAAAGGAGAGAATAAGAAGAAAGATGAACTGTGATAAATGGTAAGTGTTCAACCCCTCCTAACATGCTAGGAGGGGGTTTATATAGCCCACCCTACATGTGGGCTATATGGGCTATATTGGATCACGAGCCCAATATCATTGGAGTGACCGATCCTTTCTAAATACGTAAAAACGTATTTCCAACAATCTCCCCCAAAGGGAGGTCACTCCAAGTTACAATGTCCTAAATAGTATATAGCTCGTGATCTATGCTAATAATGATGTGACCGAGACTTTCCTTGGAAAACGTATTTCTAACAATCTCCCCCAAAGGGAGGTCACACCATTTTACAAAATCTTAAACCTAGCATACTATGCTTGAGTCTTCGATCTTGTTCTTGTGAATATGCGGATGAGATCTTTGACTTTGGTCTTGAGCATGTGTCCTTGCTTTGACCTTGTCCATTCATCACTTGTGATATTAGCCTCCTCGTGACTTCATGTTCCACATACTTATACTTTTATAAATTCTTGAAAGCTTCAGAGTTTGATACAGCGGAAGACTTGGCTTTTAGACTTTCTTGAATTTGTTGAAGTATTAAGTGCATATAGTATTAGCATGTGGTGACGACTTCTTCTGGATTGTACACTGTAATGCCACCTTCTTGTTACGCTGCATAAGACAGTTAGCAACAAAACATATACACGGATGAAATGGCCTTGAACATTTCATTCTAATTCGGTAGCATTTTATCTCCGGTCGGTGAAGACTGTTGGACGATATTAAATATCGTACTTGTGGCATGTAGTTTCAATTAAGAACCTCCTTGACAAGATTTCGCGGGTAAACCCGTTCTCTTTATTCGACCGTCCAAGGCTGACTACGAACATAAAGAGTGAATCATTTAGATAATAATATCCGCATGATTTGAAGCCGTCAATTCATGTTCCTGGAACAAGTGAAATTCAATTAAGAACTGAACCATCGTTGCTTTCCAGTTGTCACGAGCTTGATTCGTATAGAATCTTGCAAGTCACCTACCAAGTGCTGTTTGAGGTTAACACTAGAAGGATTTCCACTCATCACTGTGAACACTAAGGTATCACTCTGAGTGTTCTGGCAAGATCACTAAGATATTGCATAGAGGCCTAGAACGTGTTTAAATTCATTTAAGACTTAAACCACTGTTGGTTTCTAGTTATCACAAGTTTGACTCATAAAGAATCGCACAAGCACCTACCATGAGCTTTTTGACGTTCGCTCAAGAAGGATTTCCATCTTCATTGTAAATACTTTCGTATTATTCGGATGTTCAGGCAAGA
Organism: Glebionis coronaria; assembly: GCA_025667525.1. Taxonomy (NCBI): domain Eukaryota; kingdom Viridiplantae; phylum Streptophyta; class Magnoliopsida; order Asterales; family Asteraceae; genus Glebionis; species Glebionis coronaria. The sequence continues at coordinate 472,551,270 of CM046874.1, read as the reverse complement.
TCATGAAGACTTTGCCTAGGACTCTTAATATCTTTCTTACTTTTCACATTTTGTGAAAAAGCAAGGAATAATGAAAGTGTGTCCTAATAAGATATATGATGATCTCAAATGGCTCTAGACTCGATCGTGCATTTTGGATTTTAGTGATCAGAGGCTGGAGAGGAGTGCCACCTTTTCAATACCAATTTATTCGGAGTGAATAAATCAATAGATAATGCGTTGTCTCCGTGTGATTAAAACAAATATCTTTTGAGAGATATCTGACTTAGCTGGGATGGGTTGTGCCTTGCATTACTGGGTCGATGATGTCTGTCTTCAATATCAAGAAACATTAAACAATGATTTTAATAGCATATGTATTGACCCGGTTTTTGCTTAAGTTGTATGGAGGGCTTCTTTCTTTACACCCTTTATCTTTACAATTCTTTTTCATTCTTCAACCCCTTCAATGCTTACAAATACCTCATCACTAGCACCTTGTTGTGATTGTTCCAGTGCTAACTTAAGTACTTGGTCCGCATTCAGCTACGTTCACAATCTTTCTTCATCTTTCCTAAGGACTACTATTTCTAGCTATGGAATGTCCTTGGGAAGATTCCTCTGGTTCTAGAGGAATCATTGGACTTTAACCTATCCTACCATCCTTATGTCACCACAATCTTCACCGTCGTGAATAGAGATGTTTTGGGTAAGTGTATGTCACCATGAAATCCATTTTGCTCCCCCTTAACATATGCCACGATATCCGAAAACATTTCGCACATGTCGGGATGAGCTAGCTCGTTAAGTCAAACCATTTGTGATTAATCATTTCCCATATTAAATTATTAACCCAATCGATGTTTTTAATATCAATTGATTTAATAGCATTTTAAGAAAATTTGGGAAGAAAAATGCAAAGCCAATTATCTTCATGAATTGCACAAGCTCCCCCTCAAATTAATGAGGGTGTACGTGAAACGTAAATTAAATACATTTTAAACACAAGTGTAAGGTATTTATCACGTGCAAAGATCATATATGATAATGTATTCACAAGATTAGCGATTTACGAGGTTGGACCTGAATGATGGAGAACATCATATGAAAGATTCACATGGTTCTTGTTCACGAATGTTGGTCACCTCGTCACGTCTGAATTTATCTCTTGACTCCATGTGTATGATTGATATCGTTGTCTTGACACCAATATGTGAACTTGGCACTCTCGACATCAAGGATTCTGAATGCTTGACAATTGCTCCCCCTCAATTGTTGACCCGTGTTCTGTTTAAAGAGTTGTAGTCTTCGTTTGAGTAATCGCATCGTCGAGTATGTAGATATCAATTGTAAAGTGCTACGGTTGGTGGAGATGATAACTTCATAAAAACAAGATTTCTCTTGTTTTAAAAAATAAATGCACTGACACATACATTTATCCGTGTTAGAATGTCTTATAAAGTATACACAATCCCTTACATGGTTGTAAAGTAAACCATGCCCGAGAAAATTAATTCCCGTTGTTGAGTCAAAGCTTTCCGGTGAAATGCTTGACTTGGGTATTAAAAACGGGGTAGTATCTGAAATAATAGCAAGCCATTTTGAGCATGTTTTAAAAGTTTGAACTTCTGCTCGAACTTTATTTACAACCCCGTGTCATTATTGGATGACATTTCTAGTATCGTAAATATTATCGATTCTAGAAGGCATGCTCTTTTTATCAAAACATTTTTGAACACACAATTTTGAAAGATTTAGAAAAACCTTTTGAGAAATTCTCGAAAAATTGTGTTCAAAGTTTTGAAAACCAATTACTTGAGCTTAAGATGTTGAATATCTTACAAAACGAGCTCAAGTCCGAGAAGTTGTAAACTTCCCGTTGTTAAGGATAAGTTTATCATCGGCGATAAACTTTCCTTTTAACTGAAGAACGAGTCCTAAGCTGACATTTACTTAGAAGTCGTTTTCATGAGCTTGAAAAACTGTGAATGTTTTAATGTAAAGCTCATGACCGAGAAAGATGAATTTTTCGTTAAGAAGAAACGTTCTCTTATTTAAAAGATACACTTTTCTTTATGAGCTTAAAACTTGGAATGTTTTAATACAAGATCATGACCGAGAAAAATTAATTTATCATTACAACGATAAGCTATCTTTAAAGATAAGCTTTCCTAAAATTGAAGTTCGAGTTACAATCTGATATTTTAACTGTAAGTCATTGTGCATGAGCCTAAAAACTTCGAATGTTTTTAACATTAGCTCATGCCCGAGAAAAATTAATTTCTCGTTGTAAGGATAAGTTTATCATCGGCAATAAACTTTCGTTTATTTGAAGAACGGTTCAATGTCTGACATTTAACAATGAACCATTTTACACGACCTTAAAACCGTTGAATAGTTTTAAAGTAAGCTCGTGTCCGAGAAAATTTAATTTCTCGTTTTTGAGGATAAGTTTATCATCGGCGATAAACTTCCCTTTATTTGAAGATCGGGTCATCATCTGACATTTAATGAAGAGCCTTATTGATGAGACTGCTTTTATACATGGTCTCATCGTCCAAAACGGGCTTAAAATGCATTAAATATCATTAAAACTGCCAAATATATGCTCGTGTTTGTTACTTGTGTATTTTTAGGTACGTATATTGAGGAAATGGCAAAAGATCACAAGAATCATTCAAAAACGAACACGGGAAACGAAGCCGCACAATGAACCGGGCCCAAGTTTGGATTTTACAAAAATGCCCTTGAAGAATTGAAGATTGGCAACTTTAGTCCCTCAACTTTTAAAGATTTACACTTTATACCCCTCAAATATTCAAAATTATGAATAGGGTCCCTTAAGTTTGAAGACTTTACAAGTTCAGTCCTTGAAGAATCCAAGAAGTACAAAAGAAACCCTTGGAAAAAGTTTTGGAAGTATTTGTGCCAAATTTGACAACTTGCCAAAAGTTGTTAAGTGCAAAATGGGCGTTGATGGCTATTTATAACAAAGTGAACAAAAGAAGAAAGCTTGGGGACTTAAACTGCCAACCAACCAAACCTCCTCACCCACTCACACTTTGACACGTCACATAACCCACCCAAATACCCAAACCCTTACCCGACCCTACCCACTATCCATACCCAAGCCCACAACCCACGTGTTAAACCCAGCTTTTAAATAAACCCAGTCAAACCCCCCCTTTTTTCCCTCCTAACACTTAATTTAAATCCCTTATTACCCAAACCAGATTAAACCCCCCTCCTTAAACCCTAATTACCCCAGTTCCAATTAACCCTAATTCAAAGGGGTTTTATCTGAACTTGTCCAGATCCCTAATTAACAACACCCTCACCCCATCCCACACCAAAACCGTGCACAAGACACACCCATGTGTCTTGTGGACCCCTCCCCTGCCTATCACTTTCGTCCTCAAACCCTACACCCGACCAATTTAACATCCCAGATTCTTCTACTTGGTCCCCAAGTTCAAATGGACGTCCAAGATCAAAGTTGCAAGCTGGCCATCACTCTCATATCACATGGAGCCTCTTTGACTGATTTTGAAGATTCTACAAAGGGCATTTAGGGGAAATCAGCTGCTAGGGTTTTCACATTGTATTGTTTTCTAGATAGTTCTATCATCTAGTATATATAGAGGTCGTATGTGACCCTATATCTTTGTTCCAGTTTTTAGCTCTCTCATTGTAATCTCTTTTTACAAAATTTATAAAGTTGGTAATTTTTGAGAAAATATAATTCCTTTTATTTGATTTTTAAAAGTTAGTTAGTGATTGAGAAGCTAGACTGAGTTCCATATCATATTTGTGTAACACTTTGTGTTTTTTTAAGTTTCAAAAAGGTTTTGAAGATTGTTGAAATATTCAGAAATTTATAAATTTTGAGAAGTGAAGGTGGACCAAAATTTTGAATTTCTGAATATTGATCTTGTTTTCAAAATATGTTAAAGGTTTCAAGGTTTTTGGAAAAGGTTTAAGAGGTTTTAAGAAAGTTTCAAAAAATCAGTATATTTGTGCTTGTTTTTTTTTCATTCTCTTAGCAGGTTTGAGCTTGTTGCTGTTCAAGGTTTCTGCATAGGCCCGGGCCTATAAGGAGGTGGTTTTTCAATCACTAAGGGTCCTGGATGTAGGACCCTTAAGGTAGCATCCTTTTCCCTTTTTCATTTTCAGTTTATGTTTTATAGGTTGCTTATGTGATTTACATGAAAAGTGTTTAAGTGTTGATTAATTTGGTTTGATCTGAGTTAAGTTGGTGTTATATGCATGTTAGGCAAGTTTTAAATTAGTTTGGATGAGATTTAGGTAGCATTGCTTTGAAAAAATTGTATATCAGAATTATTAAGGGGTGTTTGGATTAGCATATTTGTTTGAGTTTCTTTGGAAATTAATGTGTTAAAACCTGTTGCTTTCACTCATTTACTTGTTATTAGCTAGTACTAGTACTTAGTTTTTAGTTTGAACAGGTTTTAACACTTAGGTATGCTAAAATATTGAAAACTTGGTCAAAAATCAGTAAGTGTCTAAGCTGTTTATTTTGGTGATTTTTGAGCCAACAAGTGTGATAATCTGTTAGAATAGGGGTTATAGCAGGATTGTTTATTGGTTACATTATATTTGGTGTCTTTGTATGCAAGATATAGGCTTCTAAATTTCATTTTTATGCCAATAAAATCAGATACATGCTCTTAGACCTGCATAATCTAATCAGTAACTTAAGTGTGCATTTTTTTGGTTTGAACTTGTATGCAACTTGCTTGTTATCTGTTTGATTTGACTCCTTATACTCCAAAGAGTATAAGGGTGCCATTGTCCATCAAAATCATCCACAAGAATCATCAAATCAAGCCCTCTTGATTATAATTGCACAAGTGAAGAAAACATTCTGCTTGTGTTCATAAAAAAGTGACTGAGCACGTTTTTGGTTCCTGATTAGCTTAATCTTGCTCTCTTTGGATTTGTGTTTGTGTTTTTGTAATCAAAGAGTAACTGGTTTGTGTTTTTTAAAAGATAAAAAAAAAAGAACAAAAAGGACGTGGCCAGGACTCGAACCTGCGCCACTCCTTTCACAACACAACACACTCACCACTGCGCCCTTGGGTCTTTTACTGACCAAGGGTGCAAACAACATTTACTTAAGGTGTTTTAAGTTTGGCTTTTCCAAATATAAGCCGTAGCTTATTTGGGCTTTTCTAGCTTATTTAATAAGCTTATTTGTGCTAGCTTATTTTTCCTAGGGTTGTCATAGGTTTTAGGACTTTTCTGTCCAAAAAGTTTAATTTTCCCGTTTTTAATTTATTTATTAGGATTATTTTTAGTTTAATTTTTAGAAAGTAGTTTAAAAATAGATAAAAGCATTTTAAAAAAAAAATAGTTTTTAGGCTTTGTTTAAGTAATTTGAGGTTTATGTATCAAAAAGTTTTCAAAAAGTCTAATTTTTAATTTTATTTGATTTTAGGGTTTTTAGACAACTTTTAAAATTTAATATAAAATTAATAAAAAGGTTTTAGGAACTTTTTATTGCATTTTTGTTTTAGTTATATTATTTAGGATTTTTGGTAATTTTTTAGAATTTATTTATAAACTTTTTATTTTTTGATTATTTAAATATTATTTTATTACCAAAAATAGAAAGTTTGTTTTTTCTACTTTTTTTATTTTTCCTAGGTTAAGGACACATAATTAGGAGTTTTGTCATTTTCCATATATTTTTTTAGGCTTTTCATTTATTTTCTAGATTTAATTTAAGTTTTAATAGATTTTAATAGTTTTTAAGTGTTTAAAAATAGTTTAATTTGGTTTTAAAATTTTTAAAAATAGTTTTTAGCTTAGTTAGGATATTTTTGAGGTTTGCAAACTATTAGATCTTGTTTAAGGCTTTTTAATAATTAAAAGTGATTTTTAGGGCTTTAATTAGCATTAAAAAGTCATTATTTAATTAATTAAAAGGTTTTAGCAAGTTTGGATTTTTTGTAAACTCTTAGAATATTATTGTGGATTTTTAGTAATTTTTAGGAATTTTTAGGTTATAATTTTTAATTTTTGTAGTTTTTACGGTTTTACGTGAACACGTTTTCGTCTTAACTCGAACCGTCTTTGTAACCGTCTTTTCTTTCCTTTCTCATTTCTATTCTCTTTTCTTGTTAATAATAAAAAACATTAATCATCATTCATTACACAACACACGTGCCTCCTCGAGAGAACGAACTCACTCTTACTTGGGTCTTAACTTGTGGTTTTCCTAAACCGCTCGTTAATACTTACCCTATTTACGCTCTTTTTCCTAAAAGACGTATTTCTACGACTATCATTTTGGCGCCGCTGCCGGGGAGTCGTGTTGTGTTTTGATTGAACCATTGTTGTTTTTTTATATTAGCCATAATAGTATTTGTATTAGTAGCACTCTACTAATACGTATTATCGTTTTTTGGTTTTTGTGTGAATATTATTAATATATTGTATACGTAGAACAATAAAAATACAAGTACTCCAAATACGTGAGCAATCACAACCTTGACTTGGGAGGTCATTACCCAACCATTGTATTCGAATCTCAAACCAAAGAAAAAAGGCAAAAATAGATAAATACTTTCGTGAAGCTTAATCTTGATAATACAAACTATAAGGTGGGTATAAGGCGGTTGTATTTCACGACCTAAAGGAAAAAGGCTCTTAAGTGCTTCGCGCCGCCTCGTTTCCTCCGCTTGCTTGTGCGTATTTGATTTTGAGAGTGAATCGAGGGTTTTGCCGCCCAAAGTATTATTACATATCATATATATTTTCTTTGTTTCTATTGATTAAACCCTCTTGAACGATTTGGTGTTCCACCATCGTTCTAAAGTCATCGAAGGCGTTAACTTCACGTGATCGTTTTCATTCCTTGAGGCTTCTTTAATCAAGAGATTTGATTAAGGAGGAGATTTGTAGATTTTTGTCTACCTAATACATTTCACCAATTTCCAAAAAGGTTAATACCATCAAAAAACATCAAAAAAAAATTGAAAAACACAAAATACCAAAAAGAATCTTCTTTGCTCGTCTCCTCGTTGTACGTGACGTTTATGCTGACTCGTAATCAAGCAAAACGTGCACATAGACGAAAGAACAAAACTCCCACTCCAACTCATTCTAGTGAGGAGTCTCCTATTGACGAACCCATTGTACGAGAAGCACCTACCATGGCGAATCGAACTATGATGGAGTTACTTCAAGCACCCACCGAGGGTTATGGAGAAGCTATTGTGATTCCCGCTATCCTTGCGGAGAATTTTGAGGTGAAAACGGGTTTGTTGTCGATGATCCAAAACAACAAATTCCATGGTGATGAGAAGGACAATCCCCACAACCATATCCGCCAATTCAATCGTCTTACCACCACGTGCAAATTTAAGGATGTCTCGAATGACTCGATTAAGATGATGCTTTTTCCGTATTCCTTAGCAGGGCCCGCTAAAATTTGGTTAGAGAAAGAGCCACCCAATTCTATATTGACATGGAAGGATCTCGTTTCAAAATTTGTGAACCAATTTTTTCCGCCCTCTAAGACTACGCATTTGAAAAATGATATTTCTAAATTTTCACAAGAATCAAATGAAAGTTTTTCAACGGCTTGGAATAGGTTTAAGGAGATGTTACATGAATGTCCTCATCATGGTTTTTCCGACTTGCACCAAATAGACACGTTTTACAATAGACTTAATGATCATGAAAGAGATTATTTAAATACCGCCGCGGGTGGTAATTTTTTGTGTAAAACGGTTGAAGAAGCTTTGGTCATAATTGAGAATAGGTCTAAGGTTTATAGCCCTCGTAACACACCGAGTGTTGCCAAATTGGGCTCGTCATCGTCTCGTAGCATTAATGCTTTACAAGATGAAGCAAATGAAGAAAATCGATTTTTTGATAGATTTGCTAGCCTTATGTCCCATTGGAAAGCTCAAGAAGCTTCAAATACCGCTTCTGTTAAAGCGGTTTCTAAGAGTTGTTTGTCGTGTGGGGGAGCTCATGATCTTTCCGAGTGCATTACCGCGGATGGTAACACTTCGAGTGCTTATGTAGCCACGGGAACTTATAACCAAATCGGTCAAGCTTCCCGCCAAAATCAAGCTCCACCAAATCAAAATGCTAATAACTATCGAAACAACAACCAAGGTGGAAATTACCAAGGGAATCAAAGGAATTATAACAAGGGTAATTACCAAAGTAGTAATGGGCAAATTTCAAATCAAAACCAAAACCGTGATTTTCAAAACAATGCCCAAGGTTTTCAAAACGATCACACCAAAAATCTTCAAGGAGAATTTTTAAATTATGCAAAGGCTAATGATGCTAAGTTTGACAATATGCAACGTGAAATGGTTAGCTTAAGATCCGAGTTGAAAAACGAGCTTAAAAACGAACTTGCTAATGAACTTAAAACTCATGCTAATAAAATGGAAGGAAATGTCACACGACTCCAACAAAATCAACAAAAAATGGAGCAAGGTCAACATGAGATTAAGCAAGAGTTGTTAAAAGCGGATGCTAGGCAATCTAAGTTTGAAGACCGTATGGCTAAAATGTTTGAAGCTATCATGTGTAAGCCCTCTTCTTCGGGTGGTCTTCCTAGTGATACCATCGTAAACCCGAAAGGAGAATTGAAGGTTATTACTACTCGTAGTGGTAAAACTTTCAAAGAACCCATTTCTCGTCCAAGTACTTCTATGGAGAAGGAAAAAGAGAAAGAACCCGAGGTTGTGGTTGAAAAGGAGCAAATTCCAAGCCCACGAAGTACCGCTCAAACCACACCTACGGTTGAACCCACACCAATCATGGAACCCGAGATTCCAAGGCCGATGCCTACTTTGCCCCAACCCACACCACCTTTACCCTACCCTTCAAGACGAGACAAGGAAAAGGCACAAGAACGAAATAATTATCAATTTGAACTCTTTATGAAAATGTTTCGTGACTTGCATTTCAATATAATTTTTGCCGACGCCTTAGTCATGATGCCTCGATTTGCCGCGAACTTCAAAAGTATGTTGAATAACAAAGAAAAATTGCAAAAATCATCTAGTTGTTCTTCGGTTTTTCTAAGCCGCATACCTCAAAAAGTCGGTGATCCTGGAAAGTTTTTAATCCCATGTGCTATCCAAGACATGGAAGAATGCTACGCCTTGGCCGATCTAGGTGCTAGTATTAATTTGATGCCTCTTGAGATTTTTAAATCGCTCAATCTTCCAAATCTCACTCCTTCAAGAATGTCAATCGAAATGGCCGATCATTCTATGATTCTAGCTTGTGGAGTTGCCGAAGACGTCTTCGTGAAAGTTGGAAAGTTCTACTATCCTGTAGACTTCATTGTTGTTGACATTCCTATCGATCCTAAAGTTCCGTTAATTTTAGGTCGATCTTTTTTGGATACCTCGAGAGCACTTATCGATGTGCATGCAAGAAAAATCACTCTTCGTTTCAATGAGGAAGAACTCGTCATTAATGCAACCCAAAACTCCACTCTTTCTCATGTGTATTCTATCACATCTTTGTACAATGTTAATCCCATCAAAAACATTTGCAAAAAGATTTCCAATAGAGTTTTAGGAGTTGTTGAGAAAAATGAAGTTCCGTCCCCTCCGCCGATGGAGGTTAAGAGTGTTAAGCCTACAATTCCAATCTCGAGTGATTCTTCGGATGATGAATACGTTGATCCCGATGGGGGAGTTTTCTTTGTTGACAAAAGATTTGAAAACTTACCACTACCTAAGCCAAAAAGATTTCAAAATGTGAGAATTTTTAGTGTAACTAACATTGCTTTAGATACACCAAATATCTTTGACATAATCAAATCAGGTTTTCACAAGGAGAGTGTAAAAGATGAAAAAGGAAAAGATTTTAACTTGAGTTTAAAAGATTTTTCTACAATTCTAACTCCGTCATCACCGCGTGTATTGAGTGCTACAAGCTCGTCTTCTCCTTTTGACGATGCTTTGTGTGGACTTAGTGTGGGGGAATCCCCTTATGTTCCCTCCCCTTTCTCCACCGAGGACGAGATATTTGATCCCGAAATTGCTTATAAAGGGAAATCTCGGTCTTCCACCGATGCAATAAATGGACAATCTTTTCATTTGATTGGTGCGAGTCTACCTCGAGTAGCTCATGTTTTTAGAGACTTACCCATTGTCCCACCCTTCTATTTATTCTCTCCTATTTTCTTGAAACTCTTTGAGTTTTTGTTGACTATTGATGATGTGGCGTTGATTTGTTTTTCCAATAAAAACGAGAACGCCATCTTCGATCCTAGTATTTTGCACCATCAAAGGACTTAGTCCTTTATACCGGTTGTTTTTGGGCCTTGTTTATCATGTAAGCCCCACCAAAAATTGACCACACCATGATTATCCCTAAATGATCACATTTATAGGGATTCGAGTCGAGCTTTTGACTCAGTTATCAAAAACAAGGTGCCTCGTGGGGGAGACCCATGCTTATCCATGTACATATTATTGATTTCTAATTAGTTAATGTGAGGGGATTTGTGCCCTTCCAACCTTTGTTCCGTGGTTGTTTGTGCATTGTGGATTTTAGATCATGATCTTCACGATTGGAGCCTCTCGTGTTCGTTTTATGGGAGCACTCGATCGTTTTGGAGGCATTTCTCAATATCCAAATGATATATCCTTTTATGTTCTAACCTTAGGTTTTTAGCACACTTCATAAACGGCTATTAATTTAATGGTTACACCCTTTCCATGCTAGATTAGGCATTCGACTACGTCTCTAGTATGGGGGTATTTGCACCCCTAGACTCGAAACATTGAGGACAATGTTTAACTTTAGTATGGGGGGTGAATAGATACTTGCCTTGCCAAACCTTCACGCTTTCCAAAGTTTATCGTTTTGTTTATCGTTTTGTTGCAAAATAAGCCTAAAAATGGCCAAATTTTAAAATTTTTCTCATGTTTTATAAGTGTTTGAAGACACGAATGTACTCCGATGGCGAGAATAAGAGTAATTTTTGACTCGACCGTGCGTGTTGAGCACTTAGCTTTGATTCCTTAACTACACATTAGGCTAAGTCTCTTAAATGAGGACGAGAAATGATAGAGCTAATTATAAGTTACTATGCTAAACGTAGAGTACTCGTGTTCTTTCAAAAACTCATGTGTTCTCGTTGTTTTCTTATTCTCCCTTCGCATGTAAATATTTTTTGCTTAATAAATATTGACTTAGCGGTTTAGTTAGGATTGTTGGGTTTCTAGTCTTTTCTAGTAGCTTCCGTGTAATTAAATTGGGAAGACATTAAGGTATCGCCAGCGTCACGGTTTTGAAGTATTGGCACCCCAATAATCGAAAGCTTCACCAAATAATAAGATTTCAAGTGCTCACCTAAATCTAGCAAACAATTTGAAGCCCCACAAGGCCTAAAATCTATGCAAAATTGAAAGTGAATCAAGCCTTAATCTTCGAAGCTTTAAAGATCCAAAATTCGCTTTAGCGTGAGGATATATGTCTTTGGCTAATAAAACCACCGATGAGGCGGATAATAAAAGGCAAGGCAAGACCGAAGCCATAATAAAAGCTTCATGGCGAAGTTGAATAAAAGATGGAGGTAAACCAAAGATAATAAGGCCCTTCCGTTAGGGGGCGTATAAAAGTCTTGGTAATAAGTCTCATGTTCAAAACCGTTATAAAACCGTGTTTATCGATTCTTCTTGTCAACTTAATTTTTTAACATCGTTGTCTATTAGGAGGGGTTATTGATTTGATGGTCTTAGTTACACCGTTAGGACTCTATTTTTAGACCTAAATCTCTATTATCGCATAAGTCAACAATGTATCCTCGTGATCATTAAGACATAATAAAATATAAGAGATACAACTTAGGAATAATGGGAGAATAAGTACGTGATTAGAGCATATGAGTAGTGTTAGCATTACTAACTTATAATGACAATGATCTCGTTGCACGCTTGGCATGGAATTGGAGTGAAAATCGAGGACGATGAAATTATTTCTAACGAAGCATTCACGTGTTCTTATTATATGAACCTAAACGTCCCATTCTGCGATGAAAATCATACATTATGTCTAAAACGCAAGTATTAGTAATAGTAGTAGTGTAGCTAGTTTATCATTTCAATAAAGTGAATAAAATTAAATTTTGGAGGTGCTATGATACTTTATTCTAGCATTGCGTGAGGGCACGACAATGGTTTAGTATGGGGGAGCGACGAGACTGCTTTTATACATGGTCTCATCGTCTAAAACGGGCTTAAAATGCATTAAATATCATTAAAACTGCCAAATATATGCTCGTGTTTGTTACTTGTGTATTTTTAGGTACGGATATTGAGGAAATGGCAAACGATCACAAGAATCATTCAAAAACGAACACGGGAAACGAAGCCGCACAATGAACCGGGCCCATGTTTGGATTTTACAAAAATGCCCTTGAAGAATTGAAGATTGGCAACTTTAGTCCCTCAACTTTTGAAGATTTACACTTTATACCCCTCAAATATTCAAAGTTATGAATAGGGTCCCTAAAGTTTGAAGACTATACAAGTTCAGTCCTTGAAGAATCCAAGAAGTACAAAAGAAACCCTTGGAAAAAGTTTTGGAAGTATTTGTGCCAAATTTGACAACTTGCCAAAAGTTGTTAAGTGCAAAATGGGCGTTGATGGCTATTTATAACAAAGTGAACAAAAGAAGAAAGCTTGGGGACTTAAACTGCCAACCAACCAAACCTCCTCACCCACTCACACTTTGACACGTCACATAACCCACCCAAATACCAAAACCCTTACCCGTCCCTACCCACTATCCATATCCAAGCCCACAACCCACGTGTTAAACCCAGCTTTTAAATAAACCCAGTCAAACCCTCCCTTTTTTCCCTCCTAACACTTAATTTAAATCCCTTATTACCCAAACCAGATTAAACCCCCCTCCTTAAACCCTAATTACCCCAGTTCCAATTAACCCTAATTCAAAGGGGTTTTATCTGAACTTGTCCAGATCCCTAATTAACAACACCCTCACCCCATCCCACACCAAAACCGTGCACAAGACACACCCATGTGTCTTGTGGACCCCTCCCCTGCCCATCACTTTCGTCCTCAAACCCTACACCCGACCAATTTAACATCCCAGATTCTTCTACTTGGTCCCCAAGTTCAAATGGACGTCCAAGATCAAAGTTGCAAGCTGGCTATCACTCTCATATCACATGGAGCCTCTTTGACTGATTTTGAAGATTCTACAAAGGGTATTTAGGGGAAATCAGCTGCTAGGGTTTTCACATTGTATTGTTTTCTAGATAGTTCTATCATCTAGTATATATAGAGGTCGTATGTGACCCTATATCTTTGTTCCAGTTTTTAGCTCTCTCATTGTAATCCCTTTTTACAAAATTTATAAAGTTGGTAATTTTTGAGAAAATATAATTCCTTTTATTTGATTTTTAAAAGTTGGTAAGTGATTGAGAAGCTAGACTGAGTTCCATATCATATTTGTGTAACACTTTGTGTTTTTTTAAGTTTCAAAAAGGTTTTGAAGATTGTTGAAATATTTAGAAATTTATAAATTTTGAGAAGTGAAAGTGGACCAAAATTTTGAATTTCTGAATATTGATCTTGTTTTCAAAATATGTTAAAGGTTTCAAGGTTTTTGGAAAAGGTTTAAGAGGTTTTAAGAAAGTTTCAAAAAATCAGTATATTTGTGCTTGTTTTTTTTTCATTCTCTTAGCAGGTTTGAGCTTGTTGCTGTTCAAGGTTTCTGCATAGGCCCGGGCCTATAAGGAGGTGGTTTTTCAACCACTAAGGGTCCTGGATGTAGGACCCTTAAGGTAGCATCCTTTTCCCTTTTCCATTTTCAGTTTATGTTTTATAGGTTGCTTATGTGATTTACATGAAAAGTGTTTAAGTGTTGATTAATTTGGTTTGATCCGAGTTAAGTTGGTGTTATATGCATGTTAGGCAAGTTTTAAATCAGTTTGGATGAGATTTAGGTAGCATTGCTTTGAAAAAATTGTATATCAGAATTATTAAGGGGTGTTTGGATTAGCATATTTGTTTGAGTTTCTTTGGAAATTAATGTGTTAAAACCTATTGCTTTCACTCATTTACTTGTTATTAGCTAGTACTAGTACTTTGTTTTTAGTTTGAACAGGTTTTGAACACTTTGGTATGCTAAAATATTGAAAACTTGGTCAAAAATCAGTAAGTGTCTAAGCTGTTTATTTTGGTGATTTTTGAGCCAACAAGTGTGATAATCTGTTAGAATAGGGGTTATAGCAGGATTGTTTATTGGTTACATGATATTTGGTGTCTTTGTATGCAAGATATGGGCTTCTAAATTTCATTTTTATGCCAATAAAATCAGATACATGCTCTTAGACCTGCATAGGGTTGTCATAGGTTTTAGGACTTTTCTGTCCAAAAAGTTTAATTTTCCCGTTTTTAATTTATTTATTAGGATTATTTTTAGTTTAATTTTTAGAAAGTATTTAAAAATAGATAAAAGCATTTTAAAAATCAAAAAAATAGTTTTTAGGCTTTGTTTAAGTAATTTGAGGTTTACGTATCAAAAAGATTTCAAAAACTCTAATTTTTTATTTTATTTGATTTTAGGGTTTTTAGACAACTTTAAAATTTAATATAAAATTAATAAAAAGGTTTTAGGAACTTTTGATTGCATTTTTGTCTTAGTTATATTATTTAGGATTTTTGGTAATTTTTTAGAATTTATTTATAAACTTTTTATTTTTTTGATTATTTTAATATTATTTTATTACCAAAAATAGAAAGTTTGTTTTTTCTACTTTTTTTATTTTTCCTAGGTTAAGGACACATAATTAGGAGTTTTGTCACTTTCCATATATTTTTTTAGGCTTTTCATTTATTTTCTAGATTTAATTTAAGTTTTAATAGATTTAAATAGTTATTAAGTGTTTAAAAATAGTTTAATTTGGTTTTAAAATTTTTAAAAATAGTTTTTAGCTTAATTAGGATATTTTTGAGGTTTACAAACTATTAGGTCTTGTTTAAGGCTTTTTAATAATTAAAAGTGATTTTTAGGGCTTTAATTAGCATTAAAAAGTCATTATTTAATTAATTAAAAGGTTTTAGCAAGTTTGGATTTTTTGTAAACTCTTAGAATATTATTGTGGATTTTTAGGAATTTTTAGGAATTTTTAGGTTATAATTTTTAATTTTTGTAGTTTTTACGGTTTTACGTGAACACGTTTTCGTCTTAACTCGATCCGTCTTCGTAACCGTCTTTTCTTTCCTTTCTCATTTCTATTCTATTTTCTTGTTAATAATCAAAAACATTAATCATCATTCATTACACAACACACGTGCCTCCTCGAGAGAACGAACTCACTCTTACTTGGGTCTTAACTTGTGGTTTTCCTAAACCGCTCATTAATACTTACCCTATTTACGCTCTTTTTTCCTAAAAGACGTATTTCTACGACTATCACTTATACACGAGTTTAAACCCTTTGAATAGTTTTAGGATAAGCTCATGTCCAAGAAAACTTAATTTCTCGTTAAGAGGGTAAGTTATCGTTGCGTGGATAAACTTCCCTGTCTTTGAAGTCCGGGTCATCGTCTGTCATTTGACGATGAGCCATGTACACGAGCTAAAAACCTTTGAATGATTTTAATATAAGCTTGTGTCCGAGATAAATTAATTTCTCGTTTTAAGGGTAAGTTATCATTGACGAGATAAACTTCCCTTTCTTTGAAGTTCGGGTCACAGACTGTTATTTGACTATGAGCCATTGTGCATGAGCTTAAAAACTTGGAATGTTTTTTATATAAGCTCATGCCCGAGAAAAATTAATTTCTCGTTGTTAGGATAAGTTTATCATCGGTGATAAACTTTCCTTTCTTTGATGAACGAGTTACAGTCTGTGATGTGACTGTAAGTCCTTATGCACTGTAAGCTTAACTGGAAATCCCCTGAGACACTTGTTTCTTAGATATCAGCTTCTTTAGCAACCAAACTTTGAGAGTGTCCTTAATTGAATGGTATATAATGATTGGACTGCTTCGTTCTTTTGGAACATCCTCTTTGGTACCTGCATTTTCATTAGGAATTTGCATGCTTGGATATGGGTTAGCGATATCTATCTTAGAAGCAAGTGGGGGTTCACAGTTGGCCTTACTTGTGCCAGAGGTGACCTGAGGAGATGAATCACTTGTCTTAGTTGGAAAACGTTTCCTTTTATAGAAAATCTTAAGTTCAGGCTTAAGTGAAGTATCATCCATTTCAATTTCCTCCCTAGTAGTCTTAGTAGAATCAGAGACTATCCTAGTTAAAGGGCACTCGTTTCCTAGAAGAGTGAAAGTTCTACCAGTGGGGCGCCACATTTTACCAACGGGTTTGATTTTAGCTACCCACTGGGATTTAATTCTAGCACGGGAGTTCACCTCATTAAGTAATTTTTTGATACAAGAATCATGATTGGCTATAAAGACACATTTCCTACATGTTTTACATGTAGCATATTTAATGTCCGAGTAAGATCTAGAATTTCTAGATGATTGATTGATGCTCCTAGGATGTGACATGCTACGGTTAGTAGTGTTGGGTAAACTAGAAGGCATCTGACTAGGTTTGAAATTCCTATTTCTTACTTGTGTCTTTTGCATAGCTTCCCTTAGATCAAATGTATGGCGAACGTCATTTGAACTAGTTTGAGAAGTGTTCTTTGGACTATGTCTAGGGAAACTAGAGGCAATCATGTGATTAGGTCTTGCAAAAGCTGTTTTAGTCACATTGGGCCTAGATAGTGGAGTGACTGTTCTAGAAAGATGAACCATATCAACTTGGGAGGCAAACCGTGGTCTCGAGGATTGTGATCGCTCGGATCTAAATGCAGTCGGTTGTCGAATGAACTGATTTCTAGGCGGTTTCCCCAAGATTGATGGTTTTTCAAGCTTAGTGTCCACACTAGTTCCTCTAGATTTCCTTAATTCATTTCTCAATGCAGCTATAGCAAAGACCTTTTCCTGAACTTGAACTTTTAAAGTCTCATTCTCTTTGAGCAATCTATCTTGCGATGCCAACTTAGATTCAAGCAGTTGAATTTATTTCAAAAGATTATCCTTTTCAGCTTTAGAATCTAAAACTTTTTGATCAAATTTTCTTTCAAGAACAACGTTTGACTTTTCAAGTTTTTCAAAATATGTTTCAAGTTTGTCCGTTTCTTAGAAAATTCTAATTTGGCATCCTCAAGATATTTTGATTGTTGAGCTACAATCGTTTCGAGCTCTCTAATCTTGGAATCAGAAGAAGTCAATGAATCGGATGAATCAAAAGTGGTATTTATATCACTCTTTTCCATCCCATGTTTGTCATAATTAGGTTCAGAATGCTCAACTCCTGATTCAATGCTCTTGCCATCGTTAGGTGCCAAATTGTCAACCGTATGACCATTCTCCTCTTACATTGGCATCATAGATTCTTGCACTCCATTATCATACACTTGTTGAAGTCTGGATCTTTCATAAATCGAAGACGAAACCGATGTCATAAATTTCAACAGTTTATCATAGAAATCTTTAACCTCGTTCTGTGTGTATTGAAAAAATGACCGACATATCTCTGAATTGTGAGACTTGATGATATTGAATTGGAGGAAAGGCCTGAGTTGTGTCACAAGAGCCTGATATGCAGTTTCTGATGCAGAGTGATTAAAGTCTTCTTTGTGAAGTTGCTCAGCTAGGTGGTTCACGTTGAGGAATAGTGAATCGATGAATGTATGATGATTTTGACCAAAGAGTGTCACAAATTAGCTTCCTCCTTGAACCCATGCAATGGTCATAAGATGTGACTGAAGTAGTCGACATGAAATTATACCACTTTCTCTAGCTTTGTCTTGCAAAAGAAGCAAGTCTCCTTCTTGAAACGTTGAATCTAATGAATCCATTGAATATCGATCAAAGATGTCCATGGACAATGACGTGAAGGATTACTGATTGAGAATTTAATGTTTCTCGGTCTCGTCAAAATAAATCCCTTTACCTTGCCACGTCACTTCAGAGTCGAATTATATAAAATATCTTAATATGACAAAGTTTATAATAAACTTAAAAAAAATTGTTTAAATTTAATAAATTAACACAAAGTTTATAATAAACTTGTATAGATGTATATAGATGTAAATAAATTAAGAACAAAAAATTTGGTATATAAAAAAAATAGGCAAAATTTGCATTTATCCCAAAATTTGTTATATCAAAACCTGTGGCCCAATTCAAATACGTAAAACACATGTACATCCAATAATTTGCCCAATGTTTGGAGATAATAAAGAAAAGCAACGTGTCACAAGCAGTTTTTTGTTTTCACCCAAACCCACGTGGCTTGGATTTCTTGTTATCTCCGTCACTTTAATCTATCTATCTCTGCTCAAGACTCTCTCTCTAAAAAATAGATAACACACGCAACCTAATCTCTCTCTGTCAAATCTCACAACAAAAAAGAAACTCCGCCCCCCATCTTCACCGTTTCAAACGCAAAATCTGATCTCTATATATATTAATCTCGCAGCTACCAATAACTAATCACAAACGACTCGTTTCTTTCTAACCCGAATGGTAAATACAAACCCACGAATGAAGAATAACCGAAGATTTTGACTTCTAGATCTTAAATATAAAGGTCTCGGGTAGCTTTTTCTTTTCTTTATTTTAATTTTGGTTTGAGTCTTTTGATCGAGGAAGGTTTATATTGAAACTGAGATCTTGAGTTGTTTCTTAGTGTTGAAAATTCGAGTCTTTGTGTTGGTTCGAGTGAAGTCGAGTCGTGGGAGGTGTCGAGTCGTGAGTCGTAAGAATGAGTCTTTGTTTGATATGGTGGTTTGAGTTTTAGAGGTGAGGGAGTGGGTGTGTTTTTGTTCGAGGGTCTTGTTGTGAGGGTCTTGTTGTACGAGAGGTGAGAGTACTTAGAGGTGTGAGGGGTCGAGGGTTAGAGTCTGTGGGGTTTGTTTGTAGTCAATGGTTTGTTCGAGTATGAGTTATGTCGAGGGTGGGTTGAAGAGGAGTCGAGGGTCTTGATGCGAGTGTTTTTGTGTGGGTGAGTCTGTATAGGTCGAGTTGGTTGTGAGGTTTTGAGGTTGAGTGGAATGTTTTTGGTGTGACGAGTCGAGAGTGTTGTGGGTCTGATGAGACGAGGGTGTTGATTTCGTGAGTCTTGTTTGGTTTGGTGTAAGAGTCGAGAGTGGTTTTGAGTGGTTCGATAGAAAACTGTTAGTTTGGTCGAGTCAAAATGGTGAAACGAGGGTCCAGTCGTTGTAGTAAAAAATGATTTAGTCCTAAACTTTTCTATCGCAATATCTTTAAAAGACATTCATCGCAATATAGTCCAACTCCCATCGCAATGTTTAATTTTTCCATCGCAATACTTAGACTCACTTCATCACAATATCTAGTATTCCATCGCAATGTCTCTATAAAAATTTCGGCAGAGTTTCGACTCAACTTCCCTTAAGCCCGTCGGAATGCACGATCACAAAGTACGATCTGAATCCACGTCGGAATAAGGTATCGGAATAATTTGATCGCAAAGTAGAACCCTTGGTTATTGCGATCGATAATGACAGATATCTGAATAATGATACGGCTTATCGGAATATGACAGAAGAGGACTCCATCTGAATGTGGGAGAAACTATTCCGATACAAAATTTGGATAGAAAAGACAAAACAGTAATATATAAAAAAAACTTTGGATACCAGGACAAGACCAAAAATTAAAAATTAAAAAATAGATATTTTTAGAAAATAAAAATTGATATTTTTCAAGAATGGAATATAAATATATAAAAAGGTTGTGATCCGTGACCAAAAATAAAATAAAATAAAAAATAAGATGAGCTTTAAAAGAAAGAAAGAAAATAAAATTAAACTTTACCAAAACAATAGATTAAAACGTGCCAATCCGAAGAATCAACCAAGATCTTGATACCAATTGTAGGATCGTGTTTTCTAAGGATTAAGCATGTATGAGTTTATCTATTGAGATGGATGGAAATGGGAAGAACTTAGAGAGAGAAAGGAGAGAATAAGAAGAAAGATGAAATGTGATAAATGGTAGGTGTTCAACCCCTAGTAACATGCTAGGAGGGGGTTTATATAGCCCACCCTACATGTGGGCTATATGGGCTATATTGGATCACGAGCCCAATATCATTAGAGTGATCGATCCTTTCTAAATGCGTAAAAACGTATTTCCAACAATCTCCCCCAAAGGGAGGTCACTCCAAGTTACAATGTCCTAAATAGTCTATAGCTCGTGATCTATGCTAATAATGATGTGACCGAGACTTTCCTTGGAAAAACGTATTTCCAACAAATGTAATTTAATTGGTATTTGTAGGGAGGGTCTAAAACACCCGTAGTAGGAGTTTCAACCAAGCGTTTGAGGCCTCAACCTGAAACAACACCATTGAAAAAGAAGGCAAAAGGAAACGAGACCGAAACAAAACCCAAAAATCTGGGAAAAGAATTGCAAGAAACCCCCAAGCAGCACAACGTTATGAAGAAGATTCAGCCAGTTTTAGATCCATAAAACACGATGAAGAAGATTCAGCCAGTTTCAGATCCGGTAAGCCTAATAATTTTATATTGAAGCTGTTTTGGTTACACGCAAGTGGTCTAAGTAAATTGTGCAAAGATAAGTGCAAACAAAGTTTTGTAAAATACAAGAAACCAGTAGTAACATGCATAAATGTAGCTCAAGACCAGTTGTTATTTTGTTTTCACATCATGATTCATGATGATTTTGAGTTGCAATGTTTCTGGATTTGAATATGTAGCTGGAATTTTGAGTTGTATAATGTAACTGAAAGTGTTTAGATATAAGGTTGTTAATTGATAACTCTTGATCCTGTAGATAGATTAAGTTGCACCAGTTCACTTGGTTAGTAGTTTTTGGATAGGCTGTTAAGGGATATTTTAGTTGCTGAATCTAACACTCCCAATTTACATTGCGCAACAGAAATACACAATTGGGTGCTAGACACAAGCATCATCACACAAGATATATTGAACGACTCAAAAGTGAGACGTTTACACATAATTATAAACAAGATTATTATAAATGGTATAAAACATAGATTTCAACCCAAATTGTACTGAGACGATACCAGAGTAAAGCGTTTTGTCCCCATGGATCTCGACCAACAACCAACAAGTTTAGTACAGTACATCAACATAAAGTAAATTGTTCAACATTTAAAGGTAGAAAACAGTTTAGACCAACATTCTTCCAAAATCCAAGCCACAACCTCCACAACAAAGCGCCCTGCTCCATCACTTCCTATTACCTGAAACACATGCATAAAATGAGTCAACAATAATGTTGAGCGAGACTATAGGTTTATCAAATCACATTTGAACACAAGAAGAAAATCAATCATAATCATTTATAGAATTGTCGTACACACAATCTATATTCAAGGCAGTAATAAGAATGATATTATTAAACAAACATTGTATTTAAGCTCATGGCACCGACCCCTTAACCAATAGTCACCCACGCCAAATGCCGGAATGACTAGAATAAAACCATTGCCCCTCTAGGGTATCAGTTGCTAGAATACCACAATCTTATTCACGTAAAATTATCCTTCCCAGCGGGTTACTCAACGTAATGCCCTGGTCTCAGATAGGGTGGTCAACCCAATAGTACTATCATTAGAATAAGCGGCTATTCCCGACTCACAACATCAAGTCAGAAGATAGTTAACGGCTCATGAATTTAGGGTCTTTAGCAACAAGTTACTCAATACAATGAAAACAAATTTAGGCAACATTCGGGTCTAACAATTACTCATGATTTGTGTTCATTTATTTTCAAATAACATGTATCCCCCTCGCGGGTATTAAAATCATTTAAACAATTAGAAAGCGAGGCTATAGACTCATCTTAGTATAAGAGATCTAGCGAGATGATCGTCGACGGTAATGGATGCCTTTCAAACACGAGAACCGCTACCTATCAAATAAGGCGCGTTCGTTAATAATGACTCGAGAAATAAATCATACATAACAACATCAAACTCAAACTCATAAAGTCACGATAAACTCGAGAGAAAACGATATAAATAACTTCATTATACATTACTACACTTTTACTTAACCATTTTATACTTTTTACAAAGTCCCCCGGTACATACTACATGTACTAGCTTATTTACCCCTTTTAAACTCGTCAACCGTTTATGAAAGGACTCGATAAACTAACTCACTATATATAGAAAGTCCTCTTACAAGTTTATCAAATGAAATTACTTTTAAAGTACTTTACCCAACTCATTTTCAAACTACAAAATCCGGACATATTTACGTTAATTTTTCATACAACCGTTTTAACTTATTTAAACGACTCCGTTTACAAAACCGACACTCGGGTTTTAAAGTAAACTCAACCTAATATGTAAACACCTCATTATCAGTAGGTTACATTTTTCAAAACATCCATTTAGAGTCCCCGGGTTTCGATCCAAATACCGACAACAACTACTTGTAGTGCTGGTACTCGTCTCCCGGTACACGATCATTCAAAACATCATAACTTCGCGCTCGTTTTGAGCTAGAAGCTCTACCTTATATCAAATCGAAGCTAAGAAAATTATATACAACCCTAGGCTATAAGTTAAGCCATTTTCAAAACATAAAAATTCGGATTTTGCCTTTTACTTACCGTTATAAAATGACTACTCAAAAGTTGTACAAAATCAACTTTTTGATAAAAACCAACCATGGAAATGATCATTACTATGCCCTAATATCATCATACATTAATCATAACATCAAAATCATAATCAAAATAAAAATCATAAGATCAAAATAAAGTTTCTAACAAGATTTTTAGCACAAACCACCATGGATCATCAAGATAATGCCATGCATGATCATATCTCCTACCTACCAACATCAAGAAAAAAAAAAGTTGCTTGCATGTAAGAAATTCTTACACCAATGTGATCCTTGATTAAAAATAAGGTTGGGTCTAGTGTTAGTTTAGCTTGATTCAACCTAGAACTCAAGAAAAATTGAAGTTTGATTTTGTTTTGGTGGTGGTGGTGGGTTTCGGCAAAGAGAAGAGAGAGAGAGAGTGGAAGTGAAATTTTGAAATGAAAATTATGTGTGTGTGTGTTTGTTTTATGTTTATATATAGTGGGGTAGGGACTTGGTTGCAATTTAATGAAATTTGTGGCTAGAAATATAAATAGTTAGCTAAAAAACGGGAAATAACTATTAGTCAATTTTTAAAATATTTACGGGGCTCGGGTTTCATAAAGATACTTTTAAAAATTTAAAACGTACCTAAAAAATAATAATATCGACTCTCGACTCGACTTAACACGTCATTTAAAATAAAACCTCGAAAATAATAAAAATCGAATAACCGACAATAAAACGTAAAATATTTGGCATCCATCAACATCACGCTTGCTAATACTCCTTATACTTAATAAATATTAAATATAGACCTTCCAACATCGGTTTAAACTTAAACCTCAAAAAATAAATATCGTTCAAACTCATCCAAAAATTTCAAAAATAATCGTAAAATAAGATTAAGCAATGACCTCGATTTTGGGTTGTCACATCCCCCCTTCTTAAAAGAAGCGACGTCCGCGGCGCTTAATCCTTCCTAAACAAATAAAGATACTTGTCCTTAAATAAATCCTCACGTTCCCACGTAAA
Organism: Glebionis coronaria; assembly: GCA_025667525.1. NCBI lineage: Eukaryota > Viridiplantae > Streptophyta > Magnoliopsida > Asterales > Asteraceae > Glebionis > Glebionis coronaria. Next base: position 472,527,581 of record CM046874.1, on the reverse strand, counting down.
ATATGGCCCACGTCTAGAGTTCCATCTCCCCTTCACACTCAGAATTCTACTATGCTTCACCTTCTTAACTTCCCTATCCATTATCTCTACAGGTTCCTCTATAAAATGCAACTTATCATCAAGTTGAATCTCCTCCAATGGAATCACCACATCCCTTTCTGCTAAACACTTCTTCAGATTAGATACATGAAAAGTATTATGAATCGCCTTAAGCTCATCAGGCAACTCTAACTTATAAGCCACCAATCCAATCCTTTGGATAATCTTAAATGGTCCAATAAATCTTGGGCTCAACTTTCCTCTGTTTCCAAAACGTATTACTCCTTTCCATGGAGATACTTTCAACATAACCATGTCTCCTACTTCAAACTCCAATGGTTTCCTTCTGTTATCAGCAGAACTCTTTTGTCTACTTCTGGCAGATAACAAACTCTTCTTGATTTGCACAATCTTTTCAGTCGTCTCAAATATCATTTCAGGCCTAGTCAATTGACTTTCTCCTACCTCACTCCAACACACTAGTGATCTACACTTACGTCCATACAAACTTCAAATGGAGCGGCTTTAATACTAGAATGATAACTATTATTGTATGAAAATTTAACCAATGGCAAATGCTTATCCCAACCATTTCCAAAATCAATCACACATGCACGAAGCATATCCTCTAACGTTTGAATCGTTCTCTCACTTTTTCCATCAGTTTCCGGATGATATGTTGTACTTAAACATAACTCCGTTCTCATCGCTTTCTGCAAAGACTTCCAAAATTTTGAAGTAAACCTACTATCACGATCAGAATTTATCGACAAAGGCACACCATGTCGAAAAAAAATCTCCTTCACATACAATGTTGTTAACCTCTCCTTACTATTTGTCTTCTTCATCGGCAAAAAGTGAGCAGACTTAGTTAATCTATCTACTATCACCCATATCATATCACCATCATTTGTAGTCCTTGGCAAACCTGTCACAAAATCCATTGTAATCTTCTCCCATTTCCACTCAGGAATCTCAGGTTGCACTAATAATCCAGACGGTTTCTTATGTTCAGCCTTCACCTTCGCACAAGTTAAACACTTATTAACATATTGTGCTATATCTGCCTTCATATTCGGCCACCAATAAACTTTCTTAAGATCTTGATACATCTTGTCCGATCCAGGATGTATTGAATATTTCGACTTATGAGATTCATTCATCACCAAATCTCGCACCCCTAACGAATCTTTCTCAGACGGACACAACGGTAACCAAATCCTATTCTTAAAATACCTCAATCCATTCGACCTTACTTCAAACAATGGTTTCAACATTCTACCCAAATTTTCTGCCTCAACATTCGCTTTCTTCAAACCATTAGTTTGGGCTTTCAATATCTGTTCTGTCAAATCAACACTTTCCAACATCGTCAAAGCTCTAACTCTTATATACTTATCTCTTTCCTTTCTACTAAGTGCATCAGCTACCACATTCGCTTTACCAGGATGGTAACGAATCTCGCAGTCATAATCACTCAGCAACTCAACCCATCTCCTTTGCCTCATATTCAATTCCTTTTGATCCGAAATATATTGCAAACTCTTATGATCAGTGAAAACCACACACTTGGTTCCATACAAGTAGTGTCTCCATAGCTTCAAAGCAAAAATAACAGCCCTAAGTTCTAAATCATGTGTAGTGTATTTCTCTTCATGCTTCCTTAATTGTCTCAACGCATACGCTATTACTTTCTCCCTTTGCATCAATACAGCTCCAAATCCTTTATGAGACGGGTCACAGTACACTACAAAATCCTCAGATCCTTCTGGCAACGACAATATCGGCGCAGAACACAACTTATCCTTCAAAATACTAAATGCAGATTCCTCTTCCAATCCCCATTCAAACACTCGATTCTTCTCCGTAAGCTTGTCAACCATTTAGCAATCAGCGAAAAATTCTCAATAAACCTTCTATAATACCCAGCCAAACCAAGAAATTGGCGAACTTCAGTCGGCGTCTTCGGCACTGACCAATCCTTAATTTCCTCAATCTTAGCAGGATCCACACGAACACCTTCACTATCAATCACGTGCCCCAAAAATTACACTGATTTCAACCAAAATTCACACTTAGAGAATTTCGCATACAGCTTTTCCTTCTTCAACAATTCCATAATTGTTCTCAAATGCTTCTCATGTTCCTCTTCACTCTTGGAATAAACGAGAATATCATCAATGAATACGATAACAAACTCATCCAAATACGGCTTACATACACGATTCATCAAATCCATAAATACAGCAGGCGCATTTGTTAATCCAAAAGGCATCACTTGAAATTCGAAATGTCCATATCGAGTACGGAAAGCGGTTATAGGAATATCTTCTTCCCAAACTCTCAGTTGATGATACCCAGACCTCAAATCGATCATCGAGTATACACATGACCCTTGCAACTGATCGAACAAATCATCAATCCTCGGCAGTGGATACCGATTCTTGACAGTTAATTTGTTAAGCTCTTTATAATCAATACACATTCTAAAAGAACCATCTTTCTTCCTAACAAACAAAACAGGTGCACCCCACGGCGACGAACTTGGTCTAATAAATCCCTTATCCATCAATTCCTTCAATTGATCAGATAATTCTTTCATCTCAGATGGAGCTAAGCAATACGGTGCACGAGCAACAGGAGCAGCACCCGACACTAAATCAATACGAAACTCCACTTCACGATGCGGCGGTAATCCTGGCAATTCCTCAGGGAAAACCTAAGGATACTCTCTAATCACAGGCACATCCTTCAATTTCCTTTCATTCACACCGTCATTACTTATCTGTGCAAGAAACACATCACAACCTGCTTCTATATACCTCATCATCTTTAAGCAAGAAACAACTCTCAAACGAGACGTACATTCATCACATTTCACCGTCAATACCCTATTCCTTAGCGGTATCTGAACTAATCTTTCTCCATAAACAATTACTGCACCATTACCAACTAACCAGTCCATTCCAACAATCACGTCAAAAGATCATAATTCTATGGGCATCAAATCAATACTAAACACATAATTACCTATCTTCAAGGAACAACCTTTCAGTATAGAACTAGTGCTTACAACCTTACCATCAGCTAACTCCACATTATAACTAGTTGTCAATCTTACTGGTTCTCTATCCAATAGCTGACTGAATCTAACATCTACGAAACTTCTATCGGATCCAGAATCAAACAACAAACTAGCATTACAAGCATCAAGTAAGAACGTATCAGACACCACGTTCGGCCCTTGAGGTTTGTCAGCATCTCCCACGACATAGGCTGGAGCAGCAATCCCAGCAGCAACAGCAGCAACATTGCCTCCCTGTCGTATGCCAACCCTCAGACAGTTCCCTTGCTTATGTCTACGGCCTCCACATCCAGAACAGTAAACTACCTTGACAGCATTAGCCCCAGTGGCTACACCCTTGTTTCTACAATCTGCCATCTTATGTCCGGCCTTCCCACACTTGTTGCAAGCAGGTGGACAATTTCCAACATGATACATATTACACCGACCACACTTCTGATTCACCTTGTTACCTTGATTTCCTGTAACAGCACGAACACCATCATTCCTTCTCAAATTATATTGCTGATTCCTATTCGGTCCTTGGTTATTGTTATTACGATAACCACCTCGATTCTGCCCTTGGCTTGAGTGTGCAGCTTCCCACTTTCTCTTATTCCCTTCAGCAATACTATCCTTTCGATCCTGCAGCTTTACATCCATTAAAGCATGAGCCATTTGAACAGCTTCATCAAATGACTTGGGTTTCGACGAAGTAGTTCTCCCTTGATATTACTTGATAAACCCCGAATATACTGCTTCATCTTCTTACGGTCATCAGGAAACGCATCAGGACACAACAAACACAAATAAGAAAACCTCCTTGTATAAGCTACAATATCATTATTCCTCAACACCAAATGCCTCAATTCATCTTCCAACTGACCTAACTCTTCCTCAGGACAAAACTTAGCAGTCAACAGTCCCTTAGTCACAGTCCATGTTCTAGCATTAGCTTCAACCAATCCCACAGTAGCTACTTGACTATTCCACCAACTCAACGCATCATCCTGAAAAGTAGCTGCAACAAATTTCACCTTACTAGCTTCTGAACATCCACTGATTTCAAAAGTACTTTCAATCTTCTCAATCCACCTCCTTAATTCCAATGCACCACTAGTACCACGAAATTGGGTAGGTCCACATTTCATGAAACTAGCATAAGAACATTCCTTTTGAATTTGCTGAACAACAGCATTACCTCCAACTTGTCCCGCAGCATTTCCTTCTGCTTGTTCATCAGCATTACCTCCAGCCTGATTTCCAGCATTCCCTCCAACCTGACCAGCAGCATTCCTATTCTCAGCCTCTTGGTTCCTCGCAGCACGTTCAGCTTCCAAAGCTCTAGCAATAGCTTGCTCCATCATGGTATTAACTGTAACAGTCGTCAATTTAGACGGCATGTTTACAGGAAACTAACCAAACAGTAATTTAGTAAAGTCAGAAAAATGCCTCCCAACTCCTTCCTGTCATCATAACAGAAAAAGAACAAGTAAGTATTCATATCAAGATAAGAAGAAGGATTTCTCTATCAAGATGTAACATGGATACCACATGCACCAACAACACAATTCACAATGAATCATTAACCAATCACACAAAAGAACTAATAAGACAAATCATAAGTCATGAAGGTAATTTTGGATTGCCTTGGAAAATCTCCACAAAATTGTGACAAGTAATGTCACTACAATCCTTCATCACAACAACTTAAAGGTCATTAAGTTTCATCACAAATTAGAGTACGAGTCTACATAAGTTCTATTACAACATAGCCAAATAAAAACAACAACATAAAGAACTAAACATCACATCCCCGCAGCTTCTTTACATCGGCTCGTCATCACTGCTGCTATCATCATCCTCAGATTCTTCCTCCACTTTTTCCTTCCCTTTACGACTACCTCCTTCACTCGGCTTCACCAACACTTGAGCTTCAACCTGATTCGGCACATCATGAATCACAACACCATGACTAGGAAAGGATCTCACCGGCAAACCCCACGCACTCAACCTAGCATTCATTTCTTGCTCCCTACGCAACCTTTCAACTTGCCCACTCAAATTCAGCACCATAGATCTCAATCTAACAACCTCGTCCATTTCCCTTGCCCTAACAAACTCTGTCCTTCTCACAATACCAACAAACTTGTCAAACTTTTCCTCATTCATCTCAAACCTCCTAATCACACGAGTCTCAACCAAATACCTTTCAAACAAAGACCTATCAAACTTCTTAAGAAACCAGAAAATATCATCATAAAACCTAGGACCTGGACAATAAACCTTAGGAATACCATCATGAATAGATCGAGCACTAGCAGCCCTACTCGACTCAACAGGAACGTCACCCCTAGCAAATGCAATCCCAGGCAAACTACTAATATAAGCATCACAAGTAGGAGTCGAAGAATGAACAACTGGTCGCTTACAATCTGGAACAGTCTGTGGCACAACATTAACCCTTGGAATATAACTACCTTGTATCAACTCAGGCTCTGTCTGACCAACTGCAGTAAGTGGAATCCCATCATCTAAAAACTCAAAAGGCTCCTCATCGTCACTAGCATCAAAGTTATCTACTTCCTCACCATCCACTACATTAGTCAAATCAATCCATCCATCCTCACGAGGTAAACCAGCCATTCTTTACAATTATAAAGGTTAAGGATACTTAAGGTCATCGTTAATAAAATAATAATTAGTATGCAATGCTCATGTAAATGTCATATATTATCCATGCTATGCAACACAATGCAAATGATGTTTATGCAATGCTCACAAAAATAAATAAATATGATACTGACAAGCACTCAGCGTACTTTCAATAATTCCAATACAATATCGTAGTATTTACTTAATAAATACTCGGGAAATCATTTCAGTTATGAGGGATACATCTACAATGCAAAACAAAACTAAAAGTGATCTTACCGGAGCGTTGCAGAGGAGTTGTGTGCTTTTGAAGAATAAATACTTTCGACACCCAAGTTATAATTTAGGAAAATTTTCAAAATCGACCCAGTTCTCTATAACTTGCAGCTCTGATTACCAATCTCTAACATCCCCAATTTACATTGCACAGCGGAAATACACAATTGGGTGCTAGACACGATACCAGAGTAAAGCGTTTTGTCCCCATGGATCTCGACCAACAACCAACAAGTTTAGTACAATACATCAACATAAAGTAAATTATTCAACATTAAAAGGTAGAAAATAGTTTAGACCAACATTCTTCCAAAAGCCAAGCCACAACCTCCACAACAAAGCTCCCTGCTCCATCACTTCCTATTACCTGAAATACATGCATAAAACGAGTCAATAATAATGTTGAGCGAGACTATAGGTTTATCAAATCACATTTGAACACAAGAAGAAAATCAATCATAATCATTTATAGAATTGTCGTACACACAATCTATATTCAAGGCAGTAATAATAATGATATTATTAAACAAACATTGTATTTAAGCTCATGACACCGACCCATTAACCAATAGTCACCCACGCCAAATGCCGGCATGACTAGAATAAAACCATTGCCCCTCTAGGGTATCAGTTGCTAGAATACCACAATCTTATTCACGTAAAATTATCCTTCCCAGCGGGTTACTCAACGTAATGCCCTGGTCTCAGATAGGGTGGTCAACCCAATACTACTATCATTAGATTAAGCGGCTATTCCCGACTCACAACATCAAGTCAGAAGATAGTTAACGGCTCATGAATTTAGGGTCTTTAGCAACAAGTTACTCAATACAATGAAATCAACTTTAGGCAACATTCGGGTCTAACAATTACTCATGACTTGTGTTCATTTATTTTCAAATAACATGTATCCCCCTCGCGGGTATTAAAATCATTAAAACAATTAGAAAGCGAGGCTATAGAATCACCTTAGTATAAGAGATCTAGCGAGATGATCGTCGACGGTAATGGATGCCTTTCAAACACGAGAACCACTACCTATCAAATAAGGCGCGTTCGTTAATAATGACTCGAGAAATAAATCATACATAACAACATCAAACTCAAACTCATAAAGTCACGATAAACTCGAGAGAAAACAATATAAATAATTTCATTATACTTTACTACACTTTTACTTAACCATTTTATACTTTTTACAAAGTCCGCCGGTACATAATACATGTACTAGCTTATTTACCCCTTTTAAACTCGTCAACTGTTTATGAAACGACTCGATAAAATAACTTACTATATATAGAAAGTCCTCTTACAAGTTTATCAAATGAAATTACTTTTAATGTACTTTACCCAACTCATTTTCAAACTACAAAATCTGGACAGATTTACGTTAATTTTTCATACAACCGTTTTAACTTATTTAAACGACTCCGTTTACAAAACCGACACTCGAGTTTTAAAGTAAACTCAACCTAATATGTAAAAATGTCATTATCAGTAGGATAAATTTTTCAAAACATCCATTTAGAGTCCCCGGGATTCGATCCAAATACCGACAACAACTACTTGTAGTGTCGGTACTCGTCTCCCGGTACATAATCATTAAAAACATCATAACTTCGCGCTCGTTTTGAGCTAGAAGCTCTACCTTATATCAAATCGAAGCTAATATTATTATCTACAACCCTAGGCAATAAGTTAAGCCATTTTCAAAACATAAAAATTCGGATTTTGCGTTTTACTTACTGTTATAAAATGACTACTCAAAACTTGTACAAAATCAACTTTTTGATAAAAACCAACCATGGAAATGATCATTACTATGGCCTAATATCATCATACATTAATCATAACATCAAAATAATAATCAAAATAAAAATCATAAGATCAAAATAAAGTTTCTAACAAGATTTTTAGCACAAACCACCATGGATCATCAAGATAATGCCATGCATGATCATATCTCCTACCTACCAACATCAAGAAAAAAAAAAGTTGCTTGCATGTAAGAAATTCTTACACCAATTTGATCCTTGATCAAAAATAAGGTTGGGTCTAGTGTTAGTTTAGCTTGATTCAACCTAGAACTCAAGAAAAATTGAAGTTTGATTTTGTTTTGGTGGTGGTGGTGGGTTTCGGCAAAGAGAAGAGAGAGAGAGAGTGTGGAAGTGAAATTTTGAAATGAAAATTATGTGTGTGTGTGTTTGTTTTATGTTTATATAAAGTGGGGTAGGGACTTGGTTGCAATTTAATGAAATTTGTGGCTAGAAATGTAAATAGTTAGTTAAAAAGCAGGAAATAACTATTAGTCAATTTTCAAAATATTTACGGGGCTCGGGTATCATAAAGATACTTTTAAAAATTTAAAACGTACCTCAAAAATAATAATATCGACTCTCGACTCGACTTAACACGTCATTTAAAATAAAACCTCGAAAATAATAAAAATCGAACAACCGACAATAAAACGTAAAATATTTTGCATCCATCGACATCACGCTTTCTAATGCTCCTTATACTTAATAAATATTAAATATAGACCTTCCAACATCGGTTTAAACTTAAACCTCCAAAAATAAATATCGTTCAAACTCATCCAAAAATTTCAAAAATAATCGTAAAATAAGATTAAGCAATGACCTCGATTTTGGGTTGTCACACTGAATTAGATCGATACCATGCTAGTTCTTAGAGTAGGTTGATATCATGTTAGTTCTTGTATAGGCTGTTAAGGGATGTTGTAGTTGCTAAATTAAACTGAATTTCAGACTTGCTGCATTTAAATGTGTAGATTGAACATGAGAAAGCATCCTACAGAAAAATGTGGGAAGATATGGAGAAGGATATAGAATCAAATAGGCCCTGGACCATAATAGACGGATATATTCGATGGATGCTCCGTGTTGATATTGCTGAGCCGTGTCCTATTACTGTTAACAAGAATGTTTTTCGCCAAGATGATTAATACCATTTTGCAATTAACGCAACGGATATCATTGATATGTTGACATACAAAGAACTAGAGTGTGGCGTCGTGACTCTTTTTGAGATGTAAGTACAATGTATGGATTACCATTTAAAAATGCATTCTTTTTTTATATCACAAAACTTAATTTTGGTTTATGTCATCTATTTACTTTTAGGTCACTGTATCATCAAAAGGGACGCTTTTCAAAAAACAAGGTTGGTTTTTGAACCCCAGACTTATCACAGCAAATGCATGCTTTCATCAAAAGTTTAGCACCATAGACTACTTAACTCTCTCAATGACGGATTATGACTTCTATCTTGCACCGTTTCTACAAGGGTATCATATCTTACCATCTTAAACATCATTTAAATTTTGTTCATTAGGTTATTCGTTTTTAATATGCGTTCACAACATGCAACCGACTTTATGTACTATTCATAATATGCCCCAATCATGGAATGGGATTCATTTTGAATTCACAAAAGGGTTCAAAAACAGATGAGAAATGTTACAGGCTGGTTGGACTTATGGAAATGTAAGTACCATAAAAAATATTTAACATTTCACGTTTGTTTCTATAAAATTAAGCTCACAGTATTATTTTCTTCTTAGGGTCGTTGGAAGCCTGAAGTGGGAATTTCTAGTTGTGAATCTTCAGAAATATGATTGGGAGAGTGGATATTACGTCATGAAGTGGATGCAGGACTTCGTCTTAAAATATCAAACCGACAACTTCCCAAACAAAGTAAGTGTGCCTTTAGTTTTAACTTTACAACTTACTATGTGGCTTATTCTAAACCTCCAGGTTGATTTTGAACTTTGTTTATAGTTTGCATTTGTACATTGTTAGATGCTTATCAGTTATATGTATTTTATTCCTAATGTTTACATTCAATTAAATTAATTATAGGTACCGTGGAATAACGAGCGTCCGTTGGATACCAAAGAGATAAACGCGATCATTTGCACATGGTTCACATTGTGGCGAGATTAGACATATACGATTATGCTAAATATTAGTAATATTCTATATTGTTGTAAAATCTAGTATGACTTTAATTTTAATAAAAATTGTGTTTGGTTGCTTTAGTTTGTTGGTTTTACAGTTTTGGTCCTTCTAAATTAGTTTATATATATATATATATATATATATATATATATATATATATATATATATATATATATATATATATATATTCATTGTATTTGTATTTCTTCATTTTGGTGGGTTAAAATTGTAAAATTTGGAATTTACTAAAAATTCCAATTTTTTTTTTAAAAAATACTGATTTCCAAAGAGATTTGTTTTTTAGAAAATACACGTCTTTTTACTCTATAAAAAGACTCGTTATATGTTGCTAAAAAAACTAGTTTATGGAGGAATACTATGGATACCAATCTCTAAAGAGACTTATTTTTGTTTTTACAACAAGTGTTTATACGTATTATAGAGACTGGTTTTAAAACCAGTCTCTTTAGAATTTGCTAAAGAGACATCCCCTTTTGGAGACCTTTTGCAAAACCAGTCTCTAAGGGCTTTTTTGACAAGTCTCTAAGGGCTTTTTTGTAGTAGTAGAGGCTGAATATCCCATCAATAAGCTTGCAAAAGCCATGAAAGCGACGACTTCAGGAATTCAGACTCCAGTGTTACAGCCTCTGATAGGTGTGAAAACACCCATCCTTTTACCACTTAAATCTGGCTAAAACAAGACCAAAACACGTATTTAATATCATTTGTTTGGAATTATGCGTGGTTTTTGTGTTTTTATGTTTTCAGAGTCAACCGGATGAATATTGAAGAAAACATGGGATTGCACGGGTTTTATCGAGGAAAAAGACTCAAGACGAAGTCTATTATCCAAGAGATGCAAAAGATTTGAAGTCATTGTGCCTATTTGAAGATTTATCGAAGAATAGAGCCAAAGATGGAAGATTCATATACGTCGAAGAACTCGAGTCTATTAAATAAAAGATTATAAGACGAGTTGGAATTATTCACCGACACTTCTCAAAATCCAAAGTCGGAAACGTTTATTTAAAGAGACGAGAAGACTAAAGAAGGAAGAAGAAAAGAAGCCCAAAACCAAGCCCATTCACAAAGCCCACAAGACTTGCCTATAAATAGGACTTTACTTCACAAAATTTACACTTAGTTTTTTTACACTTAGTTCTTTTAGGTAGTTTTTAGTTTTCATTCTCTCTAGTTTTAGAGAGAGAAAGTTCTAAACTTTCTCTCACTAGATTTCATCTTTTTCTATTTCAAGATCAAAACTTTGTATTACTTTTCATTAATCAAGTTTAGTTTCAAGCTTTTAATCTTTAATCTCATCCTTCCTTTCTTTGATTTTGATTGATTTTGGTACAAATCTCGTATGATCCGTGTTGTTCATCAATGATTTGTGCTTAAAAAGTTGATTACTTTTTATGCTTCCTTAAGTTTATACACGAATAAGCTTTAAGATCCTTGTTCTTATTGGCTTATTTGTTGATTTAGCTTATTTACTTTATAAAATTTTTTATAAAAAGTTCATCTTTCTATTGATTCTATTTAAAAGTTGTTTATTTTAAGCTTAGATAAAGTTGTTCTTAGTGCTTATTTGATCAGCTTATTGTTGGATTCGAGCTAGTTTTGGGAGTTAGCTTATTCCGTAAGCTTATTTCCTTTGCTTTTCATTCGAATTTGTACCATTTTCGGAAAGGTCAAAGCCCTTTTCTGACCTGTCATTCCGACCGAGCACACCCCTTCATTCCGATCGCATGATCGGAAAAGGGTTTAGCAGATTCCGATCAGCATAGTTGTCATTATTCCGATTGTAGCTTATTTGGAGCATTCCGATTGTTGCATTGTTTCGAGTATTCCGATTGCTTCATTTTTCCCACATTCCGATTTTCCCCATTTAAATACATTCCGATCTGAACCATTGTTTGCTTATTCTGATTAGTGCATGTTTTTGGTTATTCCGATTGAGACCCATTGTGTTACTTTCTTTTAGTATTTTCCAACTAAGTTCTTATTTTTTACAAACTTTTCCAAGAGTTAGTTTTTATTGAGTGTTCATTTATTTTTATATTAAAATCTTTAAGTTTTCAAACATTTATTTTTAAACTCGTTTCTTTACTTTAATAACTTAAAGCTTTAAGTTTACTCTTCGACACTTAATTAATTGTTATTAGTTTAAAATAGATAAACAAACCAACATCTTTTTATTAACCAAGAACAAATCATTCCACTTAGAGCCGAGATCAATTCGAGAGGATACCGAGAACATAAAAGAGAACCCCATTGTAAAAATCTTGTATCAAATGGCGCCGCTGCCGGCTCTTCTCGTTAAGATCAACAGTTTTTTGTGAGAACTTGGATTTTGGGATCCGTTCCCCATGAACGTTATTTTTCATAAATTTTTTTTAAAAAAACCCTAAAAAATATAAAATTTTCAAAAATACAAAAAAAATTAAAAAATATAAAAACCAAAAATATTTTTGCTTTGTTTTTCTTTGTTAGTTCTTTTGCAGGTGTATGCGCACTCGATCAACGTCTTATCAAGAGCCCGAGCCTCTCGATAACCTAGACATGGCCGGTTTACAAAACAACAATAATAACCCACCTCAAAACAATAATAACAATAACAATCCACCTTTCAACAACATGAATAATAACAACAACAATGAGCCTCTACCGGATAATCGCCCGATGATTGAACTGCTGCAAGCCCATGTAGATGGCAACACTGATCCAATTGTTATACCCACGTTTGCAGCCAACAACTTTGAGCTCAAATCAGGCTTTATCCAGATGGTCTCTGCTCAACCATTCTTGGGGCGTACCATTGATGATCCACATGACCACATTAAGAGATTCTTGCAACTCACCAATACGGTCAAATTCAATGGTGTTCCACAAGAGGTAATCCGTTTACAACTTTTTCCCTTTTCTTTAGAGGGACAAGCCCGACATTGGCTTGCTAAGGAACCGCCACAGAGTATTCTTTCGTGGACGGATTTGGAGACCAAGTTTATCAATTACTTTTTCCCACCCTCTCGTACTACCGCTTTGCGGAATGAAATCATTAATTTTGAACAAAAGTACGATGAGTCATTTTGTGAATCTTGGGATTGTTTCAAAGACCTTTTGAGAAAATGCCCACAACATGGTTTTACCAAAGTGCATCAAATTAACACTTTTTATAATGGTTTAAGCATGAATGACCAAGATTCACTAAACAGTGCCTCGGGGGGTAATCTTTTGGCTAAGACTTCCAATGCTGCTTGGGATATCATTGAGAATAAGTCTCGTGTGCAAACCAAGAGTGTGAGGACCAATGTCGCTAGTGCTAGTACTAGTGACAGCGACAAGCGAATTGACAAAATCACTGCGCTTCTTGAAACGCTTGCTACCCAAACCGCCAGCAACACTAACAGCATCAACGCTAAAAACGCTAAAGACGCTCAAGTCAATGCTGTTAGCCAACCATGTGAAATCTGCGGGGGTCCTCACTCTTACACCACTTGTACTGCCACCCAAGACTACCCTTCTGAAAATGTGAATGCAGCTTATGGCACCTATCCTCAACCCGCTTATCAATCCCGTCCTCAAAGTGACCGTAACTTGCTTAGCTACCGCTCCAACAACTATCTCTCACCACCTGGTTTTAATCCTAACAACCCAAACCAACAACAAACCCTCAACCGCCCCCCTCAACAACAACAACAACAACTCGTACACCATACATCCCACCTCACAAGCAGCAACAACCACCTCAACGAAACAACCAAGTTTACCAGCAACCTGCTTATCAACCACCCGCATACAATGCTCCTTCCAACAAAACCCCCGCATTACATCAAGACATTGGAACCTACATGAAGACTAACGATGTGCTCATAGACAATCTCCAACAGGAAGTGCGCAACTTGAAAGCAGACCTGGTGAAACAAGGGAACGATCTAAGAGCTGACATGAGAAACACTATGGATAGTCAAACGAATGACTTAAGAAACATGATGGCTAGTTTCTTCCACGGTAATCAACCCTCTTCTTCGGGTACTCTTCCGAGTAACACCGTTGCGAATCCAAGAGGGGAGATGAAAGCAATCACCACTCGTAGTGGTAAAGGTACCAAGGAACCCGAGCTTCCTATACCTCCACCGGTGGTTGTGACTAAGGAGAACGAGTCACCTGCTCCTATTCCTCATCCGTCTCCTTCCCCAATTTCTCCACCTCTTACTTCTACCCCTCCTCCACCCAAGGATGTGAATGATCCATCGATTCCAAAGCCTTCCCCTTCTTCCAATATACCTTATCCATCTAGGTTGAGGAAAGAGAAGCTCAAAAGCAAGGACGATATTCAGGTTTCGAATTTTCTCAAAATGTTTAAACAATTGAATTTTAACATCTCCTTCGCTGAGGCTCTCGCTCACATGCCCAAGTATGCGAAAATGTTTAAAGATCTTCTCAGTGACAAGGAAAAGCTTCTCGATATTGCTAACACCCAACTTAATGAGAATTTCTCTGCAGTGCTCTTAAGGAAATTGCCAACCAAGCTTGGTGATCCGGGACGTTTCTTAATCCCTTGCAATTTCCCGGGAGTAGAGAATTGCATGGCCCTAGCCGATCTAGGTGCCAGTATTAATCTAATGCCCCTAAGCGTTTGGAAGCAATTATCTCTCCCTGAGCTAGTCCCCACCAAAATGACTTTGGAATTAGCTAACCGTACGGTTGCTTATCCAGTGGGGATAGCCGAAGATGTCTTTGTAGGAGTCGACAAATTCACTTTTCCTGCCGATTTCGTCGTCGTCGACTACGAGATGGACCCTCGTGTTCCCTTGATCGTGGGTCGTCCATTCCTGAGGACCGGTCGCACTCTCATAGATGTTGACGCCGGTGAGCTTATCATGAGAGTGGGTGACGATAAAATCGTCTTCAACATGGGAAAGTTGTCTAAACAACCTTATTCCAACGAGAGTGTTAATTGTATTGACGTTCTTGATGAGGCTTGTGAAGAACACTTCCAAAATGCTTGCAAAAGTATTCCTACTTCTCTTCCCAATGTTGAAACCGTTTCCTCTATTGATTCATCACTGTCTCTATTTGGAGAAAGTGATTTGTTTTGGAACGATTTTGAAGCCACCATGGGAGATGTGAACTTAGCTAATGATGATTCTGTAACACCCCCAAATTTATACAACTTAGTACAGCGGAAGACTCGTTGGTGTTACGGGATAGCACATTACTCACATCATAGACAACGCATAAAAATAGCGTCGTTTAGTAGTAAAAGCATTTCCATTCATAAATATCAAAGTTACATCGGTCCCAAGTCATATTATTTCATACAAAGTTTTACAAAGTATTTGAATGGAAATTATTGTTTAAGTGCGGTCCATGAATTCTTGTTGTCTTCCCGAGAATTACCTTCAAGTACCTGAGATAAAACATGTTAAAAGAAAAGGTCAGCGATAACGCCGAGTGAATTCATAGAGTTTAATAAATTTCATCAATATAACTTTGGTATAAAATTATTACCAAAATCATTTCATACAAACCATTGTAATAGGCCATAAAATAGCCAAAATCATTTTATACAAATCTTTATCAAAATCATAATATAGGCATTTGCCTTAAAAATCATTATACGAATCATTGTCGTTAAAAACACCATACAATACGTTTTGCAACGTTGTATAGATTAAATAAAAACCGTTATATGAATATGGTTATAAAAACCAAAACACGAACATAATATCAATAGTATGACCCTGTATTGCTAGTCAGGCAATACATCGTAATTCGAAGCGTCTAATAGTATTTTGTTAGTTTTTGGATTATTATAAGCCGCATGACATTGTTACCTTACTAAACCAAAACGGGTAGCTAAACCGATACCAATTTTGCCCATCTAAAGTAGCGTGTCATAACAAAGGTCACGCTATGGAAATCTTCTCATACATAAATTCTCTTACCAATCAATGTGGCACGACGGGGATCAACCCTCAAGGCGCGAACTGGGGTGATCGTCCCCAAATAGTACTATTAAATGCATAAGCGTCTACCAAATCCCGGTAGTTCACAATTCATGCTAATGGGACTTTTAGTGACATAACCTAACTTTAATAATCCATTTAATTTCATCTATCGGGTCCTTTAATCATTTATCGGGTCATACAATCGGGTCATTCAATCATTCGGGTCCAAAATCAATAAACAAACAATCGGGACAAATGGTGTCCTATTTTATAAAACTAACATGTTATCTCCCTCGCGGGTTTATAAAACATTTATAAAAACATTTAAAAGAGTGCGAGGCTATGAACTCACGTTGATGTGGGAAGGCGGGTTATCGGCAAATCGGACGTACGGTACGTGCTTCAATCACGGAAACCTAGACAAATAATGCTCGGTCTTAGACGTTTGTCCAATGACTTTATAAAAATAACAATTATGTATACATATGATGATTATATATATATGATGATGATCAAGTGGGTTCACCTATTCTCGTTTACTCATTTTAGTGTTATATGTCGGTAACTTTTATACTAGCTTACTAGTTTTACCTATTTACACGTTTTAAGTCCAATAAACTTATTATAAGTTCTTTAACTTGTTTTAATCCATTTTACACTTATATTATCAGTATTTAAACTTTACAAGTTGGGCCCAAAGGGGTTAATCCCAATAAGTTCTTTTTATAAGTGTTTATCTTATTTAGTCCAATTATTAGTCCAATAACGTTAATTTATCTCGTTAATGTCCGTATGTCCTATAGTTCGGGTTTTATTGGTTTTTACTTGTTATACATGTCTATATATCAGTATATGAGTTTTATAAAAGTTTACATTAGACGGGTCCAACCATCTAAGTTTTATTTAACAAAAACGTTAATTTTACGGCAATAGCCGAAAAAGTCGTAAAAATCATGTTTATAGTTTTATATCTTATAAAACATAACAAGTTACCATTTTTATAATATGTCCACTTATTTATCATTGTACATATTTTTATAAATAAAATTCATGAGTTAGTGGGTTTTAATTATAATTTATACTATTAAAATTTGAGTGCTTATATAATAGTATTATTCTTTAATTTCCAAAAATCTGATTTTTATCTTCACTTTCACCAAAACTGCCATATCTTGAGTTCTACATGGAGATAGAAGCTCAAATTTTTATCACATAAACTAAATGATATGTGCTACATTTAACTCGCTACTGTTGAATCATCTTCTAAGTATTTTCTAAAAATCGTCCAAAACAGTGAACTCAGATTTGTACCTTAAACTTATTTTGATCATATCTCACTCATTACAATGATTCCATTGCATGGCCAACTCTCACATGTGTACAAGACATATAGGTTACTGTAAATGGATTCTACTTCATCATTTTATCAGTCCATGACCTGTTTCTTTACTGTTTTATACAGCCATCACTTTTAAGCAAGATTTTAGCCTTGTTCTTTATAGTTTTTCACCTTTTTAATCATGTTTATCAACATCAAATCCCCACATAACATTTTTATCATCATATAATCATCATATACATATACAATAGGAAATAAAATACATGTTTACATAATAAAAATAACAAGAAGATGAGGAGGACAATCTTTATACCACCATGATGATGTAGGTTGATCAAAACATGGATTTTGATGGAGAAACTTGTGATGCACCAAGACCATCTTCAAGACCACCATTCTTCATAAACACCTTGTGGAAAATCAGCCCTACTACTCCATGAAAACTCCTCCTTGGATGTTATAAGGACCACCAATCAATAGGGTTTCAAAGTGGCTTCAACATATGTGTAAATAACACATGATTTTGTGGTGGAATCAAGATCAAATTAGGTGTTTTTGGGGAGAAATGGACAAACTAAGAGAGAGAGATGAGAGGATTTTGAGGTGGTTTGCATGAATGAGAAATGGTTTTGTTTGTGCAAGTGGTTTTGATGGAAAGTTGCCTTAAAAATTAGGCTAAGCTTACAAGTGTAAGCTAGTAGTTTACAAGGGTGCCACATCTTTGATGTGGTGTCCCTTTTGGCCATCCCATGCTAGTGGGGTGGGGCAAGATTTATCTTGTCTCATCCCACTAATTTACGGGTATTCCTCGATTCTAGTTTCCTCGATTTGCGTGCCCTCGGGTCGTTTTACGAAAAACGTTTTTATAAATTATGAATCAACGGCACAAAACGAATCTAATAAAAATTGTCTCATCAAAAACGGAGTTCGAAAACGTAAATACGTAGTCCTAATGTTTCCGGTTTAGTCGTAAAGGACGTTAAATTAAAATCGTAAGTCCTAATCTCTTCTCGTAAATTTGTGAGTTTATGAACCAACACAAATTTAAAACTCCAAAATAATATTCACGGGTAAATTTATTTTCTGAAATGTCGGACTGTCACCAAAGACGGTGTATGTAAACGTAAGCACGTAACGCTGAATCCTCCGGTTTAGACGTAGTCGACGCTACTTCAAGACGTAAGTCCAAATTTCTTCCCAAAAATAAGTGAGTTCATAATATAACATTAAAAATAATGTTTTTAAATAATACTTGAGAATAAAATATCAACCATAAATTGACGGATTGTCACCGCATTTACCCCTAAACAGGATCTTTGTCCTCAAAGATCATCTTACCTTACTACTCGCTTCTTATAGAGTTAAAGCCATGTGGGTATTTCCTCCACATTCGGTCTTTTCTCACAAGTGCAATTCATTACAATACACGAGTTTCATCGAACATAACTACGGGAATAAGATCAGGCTGAATGTTGACTTACTTTCTCTATCCATGATGTTCACGGGTTTCTGATGAATGCAACTTTTTGTCGATCTAAGCTTTACTAAGAATAATCAGATTTTCACTTGATAGATATTCCATCAAGTTCGATATACGAAACATATTTCACGCAACTCTTGAAGTCCTAGGGTAGATCCAGCATATATGCCTTTCAATCCCAACTTTTACATCATCTCAATGGTCCCATACAACGGGGACTTATATCCCAGGATTTGTCAGATCATGAATTCATTTTTCCAAATTTAAAAATTGTGGCATAACTTCGCTACCCATTTGGCACTTCAAGATCTACATTTCACATTCACATAACCTCTTGCCCACTATCGGCAGTCAATAATCAAATCCTAATTTCGAGAATCATTTCAGATCTCGCTGGTGGAGTATTTTGTAAGGTTAGGTTCGCCATCATAGGAAACCTTAAACCTAAAAGACATGTCCAAATCACAATGGGTGTATGTCGGGTGTCTTCATCTCAACTCCTGCTTACAGATGCTCTTGTATTTAGATCCTAACAAGATTCGATCTCAATCCTAATACGATGATTATCAATGATAATCCTTCCAAAGGAAAACGATTATACGGTTCATTACCAAAGGTCAATCATTCAAACATAAAGCAGCACTTATATTACTTTGTATCGTTACTTTACCTTGTCCCTTCGATTGGGGTGGTACATAGTACTCTCATCAAGGTTCGTTCTTATTGATTTCTGAGCAAATCTCTAGAAATTCGATGCGAAGCGAGGATCTTGATAAAGATGTTTGATACAAGCACACTATATTTACATAACTCTTTTTGCATTTATCATTAACGGGAATGATATTAGCAGATTTGGTCAGTCTGTCGATGATGACCCAAATCGAATCAAATTCAGATGATGACCTTTGCAATAGCTAAACGTTTACTAATGTATGAGGCGATCTCTGCCTTCATAATTGCCATCAGTACAACTTCTTCAGACAAAGATACTTTTAGTCATAAATGACATAAATAGAATACTTATACTTACAAATTCCAACATAACTATATCTCACAATCTCCATATTTAGGCAACCATAAACGGCTCTTTAAAATACTTAACGCTATCGGCTTCTCAATTCTAATGGTTCACATTAGCCGCGAACCACTTTTTATTATTTATATTATCCTTTTCACAAACGTCGTTTATTTTTATATTGTTTGGCAATTTATTTTGCACGTTCATTATTAATAAATATATCCTAATTGGTTCTTTATCCTTTTTATATAATATGTCAGTATCTATATTCACTTCTCATGATGATGTGATTATCATGTCCACAATTCACTCAGATATACTTTCTATATTATGCGTCAGTAATTACGTTCACTTTCCTGATGAAATAAATATCACAACCGTATTTATTCAAAATTCTTTCTTCATATCTTCTATGTTTTAGTTTCTTCTCACCTATCATTTTTATCCGTTTTACTCAATCCGTCGTCTAAAGCGTCGATAATTATTATAATTAATTAAATAATTATTAGTTAATTTTTATGAAACGTAAACGTAAAAATTTTAAATTTCTTAGTTCGACCAATTATATAAAATGTTCAAAATAAATTTGAATTTAATTAACACGATTTTTGTTGATTTATCGAAAATATTTAATAAGATTTCGTAAATGTTCGAAAAATCTTTGTTTATACTTTGGTCAAAGTTTTCTTAGTTGAAAAGTAAAACTTTTCGTTTCAAATTCCCAAGTTAAGGTTTAAATGGTTTCATCAATCCTTCTTAGATTGTCTTAAGGTATACACAAACATTTACCCCTAAACAGAAGTTTAGTTAAATGGTTTGTGTATAAGGGAATAGTCCCTTATAAATCCTTTGTTAAAATATTCATCAAAACATATTTCCATTTCTTTTTGATAAAATCCAAAGTCTTAAAAGGGCTCTTAATTTTTGAAGAGTCTATATGCATACATCTTACCATTATTAATCCAACGGTCATTTTATGTAAAGGATGAAGTTTTTAATCCCTAAGCGTTAATGGTTCTAATCTTTGAAAAGTCAATATAGCTTCCATTATCTATTAATTACACGGTTAAATCATATAAAGGATTAAGTCCTTAATCACATGTTAAATATTTAAGGTATAGGTTTTCATTGTTTAGCCAATTCAGGGCAATTTATAACTAATTATTAACTCATTATTATTCGTATTAACAAACAAATAGTCCTTAATGATCGCAAGCATGAATTTATCAAATTACAGCCTACACACGTGATTCACCGAATTTATGAATGCTACATGTGCATTGGTCAATCCAAACGACATCACGTGAAACTCATAATGTTCATTACAAGCACCGGATGTAGTGATTGGAATAGATAATCTCTTTCGCAGATGCGAAGTTGATGTTAACCATGCTATGGATCAAATTTGCTAGAACCTTGTAAATGATCGAACAATTCTTCCATTTCGAGTTATGGATATCGTTTTCGATTGTCAATTTACTCAGTCACAGTAATCTATATATATAAGGAATGATAACACCATAGCTCTTCAGGATGACAGACTTGGTATAATAAAATCTTTCTCCGACAACTCTCAGTTGTACGGTAATTCCTTTAATTTAGATGGTGCTGACGTACAGTGCACAAGCCATAGGTGCATCACCGAGAATATAATCAAATATCAAATTATACTTGCCTTAATGGCGAAAGTCTAGGTAATTCATCAACAAATACTTCCTAAAGTTTCAGATAACCGAAACATCTTTTAATAAATTCATATTAGGTTCTTTTTGGATTATAATATCTATAACTAGTTCACAATCCCTCACGGTATACTTTTAAGTCTAAATGCAGGATAAAATCATCCATCAAGAATTATTTATATCACTTTTGATAATCAACATCTTATCTTTTAGGGAAATTCTACTCGAGTTCCCATCAATTAAGACAATGTCGTCATGTCATAATCAATCAATTCATTCTATTGGCACTATCAACTTTCCAGTTTCATTGCCGTCGATAAGATGTGAACTTCTCAAAAGACTAATACTAATTCATAATCCTTCACAATTTCAAGGATATATGGAGACACAACTACTATTAAAGAGTAAGGTCAACGCATAATCTACGAGAGAGAATTTCAAATCAGATACAAACGAAAACATTTAACGAATATGAATATATCCCATGTTTTCATAATTTGAGTACGCATTCGAAAGCTCCTTGGATCGTTACCCAGGTCATTCAAATGAAATCAAATCATAAGAAATGATAAGAACATCAATACATCCAGTCGGGTATCAACACTCGGTAATCAGATGTTTTTCCTAAGAATCTCACTACGGGAGAATTGGACAAGAAAGGATTGTCAATTGTCAAATAAGACAATTTTCACAAATGAGTAAACTTTAACTCAGAAGAATAAATAGTACGGGCACATATGTAGGTGTCCCTATCAATATGTCCCTATTTTGCACTTCTTGCAGATCTCATAAAATTTAATCTTTCACAATCTTCAAAGAAAATGTAGTTTTTATTCATTAGTTTTATAGTGACTACTAATCAGTCTTGCATAGTCCATTCCAAATTGTATGTAGGCGCGCAACTATATACAATTTCAAGATTAACGATGCAATACTCAGTTCGTCAAAATTTTATCATCATATTTATAATAAAAATATTTTCATGCCTAATTCTTAAATAAGAATCAAAATAAATTTACAAAGATTTTCTTTGTTATGAAAACAATTAAGTTTTACAAGGTGTTTTATAAACAACTTCATTTCGATAACAGTCACTTATAAATCTCACTGTGAATAATCCTTATTGTGATGAAAATTAATTTTCTCAAAGGATACCGTTTTAACTTTATAAAAACAATGTGTGATCTGCAAAGGAGTGATGAAAGCTTGTTCACCAAGAATTAACTACGATATGATAGGAAATGAGCTTTAGCCAAATAATCATGAGGTTCATGATCTCGATGGCACTCAAAAGAATAATGCACAACGTAACTCAAATCGAGATGAGTACTTGTTCAATGGTTGTCTCACTAATGCGAACATTAGGATGAAGCAATAAAGGATAGATAACATCGATACATGTAGAATTTAGCAATCAAAGGTAGTCTTTTTATTAATCACAAACAAGTCAAAATTGTACCGTAACACATTACGTGTCACTATGTCATACAATTCTCAGAACTCATCCTACCAACTGATATCTCAGTTAAGTTAGGGATTCTTAAAAGATACCACAATGAATACTAATCTACAAGAGTCATTAGGTGTTCCATATGTCCCAGAAGATCCATCGGTCCCAATTCAGAAGAAGATTTCTTCAATTTATTTCTTGGACACTGGGCATCCTCGTTAGTGGACAATGGCCTAGGAACAGCACTTAACACAAACTAACAATCATTTAAAGCCTTATAATTCTATCATATGACTTAGTAATTTCCTCTTATCAATCTCATATTCCATACAAGTTAAGTTTTACTTTATTCAAATTTCAACCACTTTTATACTCAATTTGATATCCTACCTCATTTTCCAATACTTTCATCCTTATTCTTACACCTTAATAGGGCAATAAAAGCTCGATATGATCAATACTTAAATTTCAATCCTATAGCTCTTACAAGAACAATTATCAAATGAGTCACTAGTATGAAATGACTCACACATTCAATTAGACTCTCGGAAAGGTACTAGTGGCATGAGGCTTTTGGGTAATGGTTCCAATAACAGCCTCAAGTGCAACATTCACCCTTTCGATTTCAATTTAAGAATTGAGTGACAACGAATCAGATGACATCTTTCTAGGTGGTAACGTTTTGTCAAACCCCACTCTAAAAGGAAAGATCGTCATGACATCGATATCAGATTTAATCTCGCCAATTCTTTGTCAATATCGCAATCAACTAATATCTACGTTTCTACGAATATCAACCATTTGTTGGGATCATAAATATCCACAACTTGGTTTAGATCTAGGATAGCTAGAATTCCTACGAGAATAGCTTCGAAGAATTTACTAGGGGATTTAGGGTTTCTTGTGACAATCTACGTCGTATAAATACCTCGTATAAATATCAAATTAATCATCAAACAATCATGTAATAAAATTACATCCTATATATATATATATATATAATCCAAGTTATATATATATTAAAATAACACTTCTCAGTCTTGGCCTTGTCGGTAACTCGGCAATTCTTCGGCACCGTTATAGTCAAAAGATTTTTAGACATTTTGTGAAAAATATTTATAGTTAAAAGATTTTGAAATGTTTTATTCAAAACCTTAGTTTTAAAAATCTTTCGTTCTCTATAACGAGAGCTCTGGTACCAAACTGTAACACCCCCAAATTTATACAACTTAGTACAGCGGAAGACTCGTTGGTGTTACGGGATAGCACATTACTCACATCATAGACAACGCATAAAAATAGCGTCGTTTAATAGTAAAAGCATTTCCATTCATAAATATCAAAGTTACATCGGTCCCAAGTCATATTATTTCATACAAAGTTTTACAAAGTATTTGAATGGAAATTATTGTTTAAGTGCGGGCCATGAATTCTTGTTGTCTTCCCGAGAATTACCTTCAAGTACCTGAGATAAAACATGTTAAAAGAAAAGGTCAGCGATAACGCCGAGTGAATTCATAGAGTTTAATAAATTTCATCAATATAACTTTGGTATAAAATTATTACCAAAAATCATTTCATACAAACCATTGTAATAGGCCATAAAATAGCCAAAATCATTTTATACAAATCTTTATCAAAATCATAATATAGGCATTTGCCTAAAAAATCATTATACGAATCATTGTCGTTAAAAACACCATACAATACGTTTTGCAACGTTGTATAGATTAAATAAAAACCGTTATATGAATATGGTTATAAAAACCAAAACACGAACATAATATCAATAGTATGACCCTGTATTGCTAGTCAGGCAATACATCGTAATTCGAAGCGTCTAATAGTATTTTGTTAGTTTTTGGATTATTATAAGCCGCATGACATTGTTACCTTACTAAACCAAAACGGGTAGCTAACCCGATACCAATTTTGCAAATCTAAAGTAGCGTGTCGTCACAAAGGTCACGCTATGGAAATCTTCTCATACATAAATTCGCTTACCAATCAATGTGGCACGACGGGGATCAACCGTCAAGGCGTGAACTGGGGTGATCGTCCCCAAATAGTACTATTAAATGCATAAGCGTCTACCAAATCCCGGTAGTTCACAATTCATGCTAATGGGACTTTTAGTGACATAACCTAACTTTAATAATCCATTTAATTTCATCTATCGGGTCCTTTAATCATTTATCGGGTCATACAATCGGGTCATTCAATCATTCGGGTCCAAAATCAATAAACAAACAATCGGGACAAATGGTGTCCTATTTTATAAAACTAACATGTTATCTCCCTCGCGGGTTTATAAAACATTTATAAAAACATTTAAAAGAGTGCGAGGCTATGAACTCACGTTGATGTGGGAAGGCGGGTTATCGGCAATTCGGACGTACGGTACGTGCTTCAATCACGGAAACCTAGACAAATTATGCTCGGTCTTAGACGTTTGTCCAATGACTTTATAAAAATAACAATTATGTATACATATGATGATTATATATATATGATGATCAAGTGGGTTCACCTATTCTCGTTTACTCATTTTAGTGTTATATGTCGGTAACTTTTATACTAGCTTACTAGTTTTACCTATTTACACGTTTTAAGTCCAATAAACTTATTATAAGTTCTTTAACTTGTTTTAATCCATTTTACACTTATATTATCAGTATTTAAACTTTACAAGTTGGGCCCAAAGGGGTTAAGCCCAATAAGTTCTTTTTATAAGTGTTTATCTTATTTAGTCCAATTATTAGTCCAATAACGTTAATTTATCTCGTTAATGTCCGTATGTCCTATAGTTCGGGTTTTATCGGTTTTTACTTGTTATACATGTCTATATATCAGTATATGAGTTTTATAAAAGTTTACATTAGACGGGTCCAACCATCTAAGTTTTATTTAACAAAAACGTTAATTTTACGGCAATAGCCGAAAAAGTCGTAAAAATCATGTTTATAGTTTTATATCTTATAAAACATAACAAGTTACCATTTTTATAAAATGTCCACTTATTTATCATTGTACATATTTTTATAAATAAAATTCATGAGTTAGTGGGTTTTAATTATAATTTATACTATTAAAATTTGAGTGCTTATATAATAGTATTATTCTTTAATTTCCAAAAATCTGATTTTTATCTTCACTTTCACCAAAACTGCCATATCTTGAGTTCTACATGGAGATAGAAGCTCAAATTTTTATCACATAAACTACATGATATGTGCTACATTTAACTCTTCTATAGCTACTGTTGAATCATCTTCTAAGTATTTTCTAAAAATCGTCCAAAACAGTGAACTCAGATTTGTACCTTAAACTTATTTTGATCATATCTCACTCATTACAATGATTCCATTGCATGGCCAACTCTCACATGTGTACAAGACATATAGCTTACTGTAAATGGATTCTACTTCATCATTTTATCAGTCCATGACCTGTTTCTTTACTGTTTTATACAGCCATCACTTTTAAGCAAGATTTTAGCCTTGTTCTTTATAGTTTTTCACCTTTTTAATCATGTTTATCAACATCAAATCCCCACATAACATTTTTATCATCATATAATCATCATATACATATACAATAGGAAATAAAATACATGTTTACATAATAAAAATAACAAGAAGATGAGGAGGACAATCTTTATACCACCATGATGATGTAGGTTGATCAAAACATGGATTTTGATGGAGAAACTTGTGATGCACCAAGACCATCTTCAAGACCACCATTCTTCATAAACACCTTGTGGAAAATCAGCCCTACTACTCCATGAAAACTCCTCCTTGGATGTTATAAGGACCACCAATCAATAGGGTTTCAAAGTGGCTTCAACATATGTGTAAATAACACATGATTTTGTGGTGGAATCAAGATCAAATTAGGTGTTTTTGGGGAGAAATGGACAAACTAAGAGAGAGAGATGAGAGGATTTTGAGGTGGTTTGCATGAATGAGAAATGGTTTTGTTTGTGCAAGTGGTTTTGATGGAAAGTTGCCTTAAAAATTAGGCTAATCTTACAAGTGTAAGCTAGTAGTTTACAAGGGTGCCACATCTTTGATGTGGTGTCCCTTTTGGCCATCCCATGCTAGTGGGGTGGGGCAAGATTTATCTTGTCTCATCCCACTAATTTAAGGGTATTCCTCGATTCTAGTTTCCTCGATTTGCGTGCCCTCGGGTCATTTTACGAAAAATGTTTTTATAAATTATGAATCAACGGCACAAAACGAATCTAATAAAAATTGTCTCATCAAAAACGGAGTTCGATAACGTAAATACGTAGTCCTAAGGTTTCCGGTTTAGTCGTAAAGGACGTTAAATTAAAATCGTAAGTCCTAATCTCTTCTCGTAAATTTGTGAGTTTATGAACCAACACAAATTTAAAACTCCAAAATAATATTCACGGGTAAATTTATTTTCTGAAATGTTGGACTGTCACCAAAGACGGTGTATGTAAACGTAAGCACGTAATGCTGAATCCTCCGGTTTAGACGTAGTCGACGCTACTTCAAGACGTAAGTCCAAATTTCTTCCCAAAAATAAGTGAGTTCATAATATAACATTAAAAATAATGTTTTTAAATAATACTTGAGAATAAAATATCAACCATAAATTGACGGTTGTCACAGATTCTCCCACCGATGGGGATGAAGACATGCATTTCTTTGAAAACCTTCTCAACGAAGACAATCTTTCTCCACCATCTCCCACGGTTATTGCTATCGATGCTCCGACTTTGAAAACGCCTCCCATCAAAAATCCTCCGGATTTAGAACTTAAGGAGTTGCCGCCCCATCTCGAATATGTGTTCCTTGAAGAAGAGAAGAAGTCGCCCGTCATCATTGCTAAGGACTTGGACGAAGAAGAAAAATCTCGCCTCATCACCGTGCTTAAAGCTCATAAGAAGGCAATTGCTTGGAAAATTTCCGATATCCGCGAAATTGATCCGAACTTTTGTACTCACAAGATTCTCATGGAAGATGACTTCAAACCCACAATCCAGAGCCAAAGAAGGGTTAATCCTAAAATTCATGACGTCATCAAACAAGAGGTTATCAAACTTCTAGATGCCGGCTTGATCTACCCTATTTCGGATTCGCCGTGGGTAAGTCCCGTCCATTGTGTGCCCAAGAAGGGCGGAATAACCGTTGTTCCAAATGAACACAACGAGTTGATTCCCACTCGTCTCGTTACTGGGTGGAGAGTTTGTATTGATTATCGCAAGCTCAATGACGCCACGAGAAAAGACCACTTTCCTCTTCCCTTCATGGATCAAATGCTCGAGCGTCTTGCGGGTAATGATTATTACTGCTTCTTAGACGGTTTCTCCGGGTATTTTCAAATTCCCATCGATCCCAAGGACCAAGAAAAGACCACATTCACTTGTCCCTATGGAACATTTGCTTACAAACGCATGCCTTTTGGTTTATGTAATGCTCCTGGGACGTTCCAAAGGTGTATGATGGCTATCTTCCATGACATTGTGGAAGATACTATGGAAGTATTCATGGATGATTTCTCGGTTTATGGCGATTCATTCTCTTCTTGCCTTGCCAATTTGGAACGTATGCTTAAGCGGTGCGAAGACACTCGCCTTGTTCTTAATTGGGAAAAATGCCATTTCATGGTAAAAGAGGGCATCGTGCTAGGACACAAAATCTCCAAAGCTGGTCTCGAAGTAGACCGTGCTAAAGTCGATGTTATCGCTAAGTTGCCTCCACCTTCAACCGTGAAGGGTGTGAGAAGTTTCCTTGGTCATGCGGGCTTCTACCATCGATTCATCAAAGATTTTTCTCAAATCGCTCGCCCG
The DNA here is from genome assembly GCA_025667525.1 of Glebionis coronaria. Lineage (NCBI taxonomy): Eukaryota > Viridiplantae > Streptophyta > Magnoliopsida > Asterales > Asteraceae > Glebionis > Glebionis coronaria. Next base: position 472,498,820 of record CM046874.1, on the reverse strand, counting down.
ATGACCCACCTCTTGGAAAAAGATACTCCTTTTATCTTTTCCAAAGAGTGTCTTGAAGCCTTCAACTCGCTTAAGGATAAGCTAAATAAGGCACCCGTCTTGGTTACCCCTAATTGGGAGCTGCCTTTCGAGTTGATGTGCGATGCTAGTGATTTTGCTATTGGAGCGGTTCTGGGACAAAGAGTGAACAAACACTTCCAACCGATCCATTACGCTAGCAAGACAATGATAGGGGCCCAATTGCATTATACGACAACCGAAAAAGAGCTTTTAGCTATTGTATATGCCTTTGAAAAATTCCGCCCCTATCTTGTCCTTTCCACGACAATCGTTTACACCGATCATTCCGCGTTGAAGTACTTGTTGACAAAGCAAGATTCCAAACCAAGACTTCTTCGCTGGGTTTTGCTACTCCAAGAATTTAAAATCGAAATTCGCGATAAAAAGGAGCTGAAAACCTAGGTGCGGATCATCTCAGTAGACTTGAGGATCCTTACCAGGGGGATCATCCGAACAAAGAAATCAATGATTCTTTTCCCCTGGAGACCTTAATATCTATCAACTCGACTGCTGATGAAACCCCGTGGTTTGCGGACATTGCAAACTACTTGGCGGGTGGAATCCTCGTTGACGGGTTAACATCCCAGAAAAAGAAGAAGTTCTTTAATGATATTAAGACTTAATTTTGGGATGACCCGTATCTATTCAAACAATGTGTTGATTTGATTATTCGCCGATGTGTTGATGGACCGGCAGCTTTGGAAATCCTTGATGCTTGCCACAAAGGACCCACCGGTGGTCACTTTGGTCCCAACTACACCGCCAAAAAAGTGTTTGATTCGGGATTTTATGGGCCCACCATCTATCGTGATGCTCACTAGATGGTTAAACGATGTGATGCTTGCCAAAAACAAGGCACGATCACACATAAAGACGAGATGCCTCAGAATTTCATTCAAGAGTGTGAAATCTTTGATGTTTGGGGTATCGACTTTATGGGGCCATTCCCTTCCTCTGAAGGAAACAAATACATCCTTGTAGCCGTTGACTACGTTTCAAAGTGGGTTGAAGCCAAAGCTTTACCTACTAATGATGCAAGGGTGGTTTGTAACTTTTTGAAATCGTTGTTCGCTCGATTCGGCGTTCCTCGTGCTATTATCAGTGACCGCGGGGCTCATTTTTGCAACGATCAATTTGCAAGAGTCATGGCTAAGTATGGTGTCAATCACCGTCTTTCCACCGCCTATCATCCCCAAACCAATGGGCAAGCCGAGATATCCAACCGTGGATTGAAGCGAATTTTGGAGGGTACTGTGGGAGAGCATCGTGCCGCGTGGGCCGATAAGTTAGATGATGCTCTGTGGGCTTTCCGTACTGCTTATAAGACCCCGATCGGTTGTACACCTTATCGTCTTGTGTACGGGAAAGCATGCCACCTTCCCATCGAGCTGGAACATAAGGCGCACTGGGCCTTGAAGTGGGCTAACTTAGACATCAACAAAGCCGGTGATCATCGCAAGACTCAACTCAACAAGCTCAACGAACTGAGGAATGAAGCTTATGAGAACTCGCTGATCTACAAAGAGAAGACGAAGATCCTTCATGACGCAAAAATCAAGAACCGAGAGTTCCACGTTGGTGATCAAGTCTTACTTTTTCACTCTCGGTTGAAGATCTTCTCTGGCAAGTTGAAGAGCCGCTGGTCTGGTCCATTCACCGTCGCCAACATCTTTCCATATGGGACCATTGAGCTTTCTCAGCCAAATGGGCCCAATTTCAAAGTGAATGGCCAGCGTCTGAAGCTGTACTTTGGTGAGGACATTTCTCAGGAGATGATTCCATCCCTCACCACGTTCCCCATGAACTAATTTTGGGACGAGTCAGGCTCGTGACTCGGTTATCAAAAACAAGCGCTCCTCGGGAGGCAGCTCGAGTATCTATCCTTTTATGCTTTAACCTCCTAAGTGTAGGGGGACCTGTATAGGTGTTTGTTTTTGTGTGGTGATGTGATTACAGGGATGAATGCACTCTTGGAACCTTTGAAGAACCGTGCTCCCGTGTTATCCGAAATCCGGTTCTATCTCTCAACTATCGTGATTCAATTTTCTTCATACTCACATATTGAAATTGATCACTTTAGTCGTCTCTTCCTTAACTTGTGTTAAGCAACGTGCATAATCTCATAAGTGTAGGGGAGACTTTTCCCACATACTTACACATTGAGGACAATGTTTATCTTAAGTGTAGGGGGGACTTCTATCGAAGTTTTATGTGGACTTTTCCATGAAAATGCCTTCATTTAACCGGAAAATCATCTTTTTCAACATTTTTCAAATTTTTAATTAACTTTGGCCATGTAGTCGTAATTTTTAAATTTTTATCGTTGCTTTCATATGTATATATCCCGCAATAAAGTCAAAAATATTAATAAAGTGGTGTAGCTAGTTTAGAAATCTTTGACATATTAGGCCCGTTGGGATTATTTTGACTCAACCCGAATAGACTTATCTAAGTTTATTCTAGCTAGTATCCTTAACCATATAGACCTTAATTGGTTTATTAGGCTAAGCATCCACGAATCTCATTACTTGAGATTTTAAATTGTGGAGAACGAGAAATGATAGAGTCAATTATAAGTCGGTATTCTTGCACAAGCTCACTTGGTGTAATTATTTGCCTATTCTCCCATCACTTGCTAATAATTTATCTGCAATAAGTAAGGTCGTACGATTTGAAAAGTTACTTAGCTTCTAGCCAAGATCGTTTAAAAGTTGCTCGGTAATGATAAGAGTTCATAGCCAAGGCATAACTTATGAAGCGGGGCGCGAAGATTGGCGAGTCCGAAAAGGCCCTAACAAGGCATGAGGATTCAATTTTATTACGGAAGATCCAAAGTGATGTGAAAAGCACTATTCCCAAAATCAATATGAAGGATCAAGACTCACGACGAAAAGCAATCAACTCCCATAAAGATCATGGAGAAGTCTATCCGAAAAGACCCTAACAAGGTATGAGGATAAATAGATCCAAGTCCGAAAAGGAGGCGGATCGTTGTATCTCAAAATCCCAATTAGAGATTGAAGAAATAATCATGAAGTCGTGGTCAACAAAGTTGGAGTACCCCTCAAAAGTCTCCAAGTGAAGAAACTCTATTACGATGAGAAGACCATTATCTCAAGAACGTCTCTCAAGATATGAAGTATGAAGTACATGCCAAATATCGGCCCGAGAAAGGTATCAAATCGCGAACCAAGTTATGCCAAGATATGAACTTTTTGATATCCCGAGAAGCAGTTTTAAGAGATTTTGTCCTTTAGCTAACTATTGATCAAATCGTCCTACTTTGCTTTTATCTTAATAACTATCGAAATAAGTCAGAAAATGCATCTTCATGATCATTCTAAGACAAAAATAAAATATAAGAGATACACCTAGGAATAAGGGAGTTTAAGCATTTAATTAAGCCATGTGTGTAAGTGTTTGAATTGATAACTTATAATAACAATGATCTCATTTTTAAGCTTAGTTTGGGGAACGTGAAACTTGAGGGTGATAAATCTTCGCAGCACCGAAGCCCTAATGTAAGTCCTCGATCTCTTTACAAGTTATTTCCACATAGCTATTTTCTATCCTTTTGTTTACTTTAAAGTTTTAATTTCTCCTAGTACTTTAATTTTTGTTTAGTAGTGTTTTAATAAGGCCAAGGTTGATTGATCATGAGAAAAGTGAAAATGTGCTTTGTCACTAAGCATTGCATGAGGGCATGGCAATGGTTAAGTGTAGGGGATTTGATAGGTGTGAAAACACCCATCCTTTTACCACTTAAATCTGGCTAAAACTAGACCAAAACACGTATTTAATATCATTTGTTTGGAATTATGCGTGGTTTTTGTGTTTATTATGTTTTCAGAGGCAACCGGATGAATATTGAAGAAAACATGGGATTGCACGGGTTTTATCGAGGAAAAAGACTCAAGACGAAGTCTATTATCCAAGAGATGCAAAAGATTTGAAGTCATTGTGCCTATTTGAAGATTTATCGAGGAATAGAGCCAAAGATGGAAGATTCATATATGTCGAAGAACTCGAGTCTATTAAATAAAAGATTATAAGATGAGTTGGAATTATTCACCGACACTTCTCAAAATCCAAAGTCGGAAACGTTTATTTAAAGAGACGAGAAGACTAAAGAAGGAAGAAGAAAAGAAGCCCAAAACCAAGCCCATTCACAAAGCCCACAAGACTTGCCTATAAATAGGACTTTACTTCACAAAATTTACACTAAGTTATTTTACACTTAGTTCTTTTAGGTAGTTTTTAGTTTTCATTCTCTCTAGTTTTAGAGAGAGAAAGTTCTAAACTTTCTCTCACTAGATTTCATCTTTTTCTATTTCAAGATCAAAACTTTGTATTACTTTTCATTAATCAAGTTTAGTTTCAAGCTTTTAATCTTTAATCTCATCCTTCCTTTCTTTGATTTTGATTGATTTTGGTACAAATCTCGTATGATCCGTGTTGTTCATCAATGATTTGTGCTTAAAAAGTTGATTACTTTTTATGTTTCCTTAAGTTTATACACGAATAAGCTTTAAGATCCTTGTTCTTATTGGCTTATTTGTTGATTTAGCTTATTTACTTTTTAAAGTTTTTATAAAAACTTCATCTTTCTATTGATTCGATTTAAAAGTTGTTTATTTTAAGCTTAGATAAAGTTGTTCTTAGTGCTTATTTGATCAGCTTATTGTTGGATTCGAGCTAGTTTTGGGAGTTAGCTTATTTCCTTTGCTTTTCATTCCAATTTGTACCATTTTCAGAAAGGGCAAAGCCCTTTTCCGACCTGTCATTCTGACCGAGCACACCCCTTCATTCCGATCGCATGATCGGAAAAGGGTTTAGCAGATTCCGATCAGCATAGTTGCCATTATTCCGATTGTAGCTTATTTGGAGCATTCCGATTGTTGCATTGTTTCGAGTATTCCGATTGCTTCATTTTGCCCACATTCCGATTTGCCCCATTTAAATACATTCCGATCTGAACCATTGTTTGCTTATTCCGATTAGTGCATGTTTTTGGTTATTCCGATTGAGACCCATTGTGTTATTCCGATTTGCATCATTTCTAGATATTTCGATCACTCGATCGGAATAATATTCCGATTTTCCCTTTTTCTAGATATTCCGATCTAAGCTATTTTGTTTTGTTCTGATCTTACTTTCTTTTAGTATTTTCCAACTAAGTTCTTATTTTTTACAAAGTTTTCCAAGAGTTAGTTTTTATTGAGTGTTCATTTATTTTTATATTAAAATCTTTATGTTTTCAAACATTTATTTTTAAACTCGTTTCTTTACTTTAATAACTTAAAGCTTTAAGTTTACTCTTCGACACTTAATTAATTGTTATTAGTTTAAAATAGATAAACAAACCAACATCTTTTTATTAACCAAGAACAAATAATTCCACTTAGAGCCGAGATCAATTCGAGAGGATACCGAGAACCTAAAAGAGAACCCCATTGTAAAAATCTTGTATCAGCCTCTTACACCGAGAGTCATTGCCGGTTCAAAAACGATTCCATTGGAATATTTTGTCTGTCATGATGTCGAGTATCTAGAAAATGGCGGGAAAAAATATGCTACATCCTTCACCATTGTCAAGGCTATAAATCTGGAGAATGTACCTTGGATTGAAGACAAAGTACCTGATGCTCTATGGCAAAGGAAGTTGCTAAAATTTTACGACCCTTACGCAGCACTTGGAATTTCTCACTAGAATACAAAGAAGAGGTTAGCTTACAACCACATCCATAATGCACAACCAAGTTCTCCTGTTCAATCAGATCGTAGAATTAAAAGCATAGAAGGAGCCACCACTCATACGGTATTTGGTTATGACTATTTGAATGTCATTCGTTTCAAACGCACTGATGAAAAAGAATACATAATCGATGAAAGTGACCTCCAGTACCCTTGCCTTGAATACATTAAAGATATTCTACTAATATTGGCTCAAGAAAAAGTCGATCACTTATCTCCTGACATGGTAATTGCATTAAGTTCAAATCTTCGCCAGTTACTCAAAGGATCGTCATCAAAAGTCGAGTTGAAGACTTTCAACTTGGTGTGAAGAGTTACCAACATAAACTAAACTTGCAACATCCTCATACTACTCCGCTCAGTCAATACCACAGAGACAAATTTCCATACATGGGGACTTTGAAACTGGAAGTAGGGATATTCTACAGAACGAGACAAGAGTCACGCAATTTATGAGATTTTCTGAACTACATAAATTTAGTGATGGCACACTCAAACACGTTCATGATGACCTGACTGTTCTCAGTGTCGGACTACCGCTTCCATCAGTTAAGTACAGATGGACAGACCAATGCAAGAAAGGTGCTAGGTACGCGATTAAGAAGATCGAGGAAACATTAAGGAAGCGCCGGTTGATAAGAAGTTTGTAACGATTCGTAGGTGGAAGACCATATGGAGCTCTTCACCGGCTTACGGAACGATCTATTTAATACGGATCGTTTTCTCTCAGGTCATCTCCATATGTATTTATATTGTGAATATGTGAATATATTTATAATAGGCTTTTATGGCATAGTCTAGTGCAAGAGTATGATGTAGAAACTAGAGGGGGGGGGGGGGTTGAATAGTTTCTCTTCGATTAGTCACCTAATTAAAATTACTTTCAATTAGGTTTGTATCAAAACTATCTTTTACTTGAAGCTTAGTTGCATAATGATTAGGTTCAATTCAAATTCATTAGCAATGGTAAGAGTAAGGAAAGAGACAACCTAATGAGAAGACACCAAGATTTATAGTGGTTCGACAACGAGGCTCTATCCTCGTTTCTACTCCACTCCCCGAGTACACCTACTCGAGATTTCCACTATATCTACAAGCTCCCTTCTTGGCGCGGAACATCTTACATCGTCCCTTACATTGTTTTCTGACACTATGCTGAATGTCGAGACCTAATCTTTAGCTAGGACCAATCTACACAACGTTGCCTACTTCACAATTTAACGAAACAAGGCTAGATGTCGAGTTCTAATCTTAAGGTAGAACCAATCTTCACGACGTTGCCTACTTCGCCATTTTATGACACAAGGCTAGATGTCGAGTTCTAATCCAAAGCTAGAACCAGTCTTCACGACTCTTCACTTTGGAGCTAAGTGAGAACTTCACACAACACAACTACTAATCACTTTCAAGTTTATGAGAACTCACAAGACACAACCACATCACTTTATAGTTTAGTGAGAACTACTACACAATCCATTACAACTCAACTAGACATATCCAAGTACACACATGTAGCTTGGATCTACATAACATAAATCCAAGCAAACACATATGCAATGGATGTACATAACAAATCCAAGTATTCACAAGTAGCTTGGATGAACACAACTAGTCCAAGTATTCATAGATACAAATGGATTAACATAAAACCAAAAGGCTAACATGATGAACATGACTAATTTATAGATTCATCTTTATCACAACACTAGTGAGTGAGTGATCTTCTCTTTGGACAAGGTAAAGGAGGGGATCAAGAGGATAATCATATGTAAACATATTTAAACCATTAAATGATCATTTACTAATGATTATGCAATAGAAAGAGAAAGGAGGCTGAGAAAAACGTCCAAGAGGGTTGTTGGAAAATGAGATTTGATCCACTATTTATAGAAGACAAAGTGCAACGGCTAGCTGGGTGCGGTTCTTTAACTAGCATGGCGGTTCCATATCGCTAGAGAACCGCCTAACTATTTAAGGTACTGCCTAGTAGACTACGCTCCTTTTTTTGTCTTTTAGTGTGGTAGGAATATCTGAGGTTTTTTAAACCTTCAAAGGATATTCTTATGTCATATGGAATATGCCATTTTCAAATTTACTGTTCCATTTTAATAAAACATTTTCTTAAAACGAAAGTTTATTAAAAAATCTTTTGTCATATTAACAAAAGTGAGTTTTAAGGATAATCACTTTGATGATCACTAAGTATGATTAAGAAAAGTTAGGGATATGATTATTACCTTGATGATAGTGTTAGTTAAATAATTCGTTTTGTGTTTTACACTAAATGTGTTGTATAGTTTGTTGTGATCAAAACTGAGAAAGATTAGTTAACACTAATAATGTTTTTAGGCATCACTTGCATTAACAATCTCCCCCTTTTTTATTACGACAAACTATAAACTCATTTACGTAGAAACACAAAATATCGAATTATTAACGAGTTTATCACTATCAATTCTCCCCCTTTGTCGTAGCAAAAAGGTAAGCACAAGTCTTTGAAGAGAATCGGACTTTGCTAGTAGCTCCTCCTTGGTGGTTGCTCCCCCTTGCTTGGGGCACCAAGTGTATGAGCTATGGTGACATGCTACACAAAGGTTAGTAGAAAGAAAAGAAACACCAATGTATATATGATCACTACCTACTCAGTAACTTGAGAGGGAGAAGGAGAAGAAATCTCAAATTAGAAGCAAGTATTTGCTAAGTATGTCCAAGGAGGTAAATGACAAAATCAAAGTTCAATTGGTGGAATGAAGGTAGAAAGGAAACATCCAAGCAATGAAGATGATAAATTTGTCAAGGGGTTAAAATTTAGAACTGATGGAATCACCCATAATCATTTGTAAAGATTAACCACGGTCAACTCAAAAGAAAGAGAGAATGATCAAATAAAGAAAACAAACACAACACAAAGGTTTCATATTACAAAAATATGAAAGAAACAAACAAGGTAGATAGTCATACACACAATATGAGTATCTAAAGCAAAAGATATGGAAAATAAACCACAAAGCATAAGCTATTCTAATAGTGATAATTTTCCAAGATTGCTTAAAATGTTATTGACTCCAAAACAACTAAAGTATTATTGACTCCAAGAGTGCTTAGTCCTTTAGTTGGAAAAATAAGACGACGAGGCATCATTCGAAGTTTTGTCCATGGGAAAGAAAACTTTGAGAGGAGGTCGAGTGAGGAGGAATTCAAGAAAATTTAACTTCTCATACACATGAGCAAGTTCAATTTGTTGAAATCGACAACAAGCACACGAGGATCCATGATGCAAAACAAATTCGGTTGATGGGGGAAGGCCATCACACCTAGGGTTTGGTGGTGGTGAGGAGAGTGGGTAGGAAATGTTTTCACAATTCCTTGTGAGGTTTGGGAATGTTGAAAGGTCATTAAGTTGAGGGGTGTCGAAAGGTTTTGGTGGTGGGGGAAGATTTTCCTTTTCTCCGATGATGGGGTTAATGGAGTAGGTCTCATTCCAATACTTGATTGGAGAGAAGGTGGGGTTCTTGGGTGGTTTGGATGAAGAGGGTTCATTTTTCTTGATCTAAATAGGTCGAACCGAGATCTTCGGTTTCTTGGAAAGCTTGGATGAGGAAGCTTTGGGTGAGGAGGTTTGTGACAATGAAATGTCAAGGTTATGAAAGGAGGAGTTAGGCATTGTTGAGGTGTGAGAATGAAATCTCAAGGTGGGGGTATAAGAAGAAAGTAGACAAGGGAAAGGTTTGAAAATCAAATGTAAAGTGTCAAGGAATGTTTAGCCAAATTGAGTAAACATGGAATCTTGACAGAGGATAGGGTAATGAAGAAAGACCAAAAAACGAGCCAAGACTTGGCTATCTGTCCGCGTTTCCTTATCGGGACCGGCGGTTCCTTAGCACAGGAACCGTGCGACTTTAATGAGCCGCGTACAGTGGACTTGAAACCATGATTTTCCGGGTTTTTGGGATAAACTAAGACTTTTTCAAAAAATTGCAAATCTTGGAATTTTACCTCTATTAGCACTAAATTATGCTAGGGTTGCATGAAAGCAACACATTCACAAAGAATGTCTTGACAAAGGGTGACAAAAAAATTTAGATAACATTTTGAACCAATTTTAGTCAAGTTATAGAGGTTGTGATAGATTTAGGTTCAATTTTATTTTATAATTAAAGTTGACTTATGTGCACATAAAGCTAAATCCATAGGTCATCCTCATGAAAAACTCATGGAGAGAAGGAAATACAATAAGGAAATGAAAAACAACTAACTAAAACAAAGTTATCTTAAAACTAGTTCTTTGATGACTAGCCTTCCTTGGCTTGGTTTTTCTTGAAAAACACTTATTAGGGAAAATCATCATTTATCTCCTAGGAGGATGATCGGAAAAGAGATTAAACAAAAAGCTTTGCAACTCTATGTGAGCCCCAATCATCTCCAATCTAAGGATATCAATGAGATAGTAGTTGTTGAGGCAACAAGGACAATTAGTGCCATTATGCATGAAGTACTCATAAAAGCGAGGATCACCCAAGTCTGGAGTGTTTGAGGGAGGTAGAGGTGGAGGAGGTATGTTCTCCAAGGGTGATGTGGGTGAGTGTGGAGGTATGTTATCCAAGGGTGAAATGGGTGCGTTTGGAGGGGTAAAAGGTGAAGTCACCAAGGTATCAACAAAGTCATTCACAATGGGAATGCTTTGGATGGGTTGAGGTTGGGTAGTCACATCCAAGAGAGTACTTGGAGTGAAAGGTGAGGATAGCTCATTCATTCTTGATTAGAATGAAGAAGAGGTAGAACCATGAAAATGGTTTGTACCATGGGTTGAGGTAGTATTGCATGGAGCAAGAGGTGGTGAAGGTGTTGAAGAGATGAGAACTGGAACAATCTCATTCTCGGGTGTGTGAAAGGGGGAAGAGTTAGGTTTGGGAAACTTAATCTTAATCTTAAGATTTTTCTTTAAAGTGGAGGTTTTGGATGAGTTTGAGGTTCTTGTAGAAACCATGGTTGTAATGAGTGGTTTAAGGGTTAAGGATGAATGGTTTGATGTGTGAAGAACATGGCTAACAAGGCGGGTTTAAAAGGGTGAGGGGATGATCCTAACTAGTAATGGGTTAAAAAAATTTTATATGAATAATGAAATTAGTTAACCTAGTGTAGGAAATGTGCAGGTTTTTGCAAAGAATAAAGCAAGGTTTACACAGATTAAGGAAAATAGTGTAAAGCAAAGATTTTGTCGGACACAGTAGCCGGCGGTTCCCTATCTAGGGTGGGCGGTTCCTTATCAATAAGGTACCGCTAGTCGATATGGAACCGCGACCAGAGGTGTTCAAAATGGCACTTCCTCAAACTTTGGTTAGCCCAGATTTTTACCAAAGGATTATCAAGCCAAAGTTAACTACTGACCAAAATCTAGGAAGCTAACTAACACATAGGATGCACAAAGCTATGCAAATCGTAAACACGATGGCATAGACAATCATTAGGATAAAAATAGTAAGTAATCCAAACAAGTAGTATTAGTTAATAGACAACCAAAATGAAGTAAAAAGAGGCAAATATCCAACATCACATTACATGTTTACCAACATGTATACTTTGAAACAATTCAAAGTCTTCACCTTCTTTTCTTGCCCAATCCCTTGATCATGTTTCCCAAGTACTTGAATCCCTTCCTTGACTCAACCTGATGTTCATGTAACTCACCTCGAGTCCTAAGATTTTCACGGTAGAGATGCTCCATATTGAGATCTTCTGGTACTTCCTTAGAGGAATAATGAGGTGGAGGAGCTAAGTCTTCAATTCCATCCACGAATGAGTTTGAGGATGGATGGGGATTACTCGAAGAGTTGAAATGAGAACTAGAACCTATGCCATCACCATCACTTGTTGGCATATAGGTGTCCTCATCATCCGGCTCTTGATGATCGGATTTTCGCGAACCTCGATCACTTCTAGGCTTTCTTTCATATACCTCTTGAATAGGCAACATAACCCGATGAACCGGGTGAAAGCGAGAAAGGTCGAGGTGGGGAAATTCATGAACAACCCTTTTGAAAAGGCGAGTAAGAAGCATAGCATAGGGAAGGTTTGTTTTGGGATTTGAAATAGCATAATTTATTCGTCGAGCGATATAGTATGCCAAATTGTACTTGGTTGATGTAAAGATGCAACATAACATATGCACCATACAAGCCGGGATATGATCTCAGTTTCCACCAAGACAAAATACATTCTCCCTAAGGATATTTACCCATTGGACCATAAAATCCTTAAGATCGCTTGAGAGCACTTCATAGCGATTCACATACCGCACATTAGAATGAAGGCTTCTCACAACCTTTCCATCACGCTCTTTCGAAATAATATCAAGGATAAATTCCGGATCAATTTTGGTGTGGTCATTTGGAGGTTTGTCTTTGGATTCCAAGAGAACATCAAGTCTCCACTTGTCCGTGAAACGACAAGTGCCTTCATATGGCACACCAAGAATATCACCAAAATCTTCGAGAGAGTATTAAATGATTTGATCGTTCAACAAAAATCGAATGAAGATATCGCCATTGTATTCCAACATAGAGTAGGTGCTAAAGAATTCTAGAAGAAACAAGGGATATATATCTTCTTCTATGTAGAGCAAGAAATCAAACTCCGTATTCCCTCATCAACAACTCTACCCTCATGGAAATTTCGTGTTGAAAGTGATGAAACGGAGTTTCGAAGTTGATTGGATGTAAAGGTTTGGGAAATGTTTGGCATATATTGTCTAGTGAGTTGATGATCCTTTTGGTATTGTAAAGGCATGATTAGTACCTAAATAAACACAAGAAAGTATATTTCCAATCACTCATATGAAAAATAAAATCAAAAATCAAAATATGAGAATGTGTTATATCAATTTCTTGACAAACAAAGGATTGAATCCAAATCATTCTCATGTTCATAATGTATCTATTCCATTATTAACCAAGAACATATGAACTATGTTAGATCAACAATAGACTAGAACATCGGTTTTCAAAACAAGGGTTTTAGGTAAGCATTAACAATGCAATAACCTATTTGTTCATGGGTTCATCTCAATTCCATCTTTTAACCAAAATCATTTTGCCAAAATTCGGATTTGTTCTACAAGTGGGTTTTAGTGAAATCTTAATGAATATGAACCTAAGGAATCATAGTAAAAAAACCATGTCAACCCATATTCCTATTAAGGTTCTAATTCAATTTCAATTTTAAAAATCCCCGATTATAAAAGTATGAACCCTAGAACAAAATAGATGAAATTGAAAGAAAATACTTAAAATTAATTGATGTTTGATGAAGGATGAGTGTAACCCACAACTTGGAACCAATTAATTTGAGTGATTGAAGGTTTTTGAATCTTCAACAATGGTGGAAAAAGTAGAACCAGTCGGCTGTGTGTTTTTTGGGAGAGAGAGGGTTTAGTTTGAAAAAGATTAAATTAATAAAACTAGCGCTCTGACGAGTTTTACTGCCCGCGGTTCCATATTGATAGAGAATCGCGGGTTTGAACCGCCAGAGATAAAGAACCGCCAACAGAGGCAGGTTTTTATCAATGAAATATACCAAATTTTTGAAAACCAATTTTTCTAAAATACTTAAAAATATATCTTATACCTTTTAGAATATCATTGGATCATCATAACACAAAGCAATATACCTTAATGAAGGATTACAAGTTGAATCGAGATCGAAAAGAACCGAAACGGACAAACGACTACTCGTAGCGAAAAAGGAAACTGGAGAGAAGTCAAGGGAAGTGAATCAAGACTAAGATCAATGCTCAAGGGATTAATGACAATCTTTAAATCGTGGAGACGAAGAGCTTGTGTCATATATAGTGGTTTAAGACGTGCCTTTCCGGCGAAGTGTTAAACGGCTTTGGTAATGAATAAACACAAAGCAAATATTGATGCATAGACTAAGATCATTTTCAATAATAGTATTAGTCTCAACCAAAATAAGAGCAAGGTATTAATTCACTTTCTCTCCCACAAAGGGCCTACTAACCGTATGGGTGCGAACCATGGATATCAGGCTTGATACTTTAAGCTACTACTAACTCACTCTACATCACCATAGTGAGTCAAGTATCCAAGCAATGAAGGTTTGAGAGGATAAAAGAAAAGAATCACAAACCACAAACAAATGTCAAGGCAAGGATGCCAAGAACAAGCACATAGTCAAGTAATGATCAAAAGAATGATCAAAGGGCGTGTGGAAGAACGAAAGCGTACCTTGGCCACAAAGAGCATTCCAATCCAACAAGGAATCAATGCAAAGCCCAACAATGACTATGATGAGTACTAAGTCTTCAAGGACTAGTATCATTCCCAATCATCATGATATCATCATTCAAAGATGTTGAAGATCAATGAAGATGATTCTTCTACAAGTGTAAGTAACTCAATCCACAACCAATTAAATGATTGATCTTCATGAGTACCTACAAAAAGCAAGATGCAAACTAGTAGATACATTTCAAGAGTAGATCTAAAATGCATAAAGCTACTAATCTAAGAGGTATGCAATATTACCAATTAAAAGACCAAAAAAATGTTGATCCCAAACTTAGATCAATTTAGCTTGTGTAAACGAGATTAAATCAAGTTAAACACGTAGAGAAACTTGGTTGTGTATAAAACAATTCAAGTATTATGCGGAATTAATACTCAAACAAGAACACACAAAGAATGTATAACAAACTTTCACTTGATTGATTAGAACAAACTTGCTTACAATGAAAGTGTTAAACGTATGAAAAACTTATTTGAAAAAAAACCTAAAGGTCTTCTTTTATAGACATAAGAAGCCTTGTACAAGAGTCTACGTATCCGCTACTCTAGGTAAAGATAAAAATAGAAAATACATTGTTGATCCTATCTTTACTAGAAACAAACTAGAAACCTAATACGCGTAGACTATATGTTTCTATCAGTGCTTGACTTCATCCTATCAACGCTTGACATCTTCCTATCAACGCTTGATCTGTCAATGCTTGTTTTCTTCTTATCAACGCTTGTTTTCTTCTTGTCAGCGTCCAATTGTACTGGCTACATTTTATTCCCAACAAGCCTCCCCTAAACTTGATATCTACTCTAGCAATCGAGTTTCTGAATAAAATTTAAGAACTAGGAGGAATCTTACAAATCTTATCATATTGGTAATAAACATGCCTAATCAAATCTTTGGCCACGTCACTTGAATAGTCAGTCTCCAGCTGTGTTGTCTTCATCTTTTCCAAAACTTCTTTGGACATGGGATACTCAGCATCTACAAGTAGATACTCAGCAAACTTTGTAGAACTCAAATAATACACACCAGCAGCTGAATACAAACGCCATTGAAGTCCACTGATATCATCCTCAAGATCCTTCCAAACAGGATCTTCATCTTCTGGTGCACACATTTACTTGAATGTTGACCAAAGCTTTCTTCCATTGACTGAAGTAGGTGCTTCGGCCTCATACTTGGCCATCATCAACCTACAAAGGTCTGCCAAGTCTTCCCTATCCATACTTGTAAAGAGAGACATAAGAGTAGTAAATGTATGTACCTCTTTTCCCATATCTACCAATCATCCAAAACCCACTTGCATCTTCTTCATAGCTAATGATAGGGTTTCTGGTATCAAGAGATAACACTTGTACCATATCTGAAGCTTCCATGGGTGAGAGCTTAATCTCCTTCTAAGAACAGCTTCATTGGGATTCAATTTATCCATATCTTTAGGGAACTCAAGTGGAACTCCCTTCTTCAAAGGCCTTGGAACAATCATTGCCTTTTGAATCTTCATCTCATCTGAAAGTTCTTCTTTCCTTTCATCTGAAAGAAGTCTGATAGTATTCATTCCTGCACTTTTGCCCAAATGGGATAAGCCTTATACTCCAATTTTTCAAAGGATAATCCCTGCAATTTCTTAAAGGTCCATCCTGTTCCATGACATCTGAGTAACATGTAGTAAAGCTACCTTCTATCCCTCTTCAGCAGTGAGAAAACATTGCTAGCCTTATGCTTCAGAATCACCTTGCAGTCTATTTGAACTCTTAGAAGAATCTCCAATCCTCAAATTTGATCTGAAATTGTAATTTCTGGATGCTCCATAACCTTATCTTCCCAAGCATGGTACATCTGAGCAACTTCTGGCATATCATAGTCTACCTGCAATTTTAACTTTCTAAGCTTCTCCCTTGCCAACTCATCACCATATTCAAGTCTCTCTGGTTGTTCAATGATCATAACACTTGAATCTGAACTCCCTTCATCACTTCCTTCTTGTTCCTCAGAAGTAACAATAAATGGTGATTCACCAACCTTCTTCATTTCTTGTTCACAAGTTGTGCAGCCAACCTTGAATCAAACTCTACTTGTGTTGCATCCTTTGGAACTTCCACTTCTACCATGATTCCTTTACCCTTATCTAATGGATCTATGATGGGTAAAGATGATGATGGTACCTGTGAAGACACTTCGTTGATGATAGCTGATGACTGGAATACATCAACCATATCTGCAGGTCTGTCAACGCTCAAATTTTATGTATCAGCGCCCAACTTACTCTTGGCAGCGCTTGGTGTGTCAGCGTTCAAATTTTGCTTGTCAACGCTCACCTTACTTGTCTCAGCGCCTCTTGTGAACTGCTCGATCATAGTTGTAAAAGACCAATTCAAGTTTGTAGGAGTAACCAAAGATGTATCAAAACCTGGTTGCTTCTTCAATTTAGTGAGGGCTTCAGCAACACCCAAAGATTCTCCATCATGTGAACCTTTGTCACTCACATGGATCTGCTCATCCTCCCCTTTGGAAGATTCCTCCATACCACGCCTAGTGTTAGCATCCTCCAAAAGAACAATCCTCTCCCTCAATTGCTTGAGTTCAAGGCCTTGTGTACTAACTGTTTGTACCAGGACTGCATTTTGCTTTTGCAAGCTAATGCAGACAGCAATCAATTCCATCATTGTGTATGGTTCCAATCTTCCCTCCTGTAGAATGGGTATTTGACCTCTCAAAGTAGAGTCATGGGACATGGATGAGATATTAAAGATGTTAGGACTGGCTTGGCCTGCATCTAAGCTAGTACCAATAGTACCAACCTCATCCATAGCACCAACCACACTTGTGGTGGTGGTTCTCTCTGCAACATCGCTAGGACCACTAGAGGAGAACACTCTAGTATTCCTTGGGCGTTTAATCAACCTATATTCAGGGGGTGTAGAAGATGATGTGGATTGGGTGGTAGTTAGGTTAAGGGGTGTTTGGGTCTGTGAAGGAAAGGTGTCAACGTTTGGATTAATGATGTCAACGCCAACATTTAATGTGTCAGCGTTGATGGATTCTTGGTCAAGTTCCATGTGTTGAGGTGAAGGTAAAGGATCTGGTATTGGGTCAAGTTGTGGTTGTGGGTCTGGTTGAGGTTGTGCTGCTGCAATAACAGCAAGCATAGCTTGGGTGAGGGGTAACTCACGGTGAGGGGGTGAGTTCATCTTACTAAAAATAGCTTTCTCTTGCACAGGGATCGCATAAAAATCATCATGGTCCCTTGTACATTACCCTTGGTCATCCAAAATCATTTGTAAAAATCTGGGATAAGCCAAAGTCATCTTATTCCCCTTGTTTTTACACATGCCATCAAAAATTAGTTTTGAAAAATTATACTTTTGCCCATTTGTAATACACACAATAGCACTAGCAAAAGATCTGTTAATTTCATTATGTGCAGTACATTTGGGACTCAAACATTGAAGGATGACATGTATGAGGTACTTCCAGGCTAGGAGAAATTATTGTTTATGATATTTATTTAAAGTACCCTCATCAGGGAAAGGATACCCCAAAGCCCGAAGTCCTTGTTCTATCTCATTAATGGGGAGAGTGGTTATACCATCTGCATCATTAAGATGCAAAGCCTGGCGAACCAAGGCTTCAGTAACCACCCAAGTACGCCCATGAACAATAGCTGTTAATGTAGTCACATTATTAAGCGTTGTGGAACTGATAGTGTTCCAAAACTGTTTAATATGAGTGACATGGATGAGAGGAGCATGAGAAAGTGCATACCTAAGAGGAGATGCATTCAAATACGCCACCATCTCAGTGTATTGTGGAAACAAAGTATCATCAGCCGCCAAATAAGCAATCATATTGTGCTGACTCCTGAATCCCAATACCAAGTTACTTGGTTTAAACTTTGGTGCCATTGTTGAAGAAAGCTGTTTGTGAAAGATTGATGAAAGATGAATAATAGGAGAAAAAGTGTTAGACAAGAATATGAGAGAATCCTGTTTAAAAATAGGAGCCAAATATATAGGAGAGATAGGCACATGTGATTGGTCAAAAATAAGGCAAGTATTTTAAAAGTATAATGATGAAAATATTGAAAAGAAAATAAGTTATCTTGTGCATTAATTAAAAGTTATCTACTCCCAAAATTACGGCCCCAAAATTCGTCAAAAATAACAACTGGGTAGGTCCCAATGAGTGTCAACGGTAAAAAATAACCCATCAACGCCCAACGGCTATATTCTTGTCAACGTTTGCAAAAGCCATGTCAACGTCTAATTTGGTCATAACAACGTTTGGAAAAATATTTGTCAGGGTCCAAAAATAAAAGAAAAAAAATGAAAAAGGACCTTAACAAAGTAATTTATCCTAGTGAAGATAACCTATAAACTGAAAATTATTATAGGGCGGCAAGCACTGTCCAGTTATGCACACTTGCTTATGCAAGATAGACATAACAGTCCTCTAGTGTCCCTTGCAAACCAAAATTCTTAACAATTAAGTTATCTCATAAAATCCTTTGTAACTCCCAGATAAACCCAATATAAATCATTCCCAATTCTCCCAACCGACCACATCCAATTCTAAGCCAAAAAGGTCTTGACAGCATGCATAGTATATCAATGTAAAACCCGCATGCTTTTACTATGAATAGTAACCACTAGATCGTACGTACTAGATTAAAAATTTCCTTTTATAGCATGTTTACGTTCGCGAATAAGAATTTTAAGTATTACGTACGTGTTAGAACACGACAAGTATTTATTACGTATGAACACACGATAATTATTCAAATAATAATTATAATCACAAACATGCGATCATGGAATCATGAACGTAATTAAATCACGAGCTAATATTAATTACGTATATATATTTATTACGAACACGAATAAATATATTAAGTCACGATCGATAATTAATTAAAACACGTAAAACACGAACACGAGAACACACTTATTAATTAGACACGGAAAATGATCGGGTTACCCCATGTGAGCCCCATATGCCACGAAATTAGGAAGGAAGATGGGCCAAGCCCATCAATTTTTACTAACATGGGGTAAAAGGTAAAATCTTGTTTCATTTTTCACTTTACAGTAAACTAAACAAAAACCCTAAAAGATTTTTCTCCTTCCTCCTTGTCCTCTCTTTTGGCCGCCACCTATAACAACAAGAAAGGGGGTGTTTAGTTGATTTTGATCTTGGTTTTGGTGCAAGTGTTCGTGTTTGTTCATCCTCGTTTAGATCCACGCATTCGGTATATTATTTTTATCCTTTTTCTTTTTGATTTGATCTAATAATTAATTAAGAACATGATGTTTTTAAAAACCTTATTAAAAACGTAGATCAAACATGAAGATGGTCATTGGGTAAATCAAAAAGGGATGTTTTTAGGGGTGTTTGTTGGCCGACGCCTAAACCGAACCCCAAGGGGTCTCGGTTTAGCTATTAAACCACCACTGAGACCATATGGTCCCGGTTGGGTGGTGTGGGTCCTACGGCAGCAGCAAAACAAGGGGAACCCCGAAGTGGTTCGGGGTATGTGTCGATTTCATGTCTGGTTCATGGTTTCTTGTCAAGATCCGGTTCACGGTTTATGTTAAGATTATTTTTTCTATAATCATATGTTAAAATTAAATTAATAAGTATGACATGATTAATTTAATAAACATGACTTAGGTTATATTTAATTATTAGAATCATGAAATTATTAACCTAAGTATGTTATATTTTCTAGACTTATAATTAATTAATTATTTAAAAACCATGGTTATAATTAATTAATTAACATGACTTAGGTTATATTATTAATACATAATAATACATGTTTTAACCTAAGTATTTAACCTTATTTAATTAAAACATGATATACTTTAATTAAATAATTTTAACCTATAGTTCATTTAAATTACATGAAATAATTAATAAACTATACATTATATCATTATGACTTAGAAAATAATCAGAAAAACACTTAGGCTTATACACTTAGCTTATTTAACCAGCTTATATCTAATTATGGAAACTTTCTATTTTTAGAAACTTATTTAGTTAAGGCAGCTAATCTATTTATGGAAATTTTCTATTTTTAGAAACTTATCTATTTTAAGCAGTAATTCTATTTTTGGAAACTTTCTATTTTTGGAAACTTTCTATTTTTGGAAACTTTCTATTTTTGGAAACTTTCTGTTTTGGTAACATTCTATTTTTGGAAACTTTCTATTTTTGGAAACTTCCTATTTTAGGAAACCTGCTATTTTTGGAAAGTTACTTATTATTACATAGTAAGTATAATAATACATGAAATACCAAGAATACTTAATCAGAATAAACAGAATATAAGATAAACACAGTTTAAGGCTTAAAACAGAAAACATGATATGAACATATAAAATAAGCTAAGACATGACATAAAACCAGTTACGTATTTAGTAAGCAGATACTTATTCATGTATGTATTTATGTAGCATTAGTGATACGGAAGTAGGATTCCTCTCAGTTCGTCTTCTTCGTTCACTGGACATAAGGTACGGATTCCTTTCCTTTTAGTATGGACATTCTTCCTTATTAGGATTCCCCGTATGCAGCCAACTGTTTTCCCAGTATTAGTTTTATATGTTTTTGAATTCCTTATGTTTAATTAGAATACCTAAAGCCATACACATGCATGACCAGTTTCACCTAGTTATGGAGGTACCATAACCATAACATTGGAGGCACCAATGTTATGACTTCGCCACGGCGGAGTGATTGCTCGTGACGTCCCTTCAGCTTTTGGCCATTTATTTATATTTATCATGTGGGGCGTATGGGTGCATCCTAGTTACATGTTTTCAGTCAGGATTTCATGGTGAATATGGTGTGTGCCTTGCATCCTTCACAAGGAGCTGATCCCTCCTACCCAAACAAGTATATTAAATTAGAGGCAACCCCTCTAATTTGCATGATGAGGTCACCCCTCCAAGTATTCAAGCACGGTGGATTTTCATGACCTATATTGGCTAATGGTAAAATATGTTAAACAGTTTTCATAAGATAAACATAAGGCTTTTCAAACTATAAAACCAGTTTTATGAACATGTTCCAGGTTTTCCAGGACTTATACATTCCCGCTGCTATTAAGTCGTTATTATGCTTAGTCATTCATACTATGTCTATATCCGTGCACTTGGTGTTTTGCTCAGCCGTTACTTTCCTTTCCATGTCCCAAAATGACAGGTACCCTAGGAAAGACTCGAGCATTTGGAGGACGTGTGTGACAATCCGTCAATTTATGGTTGATATTTTATTCTTGAATATTATTTAAAAACAATTTACAATATGAACTCACATATTTTTGGGAAGAAATTTGGATTTACGTCTTGGAGTAGCATCGACTACGTCTAAACCGGAGGATTTAACGTTACGTGCTTACGTTTACATACACCGTCTTTGGTGACAGTCCGACATTTGAGAAAATAAATTTGTCCATGAATATTATTTTGGAGTTTTAAATTTGTGTTAGTTCATAAACTCACAAATTTACAAGAAGAGATTAGGACTTACGATTTTATTTTAACGTCCTTTACGACTAAACCGGAAACCTTAGGATTACGTATTTACGTTTTTGAACTCCGTTTTTGATGAGACAGTTTTTATTGGATTCGTTTTGTCACGTCGATTCATAATTTATAAAAACGTTTTTCGTAAAACGACCCGAGGGCACGCAAATCGAGGAAACTAGAATCGAGGAGTACCCGTAAATAAATGGGGATGAGACAAGTGGGACACTTGTCCCACCCCCATCAAAACCGGCCTTAGTTAGCTACACAAGACACTTATGTGTCAAGTGTAAGCTAAAGCCTTACACATGTCTTATTTAGCTTAAAAGCTAAGCCTTCTTCCATCAAAACCATAAACACAAACCACTTGCTCTTATTTCACCATGCAAAAACCACTCCTCTCTCTCTTGGACTCCATTTTTGCCGTCCCATATGCTCAACCAAAACACCACATTCATACAAAATTTAACCATAAATATATGCTATAATTAACATATGTTAATCTCCATTCAAAAAGATGAAGATTGGTGCAAGTTATAACATCCATGGAGGAGTTTTTATGATGTCTTAGGGCTGATTTTCCACAAGGAGTTCATGGAGCATGGTGGTCTTGAAGATGGTCATGGTTGTCTACAAGTTTCTCCATCAAAAACCATGTCAAAATCATAACCTATATCAACTTGGTGGTATAAAGATTGTCCTCCTCATCTTCTTGTTATTTTGATTATGTACACATGTATTTTATTTCCTATTGTATATATTTATGATGATTATATGATGATAAAAATGTTATGTGGGGATTTGTTGTTGATAATCATGGATAAAAAGGTGAAAAACTATAAGAAACAAGGTTAAAATCTTGATTAATTTACATGGCTGTATAAAACAGTAAGTAAACATGTTATGAACTGATAATATGATGAAGTATAACCCATTTACAGTAAGCTATGGGTCTTGTACACATGTGAGAGTTGGCCATGCAATGGAATCAAAATATTGAGTGAGATATGATCAAAACAAGTTTAGGGTATAAATCTGAAGTTACTGTTTTGGACGATTTTTAGAAAATACTTAAAGGATGATTCAACAGTAGCTATAGAAGAGATAAATGTAGCACATATCATGTAGTTTATGTGATAAAAATTTGAGCTTCTATCTCCATATAGAACTCAAGATATGGCATTTTTGGTGAAGATGAAGTTAAAAATCAGATTTTTGGAAATTAAAGAATAATACTATTATATAAGCACTCACATTTTAATATATAAAATGTAAGTAAAAACCCACTAACTTATAAAACTTATTTATATAAATATATAAAAGGTGTAATAAGTGTATAAATGATGAAAATGGAAACTTGTTATGTTTTATAAGTTATAAAACTATAAACATGATTTTTACTACTTTTTCGGCTATTGCCGTAAAATTAACGTTTTTATTAAATAAAACTTAGATGGTTGGACCCGTCTAATGAAAACTTTATAAAACTTATATACTGATATATAGACATTTATAACATGTAAAAACCGATAAAACCCGAACTATAGGGCATACGGACATTAACAAGTTAAATAAACCTATTGGACTAATAAATGGACTAAATAGGATAAAAACTTGTAAAAAGAATCTATTGGGCTTAACCCATTTAGGCCGAACTTGTGAAGTTTAAGTACTGATAATATAAGTACAAAATGGACTAAAATAAGTTAAATAACTTATAATAAGCTTATTGGACTTAAGACACGTAAATGGGTAAAACTAGTAAACTAGTATAAAAGCTATCGACATATAACTCTAAAATGAGTAAACGAGAATATGTAAACCCACTTGATCATCATATATATATAATCATCATATGTATACATAATTGATATTTTTATAAAGTCATTGGACAAACGTCTAAGACCGATTATTATTTGTCTAGGTTTTCGTGATTGAAGCGCGTACCGTACGTCCGAATTGCCGATAACCCGCCTTCCCACATCAACGTGAGTTCATAGCCTCGCACTCTTTTAAATGTTTTTATAAATGTTTTATAAACCCGCGAGGGAGATAACATGTTAGTTTTATAAAATAGGACACCATTTGTCCCGATTGTTTGTTTATTGATTTTGGACCCGAATGATTGAATGACCCGATTGTATGACCCGATAAATGATTAATGGACCCGATAGATGAAATTAAATGGATTATTAAAGTTAGGTTATGTCACTAAAAGTCCCATTAGCATGAATTGTGAACTACCGGGAGTTGGTAGACGCTTATGCATTTAATAGTACTATTTAGGGACGATCACCCCAGTTCGCGCCTTGACGGTTGATCCCCGTCGTGCCACATTGATTGGTAAGCGAATTTATGTATGAGAAGATTTCCAATAGCGTGACCTTTGTGACGACACGCTACTTTAGATGGGCAAAAATTGGTATCGGGTTAGCTACCCGTTTTGGTTTAGTAAGGTAACAATGTCATGCGGCTTATAATAATCCCATCACCAAAATATTACTGGACGCTCCGAATTACGATGTATTGCCTGACTAGCAATACTGGGTCATACTATTGATATTATGTTTGTGTTTTGGTTTTCATAACCATATTCATATAACGGTTTTTATTTGATTTTATACAACGTCATAGGACGTATTGTATGATGTTTTTACGACATTGGCTCGTATAATAATTTTTAAGGCAATGCCTATATTATGATTTTCGATAAGGATTTATATAAAATGATTTTCGCTATTTTACGGCCAATTACAATGATTTGTACGAATTGATTTTTGGTACTAATTTTATACCAAAGTTATATTGATGGAATTTATTAAACTCTATGAATTCACTCGGCGTTATCGCTGACCTTTTCTTTTAACATGTTTTATCTCAGGTACTTGAAGGTAATTCTCGGGAAGACGACAAGAATTCATGGCCCGCACTTAAACAATATTTTTCCATTCAAATACTTTGTAAAACTTTGTAGGAAATATAATGACTTGGGACCTATGTAACTTTGATGTTTATGAATGGAAATGATTTATTATGAAACGACGCGATTTTTTTTTATGCGTTGTCTATGATGTGAGTAATGTGCTATCCCGTAACACCAACTAGTCTTCCGCTGAACTGAGTTGAATAAATTTGGGGGTGTTACAGTTTGGTACCAGAGCTCTCGTTATAGAGAACGAAAGATTTTTAAATACAAGGTTTTGAATAAAACTTTTCAAAATCTTTTAACTATAAACATTTTTCTAAAGTGTCTAAAAATCTTTTGACTATAACGGTGCCGAAGAATTCCCGAGTTACCGACAAGGCCAAGACTGAGAAGTGTTATTTTAATATATATATATAACTTGGATTATATATGTATATACGATGTAATTTTATTACATGATTGTTTGATGATTAATTTGATTTTTATACGAGGTATTTATACGACGTAGATTGTCACAAGTAACCCTAATTCCCCTAGTAAATTAATCGAAGCTATTCTCGTAGGAATTCTAGCTATCCTAGATCTAAACCAATTTGTGGATATTTATGATCCCAACAAATGGTTAATATTCGTAGAAATGTAGATATCAGTTGATTGAGAAATTGAAGAAGAATTGGCGAGATTAAATCTGATATCGATGTCATGATGATCTTTTCTTATAGAATGGAGTTTGACAAAACGTTACCACCTAGAAAGATGTCATCTGATTCGTTGTCATCCAATTCTTAAATTGAAATCAAAAGGGTGAATGTTGCACTTGAGGCTGTCATTGGAACCATTACCCAAAAGCCTCATGCCACTAATACCTTTCCGAGAAGTATAATTGAATGTATGAGTCATTTCATACTAGTGACTCATTTGATAATTATTGATAAAGGAGTTATAGGATTGGAAATTAAGTGTTGATCATATCGAGCTTTTATTGCCTTTACAGGGCCGAAGAATAAGATTGAAAGTATTGGAGAATGAACTAGGATATCGAATTGAGTATAAGTTGATTGAAACTTGAATGAAGTAAAACTTAACCTATATGGAATATGAGATTGTTAATATAAGTCGTTAAGTCCTGTGATTGAATTATAAGGTTTTAAATGATTGTAGGTTTGTGTTAAGTGTTGTTCCTAGGCCATTGTCCACTAATGAGGATGCCCAGTGTCCAATAAATAAATTGAAGAAATCTTCTTCTGAATTTGGACCGATGGATCTTCCGGGACAGGCAGGACACCTAATGACTCTTGTAGATTAGTATTCATTGTGGTATTTTTTAAAAATAATCCCTAACTTAACTGTGACATCAGTTGGTAGGATGAGTTCTGAGAATTGTATGACATAGTGACACGTAATGTGTTACGGTACAATTTTGACTTGTTTGTGATTAATGAAAAAGACTACCTTTGATTGCTAAATCCTACATGTATCGATGTTATCTATCTTTTATTGCTTCATCCTAATGTTCGCATTAGTGATGCAACCATTGAACAGGTACTCATCTTGAATCGAGTTATGTTGTGAATTATTCTTTTGAGTGCCATCAAGATCATGGACCTCATGATTATTTGGCTAAGCTCATTTCCTATCATATTGTAGTTAGTTCTTGGTGAATAACTCTTCATCACTCTTTTGCAGATCACTAATTATTTTTATAAGTTAAAACAGTATCCATTGAGAAAAATTGAATTTTCATCACTATAAGGATTATGCAAAGCGAGATTTATAAGTGATTGTTATTGAAATGAAGTTGTTTATAAAACACCTTGGAAAACTTAATTGTTTTCATAACAAGGAAAATCTTTGTAAATTTATTTTGATTCTTATTTAAGAATTGAGCATGTAAATGTTTTAATTATAAACATGATGATAAAATTTTGACGAACTGAGTATTGCATCGTTAATCTTGAAATTGTATATAGTTGCGGGCCTACATACAATTTGGAATGGACCATGCAAGGCTGATTAGTAGTCGCCATAAAACTGATTAATAAACACTACATTCTCTTTAAAGGTTGTGAAAGATTAAATTTTATGAGATCTGCAAGAAGTGAAAAATAAGGACATAATGTTAGGGACACCTACATATGTGCCTGTAACACCTATTCTTCTAAGTCGAATTTACTCATCTGTGGAAATTGTCTTATTTGACAATTGACAATTCTTTCTTGTCCAATTCTCCTGTAGTGAGATTCTTAGGAAAAGTATCTGATTACCGCGTGTTGATACCCGACTGGATGTATCGACGTTCCTATCATTCCTTTTGATTTGATTTCATTTGAATGACCTGGGTAACGATCCGAGGAGCTTTCGAATGCGTACTCGAATTATGAAAACATAGGATATATTCATATTCATTAAATGTTTTCGTCTGTATCTGATTTGAAATTCTCTCGCATAGATTATGCGTTGACCTTACTCTTTTAAATAGTAGTTGTGTATCCTAATATCCCTGAAATTTTGAAGGATTATGAATTATTATTAGTCTTTTGAGAAGTTCACATCTTATCGACGACAATGCAACTGGAAAGTTGATAGTGCCCATAGAATGGATTGATTGATTATGACATGACGACATAGTCTTAATTGATGGGAACTCGAGTAGAATTCCCCTAAATGATAAGATGCTGATTATCAAAAGTGATCTAAATAATTCTTGGTGGATGACGATATCCTGTATTTAGACTTAAAAAGTATACCATGAATGGTTGTGAACTAGTTATAGATATTGTAATCTAGACGAACCTAATATGTATTTACTAAAAGATGTTTATGTTATCTGAAACTTTAGTAAGTATTTGTTAAGGAATTACCTAGACTTTTCCCATTTAGGCAAGTTGAAATTGGTATTGATTATATTTCCGGTGCTGCACTCGTGGCTTGTGCACTATACGTCAACACCATCTGAATTTAAGGAATTACCGTACAACTGAGAGAGTTGTCGGAGAAAGATTTTATTCTACCTAGCCTGTCATCCTGAAGAGCTATGGTGTTATCATTCCTTATATTTATAGATTACTGTGACTGAGTAAATTGACAATCGAAAACGATATCCATAACTCGAAATGGAAGAATTGTTTGATCATTTACAAGGTTCTAGCAAATTTGATCCACGGCATGGTTATCATCAACTTCGCATATGCGAAAGAGATTATCTATTCCAATCACTACATCCGGTACTTGTAATGAACATTATGAGTTTCACGTGATGTCGTTCGGATTGACCAATACACATGTAGTATTCATGAATTTGGTGGATCACGTGTGATAGGCTGAAATTTGATAAATTCATGCGTGTGATCATTAAGGACTATTTGTTTGTATATAAGAATAATAATGAGTTAATAATTATTTATAGATTGCCCTGAATTGGCCGAACAATGAAAACCTGTACCTTGAATAAGTAACCCGTGATTAAAGACTTGAACCTTTACATGATTAGACTATGTGATTAAAAGGATAACGGAATATAAATTGACTCTTCAAAAATTAAGAGCCCTTTTAAGACTTTGGATTTTACCAAAAAGAAATGGAAATATGCTTTGACAAATGTTTTAACAAAGGATTTTAAAGGGATTATTCCCTTATACACAAACCATTTAACTAAACTTCTGTTTAGGGGTAAATGTTTGTGTATACCTCCAGATAACATAAAAAGGATTGAGGAAAACCATTTAAACCATAACTTGAAAACTTAAAACGACAATTTTTGCTTTTCAACTAATAAAACTTTGACCAAAGTATGAACAAAGGTTTTTCGAACATTTACGAACCTTATTAATTATTTTCGATAAATCAACGAAAATCTTGTTAATTAAACTCAAATTTATTTTGAACATTTTATATAATTGGTCGAACTAAGAAATTTAAAACTTTCACGTTTACGCTTCATAAAAATTAACTAATAAATATTTAATTAATTATAATAATTATCGACGCTTTAGACGCCGGATTGAGAAAAACTGATAAAAATGATAGTTGAGAAGAAACAGAAACATAAATGATATGAAGAAAGAATTTTGAATAAATACGGATGTGATATTCATTTCATCAGGAAAGTGAACGTAAATACTGACATATTATATAAAAAGGATAAAGAATCAATTAAGATGTATTTCTTGATAATGAAGGTACAAAATAATTTGCCGAACAATTTAAAACAGAACCGATGCTTATAAAAGGGATAATATAGTTAATAAAAAGAGGTTCGCGGCTAATGTGAACCATTAGAATTGAAAAGCCAATAACGTTAAATGTTTTAAAGGCCACTCGTGGTTGCCTAAATATGGAGATTGTGAGATATAGTTATGTTGGAATTTGTAAGTATAAGTATTCTATTTATGTCATTTTTGACTAAAAGTATCTTTGTTTGAAGAAGTTGTACTGATGACAAATTATGAAGGCAGACATCGCCTCATACATTAGTAAACGTCTAGCTATTGCAAAGGTCATCATCTGAATTTGATTCGATTTGGGTCATCGTCGACAGACTGACCAAATCTGCTAATATCATTCCCGTTAATGATAAATGCAAAAGAGTTATGTAAACATAGTGTGCCTGTATCGAACATCTAAATCAAGATCCTCGCTTCGCATTAAATTTCTAGAGATTTGCTCAGAAATCATTGAGAACGAACCTTGATGACAGTACTATGTACCATCCCAAATCTAAGGGACGAGGTAAAGTAACGATACAGAGTAATATAAGTGCTGTTTTATGTTTGAATGATTGACCTTTGGTAATGAACCGTATAATCGTTTTCCCTTGAAGAGATTATCATTGATAATCATCGTATTAGGATCGAGATCGAATCTTGTTAAGATTTAGAAATTAGAGCATCTGTAAGCTGGAGTTGAGATGAAGACATCCGACATACACCCATTGTGAGTTGGACATGTCTTTTAGGTTTAAGGTTTCCTATGATGGCGAACCTATCCTTGCTAAATACCCGACCCGCGAAATCTGAAATGATTGTTGAAATTAGGATTTGATTTATTAACCGCCGATAGTGGGCAAGAGATTATATGAATGTGAAATGTAGATCTTGAAGTGCCAAATGGGTAGCGAAGTTATGCCACAATTTTTAAACTTGGGAAAATGAATTCATGATCTGACAAATCATGGGATATAAGTCCCCGTTGTTTGGGACCATTAAGATGATGTAAAAGTTGGGATTGAAAGGCATATAAGCTGGATCTACCCTAGGACTTCAAAGACTGCATGAATTATGTTTCGTAAATCAAACTTGATGGAATATATATCAAGTGAAATTCTGATTATTCTTAATAGAGCTTAGATCGGCGAAAAGTTGCATTCATCAAAAACCCGTGAACATCATGGATAGAGAAAGTAAGTCAACATTAAGCCTGATCTTATTCCCGTAGTTATGTTTGATGAAACTCGCGTATTATAATGAATTGCACTTGTGAGAAAAGACCGAATGTGGAGGAATTACCCACATGGCTTAAACTCTATAAGAAGCGAGTAGTAAGGTAAGATGATCTTTGAGGACAAAGATCCTGTTTAGGGGTAAATGCTGTGACAATCCGTCAATTTATGGTTGATATTTTATTCTTGAATATTATTTAAAAACAATTTACAATATGAACTCACATATTTTTGGGAAGAAATTTGGATTTACGTCTTGGAGTAGCATCGACTACGTCTAAACCGGAGGATTTAACGTTACGTGCTTACGTTTACATACACCGTCTTTGGTGACAGTCCGACATTTGAGAAAATAAATTTGTCCATGAATATTATTTTGGAGTTTTAAATTTGTGTTAGTTCATAAACTCACAAATTTACAAGAAGAGATTAGGACTTACGATTTTATTTTAACGTCCTTTACGACTAAACCGGAAACCTTAGGATTACGTATTTACGTTTTCGAACTCCGTTTTTGATGAGACAGTTTTTATTGGATTCGTTTTGTCACGTCGATTCATAATTTATAAAAACGTTTTTCGTAAAACGACCCGAGGGCACGCAAATCGAGGAAACTAGAATCGAGGAGTACCCGTAAATAAATGGGGATGAGACAAGTGGGACACTTGTCCCACCCCCATCAAAACCGGCCTTAGTTAGCTACACAAGACACTTATGTGTCAAGTGTAAGCTAAAGCCTTACACATGTCTTATTTAGCTTAAAAGCTAAGCCTTCTTCCATCAAAACCATAAACACAAACCACTTGCTCTTATTTCACCATGCAAAAACCACTCCTCTCTCTCTTGGACTCCATTTTTGCCGTCCCATATGCTCAACCAAAACACCACATTCATACAAAATTTAACCATAAACATATGCTATAATTAACATATGTTAATCTCCATTCAAAAAGATGAAGATTGGTGCAAGTTATAACATCCATGGAGGAGTTTTTATGATGTCTTAGGGCTGATTTTCCACAAGGAGTTCATGGAGCATGGTGGTCTTGAAGATGGTCATGGTTGTCTACAAGTTTCTCCATCAAAAACCATGTCAAAATCATAACCTATATCAACTTGGTGGTATAAAGATTGTCCTCCTCATCTTCTTGTTATTTTGATTATGTACACATGTATTTTATTTCCTATTGTATATATTTATGATGATTATATGATGATAAAAATGTTATGTGGGGATTTGTTGTTGATAATCATGGATAAAAAGGTGAAAAACTATAAGAAACAAGGTTAAAATCTTGATTAATTTACATGGCTGTATAAAACAGTAAGTAAACATGTTATGAACTGATAATATGATGAAGTATAACCCATTTACAGTAAGCTATGGGTCTTGTACACATGTGAGAGTTGGCCATGCAATGGAATCAAAATATTGAGTGAGATATGATCAAAACAAGTTTAGGGTATAAATCTGAAGTTACTGTTTTGGACGATTTTTAGAAAATACTTAAAGGATGATTCAACAGTAGCTATAGTAGAGATAAATGTAGCACATATCATGTAGTTTATGTGATAAAAATTTGAGCTTCTATCTCCATATAGAACTCAAGATATGGCATTTTTGGTGAAGATGAAGTTAAAAATCAGATTTTTGGAAATTAAAGAATAATACTATTATATAAGCACTCACATTTTAATATATAAAATGTAAGTAAAAACCCACTAACTTATAAAACTTATTTATATAAATATATAAAAGGTGTAATAAGTGTATAAATGATGAAAATGGAAACTTGTTATGTTTTATAAGTTATAAAACTATAAACATGATTTTTACTACTTTTTCGGCTATTGCCGTAAAATTAACGTTTTTATTAAATAAAACTTAGATGGTTGGACCCGTCTAATGAAAACTTTATAAAACTTATATACTGATATATATACATTTATAACAAGTAAAAACCGATAAAACCCGAACTATAGGGCATACGGACATTAACAAGTTAAATAAACCTATTGGACTAATAAATGGACTAAATAGGATAAAAACTTGTAAAAAGAATCTATTGGGCTTAACCCATTTAAGCCCAACTTGTGAAGTTTAAGTACTGATAATATAAGTACAAAATGGACTAAAATAAGTTAAATAACTTATAATAAGCTTATTGGACTTAAGACACGTAAATGGGTAAAACTAGTAAACTAGTATAAAAGCTATCGACATATAACTCTAAAATGAGTAAACGAGAATATGTAAACCCACTTGATCATCATATATATATAATCATCATATGTATACATAATTGATATTTTTATAAAGTCATTGGACAAACGTCTAAGACCGATTATTATTTGTCTAGGTTTTCGTGATTGAAGCGCGTACCGTACGTCCGAATTGCCGATAACCCGCCTTCCCACATCAACGTGAGTTCATAGCCTCACAATCTTTTAAATGTTTTTATAAATGTTTTATAAACCCGCGAGAGAGATAACATGTTAGTTTTATAAAATAGGACACCATTTGTCCCGATTGTTTGTTTATTGATTTTGGACCCGAATGATTGAATGACCCGATTGTATGACCTGATAAATGATTATTGGACCCGATAGATGAAATTAAATGGATTATTAAAGTTAGGTTATGTCACTAAAAGTCCCATTAGCATGATATGTGAACTACCGGGAGTTGGTAGACGCTTATGCATTTAATAGTACTATTTGGGGACGATCACCCTAGTTCGCGCCTTGACGGTTGATCCCCGTCGTGCCACATTGATTGGTAAGCGAATTTATGTATGAGAAGATTTCCAATAGCGTGACCTTTGTGACGACACGCTACTTTAGATGGGCAAAAATTGGTATCGGGTTAGCTACCCGTTTTGGTTTAGTAAGGTAACAATGTCATGCGGCTTATAATAATCCCATCACCAAAATATTACTGGATGCTACGAATTACGATGTATTGCCTGACTAGCAATACTGGGTCATACTATTGATATTATGTTTGTGTTTTGGTTTTCATAACCATATTCATATAACGGTTTTTATTTGATTTTATACAACGTCATAGGACGTATTGTATGATGTTTTTACGACATTGGCTCGTATAATAATTTTTAAGGCAATGCCTATATTATGATTTTCGATAAGGATTTATATAAAATGATTTTGGCTATTTTACGGCCTATTACAATGATTTGTACGAATTGATTTTTGGTACTAATTTTATACCAAAGTTATATTGATGGAATTTATTAAACTCTATGAATTCACTCGGCGTTATCGCTGACCTTTTCTTTTAACATGTTTTATCTCAGGTACTTGAAGGTAATTCTCGGGAAGACGACAAGAATTCATGGCCCGCACTTAAACAATATTTTTCCATTCAAATACTTTGTAAAACTTTGTAGGAAATATAATGACTTGGGACATATGTAACTTTGATGTTCATGAATGGAAATGATTTATTATGAAACGACGCGATTTTTTTTATGCGTTGTCTATGATGTGAGTAATGTGCTATCCCGTAACACCAACTAGTCTTTCGCTGAACTGAGTTGAATAAATTTGGGGGTGTTACAACGTGTATAGGATGGAAGCTGCTAGAGACTTCTTTTCCTTTTTGCCTTCATATACTTATGCTTGTTTAGTCTTTCATTCATTTCTTTTGCTTTATTATGTTTTGGGCTTATGTTTGGGAACCGATGTTTGATTCCGGTTATCCCTATGGTCATGTGATGTTTTATACATTTATCCTTGTATGCTTTGATGACACGCCATAATTACGCGTAACATTCCATAATCAAAATGGGGTGTTACAATTATGGTATCAGAGCCAAGGCTTCGACCTGTAGGCTCTAAAACTTGACCTGTGACTAGTGGGTAGTCACCAGGAGCTTCCTAAGCCAACGTTTGTTAGTCCACGTATTGATGTTTTCAGCGCATTGTTGTTTTAACCATGACGTTTTCAGCACCTTGAGGTTTTAACCTTGATGTTTTCATCGATATTGTTTTACTAATATGGATGGACAACCATCAGTCATATTTAGTTATGTGTCATTGTTTCATGCATAATGTTCCTGGTGAACTGTGGCTATGTGGACTGAACCCCAGTAGTTCATAATTAGTCACATAAATTTTTTTTCTCATAAGTTTTGACATATGAGTTTCATTATTTATGTTTCATGTATCATTGTTGCAGGGATTATGACTAAGTAATGGTTGGTACAGGACTGGCCCTATTTAGTCGCATGTGCTTTTATCGAAACTTTTAATTTTGGGACCGACCCATAGGCGTCCCCTCACCATTTCTTTTGTTTTGGGACCGACCCATAGGCGTCCCCTCGCACATATAAAAGGTTTTTATAAACTACATTACGCATTCATGCACTATTTTCATGCATAAATTTTTTCTCATGATTTATTGGCATAATTTTTTTTTTCATGTCCCCTCATAAGTTACTATGTTTTTATGTCAAGTATGTTTTCATACTGTCATGGTTAACTTTGGTTTCATGCTGATTATGTAATACACTCCTTTATGATAGATCGTTTTATGTTGCTTCATGATAATTCCGTCTTCATGTTGATTATGTCTTACGCCTCTTTTGTTATTTATGCTTTCACGCAAGACATTGTTGGATTTCATTGAATTCTGCTTTCATGATAGTCATGGTTGGTTTTCATTGATCATGCTGTCAGGCAAATCATTATTGAATTTTGTGTAACCACATTTTAGCGTTACTCTATGCAACCAAAATGAGGTATATACTGGCATTGCCAGGTTATCATGATGGTTTTCCTAACCGTTTAACCGATACACTTTCCTTAAATCATGATAAATGATCGACCCCATACCGATCATTTCATGTGAATTCCACGTGTACTTCACGTACCGTATTTCATGTGTATTACACGTACCTTAATCCATGTGTCTTTCACTTGAAATACTTCACGAGTATTTGCTAGTCGATTCTGAATCACCTCAGGCGTATTTTCAATTGCTGATATTATACAAGATTGCTGATGCCGCTCATAACTGGGAGATGTTACTAAAGGTTGATGCTGCTGACGTTCGGAGACGCTACGAGATGCGGATGCTGTTCACAACCTGGAGATCCTACAAGACGAAGACAAAGGCGTCAGAGCAAAGCAATCGGACGAGAAGATGCTTCACCATCAGACGATTTCCATCAATCATTGTCCCTAATTCTTAGTTACATGTCACACGTCATTCGGCTGTCATTTCAGTCATATGAGTGCAAATCGGTACCAGCCGGCCACTCAGCTGAATAGTTACATGAATCACGGTCATGAGAATGACCGTCATGAAACTGACAGACAAGACGATAGTAACCACTACTATGACAGAACTATCCTATAAATCGCAACCGAGGCTCCGGCCGCGGACGTGATCAGACATACAAAGGATCAGTAGTCCAACCGATCCGCCAAGTCTGGCGTAATAACCTAATATTGTAGTTCTATTGAATTATGTCTCGAGACATGTCAAGACATCAATCAAGACACATGTCTCACGTATACTTTCTGAAGACACATGTCAAGACATCAGTCAAGACACATGTCCCACGTATACTTTCTGAAGAAACATGTCAAGACACCAGTCAAGACATATGTCATGCTGATAGTTCCAAGAAACGAGTCAAGACACATGACTCACGTCCAACAATGGAACATTTCTATGAAATTCAGGGTACCCTCCAAGGGTATATCCATTTTGTTGTGCCATGTATTAATCAGGCCACAAGAATTTCAATACCATTCCTGGCGCATCAGTGAGAACTGTCACGTTGCCGATGCCACTTTCATTCTTGTAACCATAAATCATTGATTCATGACCATGAAGGACGCCTTTCGTATTCCCACGTATACGAAGGTTTTCCTTCAGCTTAATGATGAGTTCCAAGCTGCTAACGCATTTCCTCGGACAGACACGAGATGAATTTTATCCTAATTATGTACTATGAACAGCACACCATGCTACGATTCATAATTATGTACAGTAATGTTCAGGCTCCTGAATACATTCAGCTTGATTTTCCATCCGGAAAATCTGTACAAATTATCTTTGCTTACAAGCATGTGAGTTGTTAGCCATGGTCGATGAAATTTTCTAGCTGTCAGTAAGACACGACCACTTAAGTCTTTTACGCATAGCCAGTTGATTTATTCCAAAATCTTCCTATACATTCCAGAAGAACCTACAAGGAGAAGGATGGTACCATGAGATTATGTGTCGACTACCGTCGATTTAAACAAATCACCATTCATGACCGTTATTCTCCTCCACGTATTGACAACATGTCCAATTAACCTTATAGTGTTAATCTTTTTTCCAAGATCGGACTCATGATCATGTTGCCAATAGTGACGAGTGAAAAAGCAGGACATGTCCATGACTGCTATTCGTGCACGAGTCGGTCATGCAAGATTAATGATTTTGAATTAGTCTCATCAATGTTCAAACAACATTATAAGACCGAGTTTCCATGAACTGATAAGCAAATTCATCAGTGTTTTCATTGAGGATGACCTGATTTCCTCTAAGCCTATAAAAGAACAGGAAGACCATATCTGCACTATGGTGCAAATCCTATGACAAGCGAAATTTCACCCAGGAAATTTCCAATATCAATTTTGGTTGATTACAGCGACACGCTGGATCACATGGAATTGCATGGTTAATCTTACCATGACTCAGCTTATGCGTAAAGGAGGGAATCCTACATTACATTAGGTGTTCTAGAAAATCCTACGCTAAGAGAAGTTTGGATTCATAGACTCAGAGTTTCGTAAACTCCTATGTAGCAAGTTCGATGAAGTAAGGTACAGTTACGTTCATATCTTCATACCTGTCATACAAACAGGCTAAGATACGACACCAACAGACTGGGATGTTTTCATCATCTGAAATTGTGAATTGAAATGGAACAAGATCTCCATGGATTTTGGTTACCAGATTAACGCAAATTCAGAAGAAGAATGATGCTATCTGGTTTATTGCAAACAGTTTTATCAAGTCTTCAGAATCCTTACATCCGTAAGGATTTCAGAACCAATAGATTGATCGGACATGTTCCAGCCAAGGCTCATCCGATCACTTGCCAATTTCTCAGTTATCGGGTCAGACAAATATTCGCAATTGTGCCCCTTATTTACTTCACGTCCTTGTTCTAATTTCACGACCTGCTTTCGCGCTCGCGTTCATGACACTATTAACGTTCATGATGGCATCTCGGCTTCCGATTTTATGTTTGTTTTTCTCGTTCTGGGAAGTTTTGCAAGAACTTGAGAGACCAGACCCAAGTTTAGTATAACTCCCTATCCTCAGATAGACGTTTCTCGTCATATTCTATGTCTCGCCTTGTAGCGTTTGGCGTTACCGCCATTATATTCTATGTTCACGATATGTTTCACATGTCATGTACATTCCACGTTCCTCATATCATGATCAAGATATGTTACACGT
Organism: Glebionis coronaria; assembly: GCA_025667525.1. NCBI lineage: Eukaryota > Viridiplantae > Streptophyta > Magnoliopsida > Asterales > Asteraceae > Glebionis > Glebionis coronaria. The sequence continues at coordinate 472,461,324 of CM046874.1, read as the reverse complement.
ATCATGGATCACGATATGTTTACTCATATTACACTCATCATATTTCCACGTATCACGTTCAAAAATTTTCACGTATTACGTTCAAAATTTTTCACGTACTACGTTTCCTTATGTCTCGCGCATCGTTGCTAATTATCAGTTAAGTTAGAAGTGTTTTGCACGATAACGTTTTAGTCGCCCTTACACGTTAATTCTTTTTCCCTCGATCAAATTTAGGGGATCTACCTTAAGTTGATAACCAAGAACTTCTTCGTATTCCAAGTCAAGGTCAGGGGGACCAAGATTTATGATTTGTGGCAAGATCTTGTGAAGTAACCATTCCAACAGGGAAGCCACTTGGAAACGGACAAGTCCATCCGGACTTCTTATCCATTTTTCTCTTATCAATTAGATATGTCCTTTCAGTAGAGTCACGTTCCATGTCCTTTCAAGACATGTCACGTCCCAAGTTCCTTCTACCATGACCTTCATTTACCTTGCATACCCTCTCGGTTTGGTATGTTCTTCTTTTCCAGTTTACTTTATCTATAATTCGGGGACGAATTATTGTTTTTAGGGGGAAGAGTTGTATGACCCGCATGATTTTACCATGAATAGTACCCATTAGATCATACGTACTAGATTAAAACTTTCCTTTTATAGCATGTTTACGTTCGCGAATAAGAATTTTAAGTATTACGTACGTGTTAGAACACGACAAGTATTTATTACGTATGAACACACGATAATTATTTAAATAATAATTATAATCACGAACATACGATCATGGAATCATGAACGTAATTTAATCACGAGATAATATTAATTACGTATATATATTTATTACGAACACAAATAAATATATTAAGTCACGATCGATAATTAATTAAAACACGTAAAACATGAACACGAGAACACACTTATTAATTAGACACGGAAAATGATCGGGTTACCCCATGTGGGCCCCATATGCCACGAAATTAGGAAGGAAGATGGGCCAAGCCCATCAAATTTTACTAACATGGGGTAAAAGGTAAAATCTTGTTTCATTTTTCACTTTACAGTAAACTAAACAAAAACCCTAAAAGATTTTTCTCCTTCCTCCTTGTCCTCTCTTTTGGCCACCACCTATAACAACAAGAAAGGGGGTGTTTAGTTGATTTTGATCTTGGTTTTGGTGCAAGTGTTCGTGTTTGTTCATCCTCATTTAGATCCACGCATTCGGTATATTATTTTTATCTTTTTTCTTTTTTATTTGATCTAATAATTAATTAAGAACATTATGTTTTTAAAAACGTAATTAAAAACGTAGATCAAACATGAAGATGGTCATTGGGTAAATCAAAAAGGGATGTTTTTAGGGGTGTTTGTTGGCCGACGCCTAAACCGAACCCCAAGGGGGTCTCGGTTTGGCTATTAAACCACCATCGAGACCATATGGTCCCGGTTGGGTGGTGTGGGTCCCACGGCAGCAGCAAAACAAGGGGAACCACGAAGTGGTTCGGGGTATGGTGTCGATTTCATGTATGGTTCATGGTTTCTAGTTAAGATTCGGTTCACGGTTTATGTTAAGATTATTTTTTCTATAATCATATGTTAAAATTAAATTAATAAGTATGACATGATTAATTTAATAAACATGACTTAGGTTATATTTAATTATTAGAATCATGAAATTATTAACCTAAGTATGTTATATTTTCTAGACTTATAATTAATTAATTATTTAAAAACCATGGTTATAATTAATTAATTAACATGACTTAGGTTATATTATTAATACATAATAATACATGTTTTAACCTAAGTATTTAACCTTATTTAATTAAAACATGATATACTTTAATTAAATACTTTTAACCTATAGTTTATTTAAATTACATGAAATAATTAATAAACTATATATTATATCATTATGACTTAGAAAGTAATCAGAAAAACACTTAGGCTTATACACTTAGCTTATTTAACCAGCTTATATCTAATTATGGAAACTTTCTATTTTTAGAAACTTATTTAATTAAGGCAGCTAATCTATTTATGGAAACTTTCTATTTTTAGAAACTTATCTATTTTAAGCAGTAATTCTATTTTCGGAAACTTTCTGTTTTTGGAAACTTTCTATTTTTGGAAACTTTCTATTTTTGGAAACTTTCTATTTTTGGTAACTTTCTATTTTTGGAACTTTCTATATTTGGAAACTTTCTATTTTTGGAAACCTGCTATTTTTGGAAAGTTACTTATTATTACACAGTAAGTGTAATAATACATGAAATACCAGGAATACTTAATCAGAATAAACAGAATATAAGATAAACACAGTTTAAGGCTTAAAACAGTAAAACATGATATGAACCTATAAAATAAGCTAAGACATGACATAAAACCAGTTACGTATTTAGTAAGCAGATACTTATTCATGTATGTATTTATGTAGCATTAGTGATACAGAAGTAGGATTCCTCTCAGTTCGTCTTCTTCGTTCACTGGACATAAGGTACGGATTCTCGTCCTTTAAGTATGGACATTCTTCCTTATTAGGATTCCCCGTATGCAGCCAACTATTTTCCCAGTATTAGTTTTATATGTTTTTGAATTCCTTATGTTTAATTAGAATACCTAAAGCCATATACATGCATGACCAGTTTCACCTAGTTATGGAGGTACCATAACCATAACATTGGAGGCACCAATGTTATGACTTCACCACGGCGGAGTGATTGCTCGTGGCGTCCCTTCAGCTTTTGGCCATTTATTTATATTTATCATGTGGGGCGTATGGGTGTGATAGGTGTGAAAACACCCATCTTTTCTACCACTTAATTACAATAATAACCGAGCCAAAAAGTGTATTTTATGTCTTTTATGTCGGAATTATGCGTGGTTTGTGTTTTTGTTGCGATTTAGGACGAAATTGTGAAAAGTGGAGAAAACACGGATATTCACGGGCATTTACGGGCTTTTATTGAAGAAAAAGATGAAAGACGAAGTCAAGAAGTCAAGAGTGCATAAAGAACGGAAGTCCAAGACCAATTCTGAAGATTTATCGAAGAAAAAGTCAAAAGAAGGAAGTTTACTTAAAGCCGAGAAACTCAAGTCTAATTTATTGAAGAAATTAAAAACGAGTTCAAAGAAAACCCAAGCCAAAAGTCCTTAAAGTCCAAGTTTAAAGAAGATTAGAAGAATAAAGGACTAATGATGCAATTAATGAAGATTAAAAGAAGGAGGGACTTAATCTCGCAATTAAGAAGAAATGAAGGAGGGGAGGAAGCTTCCTAATCCTCCCCTATATACAGATTAGACTAGTTAATTTTCTTTCTTGTTGGCTAAGTGTGACAATTAGTCTTCCACCATTTACTTACCTTGCACCTTTAATTTCCTTGTCATTTAAATACTTGTTAATTTAATTACCTTGTCTTGCACATTAAATTCCTTTAATTTCAAGTAAGTTTTCATTTAATTCTTGTCAATCTTTACTTTATCTTGTCAATCTCTCATCTACCTTTCTTAATCTTTGATTTTTATGTTTATGTTTGTGTTCATGTTCATGTTCTTAGTTTTGATCAAATGGGTTTTTGATTATTGTGGTTAAATTTGTTAGTTTGATTGATATAGGTTGTTTGTTTATGATTGTGTGTCGTTTCGTTATTATTTGGTTAAATCGTTTGTGTTGATTTTGATTAATCTGTGTTATATTCTTGTTCCTGTGATTCCCTTGTTCTTCGAGGTGTTTGTTTCTGTTTCTTTGTTTCCAGGAAAACTTCCGAGCCAAGACAAGAAAGGCTGCTCATTCGGAACTTTCAAAGTTCTGAACCAGTGGGTTTCATCCGGAACATTCAAAGTTCCGGATCAAGAGTGATCATTCGGAACTTAAAAGTTCCGAGTAAAGACTTCCGAACGAAAGTTCCGTATCAAGGAGGCTTCATCAGGAACATTCAAAGTTCCGGACGAAAACTTCCGGACGAAGAGAAGTTCCGGATCAGCAACTCATTCGGAACATTAGAAGTTCCGAACGAATCTTCCGAGTCAAGTTCCGGACGAAATCTTCCGACTCAAGAGTGTTCACTCGGAAGTCTGAAAGTTCCGGATCAAGAAAGCTTCATCCGGAAGTCTTCCGAATCAAGGAGTTCCGACTCAAGAGTGTTCATTCGGAAGAGTTTCGAATCAACAAGTTCCGGATCAAGACCAAAACTTCCAAGTCAAGCTTCATCCGGAAGTTCATTCGGAAGTTTTGAACTTCCGAATCAAGGTTTCTTTCAGATTCTATTTAGTCTTCCTTTTTAAATTTCTGTTCTTTATTTTCAAGCTTTATTTTTCCCGCCTTTTATTTAGTTGCACTTTAAATTGGCCTTAACTTTATTTTAGACTTGCCTTAGTTTAAGTTTTAGTTGCGTTTTATGATTGCCTTAGTTAGATTTAAGTTTGCGTCATTTACTTTAAGTGCCCTTTAATTTCAGTCACATTTTAAATACTTGCCCATTACTTTAATTAGTTTTAGATTTACTTTAATTGCACTTTTACTTTAATTGTTTCGCACTTTTTATTTTAAAACACTACAACGACACATTTTTGTTTCACCAAAATAAAACAGAGTCACACATTAAACACAAGTTTTTCAATTCGAAGAGATTGGTACAACGAATCTTTTTAACCTGAGTAAAAAATTGAGTTATCAAATGGCACCGCTGCCGGCTCTTTTCGTAAAGACTAACGGTTTTCTGTGAGAGACGCGTTGCTTTTTGGGATCCGTTCACTTGTGAGCGTTATTTCTCTTTCTTAAAAAATTCAAAAAACCATAAAAATTAAAAAATTGATAAAAATACATAAAAATTAAATTTAAAAAATCCAAAAAGATTTTATCTTTATTGTGTATATATATTGTTTTTGTGTTTGGTTTCTTTTTCTTTTGTCTTTGTAGGTGCATGCATACTAGATCTTCTAATTATCAAGAGCCCGAGCCTCAAGAAGATTTAGCTATGTCTGGTGTTAACAACAATAATCCACCGCACCCTAATAATAACAACAATGTTCTTCCACAGCCCGATCTTCGGACCATGGAGGAACTTTCTCAACCAACCATGTTTGGACGAGGAGGACCGATTGCGCCGATGCAAATCAACGCTCCTGAGTTTTCGTTGAAGCACCACATAATTCAGCAAGTACAAACAAACCCATTCCGTGGATTGCCTGATGATGATGCCAACAAACACCTCGACAAGTTCATTACAATCACCCAAAGCATGAAGTTGGCTGGTGCCACAATGGATGAACTTCGCCTACAACTCTTTCCACATACCTTATTACATCATGCCGAGAAATGGTTTGATCGTCTCCCGAAGAATTCTATTCACACTTGGGATGACATGACTCAACGCTTTTTGTCACGCTACTTTCCACCATCCATGGTCACGAGCCTTCGCAATCAGATCAGCGGTTTCATGCAAGACCCTGATGAATCTCTTTTTGATGCTTGGGAGCGATATAATGTCTTGATCGATAGATGTCCAAACCACAACATGCTCTCTGTGACCTTAATAGACACTTTCTACAACGGTTTAACTTTTCGTGATCGGGATACGATTAATGCAGCCGCCGGTGGCACATTCATGAAAAGGAGACCCGAGGAGTGTAGAGAGCTTATTGAGAACATGACTACTCACCACAAAAACTAGGATTCCTCTACTTCTTCTAGGAACAACCCGAGAGTCAATGTTTCTTCCACCTCAGCAAACCCTGATATGACCGAACTCACCCGCATGATGACTGAAATGAGCAAAAGTATTACGCTTCTCGCTTCAAACCAACAACAACAACAAGTTAAAGCGGTTGCTAATCCTTGTGAAACATGCGGCGGTCCTCACTCATACACCGATTTTCCTTCGACACAAGGAAATCCGGAAAATGTGTATGCAGCTTATGGTAATTATTCACCGGAAAATTACCAAGCTCGACCTCAAGGGGATAGAAATCTGCTGAGTTACCGATCTAACAACTACCTTTCACCCGGTTTTTCTCCTCAAAACCAAAACCCCGCCAACAATTACAATAGAAGCAACCAAATCCCACCAAGAGCTTCTAATCCTTATCACCCACCCGCTCAACAAACCCCACCCTTAAACACCGATGTTGAAGCCACAATGAGAACCCAAGGTGAGCAAATCAAGAATCTGCAAAGCCAAATTATCAATCTTAGAGGAGATATCACGAAGCAAGGAAATGAGATTAGATCTGAGGTTCGCGATAATATTCAATCCTCCTTCAGCACTCAAACGAATGAATTAAAGAATTTGTTGGCTAGTTTCTTGCCCGCAGCTCAACCTTCTTCTTCGAGTTCTCTACCTTCAAACACCGTCACCAATCCGCGAGCTAATGTGAGTGCTATTACTACTCGTAGTGGAGTCACCATAGTAGGACCACCAATCCCACCCCCATCGTCTACACCTCCTCCACCACCATGTATCCCTACTCCTCCTACACCTAGTATTAGCACACCATTACCGTCTCCGCCTCGTCATGACGCTGTATCTCGGAAGGACCCTTCAACATCTCAACCTTTACCGACTACACCTTCACCTTCCACCTATAAACCCAATATCCCATACCCTTCTCGCATAGGCAAGACCAACGATCTAACAAAGGAGGACTCTCAAGTGACAAACTGTATCAAGATGATTTCTCAAATTAGTTTCAGCATTAGTTTTCTTGAAGCACTTGTCCACATGCCCAAATTTGTTAAAGCATTTAAGGAATTGCTTAACAAGAAGGAGAAGCTGATTGAACTCGCCAACACACGCTTAAATGAAAACTGCTCTGCAGTTATTCTTAAAGAACTTCCAGAAAAGCTTGGAGATCCCAGTCGTTTTGTGTTGCCTTGCGTGTTCAACAAAACTGAAGAATTTACTGCCCTTGCTGATCTGGGGGCCAGTATTAATTTGATGCCATTGAGTGTTTGGAAAACACTATCATTACCCGACCTCACTCCAACAAAGATGACTCTTGAACTTGCAAATCGCACTCTCGCTTACCCTGTTGGTATAGCCGAAGACGTGTTCATTAAAGTTGGCGCATTTACTTTCCCGGTCGATTTTGTCGTAGTTGATTATGAAATGGACCCTCGTATTCCTTTAATACTTGGTCGGCCATTCTTGAGAACCGGACGTGCTTTAGTGGATGTTGCCGAAGGTGAGTTAATCTTAAGAGTCGGGAATGACTCACAAATTTTCAAAATGGGGAAGCTTACAGGCAAATACTTTGGACGAGAATCAGTGAATATGATTAATGTGCTCGATGACTTTACCGTCTATGACAATCCTCTATTCGATTCTTCCATCGATAATCCACTCTTTGACGATGATGTGGATGATTCTCGTTCCACTTTGGAACCTTCTTCCATTTATGATTCTCCACCGGTCTTCGATGCTTATGATGATGATTCAAGCTCAGATTCGGATGATTTTGATTGTACTTCTGAGTATCCCGAGCTGCCCACTTTCGATGATTTTGATGAGGCCGATACTCTTTCGAGCGATTCTTCACATGATGAAGATCCTCCATCACTCGATCCTACTTTGGACGATTACTCATTTGAGGAAGATTTCTCTGAATTTCTCAACACTTACTTCCCTCATGAGAGTGATGCTCCTCCTTATGACTTTGAATATTATCGTCTTGATCCTACTTTGGATTTGAAGAACATTCTGTCAAAGGAGAAGAAACCGGTCGACACCAATATCCGTTGCACATATGATTTGACACCTCTTTGTCCCCCTTCTGAGGACGAGGTTGTGCTTCTTTGCGGATCTTCTTCACACTCTGCTGAGCCTGAGTGCTATTTTCCCCTAAAGGAAAAGGTGTTCGACCCCGGTATTGAAGTCTTTAAGCCATCTCAGTATCCACCTGATGAAATAAAAGGAAAAATCTTTGGAACTTATGGAAATCTGCTTGCACCACTTCAACCTTGCTTCCACCGTGCTCCATCGCTGCTTATGGGAACCTTGCCTACTCTTATTTGGCTTGCCTTGTTCGCCTTAAGCTTGTGCCTATTGATGGATGAAAACTATGTCTTTGATCCTGGTGGATATGTTTCATGCTTCTTCCGTTGATGATCAAGGCCGAGTCAGGCTAATGACTCGGTTAACAAAAATCAAGCGCTTCTTGGGAGGCAACCCATGCATCTATCTTTTCGCTTTCTTTACCATAAGTGTAGGGGAGACCCGTTGGTTTGCTATTTCCTTTCCTCACTTCTTAATCAGGGATTCGAGCTTCAATGATCCACTCTTGATGATTCTTGACGACCCGTGATTCCGTGTTCTACTTTATCCCGGTTCTATCCTAAACTCTTTTCGATTGACTATTTTATATTTTTTCAATATTAAAATATGAATCTCTTTAGTTGTCTCTTCCTTAGCAAGATTTAAACAACGTGCACAATGTCCTAAGTGTAGGGGAGTTTACTCCCACATGCTTAAACATTGAGGACAATGTTTATCTTAAGTGTAGGGGGACTTCTATCGAAGTTAAGTGGCCTTTTCCTTGTATTTGTCCTCATTTTAACCGGAAAATCAATTTTTGATCTATTTTGGCCTATTAGTTTTGCCTTTTGTATAGTTATTTTCTTTCATTATTAGAATAAATGTTTAATAAAGTGGTTTTAATTTTTAAACGTTGTGAATCTTTTGACTTAACCCGAGTTTACTTATCTAAGTTACTCTAGCTAGTATCCTTAACGTGTTTAAGTCAAGTTTTGCTAGGCTTTTATATAGGGAGCAATAAAACGCGAAAGTCTTAACTCTCACGGGTTAAGAACAAGAACTTTTCGCAAGTTCTTATAATTGATCCTAGAGAGTCGTTTATCAAGGGAACTTTAAAATGCGATTTCTAAACTTGAAAGAGTCTAAGAATTTGCAAGATCCTATAGGCGACTCGAAAACCCAAAACTTTGATTTAATAGGCTAAGTATCCACGAGTCTCATTCCTTGAGATTTTAAACTGTGGAGAACGAGAGATAATAGAGCCAATTATAAGTTTGGTATTCTTTCGTGAATTTATGTGAGTTAATTATGAGCCTATTCTCCCATCGCTTGCTAATAAATTTATCTGCTAATAAATAAGGTTGTACGATTTGAAAACTTACTTAGCTTCTATCCCAAGATCGTTTAAAAGTTGCTCGGTATGGATTAGAGTTCATAGCCAAGGCATAACTTATTGAAGCGGGATGCGAAGATTGGCGAGTCCGAAAAGGCCCTAACAAGGCATGAGGGCTATATTTTGTTGCTAAAGATCCAAAGTGATGTGAAGAATCATTTATCGAAAATCAATATGAAGGATCGAGACACACGACGAAAAGCAAATACTCCCCAAAAGTCATGGAGAAGTGTATCCGAAAAGACCCTAACAAGGTATGAGGATAAATAGATCCAAGTCATAAAAGGAGGCGGATCGTTGTATATCAAAGTCCAAAATAAAGATTGGAGAAAAATGACGAAGTCGTGGTCCAAGTATGAATCTCTCAAAACTTCAAGTGAAGAAATTCCATTATGAAGAGAAGACCATAATTTCATGAACGTCTCTCAAGATTTGAAGTATGAAGTCGCTGCCAAATATCGGTCCGAGAAAGGTCTCAAATCGCGAAGCGAGTTATGCCAAGATATGAATTTTATGAGGTCCCGAGAAGCAGTTTTAAAAGATTTTGTCCTTTAGCTAACTATTGATTAAATCGTTCACTTTATTTTCAGACTTAATAACTATCGAAATAAGTCAAAAATGCATCCTCATGATCATTCAAGACAATAATAAAATATAAGAGATAAACCTAGGAATAAGGGAGTCTAAGTGAATAATTGTCCCACATGAGTTCGTGTTTGTCTACTAACTTATAATAACAATGATCTCATTTTTAAGCTTGGTTTGGAGAAAGTGAAAACTTGAGGATGATGATTATTCATGACATTTCCAAAACCTAAGGTATGCTTTTGATTTCTTTATTTTGTATGTTTTTAATTTTCTATCTCTTTAATAAAGGCCAACGTGGATTGATTATGATGAAAAATGTAAACGTGCTTTGTAACTAATGCATTGCATGAGGACATTGCAATGGTCAAGTGTAGGGGATTTGATAGGTGTGAAAACACCCATCTTTTATACCACTTAATTACAATAATAACCGAGCCAAAACGTGTATTTTATGTCTTTTATGTCGGAATTATACGTGGTTTGTGTTTTTGTTGCAATTTAGGACGAAATTGTGAAAAGTGGAGAAAACACGGATATTCACGGGCATTTACGGGCTTTTATTGAAGAAAAAGATGAAAGACGAAGTCAAGAAGTCAAGAGTGCATAAAGAACGGAAGTCCAAGACCAATTCTGAAGATTTATCGAAGAAAAAGTCAAAAGATGGAAGTTTACTTAAAGCCGAGAAACTCAAGTCTAATTTATTGAAGAAATTAAAGACGAGTTCAAAGAAATCCCAAGCCAAAAGTCCTTAAAGTCCAAGTTTAAAGAAGATTAGAAGAATAAAGGACTAATGATGCAATTAATGAAGATTAAAAGAAGGAGGGACTTAATCTCGCAATTAAGAAGAAATGAAGGAGGGGAGGAAGCTTCCTAATCCTCCCCTATATATAGATTATACTAGTTAATTTTCTTTCTTGTTGGCTAAGTGTGACAATTAGTCTTCCACCATTTACTTACCTTGCACCTTTAATTTCCTTGTCATTTAAATACTTGTCAATTTAATTACCTTGTCTTGCACATTAAATTCTTTTAATTTCAAGTAAGTTTTCATTTAATTCTTGTCAATCTTTACTTTATCTTGTCAATCTCTCATCTACCTTTCTTAATCTTTGATTTTTATGTTTATGTTTGTGTTCATGTTCATGTTCTTTATTTTGATCAAATGGGTTTTTGATTATTGTGGTTAAATTTGTAGTTTGATTGATATAGGTTATTTGTTTATGAATGTTTGTCGTTTCGTTATTAATTTGGTTAAATCGTTTGTGTTGATTTTGATTAATCTGTGTTATATTCTTGTTCCTGTGATTCCCTTGTTCTTCGGGGTGTTTGTTTCTGTTTCCAGGAAAACTTCCGAGCCAAGACAAGAAAGGCTGCTCATTCGGAACTTTCAAAGTTTCGAACCAGTGGGTTTCATTCGGAACATTCAAAGTTCCGGATCAAGAGTGTTCATTCGGAACTTAAAAGTTCCGAATAAAGACTTCCGAACGAAAGTTCCGTATCAAGGAGGCTTCATCCGGAACATTCAAAGTTCCGGACGAAAACTTCCGGACGAAGAGAAGTTCCGGATCAGCAACTCATTCGGAACATTAGAAGTTCCGAACGAATCTTCCGAGTCAAGTTCCGGACGAAATCTTCCGACTCAAGAGTGTTCGTTCGGAAGTCTGAAAGTTCCGGATCAAGAAAGCTTCATCCGGAAGTCTTCCGAATCAAGGAGTTCCGACTCAAGAGTGTTCATTCGGAAGAGTTCCGAATCAACAAGTTCCGGATCAAGACCAAAACTTCCGAGTCAAGCTTCATCCGGAAGTTCATTCGGAAGTTTTGAACTTCCGAATCAAGGTTTCTTTCAGATTCTTTTTAGTCTTTCTTTTTAAATTTATGTTCTTTATTTTCAAGCTTTATTTTTCCCGCCTTTTATTTAGTTGCACTTTAAACTTGCCTTAGCTTTATTTTAGACTTGCCTTAGTTTAAGTTTTAGTTGCGTTTTATGATTGCCTTAGTTAGATTTAAGTTTGCGTCATTTACTTTAAGTGCCCTTAAATTTCAGTCACGTTTTAAATACTTGCCCATTACTTTAATTAGTTTTAGATTTACTTTAATTGCACTTTTACTTTAATTGTTTCGCACTTTTTATTTTAAAACACTACAACGACACATTTTGGTTTCACCAAAATAAAACAGAGTCACACATTAAACACAAGTTTTTCAATTCGATGAGATTGGTACAACGAATCTTTTTAACCTGAGTAAAAATCGAGTTATCAGGGTGCATCCTAGTTACATGTTTTCAGTCAGGATTTCATGGTGAATGTGGTGTGTGCCTTGCATCCTTCACAAGGAGCTGATCCCTCCTACCCAAACCAGTATATTAAATTAGAGGCAACCCCTCTACATTGCATGATGAGGTCACCCCTCCAAGTATTCATGCACGGTGGATTTTCATAACCTATATTGGCTAATGGTAAAATATGTTAAACAGTTTTCATAAGATAAACGTAAGGCTTTTCAAACTCTAAAATCAGTTTTATGAACATGTTCCAGGTTTTCCAGGACTTATACATTTCCGCTGCTATTAAGTCTTTATTATGCTTAGTCATTCATACTATGTATATATCCGTGCACTGAGCGTTTTGCTCAACCGTTACTTTCCTTTCCATGTCCCAAAAAGGCAGGTACCCTAGGAAAGACTCGAGTATTTGGAGGACGTGTATAGGATGGAAGCTGCTAGAGACTTCTTTTCCTTTTTGCCTTCATATACTTATGCTTGTTTAGTCTTTCATTCATTTCTTTTTCTTTATTATGTTTTGGGCTTATGTTTGGGAACCGATGTTTGATTCCGGTTATCCCTATGGTCTTGTGATGTTTTATACATTTATCCTTGTATGCTTTGATGACACGCCATAATTACGCGTGACATTCCATTATCAAAATGGGGTGTTACAATCAACTTTGCATGCTACAGTGCCTCATGAGATAGAAAACTAACTCATACTCACCTGTGGACACAATCTAGAATTGTGATAAGAGTATTATTGTAACACCCCATTTTGATAATGGAATGTCACGCGTAATTATGGCGTGTCATCAAAGCATACAAGGATAAATGTCTAAAAACATTACACGACCATAGGGATAACCGGAATCAAACATCGGTTCCCAAACATAAGCCCAAAACATAATAAAGAAAGAGAAATGAATGAAAGACTAAACAAGCATAAGTATATGAAGGCAAAAAGCAAAAGAAGTCTCTAGCAGCTTCCATCCTATGCACGTCCTCCAAATGCTTAGGTCTTTCCTAAGGTACCTGCCCTTTTGGGACATGGAAAGGAAAGTAACGGCTAAGAAAAACGCTCACTGCACGGATATAGACATAGTATAAATGACTAAAACATAATAAACACTTAATAGCAGAAAAAATGTATAAGTCCTGGAAAACCTGGAACATGTTCATAAAACTGGTTTTATAATTTGAAAAGCCTTATGTTTATTTTATGAAAACTGTTTAACATACTTTACCATTAGCCAATATAGGTCATGAAAATCCACCGTGCATAATACTTGGAGGGGTGACCTCATCATGCAAATTAGAGGGGCTGCCTCTAATTTAATATACTGGTTTTGGGTAGGAGGGATCGGCTCCTTGTGAAGGATGCAAGGCACACACCACATCCACACTGAGTAATCTGCTGCAAACATGTAACTAGGATGCACCCATACGCCCCACATGATAAATATAATAATTGAAATCTCCATGTGTGTAAGTGTTTGAATTGATAACTTATAATAACAATGATCTCGTTTTTAAGCTTAGTTTGGGGAACGTGAAACTTGAGGGTGATAAATCTTCACAGCACCGAAGCCCTAATGTAAGTCCTCGATCTCTTTACAAGTTATTTCCACATAGCTATTTTCTATCCTTTTGTTTACTTTAAAGTTTTAATTTCTCCTAGTACTTTAATTTTTGTTTAGTAGTGTTTTAATAAGGCCAAGGTTGATTGATCATGAGAAAAGTGAAAATGTGCTTTGTCACTAAGCATTGCATGAGGGCATGTCAATGGTTAAGTGTAGGGGATTTGATAGGTGTGAAAACACCCATCCTTTTACCACTTAAATCTGGGTAAAACAAGACCAAAACACGTATTTAATATCATTTGTTTGGAATTATGCGTGGTTTTTGTGTTTATTATGTTTTCAGAGTCAACCGGATGAATATTGAAGAAAACATGGGATTGCACGGGTTTTATCGAGGAAAAAGACTCAAGACGAAGTCTATTATCCAAGAGATGCAAAAGATTTGAAGTCATTGTGCCTATTTGAAGATTTATCGAAGAATAGAGCCAAAGATGGAAGATTCATATATGTCGAAGAACTCGAGTCTATTAAATAAAAGATTATAAGACGAGTTGGAATTATTCACCGACACTTCTCAAAATCCAAAGTCAGAAACGTTTATTTAAAGAGACGAGAAGACTAAAGAAGGAAGAAGAAAAGAAGCCCAAAACCAAGCCCATTCACAAAGCCCACAAGACTTGCCTATAAATAGGACTTTACTTCACAAAATTTACACTTAGTTTTTTTACACTTAGTTCTTTTAGGTAGTTTTTAGTTTTCAATCTCTCTAGTTTTAGAGAGAGAAAGTTCTAAACTTTCTCACACTAGATTTCATCTTTTTCTATTTCAAGATCAAAACTTTGTATTACTTTTCATTAATCAAGTTTAGTTTGAAGCTTTTAATCTTTAATCTCATCCTTCCTTTCATTGATTTTGATTGATTTTGGTACAAATCTCGTATGATCCGTGTTGTTCATCAATGATTTGTGCTTAAAAAGTTGATTACTTTTTATGTTTCCTTAAGTTTATACACGAATAAGCTTTAAGATCCTTGTTCTTATTGGCTTATTTGTTGATTTAGCTTATTTACTTTTTAAAGTTTTTATAAAAAGTTCATCTTTCTATTGATTCGATTTAAAAGTTGTTTATTTTAAGCTTAGATAAAGTTGTTCTTAGTGCTTATTTGATCAGCTTATTGTTGGATTCGAGATAGTTTTGGGAGTTAGCTTATTCCATAAGCTTATTTCCTTTGCTTTTCATTCGAATTTGTACCATTTTCGGAAAGGGCAAAGCCCTTTTCCGACCTGTCATTCCGACCGAGCACACCCCTTCATTCCGATCGCATGATCGGAAAAGGGTTTAGCAGATTCCGATCAGCATAGTTGCCATTATTCCGATTGTAGCTTATTTGGAGCATTCCGATTGTTGCATTGTTTCGAGTATTCCGATTGCTTCATTTTACCCACATTCCGATTTGCCCCATTTAAATACATTCCGATCTGAACCATTGTTTGCTTATTCCGATTAGTGCATGTTTTTGGTTATTCCGATTGAGACCCATTGTCTTATTCCGATTTGCATCATTTCTAGATATTCCGATCACTCGATCGGAATAATATTCCGATTTGCCCTTTTTCTAGATATTCCGATCTAAGCTATTTTGTTTTGTTCCGATCTTACTTTCTTTTAGTATTTTCCAACTAAGTTCTTATTTTTTACAAAGTTTTCCAAGAGTTAGTTTTTATTGAGTGTTCATTTATTTTTATATTAAAATCTTTAAGTTTTCAAACATTTATTTTTAAACTCGTTTCTTTACTTTAATAACTTAAATCTTTAAGTTTACTCTTCGACACTTAATTAATTGTTATTAGTTTAAAATAGATAAACAAACCAACATCTTTTTATTAACCAAGAACAAATCATTCCACTTAGAGCCGAGATCAATTCGAGAGGATACCGAGAACATAAAAGAGAACCCCATTGTAAAAATCTTGTATCAGCCTCTCACACCTAGAGTCATTGCCGGTTCAAAAACTATTCCATTGGAATATTTTGTCTGTCATGATGTCGAGTATATAGAAAATGGCGGGAAAAAATATGCTACATCCCTCACCATTGTCAAGGCTATAAATCTGGAGAATGTACCTTGGATTGAAGACAAAGTACCTGATGCTCTATGGCAAAGGAAGTTGCTAAAATTTTACGACCCTTACGCAGCACTTGGAATTTCTCACTAGAATACAAAGAAGAGGTTAGCTTACAACCACATCCATAATGCACAACCAAGTTCTCCTGTTCAATCAGATCGTAGAATTAAAAGCATAGAAGGAGCCACCACTCATACGGTATTTGGTTATGACTATTTGAATGTCATTCGTTTCAAATGCACTGATGAAAAAGAATACATAATCGATGAAAGTGACCTCCAGTACCCTTGCCTTGAATACATTAAAGATATTCTACTAATATTGGCTCAAGAAAAAGTCGATCACTTATCTCCTGACATGGTAATTGCATTAAGTTCAAATCTTCGCCAGTTACTCAAAGGATCGTCATCAAAAGTCGAGTTGAAGACTTTCAACTTGGTGTGAAGAGTTACCAACATAAATTAAACTTGCAACGTCCTCATACTACTCCGCTCAGTCAATACCACAGAGACAAATTTCCATACATGGGGACTTTGAAACCGGAAGTAGGGATATTCTACAGAACGAGACAAGAGTCACGCAATTTATGAGATTTTCTGAACTACATAAATTTAGTGATGGCACACTCAAACACGTTCATGATGACCTGACTGTTCTCAATGTCGGACTACCGCTTCCATCAGTTAAGTACAGATGGACAGACCAATGCAAGAAAGGTGCTAGGTACGCGATTAAGAAGATCGAGGAAACATTAAGGAAGCGCCGGTTGATAAGAAGTTTGGAACGATTCGTAGGTGGAAGACCATATGGAGCTCTTCACCGGCTTATGGAACGATCTATTTAATACGGATCGTTTTCTCTCAGGTCATCTCCATATGTATTTATATTGTGAATATGTGAATATATTTATAATAGGCTTTTATGGCATAGTCTAGTGCAAGAGTATGATGTAGAAACTAGAGGGGGGGGGGGGGGGGGGGGGGTTGAATAGTTTCTCTTCGATTAGTCACCTAATTAAAATTACTTTCAATTAGGTTTGTATCAAAACTATCTTTTACTTGAAGCTTAGTTGCATAATGATTAGGTTCAATTCAAATTCATTAGCAATGGTAAGAGTAAGGAAAGAGACAACCTAATGAGAAGACACCAAGATTTATAGTGGTTCGACAACGAGGCTCTATCCTCGTTTCTACTCCACTCCTCGAGTACACCTACTCGAGATTTCCACTATATCCACAAGCTCCCTTCTTGGCGCGGAACATCTTACATCGTCCCTTACATTATTTTCCGACACTATGCTGAATGTCGAGACCTAATCTTTAGCTAGGACCAATCTACACAACGTTGCCTACTTCACAATTTAACGAAACAAGGCTAGATTTCGAGTTCTAATCTTAAGGTAGAACCAATCTTCACGACGTTGCCTACTTCGCCATTTTACGACACAAGGCTAGATGTCGAGTTCTAATCCAAAGCTAGAACCAATCTTCACGACTCTTCACTTTTTGAGCTAAGTGAGAACTTCACACAACACAACTACTAATCACTTTCAAGTTTATGAGAACTCACATGACACAACCACATCACTTTATAGTTTAGTGAGAACTACTACACAATCCATTACAACTCAACTAGACATATCCAAGTACACATATGTAGCTTGGATCTACATAACATAAATCCAAGCAAACACATATGCAATGGATGTACATAACAAATCCAAGTATTCACAAGTAGCTTGGATGAACACAACTAGTCCAAGTATTCATAGATACAAATGGATTAACATAAAACAAAAAGGCTAACATGATGAACATGACTAATTTATAGATTCATCTTTATCACAACATTAGTGAGTGAGTGATCTTCTCTTTGGACAAGGTAAAGGAGGGGATCAAGAGGATAATCATATGTAAACATATTTAAACCATTAAATGATCATTTACTAATGATTATGCTATAGAAAGAGAAAGGAGGCTGAGAAAAACGTCCAAGAGGGTTGTTGGAAAATGAGATTTGATCCACTATTTATAGAAGACAAAGTGCAACGGCTAGCTGGGTGCGGTTCTTTAACTAGCATGGCGGTTCCATATCGCTAGAGAACCGCCTAACTATTTAAGGTACCGCCTAGTAGACTACGCTCCTTTTTTTGTCTTTTAGTGTGGTAGGAATATCTGAGGTTTTTTAAACCTTCAAAGGATATTCTTATGTCATATGGAATATGCCATTTTCAAATTTACTGTTCCATTTTAATAAAACATTTTCTTAAAACGAAAGTTTATTAAAAAATCTTTTGTCATATTAACAAAAGTGAGTTTTAAGGATAATCACTTTGATGATCACTAAGTATGATTAAGAAAAGTTAGGGATATGATTATTCCCTTGATGATAGTGTTAGTTAAATAATTCGTTTTGTGTTTTACACTAAATGTGTTGTATAGTTTGTTGTGATCAAAACTGAGAAAGATTAGTTAACACTAATAATGTTTTTAGGCATCACTTGCATTAACAATCTCCCCCTTTTTTATTACGACAAACTATAAACTCATTTACGTAGAAACACAAAATATCGAATTATTAACGAGTTTATCACTATCAATTCTCCCCCTTTGTCGTAGCAAAAAGGTAAGCACAAGTCTTTGAAGAGAATCGGACTTTGCTAGTAGCTCCTCCTTGGTGGTTGCTCCCCCTTGCTTGGGGAACCAAGTGTATGAGCTATGGTGACATGTTACACAAAGGTTAGTAGAAAGAAAAGAAACACCAATGTATATATGATCACTACCTACTCAGTAACTTGAGAGGGAGAAGGAGAAGAAATCTCAAATTAGAAGCAAGTATTTGCTAAGTATGTCCAAGGAGTTAAATGACAAAATCAAAGTTCAATTGGTGGAATGGAGGTAGAAAGGAAACATCCAAGCAATGAAGATGATAAATTTGTCAAGGGGTTAAAATTTAGAACTGATGGAATCACCCATAATCAATTGTAAAGATTAACCATGGTCAACTCAAAAGAAAGAGAGAATGATAAAATAAAGAAAACAAACACAACACAAAGGTTTCATATTACAAAAATATGAAAGAAACAAACAAGGTAGATAGTCATACACACAATATGAGTATCTAAAGCAAAAGATATGGAAAATAAACCACAATGCATAAGCTATTATAATAGTGATAATTTTCCAAGATTGCTTAAAATGTTATTGACTCCAAAACAACTAAAGTATTATTGACTCCAAGAGTGCTTAGTCCTTTAGTTGGAAAAATAAGACGACGAGGCATCATTCGAAGTTTTGTCCATGGGAAAGAAAACTTTGAGAGGAGGTCGAGTGAGGAGGAATTCAAGAAAATTTAACTTCTCATACACATGAGCAAGTTCAATTTGTTGAAATCGACAACAAGCACACGAGGATCCATGATGCAAAACAAATTCGGTTGATGGGGGATGGCCATCACACCTAGGGTTTGGTGGTGGTGAGGAGAGTGGGTAGGAAATGTTTTCACAATGCCTTGTGAGGTTTGGGAAGGTTGAAAGGTCATTAAGTTGAGGGGTGTCGAAAGGTTTTGGTGGTGGGGGAAGATTTTCCTTTTCTCCGATGATGGGGTTAATGGAGTAGGTCTCATTCCAATACTTGATTGGAGAGAAGGTGGGGTTCTTGGGTGGTTTGGATGAAGAGGGTTCATTTTTCTTGATCTAAATAGGTCGAACCGAGATCTTCGGTTTCTTGGAAAGCTTGGATGAGGAAGCTTTGGTGAGGAGGTTTGTGACAATGAAATGTCAAGGTTATGAAAGGAGGAGTTAGGCATTGTTGAGGTGTGAGAATGAAATCTCAAGGTGGGGGTATAAGAAGAAAGTAGACAAGGGAAAGGTTTGAAAATCAAATGTAAAGTGTCAAGGAATGTTTAGCCAAATTGAGTAAACATGGAATCTTGACAGGGGATAGGGTAATGAAGAAAGACCAAAAAACGAGCCAAAACTTGGCTATCTGTCCGCGGTTTCTTATCGGGACCGGCGGTTCCTTAGCACAGGAACCGTGCGACTTTAATGAGCCGCGTACAGTGGACTTGAAACCATGATTTTCCGGGGTTTTGGGAAAAACTAAGACTTTTTCAAAAAATTGCAAATCTTGGAATTTTACCTCTATTAGCACTAAATTATGCTAGGGTTGCATGAAAGCAACACATTCACAAAGAATGTCTTGACAAAGGGTGACAAAATATTTAGATAACATTTTGAACCAATTTTAGTCAAGTTATAGAGGTTGTGATAGATTTAGGTTCAATTTTATTTTAAAATTAAAGTTGACTAATGTGCACATAAAGCTAAATCCATAGGTCATCCTCATGAAAAACTCATGGAGAGAAGGAAATACAATAAGGAAATGAAAAACAACTAACTAAAACAAAGTTATCTTAAAACTAGTTCTTTGATGAGTAGCCTTCCTTGGCTTGATTTTTCTTGAAAAACACTTATTAGGGAAAATCATCATTTATCTCCTAGGAGGATGATCGGAAAAGAGATTAAACAAAAAGCTTTGAAACTCTATGTGAGCCCCAATCATCTCCAATCTAAGGATATCAATGAGATAGTAGTTGTTGAGGCAACAAGGACAATTAGTGCCATTATGCATGAAGTACTCATAAAAGCGAGGATCACCCAAGTCTGGAGTGTTTGAGGGAGGTAGAGGTGGAGGAGGTATGTTCTCCAAGGGTGATGTGGGTGAGTGTGGAGGTATGTTCTCCAAGGGTGAAATGGGTGCGTTTGGAGGGGTAAAAGGTGAAGTCACCAAGGTATCAACAAAGTCATTCACAATGGGAATGCTTTGGATGGGTTAAGGTTGGGTAGTCACATCCAAGAGAGTACTTGGAGTGAAGGGTGAGGATAGCTCATTCATTCTAGATTAGAATGAAGAAGAGGTAGAACCATGAAAATGGTTTGTATCATGGGTTGAGGTAGTATTGCATGGAGCAAGAGGTGGTGAAGGTGTTGAAGAGATGAGAACTGGAACAATCTCATTCTCGGGTGTGTGAAAGGGGGAAGAGTTAGGTTTGGGAAACTTAATCTTAATCTTAAGATTTTTCTTTAAAGTGGAGGTTTTGGATGAGTTTGAGGTTCTTGTAGAAACCATGGTTGTAATGAGTGGTTTAAGGGTTAAGGATGAATGGTTTGATGTGTGAAGAACATGGCTAACAAGGTGGGTTTAAAAGGGTGAGGGGATGATCCTAACTAGTAATGGGTTAAAAAAATTTTATATGAATAATGAAATTAGTTAACCTAGTTTAGGAAATGTGCAGGTTTTTGCAAAGAATAAAGCAAGGTTTACACAGATTAAGGAAAATAGTGTAAAGCAAAGATTTTGTCGGACACAGTTGCAGGCGGTTCCCTATCTAGGGTGGGCGGTTCCTTATCAATAAGGTACCGCTAGTCGATATGGAACCGCGACCAGAGGTGTTCAAAATGGCACTTCCTCAAACTTTGGTTAGCACAGATTTTTACCAAAGGATTATCAAGCCAAAGTTAACTACTGACCAAAATCTAGGAAGGTAACTAACACATATGATGCACAAAGCTATGCAAATCGTAAACACGATGGCATAGACAATCATTAGGATAAAAATAGTAAGTAATCCAAACAAGTAGTATCAGTTAATAGACAACCAAAATGAAGTAAAAAGAGGCAAATATCCAACATCACATTACATGTTTACCAACATGTATACTTTGAAACAATTCAAAGTCTTCACCTTCTTTTCTTGCCCAATCCCTTGATCATGTTTCCCAAGTACTTGAATCCCTTCCTTGACTCAACCCGATGTTCATGTAACTCACCTCGAGTCCTAAGATTTTCACGGTAGAGATGCTCCATATTGAGATCTTCCGGTACTTCCTTAGAGGAATAATGAGGTGGAGGAGCTAAGTCTTCAATTCCATCCACGAATGAGTTTGAGGATGGATGGGGATTACTCGAAGAGTTGAAATGAGAACTAGAACCTATGCCATCACCATCACTTGTTGGCATATAGGTGTCCTCATCATCCAGCTCTTGATGATCGGATTTTCGCGAACCTAGATCACTTCTAGGCTTTCTTTCATATACCTCTTGAATAGGCAACATAACCCGATGAACCAGGTGAAAGCGAGAAAGGTCGAGGTGGGGAAATTCATGAACAACCCTTTTGAAAAGGCGAGTAAGAAGCATAGCATAGGGAAGGTTTGTTTTGGGATTTGAAATAGCATAATTTATTCGTCGAGCGATATAGTATGCCAAATTGTACTTGGTTGATGTAAAGATGCAACATAACATATGCACCATACAAGCCGGGATATGATCTCAGTTTCCACCAAGACAAAATACATTCTCCCTAAGGATATTTACCCATTGGACCATAAAATCCTTAAGATCGCTTGAGATCACTTTATAGCGATTCACATACCGCACATTAGAATGAAGGCTTCTCACAACGTTTCCATCACGCTCTTTCGAAATGATATCAAGGATAAATTCCGGATCAATTTTGGTGTGGTCATTTGGAGGTTTGTCTTTGGATTCCAAGAGAACATCAAGTCTCCACTTGTCCGTGAAACGACAAGTGCCTTCATATGGCACACCAAGAATATCACCAAAATCTTCGAGAGAGTATTAAATGATTTGATCGTTCAACAAAAATCGAATGAAGATATCGCCATTGTATTCCAACATAGAGTAGGTGCTAAGGAATTCTAGAAGAAACAAGGGATATATATCTTCTTCTATGTAGAGCAAGCAATCAAACTCCGTATTCCCTCATCAACAACTCTACCCTCATGGAAATTTCGTGTTGAAAGTGATGAAACGGAGTTTCGAAGTTGACTGGATGTAAAGGTTTGGGAAATGTTTGGCATATATTGTCTAGTGAGTTGATGATCCTTTTGGTATTGTAAAGGCATGATTAGTACCTAAATAAACACAATAAAGTATATTTCCAATCACTCATATGAAAAATAAAATCAAAAATCAAAATATGAGAATGTGTTATATCAATTTCTTGACAAACAAAGGATTGAATCCAAATCATTCTCATGTTCATAATGTATCTATTCCATTATTAACCAAGAACATATGAACAATGTTAGATCAACAATGTACTAGAACATCGGTTTTCAAAACAAGGGTTTTAGGTAAGCATTAACAATGCAATTACCTATTTGTTCATGGGTTCATCTCAATTCCATCTTTTAACCAAAATCATTTTGCCAAAATTCGGATTTGTTCTACACGTGGGTTTTAGTGAAATCTTAATGAATATGAACCTAAGGAATCATAGTAAAAAAACCATGTCAACCCATATTCCTATTAAGGTTCTAATTCAATTTCAATTTTAAAAATCCCCGATTATAAAAGTATGAACCCTAGAACAAAATAGATGAAATTGAAAGAAAATACTTAAAATTAATTGATGTTTGATGAAGGATGAGTGAAACCCACAACTTGGAACCAATTAATTTGAGTGATTGAAGGTTTTTGAATCTTCAACAATGGTGGAAAAAGTAGAACCAGTCGGCAGTGTGTTTTTTGGGAGAGAGAGGGTTTAGTTTGAAAAAGATTAAATTAATAAAACTGGCGCTCTGACGAGTTTTACTGCCCGCGGTTCCATATCGATAGAGAATCGCGGGTTTGAACCGCCAGAGATAAAGAACCGCCTACAGAGGCAGGTTTTTATCAATGAAATATACCAAATTTTTTAAAACCAATTTTTCTAAAATACTTAAAAATATATCTTACACCTTTTAGAATATCATTGGATCATCATAACACAAAGCAATATACCTTAATGAAGGATTACAAGTTGAATCGAGATCGAAAAGAACCGAAACGGACAAACGACTACTCGTAGCGAAAAAGGAAACTGGAGAGAAGTCAAGGGAAGTGAATCAAGACTAAGATCAATGCACAAGGGATTAATGACAATCTTTAAATCGTGGAGACGAAGAGCTTGTGTCATATATAGTGGTTTAAGACGTGCCTTTCCGGCGAAGTGTTAAACGGCTTTGGTAATGAATAAACACAAAGCAAATATTGATGCATAGACTAAGATCATTTTCAATAATAGTATTAGTCTCAACCAAAATATGAGCAAGGTATTAATTCACTTTCTCTCCCACAAAGGGCCTACTAACCGTATGGGTGCGAACCATGGATACCAGGCTTGATACTTTAAGCTACTACTAACTCACTCTACATCACCATAGTGTGTCAAGTATCCAAGCAATGAAGGTTTGAGAGGATAAAAGAAAAGAATCACAAACCACAAACAAATGTCAAGGCAAGGATGCCAAGAACAAGCACATAGTCAAGTAATGATCAAAAGAATGATCAAAGGGCGTGTGGAAGAACGAAAGCGTACCTTGGCCACAAAGAGCATTCCAATCCAACAAGGAATCAATGCAAAGCCCAACAATGACTATGATGAGTACTAAGTCTTCAAGGACTAGTATCATTCCCAATCATCATGATATCATCATTCAAAGATGTTGAAGATCAATGAAGATGATTCTTCTACAAGTGTAAGTAACTCAATCCACAACCAATTAAATGATTGATCTTCATGAGTACCTACAAAAAGCAAGATGCAAAATAGTAGATACATTTCAAGAGTAGATCTAAAATGCATAAAGCTACTAATCTAAGAGGTATGCAATATTACCAATTAAAAGACCAAAAAAATGTTGATCCCAAACTTAGATCGATTTAGCTTGTGTAAACGAGATTAAATCAAGTTAAACACGTAGAGAAACTTGGTTGTGTATAAAACAATTCAAGTATTATGCGGAATTAATACTCAAACAAGAACACACAAAGAATGTATAACAAACTTTCACTTGATTGATTAGAACAAACTTGCTTACAATGAAAGTGTTAAACGTATGAAAAACTTATTTGAAACAAAACCTAAAGGTCTTCTTTTATAGACATAAGAAGCCTTGTACAAGAGTCTACGTATCAGCTATTCTAGGTAAAGATAAAAATAGAAAATACATTGTTGATCCTATCTTTACTAGAAACAAACTAGAAACCTAATACGCGTAGACTATATCTTTCTATCAGTGCTTGACTTCATCCTATCAACGCTTGACATCTTCCTATCAACGCTTGATCTGTCAATGCTTGTTTTCTTCTTATCAACGCTTGTTTTCTTCTTGTCAGCGTCCAATTGTACTGGCTACATTTTATTCCCAACAATCCTCCCCTAAACTTGATATCTACTCTAGCAATCGAGTTTCTGAATAAAATTTAAGAACTAGGAGGAATCTTACAAATCTTATCATATTGGTAATAAACATGCCTAATCAAATCTTTGGGCACGTCACTTGAATAGTCAGTCTCCAGCTGTGTTGTCTTCATCTTTTCCAAAACTTCTTTGGACATGGGATACTCAGCATCTACAAGTAGATACTCAGCAAACTTTGTAGAACTCAAATAATACACACCAGCAGCTGAATACAAACGCCATTGAAGTCCACTGATATCATCCTCAAGATCCTTCCAAACAGGATCTTCATCTTCTGGTGCACACATTCACTTGAATGTTGACCAAAGCTTTATTCCATTGACTGAAGTAGGTGCTTCGGCCTCATACTTGGCCATCATCAACCTACAAAGGTCTGCCAAGTCTTCCCTATCCATACTTGTAAAGAGAGACATAAGAGTAGTAAATGTATGTACCTCTTTTCCCATATCTACCAATCATCCAAAACCCACTTGCATCTTCTTCATAGCTAATGATAGGGTTTCTGGTATCAAGAGATAACACTTGTACCATATCTGAAGCTTCCATGAGTGAGAGCTTAATCTCCTTCTAAGAACAGCTTCACTGGGATTCAATTTATCCATATCTTTAGGGAACTCAAGTGGAACTCCCTTCTTCAAAGGCCTTGGAACAATCATTTCCTTTTGAATCTCCATCTCTTCTGAAAGTTCTTCTTTCCTTTCATCTGAAAGAAGTCTGATAGTATTCATTCATGCACTTTTTCCCAAATGGGATAAGCCTTATACTCCAATTTTTCAAAGGATAATCCCTGCAATTTCTTAAAGGTCCATCCTGTTCCATGACATCTGAGTAACATGTAGTAAAGCTTCCTTCTATCCCTCTTCAGCAGTGAGAAAACATTGCTAGCCTTATGCTTCAAAATCACCTTGCAGTCTCTTTGAACTCTTAGAAGAATCTCCAATCCTCAAATTTGATCTGAACTTGTAATTTCTGGATGCTCCATAACCTTATCTTCCCAAGCATGGTACATCTGAGCAACATCTGGCATATCATAGTCTACCTGCAATTTTAACTTTCTAAGCTTCTCCCTTGCCAACTCATCACCATATTCAAGTCTCTCTGGTTGTTCAATGATCATAACACTTGAATCTGAACTCCCTTCATCACTTCCTTCTTGTTCCTCAGAAGTAACAACAAATGGTGATTCACCAACCTTCTTCATTTCTTGTTCCACAAGTTGTGCAGCCAACCTTGAATTAAACTCTACTTATGTTGCATCCTTTGGAACTTCTACTTCTACCATGATTCCTTTACCCTTATCTAATGGATCTATGATGGGTAAAGATGATGATGGTACCTGTGAAGACACTTCCTTGATGATAGCTGATGACTGGAATACATCAACCATATCTGCAGGTCTGTCAACGCTCAAATTTTGTGTATCAGCACCCAACTTACTCTTGTCAGCGCTTGGTGTGTCAGCGTTCAAATTTTGCTTGTCAACGCTCACCTTACTTGTCTCAGCGCCTCTTGTGAACTGCTCCATCATAGTTGTAAAAGACCAATTCAAGTTTGTAGGAGTAACCAAAGATGTATCAAAACCTGGTTGCTTCTTCAATTTAGTGAGGGCTTCAGCAACACCCAAAGATTCTCCATCACGTGAACCATTGTCACTCACATGGATCTGCTCATCCTCCCCTTTGGAAGATTCCTCCATACCACGCCTAGTGTTAGCATCCTCCAAAAGAACAATCCTCTCCCTCAATTGCTTGAGTTCAAGGCCTTGTGTACTAACTGTTTGTACCAGGACTGCATTTTGCTTTTGCAAGCTAATGCAGACAGCCGTCAATTCCATCATTGTGTATGGTTCCAATCTGCCCTCCTGTAGAATGGGTATTTGACCTCTCAAAGTAGAGTCATGGGACATGGATGAGATCTTAAAGATGTTAGGACTGGCTTGGCATGCATCTAAGCTAGTACCAATAGTCCCAGCCTCATCCATAGCACCAACCACACTTGTGGTGGTGGTTCTCTCTGCAACATCGCTAGGACCACTAGAGGAGAACACTCTAGTATTCCTTGGGCGTTTAATCAACCTATATTCAGGGGGTGTAGAAGATGATGTGGATTGGGTGGTAGTTTGAAGGTTAAGGGGTGTTTGGGTCTGTGAAGGAAAGGTGTCAACGTTTGGATTAATGGTGTCAACGCCAACATTTAATGTGTCAGCGTTGATGGATTCTTGGTCAAGTTCCATGTGTTGAGGTGAAGGTAAAGGATCTGGTATTGGGTCAAGTTGTGGTTGTGGGTCTGGTTGAGGTTGTGCTGCTGCAATAACAGCAAGCATAGCTTGGGTGAGGGGTAACTCACGGTGAGGGGGTGAGTTCATCTTTCTAAAAATAGCTTTCTCTTGCACAGGGATCGCATAAAAATCATCTTGATCCCTTGTACATTACCCTTGGTCATCAAAAATCATTTGTAAAAATCTGGGATAAGCCAAAGTCATCTTATTCCCCTTGTTTTTACACATGCCATCAAAAATTAGTTTTGAAAAATTATACTTTTGCCCATTTGTAATACACACAATTGCACTAGCAAAAGATCTGTTAATTTCATTATGTGCAGTACATTTGGGACTCAAACATTGAAGGATGACATGTATGAGGTATTTCCAGGCTAGGAGAAATTCTTGTTTATGATATTTATTTAAAGTACCCTCATCAGGGAAAGGATACCCCAAAGCCCGAAGTCCTTGTTCTATCTCATTAATGGGGAGAGTGGTTATACCATCTGCATCATTAAGATGTAAAGCCTGGCGAACCAAGGCTTCAGTAACCACCCAAGTACGCCCATGAACAATAGCTGTTAATGTAGTCACATTATTAAGCGTTGTGGAACTGACAGTGTTCCAAAACTGTTTAATATGAGTGACATGGATGAGAGGAGCATGAGAAAGTGCATACCTAAGAGGAGATGCATTCAAATATGCCACCATCTCAGTGTATTGTGGAAACAGATATCATCAGCCGCCAAATAAGCAATCATATTGTGCTGACTCCTGAATCCCGAATCCCAATACCGAGTTACTTAGTTTAAACTTTGGTGCCATTGTTGAAGAAAGCTGTTTGTGAAAGATTGATGAAAGATGAATAATAGGAGAAAAAGTGTTAGACAAGAATATGAGAGAATCCTGTTTAAAAATAGGAGCCAAATATATAGGAGATATAGGCACATGTGATTGGCCAAAAATAAGGCAAGTATTTTCAAAATATAATGATGAAAATATTGAAAAGAAAATAAGTTATCTTGTGCATTAATTAAAAGTTATCTACTCCCAAAATTAGGGCCCCAAAATTCGTCAAAAATAACAACTGGGTAGGTCCCAATGAGTGCCAACGGTCAAAAATAACTCATCAACGCCCAACGGCTATATTCTTGTCAACGTTTGCAAAAGCCATGTCAACGTCTAATTTGGTCATAACAACGTTTGGAAAAATATTTGTCAGGGTCCAAAAATAAAAGAAAAAAAATGAAAAAGGACCTTAACAAAGTAATTTATCCTAGTGAAGATAACCTATAAACTGAAAATTATTATAGGTCGGCAAGCACTGTCCAGTTATGCACACTTGCTTATGCAAGATAGACATAACAGTCCTCTAGTGTCCCTTGCAAAGCAAAATTCTTAACAATTAAGTTATCTCATAAAATCCTTTGTAACTCCCAGATAAACCCAATATAAATCATTCCCAATTCTCCCAACCGACCACATCCAATTATAAGCCAAAAAGGTCTTGACAGCATGCATAGTATATCAATGTAAAACCCGCATGCTTTTACTATGAATAGTAACCATTAGATCGTACGTACTAGATTAAAAATTTCCTTTTATAGCATGTTTACGTTCGCGAATAAGAATTTTAAGTATTACGTACGTGTTAGAACACGACAAGTATTTATTACGTATGAACACACGATAATTATTCAAATAATAATTATAATCACGAACATGCGATCATGGAATCATGAACGTAATTAAATCACGAGCTAATATTAATTAAGTATATATATTTATTACGAACACGCATAAATATATTAAGTCACGATCGATAATTAATTAAAACACGTAAAACACAAACACGAGAACACACTTATTAATTAGACACGGAAAATGATCGGGTTACCCCATGTGAGCCCCATATGCCACGAAATTAGGAAGGAAGATGGGCCAAGCCCATCAAATTTTACTAACATGGGGTAAAAGGTAAAATCTTGTTTCATTTTTCACTTTACAGTAAACTAAACAAAAACCCTAAAAGATTTTTCTCCTTCCTCCTTGTCCTCTCTTTTGGCCGCCACCTATAACAACAAGAAAGGGGGTGTTTAGTTGATTTTGATCTTGGTTTTGGTGCAAGTGTTCGTGTTTGTTCGTCCTCGTTTAGATCCACGCATTCGGTATATTATTTTTATCCTTTTTCTTTTTGATTTGATCTAATAATTAATTAAGAACATGATGTTTTTAAAAACCTAATTAAAAACGTAGATCAAACATGAAGATGGTCATTGGGTAAATAAAAAAGGGATGTTTTTAGGGGTGTTTGTTGGCCGACGCCTAAACCGAACCCCAAGGGGGTCTCGGTTTGGCTATTAAACCACCACTGAGACCATATGGTCCCGGTTGGGTGGTGTGGGTCCTACGGCAGCAGCAAAACAAGGGGAACCCCAAAGTGGTTCGGGGTATGGTGTCGATTTCATGTCTGGTTCATGGTTTTTAGTCAAGATCCGGTTCACGGTTTATGTTAAGATTATTTTTTCTATAATCATATGTTAAAATTAAATTAATAAGTATGACATGATTAATTTAATAAACATGACTTAGGTTATATTTAATTATTAGAATCATGAAATTATTAACCTAAGTATGTTATATTTTCTAGACTTATAATTAATTAATTATTTAAAAACCATGGTTATAATTAATTAATTAACATGACTTAGGTTATATTATTAATACATAATAATACATGTTTTAACCTAAGTATTTAACCTTATTTAATTAAAACATGATATACTTTAATTAAATACTTTTAACCTATAGTTTATTTAAATTATATGAAATAATTAATAAACTATACATTATATCATTATGACTTAGAAAATAATCAGAAAAACACTTAGTCTTATACACTTAGCTTATTTAACCAGCTTATATCTAATTATGGAAACTTTCTATTTTTAGAAACTTATTTAGTTAAGGCAGCTAATCTATTTATGGAAATTTTCTATTTTTAGAAACTTATCTATTTTAAGCAGTAATTCTATTTTTGGAAACTTTTTATTTTTGGAAACTTTCTATTTTTGGAAACTTTCTATTTTGGAAACTTTCTGTTTTGGTAACTTTCTATTTTTGGAAACTTTCTATTTTTGGAAACTTCCTATTTTAGGAAACCTGCTATTTTTGGAAAGTTACTTATTATTACATAGTAAGTATAATAATACATGAAATACCAGGAATACTTAATCAGAATAAACAGAATATAAGATAAACACAGTTTAAGGCTTAAAACAGTAAAACATGATATGAACATATAAATAAGCTAAGACATGACATAAAACTAGTTACGTATTTAGTAAGCAGATACTTATTCATGTATGTATTTATGTAGCATTAGTGATACGGAAGTAGGATTCCTCTCAGTTCGTCTTCTTCGTTCACTGGACATAAGGTACGGATTCCTGTCCTTTCAGTATGGACATTCTTCCTTATTAGGATTCCCCGTATGCAGCCAACTGTTTTCCCAGTATTAGTTTTATATGTTTTTGAATTCCTTATGTTTAATTAGAATACCTAAAGCCATACACATGCATGACCAGTTTCACCTAGTTATGGAGGTACCATAACCATAACATTGGAGGCACCAATGTTATGACTTCGCCACGGCGGAGTGATTGCTCGTGACGTCCCTTCAGCTTTTGGCCATTTATTTATATTTATCATGTGGGGCGTATGGGTGCATCCTAGTTACATGTTTTCATTCAGGATTTCATGGTGAATATGGTGTGTGCCTTGCATCCTTCACAAGGAGCTGATCCCTCCTACCCAAACCAGTATATTAAATTAGAGGCAACCCCTCTAATTTGCATGATGAGGTCACCCCTCCAAGTATTCATGCACGGTGGATTTTCATGACCTATATTGGCTAATGGTAAAATATGTTAAACAATTTTCATAAAATAAACATAAGGCTTTTCAAACTATAAAACCAGATTTATGAACATGTTCCAGGTTTTCCAGGACTTATACATTTCTGCTGCTATTAAGTCTTTATTATGCTTAGTCATTCATACTATGTCTATATCTGTGCACTTAGCGTTTTGCTCAGCCGTTACTTTCCTTTCCATGTCCCAAAATGACAGGTACCCTAGGAAAGACTCGAGCATTTGGAGGACGTGTATAGGATGGAAGCTGCTAGAGACTTCTTTTCCTTTTTGCCTTCATATACTTATGCTTGTTTAGTCTTTCATTCATTTCTTTTGCTTTATTATGTTTTGGGCTTATGTTTGGGAACCGATGTTTGATTCCGGTTATCCCTATGGTCATGTGATGTTTTATACATTTATCCTTGTATGCTTTGATGACACGCCATAATTACGCGTGACATTCCATAATCAAAATGGGGTGTTACAATTATGGTATCAGAGCCAAGGCTTCGACCTGTAGGCTCTAAAACTTGACCTGTGACTAGTGGGTAGTCACCAGGAGCTTCCTAAGCCAACGTTTGTTATTCCACGTATTGACGTTTTCAGCGCATTGTTGTTTTAACCATGACGTTTTCAGCACCTTGAGGTTTTAACCTTGATGTTTTCATCGATATTGTTTTACTAATATGGATGGACAACCGTCATTCATATTTAGTTATGAGTTTCATTATTTATGTTTCATGTATCATTGTTGCAGGGATTATGACTAAGTAATGGTTGGTACAGGACTGACCCTATTTAGTCGCATGTGCTTTTATCGAAACTTTTAATTTTGGGACCGACCCATAGGCGTCCCCTCGCCATGTCTTTTGTTTTGGGACCGACCCATAGGCGTCCCCTCGCACATATAAAAGGTTTTTATAAACTACATTACGCATTCATGCACTATTTTCATGCATAAATTTTTTCTCATGATTTATTGGCATAATTTTTTTTCATGTCCCCTGATAAGTTACTATGTTTTTATGTCAAGTATGTTTTCATACTGTCATGGTTAACTTCGGTTTCATGCTGATTATGTAATACACTCCTTTATGATAGATCGTTTTATGTTGCTTCATGATAATTCCGTCTTCATGTTGATTATGTCTTGCGCCTCTTTTGTTATTTATGCTTTCACGCAAGACATTGTTGGATTTCATTGAATTCTGCTTTCATGATAGTCATGGTTGGTTTTCATTGATCTTGCTGTCAGGCAAATCATTGTTGAATTTTGTGTAACCACATTTTAGCGTTACTCTATGCAACCAAAATGAGGTATATACTGGCATTGCCAGGTTATCATGATGGTTTTCCTAACTGTTTAACCGATATACTTTCCTTAAATCATGATAAATGATCGACCCCATACCGATCATTTCATGTGCATTCCACGTGTACTCCACGTACCGTATTTCATGTGTATTACACGTACCTTAATCCATGTGTCCTTCACTTGAAATACTTCACGAGTATTCGCTTGTCGATTCTGAATCACCTCAGGCGTATTTTCAATTGCTGATATTATACAAGATTGCTGATGCCGCTCATAACTGGGAGATGTTACTAAAGGTTGATGCTGCTGACGTTCGGAGACGCTACGAGATGCGGATGCTGTTCACAACCTGGAGATCCTACAAGACGAAGACAAAGGCGTCAGAGCAAAGCAATCGGACGAGAAGATGCTTCACCATCAGACGATTTCCATCAATCATTGTCCCTAATTCTTAGTTACATGTCACACGTCATTCGGCTGTCATTTCAGTCATATGAGTGCAAATCGGTACCAGCCGACCACTCAGCTGAATAGTTACATGAAGCACGGTCATGAGAATGACCGTCATGAAACTGACAGACAAGACGATAGTAACCACTACTATGACAGAACTTTCCTATAAATCGCAACCGAGGCTCCGGCCGTGGACGTGATCAGACATACAAAGGATCAGTAGTCCAACCGATCCGCCAAGTCTGGCGTAATAACCTAATATTGTAGTTCTATTGAATTATGTCTCGAGACACATGTCAAGACATCAATCAAGACACATGTATCACGTATACTTTCTGAAGACACATGTCAAGACATCAGTCAAGACACATGTCTCACGTATACTTTCTGAAGAAACATGTCAAGACACCAGTCAAGACATATGTCATGCTGATAGTTCCAAGAAACGAGTCAAGACACATGCATCACGTCCAACAATGGAACATTTCTAAGAAATTCAGGGTACCCTCCAAGGGTATATCCATTTTGTTGTGCCATGTATTAATCAGGCCACAAGAATTTCAATACCATTACCGGCGCATCAGTGAGAACTGTCACGTTGCCGATGTCACTTTCATTCTTGTAACCATAAATCATTGATTCATGACCATGAAGGACGCCTTTCGTATTCCCACGTATACGAAGGTTTTCCTTCAGCTTAATGATGAGATCCAAGCTGCTAACGCATTTCCTCGGACAGACACGAGATGAATTTTATCCTAATTATGTACTATGAACAGCACACCATGCTACGATTCATAATTATGTACAGTAATGTTCAGGCTCCTGAATACATTCAGCTTGATTTTCCATCGGGAAAATCTGTACAAATTATCTTTGCTTACAAGCATGTGAGTTGTTAGCCATGGTCGCTGAAATTTTCTAGCTGTCAGTAAGACACGACCACTTAAGTCTTTTACGCATAGCCAGTTGATTTATTCCAAAATCTTCCTATACATTCCAGAAGAACCTACAAGGAGAAGGATGGTACCATGAGATTATGTGTCGACTACCGTCGATTTAAACAAATCACCATTCATGACCGTTATTCTCCTCCACGTATTGACAACATGTCCAATTAACCTTATAGTGTTAATCTTTTTTCTAAGATCGGACTCATGATCATGTTGCCAATAGTGACGAGTGAAAAAGCAGGACATGTCCATGACTGCTATTCGTGCACGAGTCGGTCATGCAAGATTTATGATTTTGAATTAGTCTCATCAATGTTCAAACAACATTATAAGAACGAGTTTCCATGAACTGATAAGCAAATTCATCAGTGTTTTCATTGAGGATGACATGATTTCCTCTAAGCCTATAAAAGAATAGGAAGACCATATCTGCACTATGGTGCAAATCCTATGACAAGCGAAATTTCACCCAGGAAATTTCCAATATCAATTTTGGTTGATTACAGCGACACGCTGGATCATATGGAATTGCATGGTTAATCTTACCATGACTCAGCTTATGCGTAAAGGAGGGAATCCTACATTACATTAGGTGTTCTATAAAATCCTACGCTAAGTGAAGTTTGGATTCATAGACTCAGAGTTTCGTAAACTCCTATGTAGCAAGTTCGATGAAGTAAGGTACAGTTACGTTCATATCTTCATACCTGTCATACAAACAGGCTAAGATACGACACCAACAGACTGGGATGTTTTCATCATCTGCAATTGTGAATTGAAATGGAACAAGATCTCCATGGATTTTGGTTACCAGATTAACGCAAATTCAGAAGAAGAATGATGCTATCTGGTTTATTGCAAACAGTTTTATCAAGTCTGTAGAATCCTTACATCTGTAAGGATTTCAAAACCAATAGATTGATCGGACATGTTCCAGCCAAGGCTCATCCGATCACTTGCCAATTTCTCAGTTATCGGGTCAGACAAATATTCGCAATTGTGCCCCTTATTTACTTCACGTCCTTGTTCTAATTTCACGACTTTCTTTCGCGCTCGCGTTCATGACACTATTAACGTTCATGATGGCATCTCGGCTTCCGATTTTATGTTTGTTTTTCTCGTTCTGGGAAGTTTTGCAAGAACTTGAGAGACCAGACCCAAGTTTAGTATAACTCCCTATCCTCAGATAGACGTTTCTCGTCATATTCTATGTCTCACCTTGTAGCGTTTGGCGTTACCGCCATTATATTCTATGTTCACGATATGTTTCACATGTCATGTACATTCCACGTTCCTCATATCATGATCAAGATATGTTACACGTATCATGGATCACGATATGTTTACTCATATTACACTCATCATATTTCCACGTATCACGTTCAAAAATTTTCACGTATTACGTTCAAAATTTTTCACGTACTACGTTTCCTTATGTCTCGCGCATCGTTGCTAATTATCAGTTAAGTTAGAAGTGTTTTGCACGATAACGTTTTAGTCGCCCTTACACGTTAATCCTTTTTCCCTCGATCAAATTTAGGGGATCTACCTTAAGTTGATAACCAAGAACTTCTTCGTATTCCAAGTCAAGGTCAGGAGGACCAAGATTTATGATTTGTGGCAAGATCTTGTGAAGTAACCATTCCAAGAGGGAAGACACATGGAAACGGACAAGTCCATCCGGACTTCTTATCCATTTTTCTCTTATCAATTAGATATGTCCTTTCAGTAGAGTCACGTTTCATGTCCTTTCAAGACATGTCACGTCCCAAGTTCCTTCTACCATGACGTTCATTTACCTTACATACCCTCTCGGTTTGGTATGTTCTTCTTTTCCAGTTTACTTTATCTATAATTCGGGGACGAATTATTCTTTTTAGGGGGGAAGAGTTGTAAGACCCGCATTCTTTTACCATGAATAGTACCCATTAGATCGTACGTACTAGATTAAAACTTTCCTTTTATAGCATGTTTACGTTCGCGAATAAGAATTTTAAGTATTACGTACGTGTTAGAACACGACAAGTATTTATTACGTATGAACACACGATAATTATTTAAATAATTATTATAATCACGAACATACGATCATGGAATCATTAACGTAATTTAATCACGAGATAATATTAATTACATATATATATTTATTACGAACACGAATAAATATATTAAGTCACGATCGATAATTAATTAAAACACGTAAAACACGAACACGAGAACACACTTATTAATTAGAAACGGAAAATGATCGGGTTACCCCATGTGGGCCCCATATGCCACGAAATTAGGAAGGAAGATGGGCCAAGCCCATCAAATTTTACTAACATGGGGTAAAAGGTAAAATCTTGTTTCATTTTTCACTTTACAGTAAACTAAACAAAAACCCTAAAAGATTTTTCTCCTTCCTCCTTGTCCTCTCTTTTGGCCGCCACCTATAACAACAAGAAAGGGGGTGTTTAGTTGATTTTGATCTTGGTTTTGGTGCAAGTGTTCGTGTTTGTTCATCCTCGTTTAGATCCACGCATTCGGTATATTATTTTTATCCTTTTTCTTTTTTATTTGATCTAATAATTAATTAAGAACATTATGCTTTTAAAAACGTAATTAAAAACGTAGATCAAACATGAAGATGGTCATTGGGTAAATCAAAAAGGGATGTTTTTAGGGGTGTTTGTTGGCCGACGCCTAAACCGAACCCCAAGGGGGTCTCGGTTTGGCTATTAAACCACCATCGAGACCATATGGTCCCGGTTGGGTGGTGTGGGTCCCACGACAGCAGCAAAACAAGGGGAACCACGAAGTGGTTCGGGGTATGGTGTCGATTTCATGTCCGGTTCATGGTTTCTAGTTAAGATCCGGTTCACGGTTTATGTTAAGATTATTTTTTCTATAATCATATGTTAAAATTAAATTAATAAGTATGACATGATTAATTTAATAAACATGACTTAGGTTATATTTAATTATTAGAATCATGAAATTATTAACCTAAGTATGTTATATTTTCTAGACTTATAATTAATTAATTATTTAAAAACCATGGTTATAATTAATTAATTAACATGACTTAGATTATATTATTAATACATAATAATACATGTTTTAACCTAAGTATTTAACCTTATTTAATTAAAACATGATATACTTTAATTAAATACTTTTAACCTATAGTTTATGTAAATTACATGAAATAATTAATAAACTATATATTATATCATTATGACTTAGAAAGTAATCAGAAAAACACTTAGGCTTATACACTTAGCTTATTTAACCATCTTATATCTAATTATGGAAACTTTCTATTTTTAGAAACTTATTTAATTAAGGCAGCTAATCTATTTATGGAAACTTTCTATTTTTAGAAACTTATCTATTTTAAGCAGTAATTCTATTTTCGGAAACTTTCTGTTTTTGGAAACTTTCTATTTTTGGAAACTTTCTATTTTTGGAAACTTTCTATTTTTGGTAACTTTCTATTTTTGGAACTTTCTATTTTTGGAAACTTTCTATTTTTGGAAACCTGCTATTTTTGGAAAGTTACTTATTATTACACGGTAAGTGTAATAATACATGAAATACCAGGAATACTTAATCAGAATAAACAGAATATAAGATAAACACAGTTTAAGGCTTAAAACAGTAAAACATGATATGAACCTATAAAATAAGCTAAGACATGACATAAAACCAGTTACGTATTTAGTAAGCAGATACTTATTCATGTATGTATTTATGTAGCATTAGTGATACGGAAGTAGGATTCCTCTCAGTTCGTCTTCTTCGTTCACTGGACATAAGGTACGGATTCTCGTCCTTTCAGTATGGACATTCTTCCTTATTAGGATTCCCCGTATGCAGCCAACTATTTTCCCAATATTAGTTTTATATGTTTTTGAATTCCTTATGTTTAATTAGAATACCTAAAGCCATATACATGCATGACCAGTTTCACCTAGTTATGGAGGTACCATAACCATAACATTGTAGGCACCAATGTTATGACTTCACCACAGCGGAGTGATTGCTCGTGGCGTCCCTTCAGCTTTTGGCCATTTATTTATATTTATCATGTGGGGCGTATGGGTGTGATAGGTGTGAAAACACCCATCTTTTCTACCACTTAATTACAATAATAACCGAGCCAAAACGTGTATTTTATGTCTTTTATGTCGGAATTATGCGTGGTTTGTGTTTTTGTTGCGATTTAGGATGAAATTGTGAAAAGTGGAGAAAACACGGATATTCACGGGCATTTACGGGCTTTTATTGAAGAAAAAGATGAAAGACGAAGTCAAGAAGTCAAGAGTGCATAAAGAATAGAAGTCCAAGACCAATTCTGAAGATTTTATCGAAGAAAAAGTCAAAAGACGGAAGTTTACTTAAAGCCGAGAAACTCAAGTCTAATTTATTGAAGAAATTAAAAACGAGTTCAAAGAAAACCCAAGCCAAAAGTCCTTAAAGTCCAAGTTTAAAGAAGATTAGAAGAATAAAGGACTAATGATGCAATTAATGAAGATTAAAAGAAGGAGGGACTTAATCTCGCAATTAAGAAGAAATGAAGGAGGGGAGGAAGCTTCCTAATCCTCCCCTATATATAGATTAGACTAGTTAATTTTCTTTCTTGTTGGCTAAGTGTGACAATTAGTCTTCCACCATTTACTTACCTTGCACCTTTAATTTCCTTGTCATTTAAATACTTGTCAATTTAATTACCTTGTCTTGCACATTAAATTCCTTTAATTTCAAGTAAGTTTTCATTTAATTCTTGTCAAATATTACTTTATCTTGTCAATCTCTCATCTACCTTTCTAAATCTTTGATTTTTATGTTTATGTTTGTGTTCATGTTCATGTTATTTATTTTGATCAAGTGGGTTTTTGATTATTGTGGTTAAATTTGTTAGTTTGATTGATATAGGTTGTTTGTTTATGATTGTTTGTCGTTTCGTTATTAATTTGGTTAAATCGTTTGTGTTGATTTTGATTAATCTGTGTTATATTCTTGTTCCTGTGATTCCCTTGTTCTTCGAGGTGTTTGTTTCTGTTTCTTTGTTTCCAGGAAAACTTCCGAGCCAAGACAAGAAAGGCTGCTCATTCGGAACTTTCAAAGTTCCGAACCAGTGGGTTTCATCCGGAACATTCAAAGTTCCGGATCAAGAGTGATCATTCGGAACTTAAAAGTTCCGAGTAAAGACTTCCGAACGAAAGTTCTGTATCAAGGAGGCTTCATCCGGAACATTCAAAGTTCCGGACGAAAACTTCCGGACGAAGAGAAGTTCCGGATCAGCAACTCATTCGGAACATTAGAAGTTCCGAACGAATCTTCCGAGTCAAGTTCCGGACGAAATCTTCCGACTCAAGAGTGTTCATTCGGAAGTCTGAAAGTTCCGGATCAAGAAAGCTTCATCCGGAAGTCTTCCGAATCAAGGAGTTCTGACTCAAGAGTGTTCATTCGGAAGAGTTCCGAATCAACAAGTTCCGGATCAAGACCAATACTTCCGAGTCAAGCTTCATCCGGAAGTTCATTCGGAAGTTTTGAACTTCCGAATCAAGGTTTCTTTCAGATTCTTTTTAGTCTTCCTTTTTAAATTTCTGTTCTTTATTTTCAAGCTTTATTTTTCCCGCCTTTTATTTAGTTGCACTTTAAATTTGCCTTAGCTTTATTTTAGACTTGCCTTAGTTTAAGTTTTAGTTGCGTTTTATGATTGCCTTAGTTAGATTTAAGTTTGCGTCATTTACTTTAAGTGCCCTTTAATTTCAGTCACGTTTTAAATACTTGCCCATTACTTTAATTAGTTTTAGATTTACTTTAATTGCACTTTTACTTTAATTGTTTCGCACTTTTTATTTTAAAACACTACAACGACACATTTTTGTTTCACCAAAATAAAACAGAGTCACACATTAAACACAAGTTTTTCAATTCGAAGAGATTGGTACAACGAATCTTTTTAACCTGAGTAAAAAATTGAGTTATCAAATGGCGCCGCTGCCGGCTCTTTTCGTAAAGACTAACGGTTTTCTGTGAGAGACGCGTTGCTTTTTGGGATCCGTTCACTTGTGAGCGTTATTTCTCTTGCTTAAAAAATTCAAAAAACCATAAAAATTAAAAAATTGATAAAAATACATAAAAATTAAATTTCAAAAATCCAAAAAGATTTTATCTTTATTGTGTATATATATTGTTTTTGTGTTTGGTTTCTTTTTCTTTTGTCTTTGTAGGTGCATGCGTACTAGATCTTCTAATTATCAAGAGCCCGAGCCTCAAGAAGATTTAGCTATGTCTGGTGTTAACAACAATAATCCACCGCACCCTAATAATAACAACAATGTTCTTCCACAGCCCGATCTTCGGACCATGGAGGAACTTTCTCAACCAACCATGTTTGGACGAGGAGGACCGATTGCGCCGATGCAAATCAACGCTCCTGAGTTTTCGTTGAAGCACCACATGATTCAGCAAGTACAAACAAACCCATTCCGTGGATTGCCTGATGATGATGCCAACAAACACCTCGACAAGTTCATTACAATCACCCAAAGCATGAAGTTGGCTGGTGCCACAATGGATGAACTTCGCCTACAACTCTTTCTACATACCTTATTACATCATGCCGAGAAATGGTTTGATCGTCTCCCGAAGAATTCT
Source organism: Glebionis coronaria (assembly GCA_025667525.1). Lineage (NCBI taxonomy): Eukaryota > Viridiplantae > Streptophyta > Magnoliopsida > Asterales > Asteraceae > Glebionis > Glebionis coronaria. Next base: position 472,420,822 of record CM046874.1, on the reverse strand, counting down.
ATTCACACTTGGGATGACATGACTCAACGCTTTTTGTCGCGCTACTTTCCACCATCCATGGTCACGAGCCTTCGCAATCAGATCAGCGGTTTCATGCAAGACCCTGATGAATCTCGTTTTGATGCTTGGGAGCGATATAATGTCTTGATCGATAGATGTCCAAACCACAACATGCTCCCTGTGACCTTAATAGACACTTTCTACAACGGTTTAACTTTTCGTGATCGGGATACGATTAATGCAGCCGCCGGTGGCACATTCATGAAAAGGAGACCCGAGGAGTGTAGAGAGCTTATTGAGAACATGACTACTCACCACAAAAACTGGGATTCCTCTACTTCTTCTAGGAACAACCCGAGAGTCAATGTTTCTTCCACCTCAGCAAACCCTGATATGACCGAACTCATCCGCATGATGACTGAAATGAGCAAAAGTATTACGCTTCTCGCTTCAAACCAACAACAACAACAAGTTAAAGCGGTTGCTAATCCTTGTGAAACATGCGGCGGTCCTCACTCATACACCGATTGTCCTTCGACACAAGGAAATCCGGAAAATGTGTATGCAGCTTATGGTAATTATTCACCGGAAAATTACCAAGCTCGACCTCAAGGGGATAGAAATCTGCTGAGTTACCGATCTAACAACTACCTTTCACCCGGTTTTTCTCCTCAAAACCAAACCCCGCCAACAATTACAATAGAAGCAACCAAATCCCACCAAGAACTTCTAATCCTTATCACCCACCCGCTCAACAAACCCCACCCTTAAACACCGATGTTGAATCCACAATGAGAACCCAAGGTGAGCAAATCAAGAATCTGCAAAGCCAAATTATCAATCTTAGAGGAGATATCACGAAGCAAGGAAATGAGATTAGATCTGAGGTTCGCGATAATATTCAATCCTCCTTCAGCACTCAAACGAATGAATTAAAGAATTTGTTGGCTAGTTTCTTGCCCGCAGCTCAACCTTCTTCTTCGAGTTCTCTACCTTCAAACACCATCACCAATCCGCGAGCTAATGTGAGTGCTATTACTACTCGTAGTGGAGTCACCATAGTAGGACCACCAATCCCACCCCCATCATTTACACCTCCTCCACCACCATGTATCCCTACTCCTCCTACACCTAGTATTAGCACACCATTACCGTCTCCGCCTCGTCGTGACGCTGTATCTCGGAAGGACCCTTCAACATCTCAACCTTTACCGACTACACCTTCACCTTCCACCTATAAACCCAATATCCCATACCCTTCTCGCATAGGCAAGACCAACGATCTAACAAAGGAGGACTCTCAAGTGACAAACTATATCAAGATGGTTTCTCAAATGAGTTTCAGCATTAGTTTTCTTGAAGCACTTGTCCACATGCCCAAATTTGTTAAAGCATTTAAGGAATTGCTTAACAAGAAGGAGAAGCTGATTGAACTCGCCAACACACGCTTAAATGAAAACTGCTCTGTAGTTATTCTTAAAGAACTTCCGGAAAAGCTTGGAGATCCCGGTCGTTTTGTGTTGCCTTGCGTGTTCAACAAAACTGAAGAATTTACTGCCCTTGTTGATCTCGGGTCCAGTATTAATTTGATGCCATTGAGTGTTTGGAAAACACTATCATTACCCGACCTCACTCCAACAAAGATGACTCTTGAACTTGCAAATCGCACTCTCGCTTACCCTGTTGGTATAGCCGAAGACGTGTTCATTAAAGTTGGCGCATTTACTTTCCCGGTCGATTTTGTCGTAGTTGATTATGAAATGGACCCTCGTATTCCTTTAATCCTTGGTCGGCCATTCTTGAGAACCGGACGTGCTTTAGTGGATGTTGCCGAAGGTGAGTTAATCTTAAGAGTCGGGAATGACTCACAAATTTTCAAAATGGGGAAGCTTACAGGCAAATACTATGGACGAGAATCAATGAATATGATTAATGTGCTCGATGACTTTACCGTCTATGACAATCCTCTATTCGATTCTTCCATCGATAATCCACTCTTTGACGATGATGTGGATGATTCTCGTTCCAGTTTGGAACCTTCTCCCATTTATGATTCTCCACCGGTCTTCGATGCTTATGATGATGATTCTAGCTCAGATTCGGATGATTTTGATTGTACTTCTGAGTATCCCGAGCTGCCCACTTTCGATGATTTTGATGAGGCCGATACTCTTTCGAGCGATTCTTCACATGATGAAGATCCTCCATCACTCGATCCTACTTTGGACGATTACTCATTTGAGGAAGATTTCTCTGAATTTCTCAACACTTACTTCCCTCATGAGAGTGATGCTCCTCCTTATGACTTTGAAGATTATCGTCTTGATCCTACTTTGGATTTGAAGAACATTCTGTCAAAGGAGAAGAAACCGGTCGACACCAATATCCGTTGCACATATGATTTGACACCTCTTTGTCCCCCTTCTGAGGACGAGGTTGTGCTTCTTTGCGGATCTTCTTCACACTCTGCTGAGCCTGAGTGCTATTTTCCCCTAAAGGAAAAGGTGTTCGACCCCGGTATTGAAGTCTTTAAGCCATCTCAGTATCCACCTGATGAAACAAAAGGAAAAATCTTTGGAACTTATGGAAATATGCTTGCACCACTTCAACCTTGCTTCCACCGTGCTCCATCGCTGCTTAAGGGAACCTTGCCTACTCTTATTTGGCTTGCCTTGTTCGCCTTAATCTTGTGCCTATTGATGGACGAAAACTATGTCTTTGATCCTGGTGGATATGTTTCATGCTTCTTCCGTTGATGATCAAGGTCGAGTCAGGCTAATGACTCGGTTAACAAAAATCAAACGCTTCTTGGGAGGCAACCCATGCATCTATCTTTTCGCTTTCTTTACCATAAGTGTAGGGGAGACCCGTTGGTTTGCTATTTCCTCTCCTCACTTCTTAATCAGGGATTCGAGCTTCAATGATCCACTCTTGATGATTCTTGACGACCCGTGATTCCGTGTTCTACTTTATCCCGGTTCTATCCTAAACTCTTTTCGATTCACTATTTTATATTTTCTCAATATTAAAATATGAATCTCTTTAGTTGTCTCTTCCTTAGCAAGATTTAAACAACGTGCACAATGTCCTAAGTGTAGGGGAGTTTACTCCCACATGCTTAAACATTGAGGACAATGTTTATCTTAAGTGTAGGGGGACTTCTATCGAAGTTAAGTGGCCTTTTCCTTGTATTTGTCCTCATTTTAACCGGAAAATCAATTTTTGATCTATTTTGGCCTATTAGTTTTGCCTTTTGTATAGTTATTTTCTTTCATTATTAGAATAAATGTTTAATAAAGTGGTTTTAATTTTTAAACGTTGTGAATCTTTTGACTTAACCCGAGTTTACTTATCTAAGTTACTCTAGCTAGTATCCTTAACGTGTTTAAGTCAAGTTTTGCTAGGCTTTTATATAGGGAGCAATAAAACGCGAAAGTCTTAACTCTCACGGGTTAAGAACAAGAACTTTTTGCAAGTTCTTATAATTGATCCTAGAGAGTCGTTTATCAAGGGAACTTTAAAATGCGATTTCTAAACTTGAAAGAGTCTAAGAATTTTCAAGATCTTATAGGCGACTCGAAAACCCAAAACTTTGATTTAATAGGCTAAGTATCCACGAGTCTCATTCCTTGAGATTTTAAACTGTGGAGAACGAGAGATGATAGAGCCAATTATAAGTTTGGTATTCTTTCGTGAATTTATGTGAGTTAATTATGAGCCTATTCTCCCATCGCTTGCTAAAAAATTTATCTGCTAATAAATAAGGTTGTACGATTTGAAAAGTTACTTAGCTTCTATCCCAAGATCGTTTAAAAGTTGCTCGGTATGGATTAGATTTCATAGCCAAGGCATAACTTATTGAAGCGGGATGCGAAGATTGGCGAGTCCGAAAAGGCCCTAACAAGGCATGAGGGATATATTTTGTTGCTAAAGATCCAAAGTGATGTGAAGAATCATTTATCGAAAATCAATATGAAGGATCGAGACACACGACGAAAAGCAAATACTCCCCAAAAGTCATGGAGAAGTGCATCCGAAAAGACCCTAACAAGGTATGAGGATAAATAGATCCAAGTCATAAAAGGAGGCGGATCGTTGTATATCAAAGTCCAAAATAAAGATTGGAGAAAAATGACGAAGTCGTGGTCCAAGTATGAATCTCTCAAAACTTCAAGTGAAGAAATTCCATTATGAAGAGAAGACCATAATTTCATGAACGTCTCTCAAGATTTGAAGTATGAAGTCGCTGCCAAATATCGGTCCGAGAAAGGTCTCAAATCGCGAAGCGAGTTATGCCAAGATATGAACTTTATGAGGTCCCGAGAAGCAGTTTTAAAAGATTTTGTCCTTTAGCTAACTATTGATTAAATCGTTCACTTTATTTTCAGACTTAATAACTATCGAAATAAGTCAAAAATGCATCCCCATGATCATTCAAGACAATAATAAAATATAAGAGATGCACCTAGGAATAAGGGAGTCTAAGTGAATAATTGGCCCACATGAGTTCGTGTTTGTCTACTAACTTATAATAACAATGATCTCATTTTTAAGCTTGGTTTGGAGAAAGTGAAAACTTGAGGATGATGATTATTCATGATATTTCCCAAACCCAAGGTATGCTTTTGATTTCTTTATTTTGTATGTTTTTAATTTTCTATCTCTTTAATAAAGGCCAACGTGGATTGATTATGATGAAAAATGTAAACGTGCTTTGTAACTAATGCATTGCATGAGGACATTGCAATGGTCAAGTGTAGGGGATTTGATAGGTGTGAAAACACCCATCTTTTCTACCACTTAATTACAATAATAACCGAGCCAAAACGTGTATTTTATGTCATTTATGTCAGGATTATACGTGGTTTGTGTTTTTGTTGCGATTTAGGACGAAATTGTGAAAAGTGGAGAAAACACGGATATTCACGGGCATTTACGGGCTTTTATTGAAGAAAAAGATGAAAGACGAAGTCAAGAAGTCAAGAGTGCATAAAGAACGGAAGTCCAAGACCAATTCTGAAGATTTATCGAAGAAAAAGTCAAAAGACGGAAGTTTACTTAAAGCCGAGAAACTCAAGTCTAATTTATTGAAGAAATTAAAGACGAGTTCAAAGAAATCCCAAGCCAAAAGTCCTTAAAGTCCAAGTTTAAAGAAGATTAGAAGAATAAAGGACTAATGATGCAATTAATGAAGATTAAAAGAAGGAGGGACTTAATCTCGCAATTAAGAAGAAATGAAGGAGGGGAGGAAGCTTCCTAATCCTCCCCTATATATAGATTAGAATAGTTAATTTTCTTTCTTGTTGGCTAAGTGTGACAATTAGTCTTCCACCATTAATTACCTTGCACCTTTAATTTCCTTGTCATTTAAATACTTGTCAATTTAATTACCTTGTCTTGCACATTAAATTCCTTTAATTTCAAGTAAGTTTTCATTTAATTCTTGTCAATCTTTACTTTATCTTGTCAATCTCTCATCTACCTTTCTTAATCTTTGATTTTTATGTTTATGTTTGTGTTCATGTTCATGTTCTTTATTTTGATCAAATGGGTTTTTGATTATTGTGGTTAAATTTGTAGTTTGATTGATATAGGTTGTTTGTTTATGATTGTTTGTCGTTTCGTTATTAATTTGGTTAAATCGTTTGTGTTGATTTTGATTAATCTGTGTTATATTCTTGTTCCTGTGATTCCCTTGTTCTTCGGGGTGTTTGTTTCTGTTTCCAGGAAAACTTCCGAGCCAAGACAAGAAAGGCTGCTCATTCGGAACATTCAAAGTTCCGAACCAGTGGGTTTCATCCGGAACATTCAAAGTTCCGGATCAAGAGTGTTCATTCGGAACTTAAAAGCTCCGAGTAAAGACTTCCGAACGAAAGTTTCGTATCAAGGAGGCTTCATCCGGAACATTCAAAGTTCCGGACAAAAACTTCCGGACGAAGAGAAGTTCCGGATCAGCAACTCATTCGGAACATTAGAAGTTCCGAACGAATCTTCCGAGTCAAGTTCCGGACCAAATCTTCCGACTCAAGAGTGTTCATTCGGAAGTCTGAAAGTTCCGGATCAAGAAAGCTTCATCCGGAAGTCTTCCGAATCAAGGAGTTCCGACTCAAGAGTGTTCATTCGGAATAGTTCCGAATCAACAAGTTCCGGATCAAGACTAAAACTTCCGAGTCAAGCTTCATCCGGAAGTTCATTCGGAAGTTTTGAACTTCCGAATCAAGGTTTCTTTCAGATTCTTTTTAGTCTTTCTTTTTAAATTTCTGTTCTTTATTTTCAAGCTTTATTTTTCCCGCCTTTTATTTAGTTGCACTTTAAATTTGCCTTAGCTTTATTTTAGACTTGCCTTAGTTTAAGTTTTAGTTACGTTTTATGATTGCCTTAGTTAGATTTAAGTTTGCGTCATTTACTTTAAGTGCCCTTAAATTTCAGTCACGTTTTAAATACTTGCCCATTACTTTAATTAGTTTTAGATTTACTTTAATTGCACTTTTACTTTAATTGTTTCGCACTTTTTATTTTAAAACACTACAACGACACATTTTGGTTTCACCAAAATAAAACAGAGTCACACATTAAACACAAGTTTTTCAATTCGAAGAGATTGGTACAACGAATCTTTTTAACCTGAGTAAAAATCGAGTTATCAGGGTGCATCCTAGTTACATGTTTTCAGTCAGGATTTCATGGTGAATGTGGTGTGTGCCTTGCATCCTTCACAAGGAGTTGATCCCTCCTACCCAAACCAGTATATTAAATTAGAGGCAACCCCTCTACATTGCATGATGAGGTCACCCCTCCAAGTATTCATGCACGGTGGATTTTCATGACCTATATTGGCTAATGGTAAAATATGTTAAACAGTTTTCATAAGATAAACGTAAGGCTTTTCAAACTATAAAATCAGTTTTATGAACATGTTCCAGGTTTTCCAGGACTTATACATTTCCGCTGCTATTAAGTCTTTATTATGCTTAGTCATTCATACTATGTCTATATCCGTGCACTGAGCGTTTTGCTCAACCGTTACTTTCCTTTCCATGTCCCAAAAAGGCAGGTACCCTAGGAAAGACTCGAGTATTTGGAGGACGTGTATAGGATGGAAGCTGCTAGAGACTTCTTTTCCTTTTTGCCTTCATATACTTATGCTTGTTTAGTCTTTCATTCATTTCTTTTGCTTTATTATGTTTTGGGCTTATGTTTGGGAACCGATGTTTGATTCCGGTTATCCCTATGGTCATGTGATGTTTTATACATTTATCCTTGTATGCTTTGATAACACGCCATAATTACGCGTGACATTCCATTATCAAAATGGGGTGTTACAATCAACTTTGCATGCTACAGTGCCTCATGAGATAGAAAACTAACTCATACTCACCTGTGGACACAATCTAGAATTGTGATAAGAGTATTATTGTAACACCCCATTTTGATAATGGAATGTCACGCGTAATTATGGCGTGTCATCAAAGCATACAAGGATAAATGTCTAAAAACATTACATGACCATAAGGATAACCGGAATCAAACATCGGTTCCCAAACATAAGCCCAAAACATAATAAAGAAAGAGAAATGAATGAAAGACTAAACAAGCATAAGTATATGAAGGCAAAAAGCAAAAGAAGTCTCTAGCAGCTTCCATCCTATGCACGTCCTCCAAATGCTCAGGTCTTTCCTAAGGTACCTGCCCTTTTGGGACATGGAAAGGAAAGTAACGGCTGAGAAAAACGCTCAGTGCACGGACATAGACATAGTATAAATGACTAAAACATAATAAACACTTAATAGCAGCAGAAATGTATAAGTCCTGGAAAACCTGGAACATGTTCATAAAACTGGTTTTATAATTTGAAAAGCCTTATGTTTATCTTATGAAAACTGTTTAACATACTTTACCATTAGCCAATATAGGTCATGAAAATCCACCGTGCATGAATACTTGGAGGGGTGACCTCATCATGCAAATTAGAGGGGCTGCCTCTAATTTAATATACTGGTTTTGGGTAGGAGGGATCGGCTCCTTGTGAAGGATGCAAGGCACACACCACATCCACACTGAGTAATTTGCTGAAAACATGTAACTAGGATGCACCCATACGCCCCACATGATAAATATAATAATATGGCCAAAAGCCGAAGGGACGCCACGAGCAATCACTCTGCCGTGGGGAAGTCATAACACCAGTGCCTCTAGTGTTATGTTTATGGTACCTCCATAACTAGGTGAAACTGGTCATGCATGTATATGGCTATAGGTATTCTAAATTAAACATAAGCAAATCAAACAAATAAACTTATACTACGGGAAAATAGTTGGCTACATACGGGGAATTGCTAATAAGGAAAGAAATACTAAAAGGACGGGAATCCGTACCTTATGTCCAGTGAACGAAGAAGACGAACGGAAGAGAGTCCTACTTCAGCATCACTAATGCTACATAAATACATACGTGTATATGTATCTGATTACTGAATACGTAACTGGTTTAATGTTATGTCTTAGCTTATTTTATACGTTCATGTCATGTTTTACTGTTTTAAGCTTTATACTGTATTTATCTTATATTTTGTCTATTCTGATTAAGTATTACTTGTATTTCATGTATTATTATACTTGCTGTGTAATAATAAGTAACTTTCTAAAAATAGCAGGTTTCCTAAAATAAAAGTTTCCAAAAATAGAAAGTTACCAAAAATAGAATTACTGCTTAAAATAGATAAGTTTATAAAAATAGAAAGTTTCCATAAATAGATTAGCTGCCTTAATTAAATAAGTTTCTAAAAAATAGAAAGTTTCCATAAATAGAAATAAGCTGGTTAAATAAGCTAAATATATAAGCTTAAGTGTTTTCCGTTTATTATTTTAAGTCATGTAGTTATAAAGTATAGTTTATTAATTATTCCATGTATTTTAAATAAACTATAGGTTAAAGCATTTAATTAAATATAATGTGATTTAATTAAATAAAGATATAAATACTTAGGTTAAACATTTATTATCAATTATACTAATATAACCTAAGTCATGAGAATTAATTAATTATAGGTCATGGTTTTAATAATTAATTAATTATATAGTCTAATAATAAATACTTAGGTTTAAAAATCCATGTATTATTATTTAATAATAATAAACCTAAGTCCATGCTTTATTTAAATTAATTATCTAGCATATTAAATTAATTTAATTAATCTTGTAACAAATAATCTTGTAATAATAATAAGTCGTGTTTTATTAATTTAATTTACCTTGTAAATGATGTACATGTAAAGCTACATGGACTTGTAAAATAATAACCCGTAACCATGTATTATATTATTAAAACGTGTCATAAATCAACCCATAACAACCCATGAAAACGTATTGTGCTTTACAAATAAGCCGAACCAAACAGCCCTTAAATTATGTTTATAAAACCGACAGCCAAACGCACCCTTAACTAGCCATAAACCCAAAACCAAACAGCCCCCTAACTGCCAGTTACCCCTGGCAGTTATGATGTTCCCCCTGACTGCCCTGCGTTCACCCTGCTGCGCGTCTGATTACCACCGAGAGCTCTAGGCTCTCGGTTCCCACTGCCAGCCTTCCCACACCCCCTGTTGGGCTGTCGTTCCCACTGTTAGCACAGACCAAGCCAGCACCCAATAGGGTTGCGACTGGTGGTCAGAAACCATCACCGAGACCGTGTAGGGTCTTGGTTTGTGTGCAAAACGACCACAACAACACCACAAATGAACCCCCCCCTTTTATTAAGTTCTAATAACATGTTTTAAATCATTACATCACGTGTTCGTGATCAAAAGAAGAAAAGAAACGAATTAGAAGAGATCTAGGGTTTACCTTGTTTTTCATGTTAGAGATTAGGATATCAACAAATGAATCTCTTGTTTCCTTGGATCACCCACGGCTCGTCTTCCTATTCTTTTGGTGGTGAAACCGTCGGTAGGAAGAAGCAAGGATGAAGAAAATGGCGGCTTGATTATGTTTTTAGGGTTTCTAATGATTTTGTCTAAATAAAATAATGTATACCCCGTCCTTTTCCTCTTTTAAGCCGACCAAACAACGCCATTGGGCCTTGAGCCCAATTACTTCTTGTTTCCTTTGTTTAACAGCCCAATAAAGCCCTTATGCGTTTTTATGAATATGCGACTTGTTAAACGGTATGCGTAATCGTGTTATAAAATGTCGTAAATTCATAGTTATCATCATACGCGTTAAACGTAATCATTACGTATGTAATTACTTGTCGTGTTAAATTAAATATACGTAATAATAATAATCGTGTTAAATGTTCGTGATTACGTGTTACGTAGTTTACGTAATTTAATTAGTTATCGACCGTGACTCAATATATTTATTCGTGTTCGTAATAAATATATAAATACGTAACTAATATTATCTCGTGATTAAATTACGTTTATGATTTCATGATCGCATGTTCGTGATTATAATTATTATTTGAATAATTATTGTGTGTTCATACTTAATAAATACTTATCGTGTTCTAACACGTACGTAATACTTAAAATTCTTATTCGCGAACGTAAACATGCTATAAAAGGAAAGTTTTAATCTAGTACGTACGATTTAATGGGTACTATTCATGGTTTACAACTCTTCCCCCTAAAAAGAATAATTCGTCCCCGAATTATAGATAAGGTAAACTGAAAGAGGAACATACCCGAATCAAACTGAGAGGGTATGTAAGATAAATGAACGTGCGAGTTTGCTGGCAGAAGGAACGCGGAACGTGACATGTCTTGGAAGGACATGGAACGTGACGTGACTGAAAGGACATATCTAGTTGATAAGAGAAAAACGGATAAAAGTTCGGATGAAGTTGTCCGTTTCCAAGTGGCCTCCCTCTTGGAACGGTTCCTTCAGAAGATCTTGACATTAATGATAAATCTTGGTTCTCCTGACCCTGACTTGGAATACGAAGAAATTCTTGGTTATTAACGGAAGGTAGATCCCCTAAATTTGATCAAATAAAAATAAGAGTTAACGTTCAAGGGTAACTGAAACGTTACGATGCAAGACATCTGACTTAACTGATAATTAGAAACGATGCGCGAGACATAAAGAAACGTAGTACGTGAAAAATTTTGAACGTGATACGTGAAAAATTTTGAACGTGCTACGTGGAGATATGGCGAGTGTAGTATGAGTAAACATATCGTGATCCATGATATGTGTAACATATCTTGATCATGATAGGAGGAACTAATAATTAGAAACGATGCACGAGACATAAAGAAACGTAAGCCAAGATACCATCATAAACGTGAATAGTGTCATGAACGCGAGCGTGAAAGCAAGTCGTGGAATTAGAATGAAGACGTGAAGTAAATAAGGAGTACAATTGCAAATCTTTATCTGACCCGGTAACTGAGGGATTGCCAAGTGATCGGATGAGCCTTGGCTGGAACATGTCCGATCAATCTGTTGGTTCTGCAATCCTTGCGGATGTAAGGATTCTGCAGACTTGATCAAGCTGTTTACAATAACCCAGATAGCATCATGCTTCTTCTGAGTTTGCGTTAATCTGGTAACCAAAATCCATGGAGATCTTGTCCTGTTTCGATTCACAATTTCAGATGATGAAAACATCCCAGTCTGTTGGTGTCCTATCTTAACCTGTTTGTATGACAGGTTTTAAAGATATGAACGTAACTGTATCTTGCTTCATCGAACTTGATACATAGGAGTTTGCGAAACTCTGAGTCTATGAATCTAAGCTTCTCTTAGCGTAGGATCTTCTATAACACCTAATGTAATGTAGGGTTGTCTCCTTTATGCATAAGCTGAGTCATGGTAAGATTAACCATGCAAATCCATGTGATCCAGCATGTCACTGTGATCAACCAGAACTGATATTGGAAATTTCCAGGGTGGAATTTCTCTTGTCATAGAATTTGCAACATAGTGCAGATATGGTCTTCCTGTTCTTCTTCTAGGCTTAAAGGAAATCAGGTTATCCTCAATGAAAACACTGATGAATTTGCTATGGGTTCATGGAAACTCATTCTTATAATGCCGTTGGAGCATTGATGAGACTAATTCAAAATCATAAATCTAGCATAACCGAGTCGTGTACGAATAGCAGTCATGGACATGTCCTGCTCTTTCACTCGTCATTGTTTGTAGCATGATCATGAGTTCGATCTTGGAAAAGTGATTAACACTATAAGGTCGATTGGACATGTTGTCAATACGTGGAGGAGAATAACGGTTATGAATGGTGATTTGTTTAAAATCGACGGTAGTCGACACATAATCTCATGGTACCATCCTTCTCCTTGAAGGTTCTTCTGGAATGTATGGGAAGATTTTGGAATAATCAACTGGCTATGCGTAAAAGGACTTCAGTAGTTGTGTCTAACTGACAGCTAGAAAATTTTAGCGACCATGGCTAACAACGCACATGCTTGTAAGCATAGATAATTTGTACAGATTTTCCCGATAGAAAATCAAGCTGGATGTATTCAGGAGCCTAAACATTACTGTACATAATTATGAATCGTAGCAGGGTGTGCTGTTCATAGTCCATAATTAGGATAAAATTCAACTCGTGTCTGTCCGAGGAAATGCGTTAGTATCTTGGATCTCATCATTAAGCTGAAGGAAAACCTTCGTATACGTGGGAATACGAAAGGCGTCCTTCATGGTCATGAATATATGAAATATGGTGAAAGAAATGAAAGTGACATCGGCAACGTGACAGTTCTCACTGATGTGTCGGTAATGGTATTGAAATTCTTGTGGCCTGATTAATACATGGCACAACAAAATGGATATACCCTTGGAGGGTACTCTGAATCTCTTAGAAATGTTCCATAATTGGACGTGAGTCATGTGTCTTGACCCGTGTCTTGGAAATATAAGCATGACATATGTCTTGACTGGTGTCTTGACATGTGTGTTCAGAAAGTATACGTGAGACATGTGTCTTGATTGATGTCTTGACCTGTGTCTCAAAACGTAAAACAATAGAACTACAATATTAGGTTATTATGCCAGACTTGGCGGATCGGTTGGACTACTCATCCTTTGTATGTCTGATCACGTCCGTCGCCGGAGCCTCGGTTGCGATTTCTAGGATAGTTCCTTTCATAGTAGTGGTTACTATCGTCCTGTCTGTCAGTTCCATGACGGTCATTCTCATGACCGTGATTCATGTAACTATTCAGCTGAGTGGCCGGCTGGTACCGGTTTGCACTCATATGGCTGAAATGACAGCCGAATGACGTGTGACATGTAACTAAGAATTAGGGACAATGATTGATTGAAATCGTTTGATGGTGAAGCATCTTCTCGTCTAATTGCTTTGCTCTGACGCCTTTGTTTTCGTCTTGTAGGATCTCCAGGTTGTGAATAGCATCCGCATCTCGTAGCGTCTCCGAACGTCAGCAGCATCAACCTTTAGTAACATCTCCAAGTTATGAGCGGCATCAGCAATCTTGTAGAATATCAGCAATTGAAAATACGCCTTAGATGATTCAGAATCGACTAACGAATACTCGTGAAGTATTGCAAGTGGAATACACATGGATTAAGTTACGTGTAATACACATGAAATATGGTACGTGGAGTACACGTGGAATGCACATGAAATGATCGGTATGGGGTCGATCAATTATCATGATTTAAGGAAAGTAAATCGGTTAAACGGTTAGGAAAACCATCATGATAACCTGGCAGTATTAGCATAGACATCATTTTGGTTATTTGGAGAAACGTTAAAGTGTGGTTATACAAAATTCAATGATGATTTGCCTGACAGCATGATCAATGAAACCAACCATGACTATCATGAAAGCAGAATTCAATGAAATTCAACAATGTCTTGCATGAAGGCATAATAAAAAAAGAGGCGTAAGACGTAATCCACACGAAGACGGAATTATCATGAAGAAACATGAAACGATTTAACATGAAGGAGTGTATAACATAATCAGCATGAAAATGAGTTTAACCATGACAGTATGAAAACATACTTGACATAAAAACATAGTAACTTACGAGGGGACATAAAAAAAATTTATGCCAATAAATCATGAGAAAACTTTTATGCATGAAAAACAGTGCAAGAATGCGTAATATAATTTATAAAAACCTTATATGTGCGAGGGGACGCCTATGGGTCGGTCCCAAAACAAAAGACATGGCGAGGGGACGCCTGTGGGTCGGTCCCAAAGTTAAAAGTTTCGATAAAAGCACATGCGACTAAATAGCGCCAGTCGTGTACCAACCATTACTTAGTCATAAAACCTACAATAATGATACATGAAACATAAATAAATGAAACTCATCTGTCAAAACTTATCAGAAAAAAAAAATTCATGTGACTAATTATGAACTACTGGGGTTCAGTCCACATAGCCACAGTTCACGAGGAACATTATGCATGAAACAATGACACATAACTAAATATGAATGACGGTTATCCATCCATATTAGTAAAACAATGTCGATGAAAACATCGAGGTTAAAACCTCAAGGTGCTGAAAACATCATGGTTAAAACAACAATGCGCTTAAAACATCAATACGTAGGATAACAAACATTGGATTAGGAAGCTTTAACACCCCCAAATTTACACGCAGCGGAATACATCTTTGTGTGCTAAAAAATGATACAACAACACATAATTTATAAAGAACGACTCGAAAAGAGACGTTTTAGATTTATCGTTCCTAAAACATTTGTCAGAGTAGCGTAGTCCCAAGTAGTCGTTACCAAAAGATAAGTTAAAACAACATATTAGTTTGTTTTAAAAATGGAACGATAAATAAATCAAAGAGTTTGAACAACAAAAGTAGTGCACAACTTCATTCCCGTGACTTCCAAGCTTCCACTTCTTGATTTCCTGAAATACTTGTGAGTAAAACAATCAGCAAAAATGCCGAGTGAATCTATAGGTTTATGTAATCAATTTGAACACAAGCAAAGATTATAAGTTTGTGGCATGCTTATAAGCATCAAATAATAATTTGCATCAACAATGATAATTGTATATAGCATAAATTGCAATAAGCTCATGGAACCGAGCCCTTAGACACTCCCATATCAGTCTAATAAGACGAGAGATTTATTAATTGTCGGTTACCTCCAGATTATTGGTACATTGCCGTATACCTGACTTCTCAATACAATATGTTCAAACAGTGTGGAGGTCGGGCCTAAGCTTCTATAACAAGTCCACAAAAACTGAACCGGGGCGGCTTCCCCCATAGATCTATTAATTTTACTAGCGGTTAACCCATCATAGGTTAATTAACGGTCCATAATTGAGGTTTTAAACAAAGGCAATCACTTAATGCAATTTAAAGGCAACCACGGGTCCATTCATAGAGGGACAAAGCATACCATAAAAATCTTGTGTTCTAAGTTTATAAAACATGTATTCCCCCTCGCGGGTTTAAAATCATTTAATAACTAGTATAAAGCGAGGCTATAGACTCACCTTAGCCAATAGTTGTAATGAGACGATCGCCGACGATAGATGATGCCTTTCAAACACGAGAACCGCAACCTATCAAATGAGGTGCGTTCATTAATAATAGACCCGGGAAATAAACCATACATAAGAATATAAAACTCGACTCATAAAATCACGACAAACTCGAGAGAAAATGATACAAGTGATACTATTACACTCTCCTATATATTAATTTTATTGTTCTATGCCTTTAACAAAAATCTGCCGGAACATACCAAATGTCCAAGCCGTTTTCCCATACTTAGACACATCAACTTTTTATGATACTACTTAGAAAACTTACTTACTATATGTATAAAGTCCTCGCAAGAGCCCATCAAAATATTTTACTTTTAAAGTTCCCTGCCCGACTCATCTTTGAATCATAAAATCCGGACAGTTTAGCGACCTTGACTTACGAAACCATTTTGACCATTCTAAACAACTCCGTTTGTAAAACCGCCACTTGATTCTAAAAATAGACTCAAAATTCTAAACTTGGAGCCTGAGAACAGCCCTTGAATCATCTTGAAACTCATTTTATAGTCCCTGAGATTCGATCCAAATATCGACAACAATTTTCGGATTGTGTCGACACTCGTCTCCCGGTACACGAAAATCAAACTAGTGTATCTTCCACCTCGTTTGGAGTTGGAAGGCCTACTTTATATGAAATCGAAGCTAACTAAATTCTCTACAACATAATTCCATAATATCATCCTATATCCAGACTTAAGACCCTCGAAAATGGTCTCAAACCTACTGCCCAAAATTGACTATTAAAATCTCTTATAAAATCATTTTTTTGATCAATTCTAACAATTTTCCTCATGATCCTACACCTCTAATATCATCATAAACCATTCCTAACACTTGCATCATCATCAAAATCAAAAACCCAAAAATTAAAAATCAACTTTTTAACAAAAACATGGCATAAACACCATTTGATCATCACTACTAACACATGCATACAACAAATTTGGATCAAACATCACCAACTTTTCTTGAAAAATTAATATGGTTGCATGTGGATAAAAATGGTACCAAAATGTGCTCCTTTGAATTATAAGGATGGGACTTGTTTTAGTTTTTGGAGATTCAAAGAATAAGATCAAGATTTTTGAGGGTTTATGGTGTTGATGGTGTTAATGGTGGATGGCTAAAAACAAGGGAGAGGAAGAAGTTGGTTGTTTTTTTTTTAAATGAATTTTTTAAAGGAAAAGTGTTAGTGGAAGTGTTAGATATAGTGTGGAGTTAGGCTAGTCTTTGCCAATTTGTGATAGTTTTGGTCCAAAATGTAAATATTAGTTAAAAAGCGGGAAATGACTAAAAGTCAATTTTACAAATATTTACGGGACTCGGGTTTCGTAAAAATATCTTTTTTTTTTCTTTTTTTTTAAAGTTTAAACGCACACGAAAAATAATAATATAACGACTCGATACGTAATTAAAACGATATCGTCGAAAGTATTAAATATCGAAACGATCGATAATAAAATATAAAATTTTAGGCATCCGTCGGTATCGCGATCACTAGTAGTCTTCGTTGCTCGTCAAAATATTAAAATATAATATTCAATATCGGTTTCAACTTAAACCGTTAAACATAATAATATTTAACGTTATAAAATACTTCAAAATAATTGAAAATAGAATTAAATTATGACCTTATTTTTACGGGTTTTATAGAAGCTCCTAGTGACTACCCACTAGTCACAAGTCAAGTTTTAGAGCCTACATGTCGAAGCCTTGGTCTCTGATACCATAATTGTAACACCCCATTTTGATAATGGAATGTCACGCGTAATTATGGCGTGTCATCAAAGCATACAAGGATAAATGTCTAAAAACATTACATGACCATAGGGATAACCGGAATCAAACATCGGTTCCCAAACATAAGCCCAAAACATAATAAAGCAAGAGAAATGAATGAAAGACTAAACAAGCATAAGTATATGAAGGCAAAAAGGAAAAGAAGTCTCTACCAGCTTCCATCCTATGCACGTCCTACAAATGCTCGGATCTTTCCTAAGGTACCTGCCGTTTTGGGACATGGAAAGGAAAGTAACGGCTGAGCAAAACGCTCAGTGCACGGATATAGACATAGTATAAATGACTAAAACATAATAAAGACATAATAGCAGCGAAAATGTATATGTCCTGGAAAACCTGGAACATGTTCATAAAACTGGTTTTATAGTTTGAAAAGCCTTATGTTTATCTTACGAAAACTGTTTAACATACTTTACCATTAGCCAATATAGGTCATGAAAATCCACCATGCATGAATACTTGGAGGGGTTACCTCATCATGCAAATTAGAGGGGATGTCTCTAATTTAATATACTGGTTTTGGGTAGGAGGGATTAGCTCCTTGTGAAGGATGCAAGGCACACACCACATTCACATTGAGTAATCTACTGAAAACATGTAACTAGGATGCACCCATACGCCCACATGATAAATATAATAATATGGCCAAAAGCTGAAGGGACGCCACGAGCAATCACTCCGCCGTGGGGAAGTCATAACACCAGTGCCTCTAGTGTTATGGTTATGGTACCTCCATAAGTAGGTGAAACTTGTCATGAATGTATACGGCTATAGGTATTCTAAATTAAACATAAGCAAATCAAACATATAAACTTATACTACGGGAAAACAGTTGGCTGCATACGGGGAATTCCTAATAAGGAAAGAATGTCCATACTGAAAGGACGGGAATCCGTACCTTATGTCCAGCGAATGAAGAAGACGAACGGAAGAGAGTCCTACTTCCGTATCACTAATGCTACATAAATACATACGTGTAAAAGTATCTGATTACTGAATACGTAACTAGTTTAATGTTATGTCTTAGCTTATTTTATACGTTCATGTCATGTTTTACTGTTTTAAGTTTTATACTGTATTTATCTTATATTTTGTCTATTATGATTAAGTATTACTTGTATTTGATGTATTATTATACTTGCTGTGTAATAATAATTAACTTTCTAAAAATAGCAGGTTTCCTAAAATAGAAAGTTTCCAAAAATAGAAAGTAATAAGTGTGAAAACACTTATCCTTTTACCACTTATTTCCAATAATAACAAGACCAAAACGTGTGATTTATGTCGTAAAAGTCGGAATTATGCGTGGTTTGTGTTTTTATTGTGTTTTAGGACCAAAATATGAAAAAGGAAGAAAACACGGGCTTTCACGGGCTTTTACTGAAGAAAACGGGAAAAGACGAAGTCAAAAGATCAAGAGTGCAAAAAGAACGGAAGTCCAAGGCCTATTCTGAAGATTTATCGAAGAAAAAGTCAAAAGACGGAAGTTTAACGAAGTCGAGGAACTTAAGTCTAATAGAAGAAGAAAACTAAAAGACAAGTTCAAATCCCGAGACGACAAAGACGAAGAATTAAAGTCGAGTCGAGAAAACGTGAAGAAAGCAAGAAAGAAGATGCAACACATGCACTCCTTCCACCTTCCCTATAAATACCCTCCTAATAGTCATTAGGAGGGGAGTTAGATATTTTTTTAGTTAATTTTTCACTTTTTAGTTTTCTCTAGTTTTAGAGAGAGAAAGTCTTAAACTTTATCTCACTAGTTCATCTTTTTCTTTTAATCTTTTAAGATTAAACACTTTTGTATTGCTTATTTCATTAATCAAATTTCTATTTTAAGCTTTTATTTCTTAATCTCATTCTACTTTTCTTTGATTTAAGATTGATTTTGGTGTGATTATCATGTGATCCGTGTTGTTCTAATTGATTTCATGCTAAAAAGTTAATCTTTTGATCCTTTTATAAGTTTTCATTTGATTAAGCTTTAAGACTTTTGTGCTTATTGGCTTATTTTTATGATTAGCTTATTTTTATCATTAAAAAGTTTTATTAAAAAGTTTATGTTTTTATTGTTTGATCTAAAAAGTTGCTTGATTTCGAGTTAGATAAGTTGAT
This sequence comes from Glebionis coronaria, assembly GCA_025667525.1. Lineage (NCBI taxonomy): Eukaryota > Viridiplantae > Streptophyta > Magnoliopsida > Asterales > Asteraceae > Glebionis > Glebionis coronaria. The sequence goes on along the minus strand of CM046874.1, from coordinate 472,401,387 downwards.
TAAAGTGCTTATTTGATTCGGTTAAGTATTTGGATTTATAAGTTGTGGATATTAGCTTATTGAACTTAGCTTATTTCCTTGCTTTCCAAAATCACACAAATTTCGGAAAGGGTGGTAAAACCCCTTTCCGATTGGCATTTTCCGACCAGGGGTACATCCTAACTGATTTCCTTTATTTTCGGAAAGGGTAGTAAACCCCTTTCCGATTGGTCTGCATTCCGACGGGTGGGAGTAGCATATTCCGATTGTGCTAGTTCTTCCATTATTCCGACCGTCTTCAAGCTTAAGATTCCGATTGGTAGCCCTTGTTTCATTTTCCGATTGGGAGTATCTGCAAGTATTCCGACGGTGTCCCTTCTCTATATTCCGATTGGGAATATTTCCAATATTCCGATTGGGAGTATTTGCATGTATTCCGATTGATCCTTTGTCCCTATATTCCGATTGTAGCTTTTGCCCGTATTCCGACCAAGTGTTACCATATTCCGATCGGAAAACATTCCGATCGGGGGTCCTTTTGGTTTATTTTGGTTTCTTTCGATATCACTTTCTTGTAGTACTTTTTATTTTTCTGAAAATTTTTCAAGTGTTAGTTTTATTTAGTGAGTTAGAACTTTTCCATTATCACCTTTAAGTTTATATGCATTTATTTTTACTCGTCATTCAAATTAATCTTTTTACTTCCATTTACTCAACGACACTTTATTTATTTGCTAGTAGTTTAAAAACAAATCAACCAAACCTTTGATTCACCAAAAGACGATTGAGTCACACTTTAGACCGGTTTTCAATTCGAAAAGATTCGGAACTATAACGAACTTTGATACTTTGGTTGCAAAAGCCTTGTATTAAATGGCGCCGCTGCCGGCTCTTTTCGTTAAGATAAACGGTTTCTAGTGAAAGACGCATTGAATTTTGGGATCCGTTCTTTGAACGTTATTTTCATTGCTATAAAAATTTCCAAAAATCCTAAAAAATATAAAAACTCTTCAAAAATACAAAAACATTAAAAACCTATAAAAACCAAAAATATTATATAGATATTCTCTTTGTGTATATTTTTCTTCTGCAGGTGCATGCGTACTAGATCTACAAACTATTCTAAGCCCGAGAATCGTGAAGATTTAGATATGGCTGGTGTTAACAACAACAATAATCACCCACCTCAAAATAATTTGAATAACAATAACAACAACAATGTCCTTCTACCTGATTTACGAACCATGGAGGAATTGTGCCAACCCACCATGAACGGACGCGGAGGCCCGATTGCGCCAATGCATGTCACGGCTCAGGAGTTTTCGTTGAAGCATCACATGATACAACAAGTGCAAACGAACCCGTTTCGTGGAATTCCGGATGATGATGCCAACAAACACCTCGACAAATTCATTACCATTACCCAAAGCATGAAGTGCCCCGGTGTTTCTATGGATGACCTTCGCCTTCAACTTTTTCCACACTCGCTTTCCCACCATGCCGAAAAATGGTTTGACCGTCTTCCTAAGAATTCTATTCATACGTGGAACGACATGACTCAACGCTTTTTATCGCGCTACTTTCCCCCATCCATGGTCACTAGCCTTCGTAACCAAATCAGTGGATTTATGCAAGAGAATGATGAATCGCTTTTCGATGCTTGGGAACGTTACAATGATTTGATCGACCGCTGTCCTAATCACAATATGCTCCCCGTCACTCTCATTGACACCTTCTACAATGGTCTCACTTTTCGTGATCGTGACACGATCAATGCCGCCGCCGGTGGTACTTTTATGAAAAGGAGACCGGAGGAGTGTCGAGAGTTGATTGAAAACATGACTACTCACCACAAGAATTGGGATTCTTCCGCATCCTCAAGATCTAATCAGAGAGTCAATGTTTCATCTACTTCTTCCACCACCAACCCGTCTATTTTGGAACGTGCTATTCTCGATATTAACAAAAGTCTCCAAATTTTGACTTCTAACCAAAATCAACAAGCTAAAGCCGTTGTTATCTCTTGTGACACATGTGGTGGTCCTCATTCCTACAATGAGTATCCTTCTACTCACGGCAATTATTCTGAAGACGTTAACGCAGCATATGGTACTTATCCTACGGGCGGTTATCAAGCTCGCCCTCAAGGAGACCGTAACTTGCTAAGTTATCGCTCCAACAATTATCTTGCTCCTCCCGGTTTTCCTCCTGCAAACCAAAACCAACAACAAAGCTTTAACCGGAACAATCAATCCCAACCTCGTGCAAACAATCAGTATCAACCCCAAAGAAACCCATACCCAACTCAAGGAAATTCTCAAGCTTACCAAGCTCCACCTCTCAATCAACCGATGGCCGTAAGTCAAGACGTCGAGACGTTTATGAAGACTAATCGTGAGATGGTGACGAATCTTCAGAGTCAATTTGTCAACTTGAAGAATGACATGGTGAAACAAGGGAGCGATATTCGAGTCGAGCTAAGGAATGATATGGCAAAACACAGCAATGATATTAATGCAAACATGCAAAACTCTTTTAACAATCAAGCTCTTCACCTTCGTGATATGATTAGTTCGCTCATCCAAGGTAATCAACCCTCTTCTTCGGGTACTCTTCCGAGTAATACCGTTGCGAATCCAAGAGGGGAGATGAAAGCAATCACCACTCGAAGTGGAAAAGGTTATATGGAACCCGAGCTTCCTACACCTCCACCGGTGATTGTGAACAAGGAAAAAGAGCAACTTTCTTCACGTCCTTCACCTTCTATCCCCATTTCCCCACCACCCGTGGTTGTGAGTGATCCTATTCCCCTAAAGCCTTCTTCTTCATCCAATATACCTTATCCTTCAAGGTTGAGGAAAGAGAAGCAAAAGAGCAAGGATGATATTCAGGTTTCAAACTTCCTAAAAATGTTTAAACAACTGAATTTTAACATCTCCTTTGCCGAGGCTCTCGCTCACATGCCCAAATACGCTAAGATGTTTAAAGATCTTTTAAGTGATAAAGAAAAGCTTCTTGACATTGCTCAGACCCAACTTAATGAGAACTGCTCCGCAGTGCTTTTAAGGAAATTGCCCACCAAACTTGGTGATCCGGGTCGCTTCTTGATTCCTTGCAACTTACTGGGAGTAGAGAATTGCATGGCCCTAGCCGATCTAGGTGCCAGTATAAACTTAATGCCTTTAAGTGTTTGGAAGCAATTATCTCTCCCCGAGCTAGTCCCCACCAAAATGACTTTGGAATTAGCCAACCGTACGGTTGCTTATCCAGTGGGGATAGCCGAAGATGTCTTCGTTGGCGTCGACAAATTCACCTTCCCGGCGGATTTTGTTGTCGTTGACTACGAGATGGATCCCCGTGTTCCATTAATCGTTGGACGTCCATTTCTAAGGACCGGTCGCACTCTCATTGATGTTGCCGCAGGCGAAATAATCATGAGAGTTGGTGACGATAAAATTGTCTTCAACATGGGTAAGATTTCTAAGCAACCTTATTCGTATGAGATTGTTAATGCTATTGATGTTCTCGATGAGCCTTGTGAAGAACATTTTCATGATGCTTGCAAAAGTACTCCCTCTCTACCCAATGTTGAGACCGTTGCCTCAATTGCTCCAGCATTGACTCCTTTTGGAGAAAGTGACTTGGATGATTTCGAAGCTAGCTTGGGTCCTCTCGATATTAAGTATGATGATGTGTCCACCAATTGGGATGAAGATATTCGTACTATTGAGAGACTTCTCAATGAGGACCCGTTCTCTCCTCCTGCTCCTAAAGCGGTGACTAATGATGATCCATCGTTAGTTTCACCATCTATTGAGGATCCTCCTACTCTCGAGCTTAAGGACCTACTGCCTCATCTTGAGTATGTTTTCCTAGAAGACGACGAGAAGCTACCGGTCATCATCGCAAAGGATCTGAAAGAAGACGAAAAAGCCCGACTTGTCGCTGTGTTGAAGAAGCATAAACGTGCTATCGCTTGGAAAATCTCTGACATCCGTGGAATTGATCCTCACTTTTGCACACATAAAATTCTCATGGAGGACGACTTTAAGCCCACAATTCAAAGTCAACGAAGGGTGAATCCTAAAATACATGATGTCATCAAAAAAGAGGTTATCCAACTTCTTGATGCGGGTATGATTTACCCTATTTCGGATTCACCATGGGTTAGTCCAGTCCATTGTGTGCCTAAGAAAGGCGGAATCACCGTTGTGCCCAATGCAAACAACGAGTTAATTCCTACCCGTCTCGTTACTGGGTGGAGAGTTTGTATAGACTACCGCAAACTCAATGATGCCACGAGAAAGGATCATTTCCCTCTACCTTTTATGGACCAAATGCTTGAACGTTTAGCTGGTAATGAATATTACTGCTTTCTGGATGGTTTCTCGGGTTATTTTCAAATACCCATCGATCCCCAAGATCAAGAGAAGACAACATTCACTTGTGCCTATGGCACCTTTGCTTATAAATGAATGCCTTTTGGCTTATGCAATGCCCCCGGGACTTTCCAAAGGTGCATGTTGGCTATCTTCCATGACATGGTTGAGCAAACCATGGAAGTCTTCATGGATGATTTCTCGGTCTTCGGGGATTCCTTCTCTGCTTGCCTTGCCAATTTGGAACGTATGCTTAAGCGGTGCGAAGACACTCGCCTTGTTCTGAATTGGGAAAAATGCCATTTTATGGTAAAAGAAGGCATTGTGCTAGGACACAAAATCTCTAAAGCCGGTCTTGAAGTCGACCGTGCTAAAGTAGATGTCATAGCCAAATTACCTCCACCTTCAACCGTGAAGGGTGTGAGAAGCTTTCTGGGTCATGCGGGCTTCTATCGTAGATTCATTCAGGATTTCTCTAAAATCGCTCGCCCGATGACCCACCTCTTGGAAAAAGATACTCCCTTTATCTTTTCTAAAGAGTGTCTCGAAGCCTTCAATCTTCTCAAGGATAAGCTAACTAAGGCACCGGTCTTGGTTACCCCTAATTGGGAGCTGCCTTTTGAATTGATGTGCGATGCTAGCGACTTTGCTATTGGTGCGGTTTTGGGCCAACGTGTGAATAAACACTTCCAACCAATCCACTACGCTAGCAAAACAATGACGGGGGCTCAATTGCATTATACGACAACCGAAAAAGAGCTTTTAGCTGTTGTCTATGCTTTTGAGAAATTTCGCCCCTATCTTGTTTTATCCACCACCATCGTATACACGGACCATTCCGCGTTGAAGTACTTGATGACAAAGAACGATTCTAAGCCAAGACTTCTTCGCTGGGTTTTGCTCCTTCAAGAATTCAACATTGAAATTCGTGACAAGAAGGGAGCCGAAAACCTGGCTGCGGATCATCTGAGTCGACTTGAGGATCCATATCAGGGGGATCATCCGAACAAAGAGATCAATGACTCTTTCCCCCTGGAGACTCTAATGTCTATAAATCTCAATCTTGATGGCACCCCGTGGTTTGCGGACATTGCAAACTACTTAGCGGGTGGTATTCTCATCCAAGGGTTAACATCCCAACAAAAGAAGAAGTTCTTGAACGATGTTAAGACTTACTTTTGGGATGACCCTTATCTATTCAAACAGTGTGCTGATCTGATTATTCGTCGATGTGTTGACGGACCAGCAGCTTTTGACATCCTCCAAGCTTGCCACAAAGGACCCACCGGTGGTCACTTTGGTCCCAACTACACCGCTAAGAAAGTGTTTGATTCCGGATTCTACTGGCCCACCATTTATCGTGACGCTCACGAAATGGTTAAGCATTGTGATGCTTGCCAACGTCAAGGCAAGATCACACATAAGGATGAGATGCCTCAAAATTTCATACAGGAATGTGAAATCTTTGACGTATGGGGCATCGACTTTATGGGGCCATTTCCATCATCCAAAGGGAACAAGTACATCCTCGTCGCCGTCAACTACGTCTCTAAATGGGTTGAAGCTAAGGCTCTTCCTACGAATGATGCGAGGGTGGTTGTGAACTTTTTGAAGCAGCTTTTCGCTCGATTTGGTGTTCCTCGTGCTATCATCCGTGACCGCGGGACTCATTTTTGCAACGATCAATTTACACGAGTCATGGCAAAGTATGGTGTCAATCACCGTCTTTCCACCGCCTATCATCCCCAAACCAATGGGCAAGCCGAAATTTCCAATCGTGGCTTGAAGAGAATTTTGGAGCGTACTGTGGGAGAGCATCGTGCCGCGTGGGCCGATAAGTTAGATGATGCTCTGTGGGCTTTCCGTACTGCTTACAAGACCCCGATCGGTTGTACACCCTATCTTATTGTGTACGGGAAAGCTTGCCACCTACCCATCGAGCTAGAACATAAGGCGCACTGGGCCTTGAAGTGGGCTAACTTCGACATCATCAAAGCCGGTGATCATCGCAAGGTTCAACTCAACGAGCTAAATGAACTGAGGAATGAAGCTTATGAGAACTCGCTGATCTACAAGGAGAAGACGAAGATGATCTACGATGCTAAAATCAAGAACCGAGAGTTCCACGTTGGTGATCAAGTCTTACTCTTTAACTCTCGGTTGAAGATCTTCTCTGGCAAGTTGAAGAGCCGCTGGACTGGTCCATTCACCGTCGCCAAAGTCTTTCCGTATGGGACCATTGAGCTTTCTCAGCCGAATGGGCCCAATTTCAAGGTGAATGGCCAGCGTCTGAAGCTGTACTATGGTGAGGACATCTCCCACGAGATGATTCCATCCCTCACCACGTTTCCCATGAACTAAAAGTGGGTCGAGTCAGGCTCATGACTCGGTGAACAAAAACAAGCGCTTCTCGGGAGGCAACCCGTGTTCTATCCTTTACTGCTTTCATAATAAGTGTAGGGGGAGCCCTGCATATGTCTGTTGTCTTATTTCTTGTGTTGTGCAGGGATTTAAGCTTCAGAGAGCATCTTGATGACTTTTGACAAACTGTGATGCCGTGTTTCCATCTTCCCGGTTCTATCCTAAACTCTTGTGATTCAATATTTCATATTTTATATGTTCACATTGAATTCACTTTAGTTGTCCTTTCCTTAACAAGATTTAAACAAAGTGCACAATGTCCTAAGTGTAGGGGAGTTTACTCCCACATGCTTAAACATTGAGGACAATGTTTATCTCAAGTGTAGGGGGGACTTCTATCGAAGTAAGCGGTCTTTTCCATGAATTTGCCCTCATTTTAACCGGAAGATTTGATTTTTCGACATTTTTCAAAATTTTTAATCTATTTTGGCCTAGTTGTATAGTTGTACTTTCCTTTATCATGTTTAGTTTCTTTCCATTGCTAGAATAAATTTTTAATAAAGTGGTTTTAGATTTTTCTTAGTCGTGAACATTTTGACTCAACCCGAGTTTACTTGCCTAAGTTTACTCTAGCTAGTATCCTTAACGTGTTTAAGTCAAGTTTTGCTAGGCTTTTATATAGGGAGCTATAAAACGCGAAAGTCTTAACTCTCACGGGTTAAGAACAAGAACTTTTCGCAAGTTCCTATAATTGATCCTAGAGAGTCGTTTATCAAGGGAACTTTAAAATGCGATTTCTAAACTTGAAAAAGTCTAAGAATTTGCAAGATCCTATAGGCGACTCGAAAACCCAAAACTTTGATTTAAATGGCTAAGCATCCACGAGTCTCATTCCTTGAGATTTTAAACTGTGGAGAACGAGAGATGATAGAGTCAATTATAAGTTCGGTATTCTTTCGTAAATTTATGTGAGTTAATTATGAGCCTATTCTCCCTCCGCTTGTTAATAAATTTATCTGCTAATAAATAAGGTTGTACGATTTAAAAAGTTACTTAGCTTCTAGCCCCAGATCGTTTAAAAGTTGCTTGGTAATGACGAGAGTTCATAGCCAAGGCATAACTTATGAAGCGGGGCGCGAAGATTGGCGAGTCCAAAAAGGCCCTAACAAGGCATGAGGGCTACATTTTGTTGCTAAAGATCCAAAAGTGATGTGAAGAATCATTTATCGAAAATCAATATGAAGGATCAAGACACACGACGAAAAGCAAAAACTCCCCAAAAGTCATGGAGAAGTCTATCCAAAAAGACCCTAACAAGGTATGAGGATAAATAGATCCAAGTCCTAAAAGGAGGCGGATCGTTGTATATCAAAGTCCAAAATAAAGATTGGAGAAAAATGAAGGAGTCGTGGTCCAAAGATGAAGAATCTCTCAAAAACTTCAAGTGAAGAAATTCCTATTATGAAGAGAAGACCATAATTTCAAGAACGTCTCTCGAAGATTCGAAGTATGAAGTCGCTGCCAAATATCGGCCCGAGAGAGGTCTCAAATCGTGAACCAAGTTATGCCAAGATATGAACTTTCTGATATCCCGAGAAGCAGTTTTAAAAGATTTGGTCCTTTAGCTAACTATTGATTAAATCGTTCACCTTATTTTCGGACTAAATAACTATCGAAATAAGTCAAACAATGCATCCTCGTGATCATTCAAGACAAAAATAAAATATAAGAGATACACCTAGGAATAAGGGAGTCTAAGTGAATAATTGGCCCACATGAGTTCGTGATAGTTTGCTAACTTATAATAACAATGATCTCGTTTCTAAGCTTGGTATGGGGAACGTGAAACTTGAGGATGATAAACATTCATGGCCGCCAAAACCCAATGTAAGTTTTTAATTTATTTACTTATTTCTATCTTTTATGTTTAGTATTTAATAAAGGCCAAAGTGGGTTATTTATGATGGAAAATGTAAACCGTGCTTTAAAATTAATGCATTGCATGAGGGCATTGCAATGGTCAAATGTAGGGGATTTAATAAGTGTGAAAACACTTATCCTTTTACCACTTATTTCCAATAATAACAAGACCAAAACGTGTGATTTATGTCGTAAAAGTCGGAATTATGCGTGGTTTGTGTTTTTATTGTGTTTTAGGACCAAAATATGAAAAAGGAAGAAAACACGGGCTTTCACGGGCTTTTACTGAAGAAAACGGGAAAAGACGAAGTCAAAAGATCAAGAGTGCAAAAAGAACGGAAGTCCAAGGCCTATTCTGAAGATTTATCGAAGAAAAAGTCAAAAGACGGAAGTTTAACGAAGTCGAGGAACTTAAGTCTAATAGAAGAAGAAAACTAAAAGACAAGTTCAAATCCCGAGACGACAAAGACGAAGAATTAAAGTCGAGTCGAGAAAACGTGAAGAAAGCAAGAAAGAAGATGCAACACATGCACTCCTTCCACCTTCCCTATAAATACCCTCCTAATAGTCATTAGGAGGGGAGTTAGATATTTTTTTAGTTAATTTTTCACTTTTTAGTTTTCTCTAGTTTTAGAGAGAGAAAGTCTTAAACTTTCTCTTACTAGTTCATCTTTTTCTTTTAATCTTTTAAGATTAAACACTTTTGTATTGCTTATTTCATTAATCAAATTTCTATTTTAAGCTTTTATTTCTTAATCTCATTCTACTTTTCTTTGATTTAAGATTGATTTTGGTGTGATTATCATGTGATCCGTGTTGTTCTAATTGATTTCATGCTAAAAAGTTAATCTTTTGATCCTTTTATAAGTTTTCATTTGATTAAGCTTTAAGACTTTTGTGCTTATTGGCTTATTTTTATGATTAGCTTATTTTTATCATTAAAAAGTTTTATTAAAAAGTTTATGTTTTTATTGTTTGATCTAAAAAGTTGCTTGATTTCGAGTTAGATAAGTTGATTAAAGTGCTTATTTGATTCGGTTAAGTATTTGGATTTATAAGTTTTGGATATTAGCTTATTGAACTTAGCTTATTTCCTTGCTTTCCAAAATCACACAAATTTCGGAAAGGGTGGTAAAACCCCTTTCCGATTGGCATTTTCCGACCAGGGGTACATCCTAACTGATTTCCTTTATTTTCGGAAAGGGTAGTAAACCCCTTTCCGATTGGTCTGCATTCCGACGGGTGGGAGTAGCATATTCCGATTGTGCTAGTTCTTCCATTATTCCGACCGTCTTCAAGCTTAAGATTCCGATTGGTAGCCCTTGTTTCATTTTCCGATTGGGAGTATCTGCAAGTATTCCGACGGTGTCCCTTCTCTATATTCCGATTGGGAATATTTCCAATATTCCGATTGGGAGTATTTGCATGTATTCCGATTGATCCTTTGTCCCTATATTCCGATTGTAGCTTTTGCCCGTATTCCGACCAAGTGTTACCATATTCCGATCGGAAAACATTCCGATCGGGGGTCCTTTTGGTTTATTTTGGTTTCTTTCGATATCACTTTCTTGTAGTACTTTTTATTTTTCTGAAAATTTTTCAAGTGTTAGTTTTATTTAGTGAGTTAGAACTTTTCCATTATCACCTTTAAGTTTATATGCATTTATTTTTACTCGTCATTCAAATTAATCTTTTTACTTCCATTTACTCAACGACACTTTATTTATTTGCTAGTAGTTTAAAAACAAATCAACCAAACCTTTGATTCACCAAAAGACGATTGAGTCACACTTTAGACCGGTTTTCAATTCGAAAAGATTCGGAACTATAACGAACTTTGATACTTTGGTTGCAAAAGCCTTGTATTAGAAAGTTACCAAAAATAGAAAGTCTCCAAAAATAGAATTACTGCTTAAAATAGATAAGTTTCTAAAAATAGAAAGTTTCCATAAATAGATTAGCTGCCTTAATTAAATAAGTTTCTAAAAAAATAGAAAGTTTCCATAAATAGAAATAAGCTGGTTAAATAAGCTAAATATATAAGCTTAAGTGTTTTCCGTTCATTATTTTAAATCATGTAGTTATAAAGTATAGTTTATTAATTATTCCATGTATTTTAAATAAACTATAAGTTAAAGCATTTAATTAAATATAATGTGATTTAATTAAATAAAGATATAAATACATAGGTTAAACATGTATTATCAATTATATTAATATAACCTAAGTCATGAGAATTAATTAATTATAGGTCATGGTTTTAATAATCAATTAATTATATAGTCTAATAATAAATACATAAGTTTAAAAATCCATGGATTATTAATTAATAATAATAAACCTAAGTCCATGCTTTATTTAAATTAATTATCTAGCATATTAAAATAATTCAATTAATCTTGTAACAAATAATCTTGTAATAATAATAAGTCATGTTTTATTAATTTAATTTACCTTGTAAATGATGTACATGTAAAGCTACATGGACTTCTAAAATAATAACCCGTAACCATGTATTATATTATTAAAACGTGTCGTAAATCAACCTTTAACAACCCATGAAAACGTATTGTGTTTTATAAATAAGCCGAACCAAACAGCCCTTAAATTATGTTTATAAAACCGTCAGCCAAACGCACCCTTAACTAGCCATAAACCCAAAACCAAACAGCCTCCTAACTGCCAGTTACCCATGGCAGTTATGTTGTTCCCCCTGACTGCCCTGCGTTCCCCCTGCTGCGCGTCTGGTTACCACCGAGAGCTCTAGGCTCTCGGTTCCCACTGTCAGCCTTCCCACACCCCCTGCTAGGCTGTCGTTCCCACTGTTAGCACAGACCAAGCCAGCACCCAATAGGGTTGCAGCTGGTGGTCAGAAACCATCACCGAGACCGTGTAGGGTCTCGGTTTGTGTGCCAAACGACCACAGCAACACCACAAAACGAACCCCCCCCCCTTTTATTAACTTCTAGTAACATATTTAAATCATTACATCACGGGTTCGTGGTCAAAAGAAGAAAAGAAACGAATTAGAAGAGTTCTAGGGTTTACCTTGTTTTTCATGTTAGAGATTAGGATATCAACAAATGAATCTCTTGTTTCCTTGGATCACCCACGGCTCGTCTTCCTATTCTTTTGGTGGTGAAACCGTCGGTAGGAAGAAGCAAGGAGGAAGAAAATGGCGGCTTGATTATGTTTTTAGGGTTTCTAATGATTTTGTCTAAATAAAAAAATTTATACCCCGTCCTTTTCCTCTTTTAAGCCGACCAAACAACCCCATTGGGCCTTGAGCCCAATTACTTCTTGTTTCCTTTGTCTAACATGCCAATAAAGCCCTTATACGTTTTTATTTAATACGCGACTTATTAAATGGTACGCGTAATCGTGTTATAAAATGTCGTAAATTCATAGTTATCATAATACGCGTTAAACGTAATCATTACGTATGTAATTACTTGTCGTGTTAAATTAAATATACGTAATAATAATAATCGTGTTAAATGTTCGTGATTACGTGTTACGTAGTTTAAGTAATTTAATTAGTTATCGATCGTGACTCAATATATTTATTCGTGTTCGTAATAAATATATAAATACGTAATTAATATTAGCTCGTGATTAAATTACGTTCATGATTTCATGATCGCATGTTCGTGATTATAATTATTATTTGAATAATTATCGTGTGTTCATACGTAATTAATACTTATCGTGTTCTAACACGTACTTAATACTTAAAATTCTTATTCACGAACGTAAACATGCTATAAAAGGAAAGTTTTAATCTAGTACGTACGATCTAATGGGTACTATTCATGGTAAAAGCATGCGGGTTTTACAATTATAAGAATACCCAAAAATCCTAAAGGTTCCTAAAGCCTCCCCTTAAACTATGATACATAAGATGCCAAATAATATGCATGTAAATAAAAATTTATGTCAAGATAGGAACATAAATATTCCAACCATCATCCATAAATTGAAACATGCTCCAATGATTCTCCAAGGATCCATAAGAAACTCTGTATCCAATGGTACAATGCTAACAACACCTGCACGCTTAGATCGAAAACCACAAAACTAACATGTTGCTGACAACGTCACGATAACACTTATTAGCGTTAAGATAACCTTTGTTAGCGTTTGACAAATATAGTGGAAAATCTAACTTATCAAAAAGACCAATAACAATGCATATCCTGTACATACTTTTACAAAAAGATCCCAAAACACATATTAAGTGAGATTGATCATTCCAATACTTGTTACAAAGAATTGAAATCTCCTAGTATCAAAAGGTTTAGTTAATAAATCAGATATATTTTCTTTTGTGTCAACCCTATCTGGTTGTATTAAACCCTTTTCAAAACAATCTCTTATAAAATGATGTCTAATTTCTATGTGTTTTGTTTTAGAGTGATGTACACGATTTTAAATAATGCATAAAGTACTGTTATTGTCCACAAAAATCTTGGTATGCATGAAATTATACCCATAATCCAACAGCTGGTTCTGAATCCATAAGACTTGTCCACAACAAGCAACTGCTGCAACATACTCTGCTTCAGTTGTAGAATTGGCCACCACTGTTTGTTTCTTGCATTGCCAAGATATCAATCTACTCCCAAGAAACTGACATCCACCAGTTGTGGATTTTCTATCAAATTTGTAACCACCATAATCACTGTCTGAATATGCAATAAGCTCCAATGGTGAATCTTTTGGATACCATAATCCCAAATCTAGATAACATCTAAGGTATCTAAAGATTCTCTTGACAGCATGAAGATGACACCCTTTGGGAGTCACTTGGTGGCGTGCACATGCACACACAACAAACATAATGTCAGGTCTTGAGGCTGTGAGATACATCAATGAACCAATCATTGATCTATAGTGCCTGACATCCACATCTTTTCCATCTCCAACTTTTCCCCAAGGGTGTTCTCTATCTATAGGAGTACTAGCCCTTTTTCTCATGTGGAGAAAATCCAAACTTCTTCAAGATTTCTGCTACATATTTATCTTGAGAGATGAAGATACCATCCTCTTTCTGTTGAACTTGTAACCCTAGAAAGAAGTTCATCTCCCCTATTGCACTCATCTTGAATTTGTCTGTCATAAGCTTAGAAAAGTCTTCACTCATCTTTGGGCTTGATGATCCAAAGATGATATCATCCACATAAACCTGGACAAGTAAGAAATCCTTACCCGTCTTCTTTGTAAATAAGGTTTGGTCTATGGTGCCCGTTTTGAATCCATTTACCAATAGATAGGTGGATAATGTGCCATACCATGCTCTTGGGGCTTGATGAATTCCAAACATAGCTTTCTTGACTCTATACACTTTGTCTGGATGCTCTGAATTTTCAAAACCAGGAGGCTGCATCACATAAACCTCCTCTATAATTGTGCCATAAAGAAAAGAACTCTTCACATCCATTTGATAGACAGTAAAGCCCATGCAGGAAGCATAGGCTAGAAATATCCTTATAGCCTCAATCCTTGCAACTGGTGCAAAGACCTCCTCATAGTCTATCCCTTCCTCTTGTGTATATCCTTGAGCCACTAAATATGCCTTGTTTCTGACCACAATGCCTCTTTCATCCTTTTTGTTTCTAAGAACCCATCTTGTCCCAATAGGCCTGACATGTCTAGGACAATCAACCAACTCCCAAACATCCTGGATAGCAAATTGGTGAAGCTCATCTTGGATTTCTTCCACCCAACTTGGTTCTTTGAGAGCATCAAAAATCTTATTGGGTTCCTGTTGTGACAGAAAACATGCAAACAAACATGCTTGAACAAGAGGGGTATAAACCTTCTTGTGAATATTGGCAATAAATCCTCCAAGATTCTGATGAGATCTTCTAGTTTGAACAGGAGACATCACATCACCAATAATTAGAGAAGAGGGGTGATCCTTCAATGTAGAAGTAAGAACTCCTCCCTCAAAAAGTGTGTTGTCTTAAATCTCATTTTCCATGTTACCAATATCTTATTCAGACTCTCTTCCCTCAATATCTGAATGAACCTCTCCATTTTTGTTTGAAGGTTCACCTTGTTCAAAATTGGAAGAGAAAATATGGTCAAGAGAGCTGTCAACGCCTGAATCATGGCTGTCAACGTTTGAGCCATCAACGTCTGATGTTGTCTTGTCAGCGCCAGATTTTCCTTTGTCACCGCCTGAAAGATCATGCATGTTGTCAACTGGTGATACTTGGGGACCACCATTTTCTTTTCTAGCCGCAGCAGCAGCAACAAAAGCATCTGTCCATATGGGAATAGTGACATAATCAAGTATGGGTGATGATTTGTCTGCATGTGATCTAACCTCTTCATTAACCTGTGTGCCTGAAACATCAACAACTGGTTCTTCCACAACATTTGAAGTTACCTTCACAATGTTTGGATTAGTAACAGGCATATAATTCAAAGTCCTAGATAGAGGTTCCAAGTCAAATAACCAATTTGGACCACTTTCAAGATCACTAGGTTTACTTTCTAGAAACCTAACATGTACCTTTTCAAGTATACGTTTTTCCTTCTTAATGTAAACCCAATATCCTTTACTCTGCACTGAATAACCCGTGAAGTAGCCTTCATCGCCTTTAGCACTAAATTTACCTAAGGGGTCACTAGTGTCCAACATAACTACATGACAACCAAAAGGTTTAAGAAAACCAATATTAGGTTTCCTTCCCCAAAGTAACTCATAAGGTGTTTTGTTATGTATCTTGTTGACTAATGCTCTATTCTGAACATAACAAGCTGTATTCACAGCCTCAGCCCAAAAAGCAATGGGAAAGTGAGCATCAACCAACATAGTCCTGGCTGCTTCTATAAGGGTTCTATTCTTTCTCTCAACAACCCCATTTTGCTGTGGGGTTCTGGCTACACTAAACTGTCTAGTAATCCCTTTCTTGGCACAAAAATCATCTAACAACTTATTTCTAAACTCTCCACCATTATCACTTCTAAGCATCTTAACTTCATTACCAGTCTTCTTCTCAATTTGATTAATAATGTTAATTAAAGTGTCAGCAGTGTCACTTTTCAAAGCTAAAAAAAGTCCAAGTAAACCTCGAAAAATCATCAGTAATGACAAAGCAGTAAGATTTACCATTCAAGGTTTCTATATTAGTTGGACCAAACAGGTCCATATGCAGCAAGTGAAGTGGTTTAGAACTAGAGTGCACCTGTTTAGACTTAAATGAGACCTTGTGATGTTTGCCTTTAAGGCATGCAACACACGAGTGGTCATTGTGGAAAGCCTTTTCAAGCAAACCATCAACCAAGCCATGTCTCACAAGTCTGTTTATATTTTTAAAGTTAATGTGCCCTAGTCTCATGTGCCATAGATTACTCTCATCAACTGAAGCTTTAGCATAAAGACATGACAAGTTATTCATCCTAATCCCATTAAGATTCACATTATAAATGTCCTTATGCTTAGGTGTCCTATAATAAATGAATTTCTCATCTGGTATTTTAAAATCCTTGCTCAACACCAAGCATTCAGTATCAGTGAAAAGAACCTTATTTTTGTTATCACAAACTTGTGATACACTAAAAAGATTATAGTCAAGTTCTTTTACCAGAAACACGTTTTCAAAACGCAAATTGTTGGTGAGAAGAGTTCCTTTGCCTGTGATAGTTCCATATCCGCCTCCAAAGTAAACTTTCTCACCATCTTTAATGGGAGTGAAGTTTGTGAGATAATCTTCCTTCCCAGTCATGTGCCTAGAGCATCCACTATCCCAATAGCCATAATCATTAACCTGTTTTTGAATGCCCTGCACATAAAGAAAACGAATTGGTTTTCTTTGGGAACCCAAGCCTGAGCAGACTTGGATTCATTTGGTTGTTCAACAAGAACAGACTTAGTCCTCATAACAACCCCTTGTTCATCCCTTTTTGGATTAAACACCCAGTTAACCCCAATTGGTTTTGTGATGACCTTTGAAATATAATTAAATCTGTTACAGGTCATAGAAATCCCATCTGAATTAGGATTTTTATCTTGCTTAGGTCTCTATGTCAAGCTAGAAGAAGCTTTAGACCCCATTCCCCGTAGTTGCAAATATTTACCATTATTTGGTTTGGCAACGTTTCTGTCAGCGTTTGATTTGGTCTTGTCAACCCTGAAATTACCCTTATCAGCGTTGAACCGAGGGTTTGCTACAGGAACCCATTGTCTATTAGACCATGTATTGGTCTTCTGAAAAGGTCTTTGTCCATAAGTATTAGACCCTTTTGTAAAGAATGGGGCTGGTCTAACAACTTGTGGACTTTGCTGAACAAAAGTTTTGGGTTTAACAGGGGTTGAATTTTTATCAACGTTGACCTTTGAAGCGTTGACACACTTATAGGCTAAATGTGAAAAGCTACCACAAGTATAACAGGCTTTTCTAGACATAACTCTAGGTCTAGAAGAAAAGAAACCTGTTCCATTATCACTAATTTAGCTTTTTGGTGACCTGGTTTGTCTATACATTTATGCATATTTAATACTAGGTTTTCTAACAATGTTTATGCCAAGGTCAACAGTCTTGCCAGTGATTGGGTTTGTTACTTTGATAGGGGTAGACTCATTTGGGCTATCACTAAGCATGCCACCCTTGATAAACAAGGTAGGGTTGTCTTTCTTCCATTGGTCCAAATCAGTCAACTTCTGCCTATATTCTTCTACTGGGGTAAGGACTCTTGGTGGAGGAATAAATTCCTCTTCTTGAAGTTCTGGTAAACTAGTCCAAGATAAGTCCTTTCTTTGGACACCATAGAAGTCCCCAGCTGGTGGTGGAACACCGGTATACTCTTTCATCCCACTCCCAGTCATATCCCTAGTTACTCTTTGTTTACTAACACATTCACCTAGGGTTAGTGAGGCTTTACCAAATCTCTGAATTTTAAGATCTACATTATCCTTATTATTGATAGCCTCATCTAACTTAGCCTGTAATTCAGCATTGACACTCTCCATGATGTTTCTAATATCAGTAGTAGCATTTAAATCATGTTTTAAGATATTGATTTTATCTTTTAGGTCAAGCTCCATTTTCTTATACTCAGTTACAGTCTTTTCAGTTTGAGTAAGAGCAAGTTGATAGTTAGACAACTTGCATCTTTCATTACTCACATCTGTTGACAATCTTAAAACTTCTTTGTTAAGTCTTTCAGTATTTAGACGACAACCCTTACTACAAAAAGCATCATCATATACCTCATTGTCTGATGAAGATGAGGAGTGTGCCATGAGAGCATAGTGAACATGCTCTTCTTCTTTCATCTCAGCAACCAAAGCTTTATTCTCTTCCTCATCCTTAGCCAAATAGCTCCAATCCCATCCAACACCATCAATTTCTTGCATTGCCACCATGGCCTTGGGATCCTGAGCCTTAACAATTTGGCTTGAGGGTTTTTCAGCATCAGATCTTCTTGGAGATCTGAATTCTCTTGATAGGTGTGTAAACACCCATCCTTTTACCACTTAATTCTGGCTAAAACAAGACCAAAACACGTAATTAATATCATTTGTTTGGAATTATGCGTGGTTTTTGTGTTTATTGTGTTTTCAGAGCTAACCGGATGAATATTAAAGAAAACATGGGATTGCACGGGTTTCATCAAGGAAAAAGACTCAAGATAAAGTCTATTGTCCAAGACGTGCAAAAGATTTGAAGTCACTAGGCCTATTCGAAGATTTATCGAAGAAAAGGACTAAAGACGGAAGATTTTCATAAGTCGAAGAAACTCGAGTCTATTTAACGAAGAAATTAAAAGACGAGTTGGATTTAATCGACAACAAATCCCGAATCAGAATCGAAAACGTCAACTTTTCTGAAAAGACGAGAAGACAAGAAGAAAGGGAGAAAGCCCACTCACCAACCAACCACTAGGAGTATAAATAGAAACTCCCTTCACACATTAGGGAGTTAGTTTTTCATTTTCCTTTTTCCAGGCTTTGTAGTTCGTCCCATCACCAACTCCATTAGGGAGTTTGGTGATTTTCATCTTTTTCTTTTCAATCTTGTAATCATTGATCATTAACCATGTTACTCTTCCATTAATCAATCCATTCCATCTTTCTATTTATCTTGTTCTTCATCACTTTTATTGCAAGTTTCTAAGTTTCCTCTTTGATTCTAGTTTGATCTTAAAAAGTTGTTGAATTAGTGTTTTTATTGGTGGGATTTGTTCCTTATGGTATGTTAATGATTATTGGTTAGTTTGGTAAAACCTTTTTAAGTATTGAAGTTGATTTTGAGTTAATTTCGTGTACCCTGTTTACTTGCTGCTGTTACTGTTCTTCATCTGCCCAGAAAATTCCGAATAGCCCATTTTGTGTTCCCTTATTCGGAACTTTCCATATATTCCGAATAGGGGTGTGTTCATTTCTGTTACTCGGAATATTTCAATATTCCGCATAGCCGTTTCTTTGTTTCCTTATTCGGAACTTTCCAATATTCCGCATAGGGATTCTTTTGTTGTCTTATTCGGAACTTTCCATATATTCCGAATAGGTGTGTTTTTGTTTTGTTATTCGGAACATTTTCCGAATAGCCTTTAAATTCCGAATAGCAATTTTTAATTTTCCTTATTCGGAACAATTTTCCGCATAGCCCTGATTTTTCCGAATGACCTTAATTTTCCGCATGAGACAATTTATTCCGAATAGAAGTATTTTCCGAATAGACTGGATTTTCCGCATGGTGTAAACTTTCCGAATAGAGCAATATTTTATTCCGAATGGTCATACTTTCCGCATAGGGTCTTCTTCAGTAAGAGTTATTTTTCAGATTATTTTTCAAATTATTAATTGTTGATTGTTTTAAGTTTACTTCATTACCATTTTATTTACCTGTTTAGTAGAATAGAAAACCAAATCCACTTTTTGTCACCAAGAACAAATCATTCCACTTTTAACTGAGATCAATTCGAGAGGATTCCGAGAAATAATTTTGAACCCATTGAAAAATCAAATATCAAATGGCGCCGCTGCCGGCTCCTCTCGTTAAGATCAAAAGTTTTTTGTAGAACTTGGATTTTGGGATCCGTTCCCCGTGAACGTTACTTTTTCCTAAAAATTTTCAAAAACACTAAAAAATATAAAATTTTCAAAAATCCTAAAAAGTAAAAAAAAAACAATAAAAACCAAAAATATTTTTGCTTTGTTTGTTCGTTCTTTTGCAGGTGTATGCGCACTCGATCCACGTCTTATCAAGAGCCCGAGCCTCTCGATAACTTAGACATGGCTGGTGTCCAAAACAACAATAACATACCACCTCCGAACAACAATAATAACAACAACAACCCGCCTTTCAACAACATGAATAACAACAACAATGAGCACCTTCCGGATAATCGCCCAATGATTGAACTGCTGCAAGCTCATGTTGATGGCAACACGGATCCAATTGTTATACCACCAATTGCCGCCAACAATTTCGAGCTCAAGTCAGGCTTTATCCAGATGGTCTCCGCTCAGCCATTCTTGGGACGCACCATTGATGATCCACATGACCATATCAAGAGATTTCTACAACTCACCAACACGGTCAAGTTCAATGGAGTTTCGCAAGAGGTTATACGGTTACAACTTTTTCCCTTTTCTTTAGAGGGACAAGCCCGGCATTGGCTTGCTAAGGAACCGCCACAGAGTATTCTCTCGTGGACGGATTTGGAAACAAAGTTCATCAATTACTTTTTTCCACCCTCTCGTACTACCGCTTTGCGGAATGAGATTATAAACTTTGAACAAAAGTACGATGAGTCATTCAGTGAATCTTGGGATCGTTTTAAAGATCTTTTAAGAAAATGCCCACAACATGGTTTTACCAAAGTACATCAAATAAATACTTTTTACAATGGTTTAAGCATGAGTGACCAAGATTCACTGAATAGTGCCTCAGGGGGTAATTTATTGGCTAAGACTTCCAATGCTGCTTGGGATATCATTGAGAACAAATCTCGTGTGCAAACCAAGAGTGTTAGGACCAATGTTGCTAGTGCTAGCACTAATGACAGCGACAAGCGATTAGACAAAATCACCACGCTTCTTGAATCGCTTGTCACACATACCGTCAGCAACAACAACAGCAACAACGCCAAAAACGCTCAAGTAAACGCTGTCAGCCAACCTTGTGAGATATGCGGTGGGCCCCACTCTTACACAACTTGTACCGCCACCCAAGATTACCCTGCTGAGAATGTGAATGCGGCATATGGCACCTACCAACAACCCGCTTATCAAGCAAAACCCCAAGGTGACCGTAACTTGCTTAGCTACCGCAGCAACAACTATCTTTCCCCACCTGGTTTTCCTCCTACCAACCCAAACCAACAACAAAACTTTAATCGCCCTCCTCAACAACAACAACAACCTCGTCAACCATACATCCCACCTCACAAGCAGCAACAACCACCTCAAAGAAACAATCAAGTCTACCAACAACCTGCTTACCAACCACCTGCATACAATGCTCCTCCCAACCAACCCACCGCTCTTCACCAAGAAGTGGAAACTTATATGAGGACTAACGATGCGATAGTGGGAAATCTTCAGAGAGAAGTGCTCAACCTGAAAGCCGACTTGGTCAAGCAAGGAAATGATTTGAGAGCCGATATGCGAAACACGTTGGACAGTCAGACGAATGACTTGAGGAACATGATGGCTAGTTTCTTCCAAAGTAGTCAACCCTCTTCTTCGGGTACTCTTCCGAGTAACACCGTTGCGAACCCAAGAGGGGAGATGAAAGCAATCACCACTCGAAGTGGTAAAGGTACCAAGGAACCCGAGCTTCCTATACCCCCACCGGTGGTTGTGACTAAGGAGAACGAGTCGCCTGCTCCTATTTCTCCTCCTTCTCCTTCCCCAATTTCTCCACCTCTTCTTTCTACCCCTCCTCCACCCGTGGTTGTGAGTGACCCTACTCCTCTAAAGCCTTCCTCTTCTTCCAATATACCTTACCCTTCAAGGTTGAGGAAAGAGAAGCAAAAGAGCAAGGATGATATTCAGGTTTCTAACTTTCTTAAAATGTTTAAACAACTGAATTTCAATATCTCCTTCGCTGAGGCTCTCGCTCACATGCCCAAGTATGCTAAAATGTTTAAAGATCTTTTGAGCGACAAGGAAAAACTCCTCGACATTGCCAACACCCAACTTAATGAGAACTGCTCTGCAGTGCTCTTAAGGAAATTGCCAACCAAGCTTGGTGATCCGGGTCGTTTTCTTATCCCTTGCAATTTCCCGGGAGTAGAGAATTGCATGGCCCTAGCCGATCTAGGTGCCAGTATTAATCTCATGCCTCTAAGTGTGTGGAAGCAATTATCTCTCCCAGAGCTAGTCCCCACTAAAATGACCTTGGAATTGGCCAACCGTACGGTTGCTTATCCAGTGGGGATAGCCGAAGATGTTATTGTAGGAGTCGACAAATTCACCTTTCCTGCTGATTTTGTTGTCGTCGACTACGAGATGGACCCCCGTGTGCCACTTATTGTTGGTCGTCCATTCCTTAGGACCGGTCGCACTCTCATCGATGTTGAAGCCGGTGAGCTTATCATGAGAGTGGGTGACGACAAAGTAGTCTTCAACATGGGAAAATTGTCTAAACAGCCTTATTCATATGAGAGCGTTAATTGTATTGACGTTCTCGATGAGGCTTGTGAAGAACACTTTAATGATGCTTGCAAAAGTATTCCTACCTCTCTTCCCACTGTTGAGACCGTGTCCTCTATTGATTCATCGTTGTCTCTATTTGGAGATAGTGATTCATTCTGGAACAATCTTGAAGCTACCATGGGAGATGCGAATTTAGCTACTAATGATTCTCCCACCGAGGGGGATGAAGATATGAGTTTCTTTGACAATCTTCTCACCGAAGACATTCCTTCGCCTCCATCTCCCACGGTTATTGCTATCGATGCCACGAGTTTGAAAACGCCTCCCGTCGAAAATCCTCCGGATTTGGAACTTAAGGAGTTGCCGCCACATCTCGAGTACGTGTTCCTTGACGACAACAAGAAGTCACCCGTCATTATTGCGAAGGATTTGAAAGATGAAGAGAAGACTCGCCTCGTCGCTGTGTTGAAGGATCACAAGAAGGCTATTGCTTGGAAGATTTCCGATATTCGTGGAATTGATCCTCACTTCTGCACGCACAAAATTCTCATGGAGGACGACTATAAGCCCACTATTCAAAGCCAACGAAGGGTGAATCCAAAAATACATGAAGTCATCAAAACAGAGGTTATCAAACTTCTTGATGCGGGTATGATTTACCCTATTTCAGATTCACCGTGGGTTAGTCCAATCCATTGTGTGCCCAAGAAGGGCGGAATAACCGTTGTTCCCAATGAACACAACGAGTTGATTCCCACTCGTCTCGTTACTAGGTGGAGAGTTTGTATAGACTACCGCAAACTCAATGATGCCACGAGAAAGGATCATTTCCCTCTACCTTTTATGGACCAAATGCTTGAACGATTAGCCGGTAATGAATATTACTGCTTTTTGGATGGTTTCTCGGGTTATTTTCAAATACCCATCGATCCCCAAGATCAAGAGAAGACTACATTCACTTGTCCCTATGGCACTTTCGCTTACAAAAGAATGCCTTTTGGCTTATGTAATGCGCCAGGGACGTTCCAAAGGTGTATGTTAGCTATCTTCCATGACATGGTTGAACAAACCATGGAAGTCTTCATGGATGATTTCTCGGTCTTCGGGGATTCCTTCTCTGCTTGCCTTGCCAATTTAGAACGTATGCTAAAGCGATGCGAAGACACTCGCCTTGTTCTAAATTGGGAAAAATGCCATTTCATGGTAAAAGAAGGCGTCGTGCTTGGACATAAGATTTCGAAAGCCGGTCTTGAAGTAGACCGTGCTAAAGTTGATGTTATAGCAAAGTTGCCTCCACCTTCCACTGTGAAGGGTGTGAGAAGTTTTCTGGGTCATGCGGGCTTCTATCGTCGATTCATCAAAGATTTTTCTCAAATCGCTCGCCCGATGACCCACCTCTTGGAAAAAGATACTCCTTTTATCTTTTCCAAAGAGTGCCTTGAAGCCTTTAACTCACTTAAGGATAAGCTAACTAAGGCACCCGTCTTGGTTACCCCTAATTGGGAGCTGCCCTTTGAGTTGATGTGCGATGCTAGTGATTTTGCTATTGGAGCGGTTCTTGGACAAAGAGTGAACAAACACTTCCAACCGATCCATTACGCTAGCAAGACAATGACTGGGGCACAATTGCATTATACGACAACCGAAAAAGAGCTTTTAGCTGTTGTCTATGCTTTTGAAAAATTCCGCCCCTATCTTGTCCTTTCTACCACCATCGTGTATACCGATCACTCCGCGCTGAAGTACTTGTTGACAAAGCAAGATTCCAAACCAAGACTTCTTCGCTGGGTTTTGCTGCTCCAGGAATTTAAAATCGACATCCGCGATAAAAAAGGAGCAGAAAACCTAGCCGCGGACCATCTTAGTAGACTTGAGGATCCTTACCAAGGGGATCATCCGACTAAAGAAATCAATGATTCTTTTCCCTTGGAGACCTTAATGTCTATAAACTCGAAGCCGAATGAAACCCCGTGGTTTGCGGACTTTGCAAACTACTTGGCGGGTGGAATTCTCAAGGAAGGGTTGACGTCCCAGCAAAAGAAGAAGTTCTTTACCGACATCAAGACTTACTTTTGGGACGACCCTTACCTATTCAAACAATGTGCTGACCTGATTATCCGTCGATGTGTTGATGGACCGGCAGCGTCTGAAATCCTTGATGCTTGCCACAAAGGACCCACCGGTGGTCACTTTGGTCCCAACTACACCGCAAAGAAAGTGTTTGATTCGGGATTTTATTGGCCCTCCATATATCGTGATGCTCACAATATGGTTAAGCGATGTGATGTTTGCCAAAAGCAAGGCAAAATCACACATAAAGACGAGATGCCTCAGAATTTCATCCAAGAGTGTGAAATTTTTGATGTTTGGGGTATCGACTTTATGGGGCCATTCCCTTCATCTAAAGGAAACAAATACATCCTTGTAGCCGTTGACTACGTTTCAAAGTGGGTTGAAGCCAAAGCTTTGCCTACTAATGACGCAAGGGTGGTTTGTAACTTTTTGAAAGCTCTTTTCGCTCGCTTCGGTGTGCCTCGTGCCATTATTAGTGATCGTGGGACTCATTTCTGCAATGACCAATTTGCTCGAGTCATGGCTAAGTACGGTGTAAACCATCGTCTTTCCACAGCCTACCACCCACAAACTAATGGCCAGGCCGAAATATCCAACCGAGGTCTTAAGCGAATTCTTGAAAGAACCGTGGGAGAGCATCGTGCCGCATGGGCTGATAAACTCGATGATGCTTTGTGGGCTTTCCGTACTGCTTACAAGACCCCGATCGGCTGTACGCCTTATCGTCTTGTGTACGGGAAAGCGTGCCACCTCCCCATTGAGTTGGAGCACAAGGCTTATTGGGCCTTGAAGTGGGCTAATTTTGATATTAACAAAGCCGGTGACCTACGCAAGATCCAACTCAATGAGCTGAATGAACTCCGTAATGAGGCTTATGCAAATTCTTTGATCTATAAGGAAAGAACTAAGCTCATTCACGACTCTAAGATCAAAAACCGAGAGTTCCATGTTGGAGACAAAGTCTTACTTTTTAACTCTCGGTTAAAAATCTTTTCGGGCAAGCTCAAATCTCGTTGTTCCGGCCCATTCACCATCGCCCAAATTTTTCCATATGGTACTCTCGAGCTCGCTCAACCTAATGGACCAAATTTTAAGGTGAATGGCCAACGAGTGAAGTTGTACTTTGGTGAGGACACCTCTCAGGAGGTGATTCCATCCCTCACCACGTTCCCCATGAACTAAATTTGGGTCGAGTCAGGCTCGTGACTCGGTTATCAAAAACAAGCGCTCCTCGGGAGGCAGCCCGAGTATCTATCCCTTTAACCCCCTAAGTGTAGGGGAGGACCTATTTTGGTCATTTGTGTTTGTGTGGTGATGTGCTTACAGGGATTACTGCAATCTTGGAAACTTTGAAGAACCGTGCTCCCGTGTTATCCGAAATCCGGTTCTATCTCTCAACTATCGTGATTCAATTTTCTTCATACTCACATTTGAAATTGATCACTTTAGTCGTCTCTTCCTTAACTCGAGTTAACCAATGTGCACAATGTCATAAGTGTAGGGGAGACTTCTCCCACATGCTTAAACATTGAGGACAATGTTTATCTTAAGTGTAGGGGAGACTTCTATCGAAGTTTTAAGTGGACTTTTCCATGAAAATGCCTTCATTTAACCGGAAAATCCTATTTTTCAGCATTTTTCAAATTTTTTTTATTAACTTTGGCCATTTAGTCGTAATTTTTGAATTTTTATCGTTGCTTTCATATGTATATATCCCGCAATAAAGTCAAAAATATTAATAAATTGGTGTAGCTAGTTTAGAAGTCTTTGACATATTAGGCCCGTTGCGTTTATTTTGACTCAACCCGAATAGACTTATCCAAGTTTATTCTAGCTAGTATCCTTAACCATGTAGACCTTAATTGGTTTATTAGGCTAAGTGTCCACGAGTCTCATTATTTGAGATTTTAAATTGTGGAGGACGAGAAATGATAGAGTCAATTATAAGTCGGTATTCTTGCGCAAGCTCACTTGGTGTAATTATTTGCCTATTCTCCCATCACTTGCTAATAATTTATCTGCAATAAGTAAGGTCTTACGATTTGAAAAGTTACTTAGCTTCTAGCCCAAGATCGTTTAAAAGTTGCTCGGTAATGATAAGAGTTCATAGCCAAGGCATAACTTATGAAGCGGGGCGCGAAGATTGGCGAGTCCGAAAAGGCCCTAACAAGGCATGAGGATTCAATTTTATTGCTGAAGATCCAAAGTGATGTGAAAAGCATTATTCCTAAAGTCAATATGAAGGATCAAGACTCACGACGAAAAGCAATCAACTCCCATAAAGATCATGGAGAAGTCTATCCGAAAAGACCCTAACAAGGTATGAGGATAAATAGATCCAAGTCCGAAAAGGAGGCGGATCGTTGTATCTCAAAATCCCAAATAGAGATTGAAGAAATAATCATGAAGTCGTGGTCAACAAAGTTGGAGTACCCCTCAAAAGTCTCCAAGTGAAGAAACTCTATTATGATGAGAAGACCATTATCTCAAGAACGTCTCTTGAAGATATGAAGTATGAAGTACATGCCAAATATCGGCCCGAGAAAGGTCTCAAATCGTGAACCAAGTTATGCCAAGATATGAACTTTTTGATATCCCGAGAAGCAGTTTTAAGAGATTTTGTCCTTTAGCTAACTATTGATCAAATCGTCCTACTTTGCTTTTCAGCCTTAATAAACTATCGAAATAAGTCCAAAAATGCATCTTCATGATCATTCTAAGACAAAAATAAAACATAAGAGATACAACTAGGAATAAGGGAGTTTAAGCATTTAATTAAGCCGTGTGTGTAAGTGTTTGATTTACTAACTTATAATAAAAATGATCTCGTTTTTAAGCTTAGTGTGGGGAACGTGAAACTTGAGGGTGATAAATCTTCGCAACACCAAAGCCCTAATGTAAGTCCTTGATTTCTTTACAAGTTATTTCCATTCTTCTGCTTACTTTAAAGTTTTAAGTTCTCTTAGTATTTTAATTGTTGTTTAGTAGAATTTAAATAAGGCCAAGGTTGATTAATTATGAGAAAAATGTAAAATTGCTTTATCACTAAGCATTGCATGAGGGCATGGCAATGGTTAAGTGTAGGGGATTTGATAGGTGTGTAAACACCCATCCTTTTACCACTTAATTCTGGCTAAAACAAGACCAAAACACGTAATTAATATCATTTGTTTGGAATTATGCGTGGTTTTTGTGTTTATTGTGTTTTCAGAGCTAACCGGATGAATATTAAAGAAAACATGGGATTGCACGGGTTTCATCAAGGAAAAAGACTCAAGATAAAGTCTATTGTCCAAGACGTGCAAAAGATTTGAAGTCACTAGGCCTATTCGAAGATTTATCGAAGAAAAGGACTAAAGACGGAAGATTTTCATAAGTCGAAGAAACTCGAGTCTATTTAACGAAGAAATTAAAAGACGATTTGGATTTAATCGACAACAAATCCCGAATCAGAATCGAAAACGTCAACTTTTCTGAAAAGACGAGAAGACAAGAAGAAAGGGAGAAAGCCCACTCACCAACCAACCACTAGGAGTATAAATAGAAACTCCCTTCACACATTAGGGAGTTAGTTTTTCATTTTCCTTTTTCCAGGCTTTGTAGTTCGTCCCATCACCAACTCCATTAGGGAGTTTGGTGATTTTCATCTTTTTCTTTTCAATCTTGTAATCATTGATCATTAACCTTGTTACTCTTCCATTAATCAATCCATTCCATCTTTCTATTTATCTTGTTCTTCATCACTTTTATTGCATGTTTCTAAGTTTCTTCTTTGATTCTAGTTTGATCTTAAAAAGTTGTTGAATTAGTGTTTTTATTGGTGGGATTTGTTCCTTATGGTATGTTAATGATTATTGGTTAGTTTGGTAAAACCTTTTTAAGTATTGAAGTTGATTTTGAGTTAATTTCGTGTACCCTGTTTACTTGCTGCTGTTACTGTTCTTCATCTGCCCAGAAAATTCCGAATAGCCCATTTTGTGTTCCCTTATTCGGAACTTTCCATATATTCCGAATAGGGGTGTGTTCATTTCTGTTACTCGGAATATTTCAATATTCCGCATAGCCGTTTCTTTGTTTCCTTATTCGGAACTTTCCAATATTCCGCATAGGGATTCTTTTGTTGTCTTATTCGGAACTTTCCATATATTCCGAATAGGTGTGTTTTTGTTTTGTTATTCGGAACATTTTCCGAATAGCCTTTAAATTCCGAATAGCAATTTTTAATTTTCCTTATTCGGAACAATTTTCCGCATAGCCCTGATTTTTCCGAATGACCTTAATTTTCCGCATGAGACAATTTATTCCGAATAGAAGTATTTTCCGAATAGACTGGATTTTCCGCATGGTGTAAACTTTCCGAATAGAGCAATATTTTATTCCGAATGGTCATACTTTCCGCATAGGGTCTTCTTCAGTAAGAGTTATTTTTCAGATTATTTTTCAAATTATTAATTGTTGATTGTTTTAAGTTTACTTCATTACCATTTTATTTACCTGTTTAGTAGAATAGAAAACCAAATCCACTTTTTGTCACCAAGAACAAATCATTCCACTTTTAACTGAGATCAATTCGAGAGGATTCCGAGAAATAATTTTGAACCCATTGAAAAACCAAATATCATCTCTCATAAAGTGTCCCATACGATGACAAATTGTAACACTCAACCTTGGATTTATGAAATCCAACAGTGTCCTTAGCATTAAAAGTCATCTTCTTCTTGAATCTTCTATTCCATCTGTTGGCTCTTATACTTGCAAGAGCCATATTCCACTTTATGTCCATTTCCTCCAAATGCTCATCACTAATTTGCTCAAGGTCCTCATATGTAATCACTGAACCATTGGGCAATGAAGCAATGTATGCACACACAATATCCAGATCAATACCAGCAGGCTTAACTCTTGGTGAGTCAATTTTGTATGTGTCAGCGTCTGAATGTGAGGCGTTGACAGGATATGATCCCAAACCTAAATCGATTTAGCTTGTGTAAACGAGATTAAATCAAGTTAAACACGTAGAGAAACTTTGTTGTGTATAAAATAATTCAAGTATTATGCGGAATTAATACTCAAACAAGAACACACAAAGAATGTAAAATAAACTTTCACTTGATTGATTAGAACAAACATGCTTACAATGAAAGTGTTAAACGTATGAAAAACTTACATGAAACAAAACCTAAAGGTCTTCTTTTATAGACATAAGAAGCCTTTTACAAGAGTCTACATATCATATATTCTAGGTAAAGATAAATATAGAAAATACATTGTTGATCCTATCTTTACTAGAAACAAACCAGAAACATAATACGCGTAGACTATATCTTTCTATCAGTGCTTGACTTCATCCTATCAACGCTTGACATCTTTCTGTCAACGTTTGATCTGTCAACACTTGTTTTCTTCTTATCAACGCTTGTTTTCTTCTTGTCAGCGTCCAAGTGTACTGGCTACATTTTATTCCCAACAATCCTCCCCTAAACTTGATATCTACTCTAGCAATCAAGTTTCTGAATAAAATTTAAGAACTAGGAGGAATCTTACAAATCTTATCATATTGGTAATAAACATGCCTAATCAAATCTTTGGCCACGTCACTTGAATAGTCGGTCTCCAGCTGTGTTGTCTTCATCTTTTCCAAAACTTCTTTGGACATGGGATACTCAGCATCTACAAGTAGATACTCAGCAAACTTTGTAGAACTCAGATAATACACACCAGCAGCTGAATATAAATGCCATTGAAGTCCACTGTTATCATCCTCAAGATCCTTCCAAACATGATCTTCATCTTCTGGTGCACACATTCTCTTGAATGTTAACCAAAGCTTTATTCCATTGACTGAAGTAGGTGCTTCAGCCTAATACTTGGCCATCATCAACCTCTAAAGGTCTGCCAAGTCTTCCTTATCCATACTTACAAAGAGAGACATAAGAGTAGTTAATGTGTGTACCTCTTTCCCATATCTATCAATCATCCAAAACCCACTTGCATCTTCTTCAGTGAACGAAGAAGACGAACGGAAGAGAGTCCTACTTCAGCATCACTAATGCTACATAAATACATACGTGTATAAGTATCTGATTACTGAATACGTAACTGGTTTAATGTTATGTCTTAGCTTATTTTATACGTTCATGTCATGTTTTACTGTTTTAAGCTTTATACTGTATTTATCTTATATTTTGTCTATTCTGATTAAGTATTACTTGTATTTCATGTATTATTATACTTTCTGTGTAATAATAAGTAACTTTCTAAAAATAGCAGGTTTCCTAAAATAAAAGTTTCCAAAAATAGAAAGTTACCAAAAATAGAAAGTCTCCAAAAATAGAATTACTGCTTAAAATAGATAAGTTTATAAAAAGAGAAAGTTTCCATAAATAGATTAGCTGCCTTAATTAAATAAGTTTCTAAAAAATAGAAAGTTTCCATAAATAGAAATAAGCTGGTTAAATAAGCTAAATATATAAGCTTAAGTGTTTTCCGTTTATTATTTTAAGTCATGTAGTTATAAAGTATAGTTTATTAATTATTCCATGTATTTTAAATAAACTATAGGTTAAAGCATTTAATTAAATATAATGTGATTTAATTAAATAAATATATAAATACTTAGGTTAAACATTTATTATCAATTATACTAATATAACCTAAGTCATGAGAATTAATTAATTATAGGTCATGGTTTTAATAATTAATTAATTATATAGTCTAATAATAAATACTTAGGTTTAAAAATCCATGTATTATTATTTAATAATAATAAACCTAAGTCTATGCTTTATTTAAATTAATTATCTAGCATATTAAATTAATTTAATTAATCTTGTAACAAATAATCTTGTAATAATAATAAGTCGTGTTTTATTAATTTAATTTACCTTGTAAATGATGTACATGTAAAGCTACATGGACTTGTAAAATAATAACCCGTAACCATGTATTATATTATTAAAACGTGTCATAAATCAACCCGTAACAACCCATGAAAAAGTATTGTGCTTTACAAATAAGCCGAACCAAACAGCCCTTAAATTATGTTTATAAAACCGACAGCCAAACGCACCCTTAACTAGCCATAAACCCAAAACCAAACAGCCCCCTAACTGCCAGTTACCCCTGGAAGTTATGCTGTTCCCCTGACTGCCCTGCGTTCACCCTGCTGCGCGTCTGGTTACCACCGAGAGCTCTAGGCTCTCGGTTCCCACTGCCAGCCTTCCCACACCCCCTGTTGGGCTGTCGTTCCCACTGTTAGCACAGACCAAGCCAGCACCCAATAGGGTTGCGACTGGTGGTCAGAAACCATCACCGAGACCGTGTAGGGTCTCGGTTTGTGTGCAAAACGACCACAACAACACCACAAATGAACCCCCCCCCCTTTTATTAAGTTCTAATAACATGTTTTAAATCATTACATCACGTGTTCGTGATCAAAAGAAGAAAAGAAACGAATTAGAAGAGATCTAGTGTTTACCTTGTTTTTCACGTTAGAGATTAGGATATCGACAAATGAATCTCTTGTTTCCTTGGATCACCCACGGCTCGTCTTCCTATTCTTTTGGTGGTGAAACCGTCGGTAGGAAGAAGCAAGGATGAAGAAAATGGCGGCTTGATTATGTTTTTAGGGTTTCTAATGATTTTGTCTAAATAAAAAAATGTATACCCCGTCCTTTTCCTCTTTTAAGCCGACCAAACAACGCCATTGGGCCTTGAGCCCAATTACTTCTTGTTTCCTTTGTCTAACAGCCCAATAAAGCGTAATCGTGTTATTAAATGGTACGCGTAATCGTGTTATAAAATGTCGTAAATTCATAGTTATCATCATACGCGTTAAACGTAATCATTACGTATGTAATTACTTGTCGTGTTAAATTAAATATACGTAATAATAATAATCGTGTTAAATGTTCGTGATTACGTGTTACGTAGTTTACGTAATTTAATTAGTTATCGACCGTGACTAAATATATTTATTCGTGTTCGTAATAAATATATAAATACGTAATTAATATTATCTCGTGATTAAATTACGTTTATGATTTCATGATCGCATGTTCGTGATTATAATTATTATTTGAATAATTATCGTGTGTTCATACGTAATAAATACTTATCGTGTTCTAACACGTACGTAATACTTAAAAGTCTTATTCGCGAACGTAAACATGCTATAAAAGGAAAGTTTTAATCTAGTACGTACGATCTAATGGGTACTATTCATGGTTTACAACTCTTCCCCCCTAAAAAGAATAATTCGTCCCCGAATTATAGATAAGGTAAACTGAAAGAGGAACATACCCGAATCAAACTGAGAGGGTATGTAAGATAAATGAACGTGCGAGTTTCCTAGCAGAAGGAACGCGGAACGTGACATGTCTTGGAAGGACATGGAACGTGACGTGACTGAAAGGACATATCTAGTTGATAAGAGAAAAACGGATAAAAGTTCGGATGAAGTTGTCCGTTTCCAAGTGGCCTCCCTCTTGGAACGGTTCCTTCAGAAGATCTTGACATTAATGATAAATCTTGGTTCTCCTGACCCTGACTTGGAATACGAAGAAATTCTTGGTTATCAACGGAAGGTAGATCCCCTAAATTTGATCAAATAAAAATAAGAGTTAACGTTCAAGGGTAACTGAAACGTTACGATGCAAGACATCTGACTTAACTGATAATTAGAAACGATGTGCGAGACATAAAGAAACGTAGTACGTGAAAAATTTTGAACGTGATACGTGAAAAATTTTGAACGTGCTACGTGGAGATATGGCGAGTGTAGTATGAGTAAACATATCGTGATCCATGATATGTGTAACATATCTTGATCATGATAGGAGGAACTAATAATTAGGAACGATGCGCGAGACATAAAGAAACGTAAGCCAAGATACCATCATAAACGTGAATAGTGTCATGAACGCGAGCGTGAAAGCAAGTCGTGGAATTAGAATGAAGACATGAAGTAAATAAGGAGTACAATTGTGAATCTTTATCTGACCCGGTAACTGAGGGATTGCCAAGTAATCGGATGAGCCTTGGATGGAACATGTCCGATCAATCTGTTGGTTCTGCAATCCTTGCTGATGTAAGGATTATGCAGACTTGATCAAGCTGTTTGCAACAACCCAGATAGCATCATGCTTCTTCTGAGTTTGCGTTAATCTGGTAACCAAAATCCATGGAGATCTTGTCTTGTTTCGATTCACAATTTCAGATGATGAAAACATCCCAGTCTGTTGGTGTCCTATCTTAACCTGTTTGTATGATAGGTTTTGAAGATATGAACGTAACTGTATCTTGCTTCATCGAACTTGATACATAGGAGTTTGCGAAACTCTGAGTCTATGAATCTAAGCTTCTCTTAGTGTAGGATCTTCTATAACACCTAATGTAATGTAGGGTTATCTCCTTTACGCATAAGCTGAGTCATGGTAAGATTAACCATGCAAATCCATGTGATCCAGCATGTCACTGTGATCAACCAGAACTGATATTGGAAATTTCCAGGGTGGAATTTCTCTTGTCATAGAATTTGCAACATAGTGCAGATATGGTCTTCCTGTTCTTCTTCTAGGCTTAAAGGAAATCAGGTTATCCTCAATGAAAACACTGATGAATTTGCTATGGGTTCATGAAAACTCATTCTTATAATGCCGTTGGAGCATTGATGAGACTAATTCAAAATCATAAATCTAGCATGACCGAGTCGTGTACGAATAGCAGTCATGGACATGTCCTGCTCTTTCACTCGTCACTGTTTGCAGCATGATCATGAGTTCGATCTTGGAAAAGTTATTAACACTATAAGGTCGATTGGACATGTTGTCAATACGTGGAGGAGAATGGGGTTATGAATGGTGATTTGTTTAAAATCGACGGTAGTCGACACATAATCTCATGGTACCATCCTTCTCCTTGAAGGTTCTTCTGGAATGTATGGGAAGATTTTGGAATAATCAACTGGCTATGCGTAAAAGGACTTCAGTAGTTGTGTCTTACTGACAGCTAGAAAATTTTAGCAACCATGGCTAACAACGCACATGCTTGTAAGCATAGATAATTTGTACAGATTTTCCCGATGGAAAATCAAGCTGGATGTATTCAGGAGCCTGAACATTACTGTACATAATTATGAATCGTAGCAGGGTGTGCTGTTCATAGTCCATAATTAGGATAAAATTCAACTCGTGTCTGTCCGAGGAAATGCGTTAGTATCTTGGATCTCATCATTAAGCTGAAGGAAAACCTTCGTATACGTGGGAATACGAAAGGCGTCCTTCATGGTCATGAATATATGAAATATGGTGAAAGAAATGAAAGTGACATCGGCAACGTGACAGTTCTCACTGATGTGCCGGTAATGGTATTGAAATTCTTGTGGCCTGATTAATACATGGCACAAAAAAATGGATATACCCTTGGAGGGTACTCTGAATCTCTTAGAAATGTTCCATAATTGGACGTGAGTCATGTATCTTGACTCGTGTCTTGGAAATATAAGCATGACGTCTTGACTGGTGTCTTGACATGTGTGTTCAGAAAGTATACGTGAGACATGTGTCTTGACTGATGTCTTGACCTGTGTCTCAAGACGTAAAACAATAGAACTACAATATTAGGTTATATGGCGGATCAGTTGGACTACTGATCCTTTGTATGTCTGATCACGTCCGCCGCCGGAGCCTCGGTTACGATTTCTAGGATAGTTTCTTTCATAGTAGTGGTTACTATCGTCCTTTCTGTCAGTTCCATGACGGTCATTCTCATGACTGTGATTCATGTAACTATTCAGCTGAGTGGCCGGCTGGTACCGGTTTGCACTCATATGGCTGAAATGACAGCCGAATGACGTGTGACATGTAACTAAGAATTAGGGACAATGATTGATGGAAATCGTTTGATGGTGAAGCATCTTCTCGTCCAATTGCTTTTCTCTGACGCCTTTGTCTTCGTCTTGTAGGATCTCCAGGTTGTGAATAACATCCGCATCTCGTAGCGTCTCCGAACGTCAGCAGCATCCACCTTTAGTAACATCTCCAAGTTATGAGCGGCATCAGCAATCTTGTAGAATATCAGCAATTGAAAATACGCCTGAGATGATTCAGAATCGACTAACGAATACTCGTGAAGTATTGCAAGTGGAATACACATGGATTAAGTTACGTGTAATACACATGAAATATGGTACGTAGAGTACACGTGGAATGCACATGAAATGATCTGTATGGGGTCGATCATTTTTCATGATTTAAGGAAAGTATATCGGTTAAACGGTTAGGAAAACCATCATGATAACCTGGCAGTATTAGCGTAGACATCATTTTGGTTATTTGGAGAAACGTTAAAGTGTGGTTATACAAAATTCAATGATGATTTGCCTGACAGCATGATCAATGAAACCAACCATGACTATCATGAAAGCAGAATTCAATGAAATCCAACAATGTCTTGCATGAAGGCATAATAAAAAAAGAGGCGTAAGACGTAATCCACACGAAGACGGAATTATCATGAAGAAACATGAAACGATTTAACATGAAGGAGTGTATAACATAATCAGCATGAAAATGGGTTTAACCATGACAATATGAAAACATACTTGACATAAAAACATAGTAACTTACGAGGGGACATAAAAAAATTTATGCCAATAAATCATGAGAAAAATTTTATGCATGAAAAACAGTGCAAGAATGCGTAATATAATTTATAAAAACCTTATATGTGCGAGGGGACGCCTATGGGTCGGTCCCAAAACAAAAGACATGGCGAGGGGACGCCTGTGGGTCGGTCCCAAAGTTAAAAGTTTCGATAAAAGCACATGCGACTAAATAGCGCCAGTCCTGTACCAACCATTACTTAGTCATAAAACCTACAACAATGATACATGAAACATAAATAATTGAAACTCATCTGTCAAAACTTATTAGAAAAAAAAATTTCATGTGACTAATTATGAACTACTGCGGTTCAGTCCACATAGCCACAATTCACGAGGAACATTATGCATGAAACAATGACACATAACTAAATATGAATGACGGTTGTCCATCCATATTAGTAAAACAATGTCGATGAAAACATCGAGGTTAAAACCTCAAGGTGCTGAAAACATCATGGTTAAAACAACAATGCGCTGAAAACATCAATACGTAGGATAACAAACGTTGGCTTAGGAAGCTCCTGGTGACTACCCACTAGTCACAAGTCAAGTTTTAGCGCCTACATGTCGAAGCCTTGGTCTCTGATACCATAATTGTAACACCCCATTTTGATAATGGAATGTCACGCATAATTATGGCGTGTCATCAAAGCATACAAGGATAAATGTCTAAAAACATTACATGACCATATGGATAACCGGAATCAAACATCGGTTCCCAAACATAAGCCCAAAACATAATAAAGCAAGAGAAATGAATGAAAGACTAAACAAGCATAAGTATATGAAGGCAAAAAGGAAAAGAAGTCTCTACCAGCTTCCATCCTATACACGTCCTCCAAATGCTCGGGTCTTTCCTAAGGTACCTGCAGTTTTAGGACATGGAAAGGAAAGTAACGGCTGAGGAAAACGCTCAGTGCACGGATATAGACATAGTATAAATGACTAAAACATAATAAAGACTTAATAGCAGAGAAAATGTATATGTCTTGGAAAACCTGGAACATGTTCATAAAACTGGTTTTATAGTTTGAAAAGCCTTATGTTTATCTTACAAAAACTGTTTAACATACTTTACCATTAGCCAATATAGGTCATGAAAATCCATCGTGCATGAATACTTGGAGGGGTTACCTCATCATGCAAATTAGAGGGGCTGTCTCTAATTTAATATACTGGTTTTGGGTAGGAGGGATTAGCTCCTTGTGAAGGATGCAAGGCACACACCACATTCACACTGAGAAATCTACTAAAAACATGTAACTAGGATGCACCCATACGCCCACATGATAAATATAATAATATGGCCAAAAGCTGAAGGGACGCCACGAGCAATCACTCCGCCGTAGGGAAGTCATAACACCAGTGCCTCTAGTGTTATGGTTATGGTACCTCCATAAGTAGGTGAAACTGGTCATGCATGTATACGGCTATAGGTATTCTAAATTAAACATAAGCAAATCAAACATATAAACTTATACTACGGGAAAACAGTTGGCTGCATACGGGGAATTCCTAATAAGGAAAGAATGTCCATACTGAAAGGACGGGAATCCGTACCTTATGTCCAGTGAACGAATAAGACGAACGGAAGAGAGTCCTACTTCCGTATCACTAATGCTACATAAATACATACGTGTATAAGTATCTGATTACTGAATACGTAACTGGTTTAATGTTATGTCTTAGCTTATTTTATACGTTCATGTCATGTTTTACTGTTTTAAGTTTTATACTGTATTTATCTTATATTTTGTCTATTATTATTAAGTATTACTTGTATTTGGTGTATTATTATACTTGTTGTGTAATAATAATTAACTTTCTAAAAATAGCAGGTTTCCTAAAATAGAAAGTTTCCAAAAATAGAAAGTTACCAAAAATAGAAAGTCTCCAAAACTAGAATTACTGCTTAAAATAGATAAGTTTCTAAAAATAGAAAGTTTCCATAAATAGATTAGCTGCTTAATTAAATAAGTTTCTAAAAAAATAGAAAGTTTCCATAAATAGAAATAAGCTGGTTAAATAAGCTAAATATATAAGCTTAAGTGTTTTCCGTTCATTATTTTAAGTCATGTAGTTATAAAGTATAGTTTATTAATTATTCCATGTATTTTAAATAAACTATAGGTTAAAGCATTTAATTAAATATAATGTGATTTAATTAAATAAAGATATAAATACATAGGTTAAACATGTATTATCAATTATATTAATATAACCTAAGTCATGAGAATTAATTAATTATAGGTCATGGTTTTAATAATCAATTAATTATATAGTCTAATAATAAATACTTAGGTTTAAAAATCCATGGATTATTAATTAATAATAATAAACCTAAGTCCATGCTTTATTTAAATTAATTATCTAGCATATTAAAATAATTCAATTAATCTTGTAACAAATAATCTTGTAATAATAATAAGTCGTGTTTTATTAATTTAATTTACCTTGTAAATGATGTACATGTAAAGCTACATGGACTTGTAAAATAATAACCCATTACCATGTATTATATTATTAAAACGTGTCGTAAATCAACCCGTAACAACCCATGAAAACGTATTGTGTTTTACAAATAAGCCGAACCAAACAGCCCTTAAATTATGTTTATAAAACCGTCAGCCAAACGCACCCTTAACTAGCCATAAACCCAAAACCAAATAGCCCCCTAACTGCCAGTTACCCATGGCAGTTATGTTGTTCCCCCTGACTGCCCTGCGTTCCCCCTGCTGCGCGTCTGGTTACCACCGAGAGCTCTAGGCTCTCGGTTCCCACTGCCAGCCTTCCCACACCCCC
Organism: Glebionis coronaria; assembly: GCA_025667525.1. Classification (NCBI taxonomy): domain Eukaryota; kingdom Viridiplantae; phylum Streptophyta; class Magnoliopsida; order Asterales; family Asteraceae; genus Glebionis; species Glebionis coronaria. The sequence continues at coordinate 472,362,590 of CM046874.1, read as the reverse complement.
TGTTGGGCTGTCGTTCCCACTGTTAGCACAGACCATGCCAGCACCCAATAGGGTTGCAGCTGGTGGTCAGAAACCATCACCGAGACCGTGTAGGGTCTCGGTTTGTGTGCCAAACGACCACAGCAACACCACAAACGAACCCCCCCCCCCCTTTTATTAACTTCTAATAACATATTTAAATCATTACATCACGGGTTCGTGATCAAAAGAAGAAAAGAAACGAATTAGAAGAGTTCTAGGGTTTACCTTATTTTTCATGTTAGAGATTAGGATATCAACAAATGAATCTCTTGTTTCCTTGGATCACCCACGACTCGTCTTCCTATTCTTTTGGTGGTGAAACCGTCGGTAGGAAGAAGCAAGGACGAAGAAAATGGCGGCTTGATTATGTTTTTAGGGTTTCTAATGATTTTGTCTAAATAAAAAAATGTATACCCCGTCCTTTTCCTCTTTTAAGCCGACCAAACAACCCCATTGGGCCTTGAGCCCAATTACTTCTTGTTTCCTTTGTCTAACAGGCCAATAAAGCCCTTATGCGTTTTTATTTAATACGCGACTTGTTAAATGGTACGCGTAATCGTGTTATAAAATGTCGTAAATTCATAGTTATCATAATACGCGTTAAACGTAATCATTACGTATGTAATTACTTGTCGTGTTAAATTAAATATACGTAATAATAATAATCGTGTTAAATGTTCGTGATTACGTGTTACGTAGTTTAAGTAATTTAATTAGTTATCGAGCGTGACTCAATATATTTATTCGTGTTCGTAATAAATATATAAATACGTAATTAATATTAGCTCGTGATTAAATTACGTTCATGATTTCATGATCGCATGTTCGTGATTATAATTATTATTTGAATAATTATCGTGTGTTCATACGTAATAAATACTTATCGTGTTCTAACACGTACGTAATACTTAAACTTCTTATTCACGAACGTAAACATGCTATAAAAGGAAATTTTTAATCTAGTACGTACGATCTAATGGGTACTATTCATGGTAAAAGCATGCGGGTTTTACAATTATAAGAATACCCAAAAATCCTAAAGGTTCCTAAAGCCTCCCCTTAAACTATGATACATAAGATGCCAAATAATATGCATGTAAATAAAAATTTATGTCAAGATAGGAACATAAATATTCCAACCATCATCCATAAATTGAAACATGCTCCAATGATTCTCCAAGGATCCATAAGAAACTCTGTATCCAATGGTACAATGCTAACAACGCCTGCACGCTTAGATCAAAAACCACAAAACTAACATGTTGCTGACAACGTCACGATAACACTTATTAGCGTTAAGATAACCTTTGTTAGCGTTAGACAAATATAGTGGAAAATCTAACTTATCAAAAAGACCAATAACAATGCATATCCTGTACATAGTTTTACAAAAAGATCCCAAAACACATATTAAGTGAGATTGATCATTCCAATACTTGTTACAAAGAATTGAAATCTCCTAGTATCAAAAGGTTTAATTAATAAATCAGACACATTTTCTTTTGTGTCAACCCTATCTGGTTGTATTAAACCCTTTTCAAAACAATCTCTTATAAAATGATGTCTAATTTCTATGTGTTTTGTTTTAGAGTGATGTACACGATTTTAAATAATGCATAAAGTACTGTTATTGTCCACAAAAATCTTGGTATGCATGAAATTATACCCATAATCCAACAGCTGGTTCTGAATCCATAAGACTTGTCCACAACAAGCAACTGCTGCAACATACTCTGCTTCAGTTGTAGAATTGGACACCACTGTTTGTTTCTTGCATTGCCAAGATATCAACCTACTCCCAAGAAACTGACATCCACCAGTTGTGGATTTTCTATCAAATTTGTAACCACCATAATCACTGTCTGAATATGCAATAAGCTCCAATGGTGAATCTTTTGGATACCATAATCCCAAATCTGGATAACATCTAAGGTATCTAAAGATTCTCTTGACAGCATGAAGATGACACCCTTTGGGAGTCACTTGGTGGCGTGCACATGCACACACAACAAACATAATTTCAGGTCTTGAGGCTGTGAGATACATCAATGAACCAATCATTGATCTATAGTGCCTGACATCCACATCTTTTCCATCTCCAACTTTTCCCCAAGGGTGTTCTCTATCCATAGGAGTACTAGCCCTTTTTCTCATGTGGAGAAAATCCAAACTTCTTCAAGATTTCTACTACATATTTATCTTGAGAGATGAAGATACCATCCTCTTTCTGTTAAACTTGTAACCCTAGAAAGAAGTTCATCTCCCCCATTGCACTCATCTTGAATTTGTCTGTCATAAGCTTAGAAAAGTCTTCACACATCTTTGGGCTTGATGATCCAAAGATGATATCATCTACATAAACCTGGACAAGTAAGAAATCCTTACCAGTCTTCTTTGTAAATAAGGTTTGGTCTATGGTGCCCCTTTTGAATCCATTTTCCAACAGATAGGTGGATAATGTGCCATACCATGCTCTTGGGGCTTGATGAAGTCCATACATAGCTTTCTTGACTCTATACACTTTGTCTGGATGCTCTGAATCTTCAAAACCAGGAGGCTGCATCACATAAACATCCTCTATAGTTGTGCCATAAAGAAAAGCACTCTTCACATCTATTTGATAGACACTAAAGCCCATGTAGGAAGCATAGGCTAGAAATATCCTTATAGCCTCAATCCTTGCAACTGGTGCAAAGACCTCCTCATAGTCTATCCCTTCCTCTTGTGTATATCCTTGAGCCACTAAATGTGCCTTGTTTCTGACCACAATGCCTCTTTCATCCTTTTTGTTTCTAAGAACCCATCTTGTCCCAATAGGCCTGACATGTCTAGGACAATCAACCAACTCCCAAACATCCTGGATAGCAAATTGGTGAAGCTCATCTTGGATTTCTTCCACCCAACTTGGTTCTTTGAGAGCATCAAAAATCTTATTGGGTTCCTGTTGTGACAGAAAACATGCAAACAAACATGCTTGAACAAGAGGGGTATCAACATTCTTGTGAATATTGGCAATAAATCCTCCAAGATTCTGATGAGATCTTCTAGTTTGAACAGGAGACATCACATCACCAATAATTAGAGAAGAGGGGTGATCCTTCAATGTAGAAGTAAGAACTCCTCCCTCAAAAAGTGTGTTGTCTTCAATCTCATTTTCCATGTTACCAATATCTTATTCAGACTCTCTTCCCTCAATATCTGAATGAACCTCTCCATTTTTGTTTGAAGGTGCACCTTGTTCAAAATTGGAAGAGAAAATATGGTCAAGAGAGCTGTTAACGCCTGAATCATGGCTGTCAACGTTTGAGCCATCAATGTCTGATGTTGTCTTGTCAGCGCCAGATTTTCCTTTGTCACCGCCTGAAAGATCATGGATGTTGTCAACTGGTGATACTTGGGGACCACCATTTTCCTTTCCAGCAGCAGCAGCAGCAGCAAAAGAATCTGTCCATATGGGAATAGTGACATAATCAAGTATGGGTGATGATTTGTCTGCATGTGATCTAACCTCTTCATTAACCTGTGTGCCTGAAACATCAACAACTGGTTCTTCCACAACATTTGAAGTTACCTTCACAATGTTTGGATTAGTAACAAGCATATAATTCAAAGTCCTAGATAGAGGTTCCAAGTCAAATAACCAATTTGGACCACTTTCAAGATCACTAGTTTAACACCCCCAAATTTAAACGCAGCGGAATACATCTTTGGGTGCTAAACAATGATACAACAACACATAATTTATAAAGAACGACTCGAAAAGAGACGTTTTAGATTTATCGTTCCTAAAACATTTGTCAGAGTAGCGTAGTCCCAAGTAATCGTTACCAAAAGATAAGTTAAAACAACATATTAGTTTGTTTTAAAAATGGAATGATAAATAAATCAAAGAGTTTGAACAACAAAAGCAGTGCACAACTTCATTCCCCGTGACCTCCAAGCTTCCACTTCTTGATTACCTGAAATACATGTGAGTAAAACAATCAGCAAAAATGCCGAGTGAATCTATAGGTTTATGAAATCAATTTGAACACAAGCAAAGATTATAAGTTTGTGGCATGCTTATAAGCATCAAATAATAATTTGCATCAACAATGATAATTGTATATAGCATAAATTGCAATAAGCTCATGGAACCGAGCCCTTAGACACTCCCATATCAGTCTAATAAGACGAGAGATTTATTAATTGTCGGTTACCTCCAGATTATTGGTACATTGCCGTATACCTGACTTCTCAATACAATATGCTCAAACAGTGTGGAGGTCGGGCCTAAGCTTCTATGACAAGTCCACAAAAACTGAACCGGGGCGGCTTCCCCCATAGATCTATTAACTGTACTAGCGCTTAACCCATCATAGGTTAATTAACGGTCCATAATTGAGGTTTTAACAAAGGCAATCACTTAATGCAATTTAAAGGCAACCACTGGTCCATTCATATAGGGACAAAGCATACCATAAAAATCTTGTGTTCTAAGTTTATAAAAACATGTATTCCCCCTCGCGGTTTTAAAATCATTTAATAACTAGTATAAAGCGAGGCTATAGACTCACCTTAGCCGATAGTGGTAATGAGACGATTGCCGACGATAGATGATGCCTTTCAAACACGAGAACCGCAACCTATCAAATGAGGTGCGTTCATTAATAATAGACTCGAGAAATAACCCATACATAAGAATATAAAACTCGACTCATAAAATCACGACAAAATCGAGAGAAAATGATACAAGTGATACTATTACACTCTCCTATATATTCATTTTATTATTCTACGCCTTTAATAAAAATCTGCCGGAACATACTGAATGTCCAAGCCGTTTTCCCACACTTAGACATATCAACTTTTTATGATACTACTCAGAGAACTCACTTACTATATGTAGAAAGTCCTCCCAAGAGCCCATCAAAAGATTTTACTTCTAAAGTTCCCTGCCCGACTCATCTTTGAATTACAAAATCCGGACAGTTTAGCGACCTTGACTTACGAAACCATTTTGACCATTCTAAACAAGTCCATTTGTAAAACCGACACTTGATTCTAAAAATAGACTCAAAATACTAAACTTGGAGCCTGAGAACATCCCTTGAATCATTTTGAAACTCATTTTATAGTCCCCGAGATTCGATCCAAATATCGACAACAATTTTCGGATTGTGTTGACACTCGTCTCCCGGTACACGAAAATCAAACTACTGTAACTTCCACCTCGTTTGGAGTTGGAAGGCCTACTTTATATCAAATCGAAGCTAACGAAATTCTCTACCACATAATCCCATAATATCATCCTATATCCAGACTTAAGACCCTCGAAATTGGCCTCAAACCTACTGCCTAAAATTGACTATAAAAATCTCTTACAAAATCAAGTTTTTGATCAAAACCAACAACTTTTATCATCATTCTAACAACCTAATATCACCATAAACCAATCCTAACACTTGTATCATCATCAAAATCAAAAACCAAAAATTAAAATTCATCTTTTTAACAAAAACATAGCATAAACATCATTTGATCATCACTACTAACACATGCATACAACAAATATGGATCAAACATCACCAACTTTTCTTGAAAAATTTATATAGTTGCATGTGGATAAAAATGGTACCATTAGAATCACCTTGAAAAATTAGGAGGTGGACTTGTTTTGTTTTTGGATGGATCAAAGTTTTGATCAAGAAAATTGATGATTTGTGGTGGTGGTGTTCTTGTGGTGTAAGGCCAAAAGAAGAAAGGAAGGAGAGTGGTTGAGTTTTTATTTTAAAAACATTGTATGTGTAAAATAGTTAGTGGAAATTTTATATATAGTGTAAGGTTAGGGTAGTTTTTGCCAATTTGTGATAGTTTTTGTCCAAAATGTAATAAAATAGTTTAAAAGGGTAGAAAATGTAAATTGTAAATTTAAAAATATTTACGAGACTCGGGTTTCGTAAAAATACTAAAAAGTTTAAACGCACACGAAAATAATAATATAACGACTCGATACGTAATTAAAACGATATCGTCGAAAATATTAAATATCGAAACGATCGATAATAAAATATAAAATTTTAGGCATCCGTCGGTATCGCCATCACTAGTAGTCCTCGTTACTCGTCAAAATATTAAAAAATAATATTTAATATCGGTTTCAACTTAAACCGTTAAACGTAATAATATTTAACGTTATAAAATACTTCAAAATAATCGAAAAATAGAATTAAATTATAACCTTATTTTTACGGGTTTTACAACTAAGTTTACTTTCTAGAAACCTAACATGTACCTTTTCAAGTATACGTTTTTCCTTCTTAATGTAAACCCTATATCCTTTACTCTGCACTGAATAACCCGTGAAGTAGCCTCCATCGCCTTTAGCACTAAATTTACCTAAGGCGTCACTAGTTTCCAACATAACTACATGACAACCAAAAGGTTTAAGAAAACCAATATTAGGTTTCCTTCCCCAAAGTAACTCATAAGGTGTTTTGTTATGTATCTTGTTGACTAATGCTCTATTCTGAACATAACAAGCTGTATTCACAGCCTCAGCCCAAAAAGCAATGGGAAAGTGAGCATCAACCAACATAGTCCTGGCTGCTTCTATAAGGGTTCTATTCTTTCTCTCAACAACCCCATTTTGCTGTGGGGTTCTGGCTACACTAAACTGTCTAGTAATCCCTTTCTTAGCACAAAAATCATCTAACAACTTATTTTTAAACTCTCCACCATTATCACTTCTAAGCATCTTAACTTCATTACCAGTCTTCTTCTCAATTTGATTAATAAAGTTAATTAAAGTGTCAGCAGTGTCACTTTTCAAAGCTTAAAAAAAGTCCAAGTATACCTCGAAAAATCATCAGTAATGACAAAGCAGTAAGATTTACCATTCAAGCTTTCTATATTAGTTGGACCAAACAGGTCCATATGCAGCAAGTGAAGTGGTTTAGAACTAGAGTGCACCTGTTTAGACTTAAATGAGACCTTGTGCTGTTTGCCTTTAAGGCATGCAACACACGAGTGGTAATTGTGGAAAGCCTTTTCAAGCAAACCATCAACCAAGCCATGTCTCACAAGTTTGTTTATATTTTTAAAGTTAATGTGCCCTAGTCTCATGTGCCATAGATTACTCTCATCAACTGAAGCTTTAGCATAAAGACATGACAAGTTATTCATCCTAATCCCATTAAGATTCACATTATAAATGTCCTTATGCTTAGGTGGCCTATAATAAATGAATTTCTCATCTGGTATTTTAAAATCCTTGCTCAACACCAAGCATTCAGTATCAGTGAAAAGAACCTTATTTTTGTTATCACAAACTTGTGATACACTAAAAAGATTATAGTCAAGTTCTTTTACCAGAAACACATTTTCAAAACGCAAATTGTTGGTGAGAAGAGTTCCTTTGCCTGTGATAGTTCCATATCCGCCTCCAAAGTAAACTTTCTCACCATCTTTAATGGGAGTGAAGTTTGTGAGATAATCTTCCTTCCCAGTCATCTGCCTAGAGCATCCACTATCCCAATAGCCATAATCATTAACCTGTTTTTGAATGCTCTGCACACAAAGAAAACGAATTGGTTTTCTTTGGAAACCCAAGCCTGAGCAGACTTGGATTCATTTGGTTGTTCAACAAGAACAGACTTAGTCCTCATAACAACCCCTTGTTCATCCCTTTTTGGATTAAACACCCAGTTAACCCCAATTGGTTTTGTGATGACCTTTGAAATATAATTAAATCTGTTACAGGTCATAGAAATCCCATCTGAATTAGGATTTTTATCTTGCTTAGGTCTCTATATCAAGCTAGAAGAAGCTTTAGACCCCATTCCCTGTGGTTGCAAATATTTACCATTATTTGGTTTGGCAACGTTTCTGTCAGCGTTTGATTTGGTCTTGTCAACCCTAAAATTACCCTTATCAGCGTTTAACCGAGGGTTTGCTACAGGAACCCATTGTCTATTAGACCATGTATTGGTCTTCTGAAAAGGTCTTTGTCCATAAGTCTTAGACCCTTTAGTAAAGAATGGGCTAGTCTAACAACTTGTGGACTTTGCTGAACAAAAGTTTTGGGTTTAACAGGGTTTGACTTTTTATCAACGTTGACCTTTGAAGCGTTGACACACTTATAGGCTAAATGTGAAAAGCTACCACAAGTATAACAGGCTTTTCTAGACATAACTCTAGGTCTAGAAGAAAAGAAACCTGTTCCATTATCACTAATTTAACTTTTTGGTGACCTGGTTTGTCTATACATTTATGTATATTTAATACTAGGTCTTCTAACAATGTTTAAGCCAAGGTCAACAGTCTTGCCAATGATTGGGTTTGTTACTTTGATAGGGGTAGACTCATTTGGGCTATCACTAAGCATGCCACCCTTGACAAACAAGGTAGGGTTGTCTTTCTTCCATTGGTCCAAATCAGTCAACTTCTGCCTATATTCTTCTACTGGGGTAAGGACTCTTGGTGGAGGAATAAATTCCTCTTCTTGAAGTTCTGGTAAACCAGTCCAAGATAAGTCCTTTCTTTGGACACCATAGAAGTCCCCAGTTGGTGGTGGAACACCGGTATACTCTTTCATCCCACTCCCAGTCATATCCCTAGTTACTCTTTGTTTACTAACACATTCACCTAGGGTTTGTGAGGCTTTATCAAATCTCTGAATTTTAAGATCTACATTATCCTTATTATTGATAGCCTCATCTAACTTAGCCTGTAATTCAGCATTGACACTCTCCATGATGTTTCTAATATCAGTAGTAGCATTTAAATCATGTTTTAAGATATTGATTTTATCTTTTAGGTCAAGCTCCATTTTCTTATACTCAGTTACAGTCTTTACTGTTTGAGTAAGAGCAAGTTGATAGTTAGACAACTTGCATCTTTCATTACTCACATCTGTTGACAATCTTAAAACTTCTTTGTTAAGTCTTTCAGTATTTAGACGACAACCCTTACTACAAAAAGCATCATCATATACCTCATTGTCTGATGAATATGAGGAGTGTGCCATGCGAGCATAGTGAACATGCTCTTCTTCTTCCATCTCAGCAACCAAAGCTTTATTCTCTTCCTCATCCTTAGCCAAATAGATCCAATCCCATCCAACACCATCAATTTCTTGCATTGCCACCATGGCCTTGGGATCCTGAGCCTTAACAATTTGGCTTTAGGGTTTTTCAGCATCAGATCTTCTTGGAGATCTGCATTCTCTCATAAAGTGTCCCATACGATGACAAATTGTAACACTCAACCTTGGATTTATGAAATCCAGCAGTGTCCTTAGCATTAAAAGTCATCTTCTTCTTGAATCTTCTATTCCATCTGCTGGCTCTTATACTTGCAAGAGCCATATTCCACTTTATGTCCATTTCCTCCAAATGCTCATCACTAATTTGCTCAAGGTCCTCATATGTAATCACTGAACCATTGGGCAATGAAGCAATGTATGCACACACAATATCCAGATCAATACCAGCAGGCTTAACTCTTGGTGAGTCAATTTTGTATGTGTCAGCGTCTGAATGTGAGGCGTTGACAGGATATGATCCCAAACCTAGATCGATTTAGCTTGTGTAAACGAGATTAAATCAAGTCAAAACCTAAAGGTCTTCTTTTATAGACATAAGAAGCCTTTTACAAGAGTCTACATATCATCTATTCTAGGTAAAGATAAATATAGAAAATACATTGTTGATCCTATCTTTAATAGAAACAAACCAGAAACATAATACGCGTAGACTATATCTTTCTATTAGTGCTTGACTTCATCCTATCAACGCTTGACATCTTTCTGTCAACGCTTGATCTGTCAACACTTGTTTTCTTCTTATCAACGCTTGTTTTCTTCTTGTCAGCATCCAAGTGTACTGGCTACATTTTATTCCCAACAATCCTCCCATAAACTTGATATCTACTCTAGCAATCAAGTTTCTGAATAAAATTTAAGAACTAGGAGGAATCTTACAAATCTTATCATATTGGTAATAAACATGCCTAATCAAATCTTTGGCCACGTCACTTGAATAGTCGGTCTCCAGCTGTGTTGTCTTCATCTTTTCCAAAACTTCTTTGGACATGGGATACTCAACATCTACAAGTAGATACTCAGCAAACTTTGTAGAACTCAAATAATACACACCAACAGCTGAATACAAATGCCATTGAAGTCCACTGATATCATCCTCAAGATCCTTCCAAACATGATCTTCATCTTCTGGTGCACACATTCTCTTGAATGTTAACCAAAGCTTTATTCCATTGACTGAAGTAGGTGCTTCAGCCTAATACTTGGCCATCATCAACCTCCAAAGGGCTGCCAAGTCTTCCCTATCCATACTTACAAAGAGAGACATAAGAGTAGCTAATGTGTGTACCTCTTTCCCATATCTATCAATCATCCAAAACCCACTTGCATCTTCTTTATAGCAAATGATAGGTTTTCTGGCATCAAGAGGTAACACTTGTACCACATCTGAAGCTTCCATGGGTGAGAGCTTAATGCTCCTTCTAAGAACAGCTTCACTGGGATTCAATTTATCCATATCTTTAGGGAACTCAAGTGGAACTCTCTTCTTCAAAGGCCTTGGAACAAAAATTGCCTTTTGAATCTCCATCTCTTCTGCAAGTTCTTCTTTCATCCCAATCCCAGTCATATCCCTATAATCTCTTTGTTTACTAACACATTCTCCTAGGGTTTGTGAGGCTTTATCAAATCTCTGAATTTAAAGATCTACATTATCCTTATTCTTGATAACCTCATCTAACTTAGCCTGTAATTCTGCATTGACCCTCTCCATCATAGTTCTAATATCAGTACTAGCATTTAAATCATGTTTTAAGATATTGATTTTATCTTTTAGGTTAAGCTCCATTTTCTTATACTCAGTTACAGTCTTTTCAGTTTGTAAGAGCAAGTTGATAGTTAGACAACTTGCATCTTTCATTACTCACATCTGTTGACAATCTTAAAACTTCTTTGTTAAGTCTTTTAGTATTTAGACGACAACCCTTACTACAAAAAGCATCATCATATACCTCGTTGTCTGATGAAGATGATGAGTGTCCCATGAGAGCATAGTGAACATGCTCTTCTTCTTCCATCTCAGCAACCAAAGCTTTATTCTCTTCCTCATCCTTAGCCAAATAGCTCCAATCCCATCCAACACCATCAATTTCTTGTATTGCCACCATGGCCTTGGGATCCTGAGCCTTAACAATTTGGCTTGAGGGTTTTCCAGCATCAGATCTTCTTAGAGATCTGCATTCTCTCATAAAGTGTCCCATACGATGACAATTGTAACACTCAACCTTGGATTTATCAAATCCAGCAGAGTCCTTAGCATTGAAAGTCAACTTCTTCTTGAATCTTCTATTCCATTTATTGGCTCTTATACTTACAACAGCCATATTACACTTTATGTCCATCTCCTCCAAATGCTCATCACTAATTTGCTCAAGGTCCTCATATGTAATCACTTAACCATTGGGCAATGAAGCAATGTATGCACACACAGTATCCAGATCAATACCAGCAGGCTTAACTCTTGGTGAGTCGATTTTGTATGTGTCAGCGTCTGAATGTGAGGCGTTGACAGGATTTGATCCAGCGTTGACACAAGTTGATCCAGTAACGGGGTGCATGTATGACTCCTTTTGATCAAATTGACCTTCACTGTGTGAGAAGAAGGCCATGTTTCCATTGGTAGACTTTCTTCCATGATCCAAAAAAGTTTCATTCTCCACCAGCCTCAGTTTGTTGTAAACATCATCAAAAGTAGAACTTTTGTGAGTGTTATTGGCAATTATAGATCTTTCTTCAATCTTCCATGCATCACCAAGGCTTTTAAGAAAAGTGGCGATAATATCAACATCACCAAGAACTATTCCCATGAAGGATAGCTTGCTTGTGATGTCGAGAAGTCTGCTTCTCACACTACTTAGATTCTCATTAGACTGAGCCTTAAAAACAGCATACTCATGCAAGAGTTGCTTCTTTTTCTCTTGTACAGTATCAGCATTACCACCATAAGCAACTTCAAGAGATGCCCAAAGATCTTTTGCAGACTTATATTCTGTATTTGTGCTGATTTTCTTGTCCCAAAGAGAGTTTCAGAATGCTTAGGGTTTTCATGTCAACTCTTCTTTTTGCTATGTCCTCAACTGAGACAGCTCTACCATTTTCAGGTTTTTCTCTTCGTTCCTCTTCAGTAGAACCTTGAATAGCTGTTCTTGCAGCAATGGCAGCTGCAATCTTTTCGGCCTTATTGAATGTGTTTCCATATTCAATAATTTCCCATAGAGTGTAGTAATGGATTTGTAGATATTGCTCAAAGTTAAACTTCCATAGCTCAAAATTGTCTGGGTCTAACATGGGAATCTTGATGTTGTGGTTTGAGGAGGAGGATGAGGAGTTTACTTCTGGGGTAGACATGATGTTTTTAGGGTTTTGTATGTGAGGCGTTGACAGGATATGATGTCAAAACACTTCCCCTTAAGCATACAACACCAAAGATCAACAGGTTGAACATTCTCTGTAGACACTTCCCCTTTTTGACATGATCAAATAGGGGTCTTGTATGTAAACAACCTTGATTTTGAACTACTACTTAACCAATATCGTACATCAAACCCACGTATTCTGCACCCCAAATTATCCTCCATGAAGTTTTTCGCATCTTAAAATGAATTTGAGAAGTAGAAACTTACACTAGTTGTATTAATACTAATGAGCAGTAGAAAAAATCTTCACCTTGATGTCATATGTGAATGACTAACACTTTATCAAATGAGCTTCCCCTTAAAGTGTGCTAATCATTTATGAATCTTCAATTCTGTAAGCTTTGAAAATAATAATCGTAAGCGAAGAAAATTCAGTATCACCTATTTGATGTAGTAGTAGAAAAACCTAAATCCATGAGTTTTAATGTGCACTATCCATATGACGTCGAACGTATACCAACCCTTTATGTATAGGGGGTCTACATTCTCTTGACAAATACCTCATCTTCTTGGAGACACGGCCACGGTGATAGCAACTATGAGCTTAAAGCACCATAATAAAAATCTCATACACTTGCCAGTATTTATTGTCAATTCTTCGTCATATAATAAAGCACGAATAAAACACGTACTCGAACCATTCTAATTCATCTTCAAATAGCTAATAGTCAATTACCTTCATGATCATGTAAAGAATCAATATGAAAACCTTTTATATCTTTACGACCAGTTGCTGTGAATAACCAAACTCCAAAATAATCTTGTCCCAAAAACCAGTGATGACAGTAGGGGGAACTTTTTCCAAAAACAGTGGAAACTTTTTCAAAAGCAAGGGAACTTTTAATGCCACTGTTCTCGTTATTAAATGTCACAAACCCAAACCGAGAGAATAAATTTGTAACAGGGGAATAAATAACAAAAACAGGTGGAACTAAAAATAACCTACTGTGTACCAAGTTGCTTCCTTTTATCTGCTCTTGAAGCCCACGATAGTTATTAGTACAGCCTCAGCCATGTAAACAGAATCACATGAACATTTGTACCAATCAACTTGCTCGTAGATTGGCAAAAGATGAATAAGACCCAATGCAACTGTTGTCTTCACGTGCATATAACATATTATATGCAATAAGTCTCTTTCAATTCATGTGAACACCACTTTTTGCCTTAGTAACCCCATGTCTCAATTATCTTAGTTGGCCCCACTTTTGACAATCAAATTTTACCAATTCGTGTCATTCAACATAAACTTCATCACGTGAACTTTTATGTTGCACCAAAACAAATCATGCCCTTTAAACGTCCATCATAAAATCACATTGGTCCACACATCCATATGGGAACATAGAAACATATAATATGCACATATATCCTTATTATTCTTTTGCAATTCATTTGTGATATGGGAGAGAATAAATAAAGTCATAATACCTTAAATTCATTGTTCTTCTGTTCCTCCACGTGACATGTTTTCATTGACAATAAGAAACAATCATGGATCACAATACTAGTAGTTGCTGCAACGTGGACAATAAGAAACAAGCAATAATACATTAATACTTCGTCCCTTTTTTCTTGTTACTTTTGTCCATATCCGAAAACTTATTAAACCCATGTTTAATATTCATATTGAGAACAGCAAGTACAGAAAGCATCAATCCAACACCTTCATTATTTTTTTATTTTATTTTTTTTCGAACCCCAATCAGCACAATATTCGAATACAGAAAGACCAATCAATATGATATTCGGACAGTAGCTATCTTGGACCTCAAACAAACATTTTTATTTGTTAGACGGTAGCAGCAATATACGAACATAATCACCAAAAACGTCTTCACAGCTTCAAAAATTAGTTACCTAGGGTTTTAACATAAACCCTCGATCTTTACAGCAACGAACATAATCACGAAAAACATCTTATTCTCTAAGATATCTAGAGCTACCCGCTCTGATACCAATTGTGGAATCCCAGATCTTGAGACTCAAACAGTAAAAATGGTTTTATCTAGGATGATTAACATTCATATGAATTAACATAGCGAAATAGAATGATAATCATGAACAAGATGTTTAACAAGATGAATGATTCCCAAACGGCTTGTATTAATGATTAACACAAACCACTCTAGGTGTGTATACATTGAATCCCACACCTAGAGATCAAAGTTTATTGTAAGTTACATTGTAGAATACTAGAATGAATGAAAACCTACGTATGGGGTTGGTCCTTTTATAACATAAGTGTCGACGTATAGTCTGTAGTCAGCCTGACTGACAGGCCCGCGGCCCACACATACCTAACTTACCATTCAAGAAACCCTAGTTCTATAAATACAAGGGTATGGGTCTCATTCTACAACAGGTTCTCTCTCTTAACCACACCTCCTATACAACATATCGATCAAATACTCACTTGACCGTCGGAGGTGGATCCCGGGGCTCCGGCCTCGGGTCCACGTCTAACCGGTTTACCTTTGTTTGTAGCATTACTCAGGACTTCGGAAGACGACGAACGGCCCAGGAGAGTCGTCATACCGGCCTAGCCAAACTATGCTCCAACAAGTTGGCGCCATCCGTGGGACCCTGCATAAAATAGGTCTCGTTTTCTCACGCTTTGGGATAACAAAAATCGATGCAGAATGTTGGTAATTTTAAAATACTCGCATCTTTGTTTTCCAACGGCCATACGCACAAACATATATTATCAGACTTAGCCTACAAAGTGTATATTTTTTTCTCAAACTGCCATCCGCACAACTTTTTTTTATCAGTCATAGATACTTGAGATAATATTTTTAAGCTATTTGGATTGTGTATATTAACATAAGAATTGCCGTAGCATTCGTTAACACATTAAATACCATATGTAGAGAATCACTGTGCTGCTAAAATCGCTATGTTGTTAGATAAAAAAATTGGCATATCTTGTTTACATGTAAAAAATATGTGTGTGATATACCGTGTCATGAAAAATTCTCTTATTATGTTATTATTGTATATATCTTGAAAAATACGGTTGGTATCGCCTATTAATCAGGCATGTATACTATTTTTGGTAGGACAATATTTTGTCATAAATATCTTGAACTACATCTTTCAATATTATACCATTATCATATTTGCTATTATTACGACCAAATTATAACAATTGAATTTGATAGGAACGTAATTCGGTCTGCCTTGTTTTTATATGATTGCGTGGGGTCCTTATTAACAATAGACATAAATCTTTTGGAACTCATCATGTTACTGTGTTTCAAATTTGCTTTTTTTATATACATGTGGTTAATATTATCGGAACATATTTATTTTTTACCCGCGGTTAATAGCATGTCCAGCCGCGCTCATCCGTACGTTTGAACACATTTTATTTTTCACCGCGGTCATGAGCCGCGCCTTTTCGCATTAGGCTGCATGATTGAATATAATGTTTATACTAATAAAAAGATATTATTTGTCTTTCAAATTTGGCAAAATATATTTTAATATTTTCCAAATTAATAAAGAATTTTTATCATATCTTAGTAGATAGGTACCAAGATATTACCTATATTTTTCTATATTAATAAAAGATATTACGTATATCTCCTAACTTGTTAACAAGATATTATATCTTTTATCTTTGTGCAGATTTCTTTTATTACGATAAATATTCGCATCTTTCAATACATATCTAGATACATATTTGCATGTCTAGTATTAAGTGATTGCCTATGATTGGACATCTTTAGCCTACGGGCGTACATGTACACATCCTTTCCAGGCGGAATAAGAGGATTGAGTGAACCTAATAATTCAACTTGTCGTGTAAGAGGGTTGCAAACCCAACGACCACGGATCATGTATCCTTGTTAGACACCTTGCTATCAAGACTTTGTAGTAAGTTACGCAAACCACATGACTCATGATGGACTTGCAAAAGACACACAATGTACGTCTAACAATATTTTGTCAAAAATTTGACCGTCCTTATGGTAAATGCGGTATGCCGTACGTAGTGGCATACCTCATCCCATAAGTTAGTTAAGATACATCTTATACTATGTGACAATTCGCGGTTATGGTAAGACCCATCCGCGTTGGTTCGCACGTTCGAACCCAATTTCTATCTTTCATACGCGCCTATGGTACGTCCATTCGCGCTGGTCTACGTGATCGTAATTTTTTGAATACTTGATTAAGTTTAATACTACTAATCGAGTGTAGCACCATTAAACTTGGGGGGCTACTAGGGTATAATAAATACCACAATTTGTCTGCACGTCACACAAATATCTTTGGATATATTCCTTTGCTGCAGAAGTCCGCCTTCTGCCGGTTTATTCCTTTGCCATGGAAGTATCTCTTCCATTGGCTTTTTTTTCCTTCGCCGCGGAAATCCTCCTTCTGCGCGCTTATTCCTTTGCCATGGAA
Source organism: Glebionis coronaria (assembly GCA_025667525.1). Classification (NCBI taxonomy): domain Eukaryota; kingdom Viridiplantae; phylum Streptophyta; class Magnoliopsida; order Asterales; family Asteraceae; genus Glebionis; species Glebionis coronaria. Next base: position 472,345,658 of record CM046874.1, on the reverse strand, counting down.
GTATCTCTTCCATTGTCTTATTCCTTCACCGCGGAAGTACTCCTTCCGCGCACTTGTTTCTGCGCCATGGAAGTATCTCTTCAGTTGGCTTTTTCCTTCGTCGCGGAAGTCCTACTTCCGCGCGCTTATTCCTTTTCCATGGAAGTATCTCTTCCATTGGCTTATTCCTTTGCCGCGAAAGTACTCCTTTCGCGCGCTTATTCCTTTGCCATGGAAGTATCTCTTCCATTGGCTTATTCCTTCGCCGCGGAATTACTCCTTCCGCGCGCTTGTTTCCGCGCCATGGAAGTATATCTTCCATTGGCTTTTTCCTTCGCCGAGGAAGTCCTCCTTCCGCGCACTTATTCATTTGCCATGGAAGTATCTCTTCCATTGGCTTTTTCCTTCGCCGCAGAAGTCCTCCTTCCGCGCGCTTATTCCTTTGCCATGGAAGTATCTCTTCATTTGGCTTATTCCTTTACCGCGGAAGTACTCCTTCCGCGCGCTTGTTTCTGCAACATGGAAGTATCTCTTCCATTGGCTTTTTCCTTCGCTGCGGAAGTCCTCCTACCGCGTGCATATTCCTTTTCCATGGAAGTATCTCTTCCAATGGCTTTTTCATTCGCCGCGGAAGTTCTCCTTTCGCGCGCTTATTTCTTTGCCATGGAAGCATTTCTTCCATTGGCTTATGCTTTTTCCATGGAAGTATCTCTTCTGTTGGCTTATTCATGCGCCATGGAAGTATTCTTCCACGTGCTCGTTATCTTTCGCCGTGGAAGTATTCTTCCACGTGCACATTATCATTTTCCGTGGAGGTATCTCTTCCACGTGCTTATTATCATCGCCATGGAAGTATCTCTTCCACGTGCTTATTATCTTCGGCGTGGATGTATCTCTTCCACGTGCTCATTATTCTCGCCGTGGAAGTATCTCTTCCACGTGCTTATTATCTTCGCCGTGGAAGTATCTCATTTACGTGCTTATTATCTTCGTCGTGAAAGTATCTCTTCCACGTGCTTATTATCTTCGCCGTGGAAGTATCTCTTCCACGTGCTTATTATCTTCGCCGTGGAAGTATCTATTCCACGTGCTTATTATCTTCGCCGTGGAAGTGTCTCTTCCACGTGCTCATTATTCTCGTCGTGAAAGTATCTCTTCCACGTGCTTATTATTCTCGCCGTAGAAGTATCTCTTCCACGTGATCGTTATCTTCGCCGTGGAAGTATTCTTCTACGTGCTTGTTATCTTCGTCGTGGAAGTATTCTTCCACGTGCTCGTTATCTTCGCCGTGGAAGTATTCTTCCATGTTCTCGTTATCTTCGCCGTGGAAGTGTCTCTTCCACGTGCTTATTATCTTCGCCGTGGAAGTATCTCTTCCACGTGCTTGTTATCTTCGCCGTGGAAGTATCTCTTCCACGTGCTTATTATCTTCGCCGTGGAAGTATTCTTCCAAGTGCTCGTTATCTTCGCCATGAAAGTATTCTTCCATGTGCTTCTTATCTTCACCGTGGAAGTATCTCTTCCACGTGCTTGTTATCTTCTCCGTGGAAGTATTCTTCCACGTGCTCGTTATCTTCGCCGTGGAAGTATTCTTCCACGTGCTTCTAATCTTCGCCGTGGAAGTATCTCTTCCACGTGCTTGTTATCTTCGACGTGGAAGTATTCTTCCACGTGCTCGTTATCTTCGCCGTGGAAGTATTCTTTCACGTGCTTCTTATCTTCGCATTAGAAGTATCTCTTCCGTGTGCTCGTTATCTTCGCCGTGGAAGTATTCTTCCACGTTGCTTCTTATTTTCGCCGTGGAAGTATCTCTTCCACGTGCTTGTTATCTTCGCCGTGGAAGTATTCTTCCACGTGCTCGTTATCTTCGCCGTGGAAGTATTCTTCCACGTGCTTTTTATCTTCACCGTGGAAGTATCTCTTCCACGTGCTTCTTATCTTCGCCGTGGAAGTATCTCTTCCACGTGCTTCTTATCTTCGTCTTGGAAGTATTCATCCACGTACTCGTTATGTTCGTCGTGGAAGTATCTCTTCCACGTGCTTATTATCTTCGCCGTGGAAGTATCTCTTCCACGTGCTTATTATCTTCGTTGTGGAAGTGTCTCTTCCACGTACTCATTATTTCACCGTGGAAGTATCTCTTCCGCGTGCTCATTATTTTCGCCGTGGAAGTACTCTTCCACGGGCTCATTATCCTTCGCCATGGAGGTATTCCTTCCACTGGCGCAATGCTTTCTTCATGGAAGAATCCTTCCACGAGCTCATTGCTTTCGCCGTGGAAGAATCCTTCCACGAGCTCATTTGCTTTCACCGTCGAAGAATCCTTCCACGAGCTCATTATCTTTCGTCGTGGAAAAATCCTTCCACGGGTTCATTATCTTGGTCGCGGAAGTAATTCTTCCGCGCACTCGTTACCTTGGTCGCGGAAGTAATTCTTCCGCGCACTCATTATCTTCGCCGTAGAAGTACGTCTTCCGTTGGCACATTTCTTTGTTGCGGAAGTACGTCTTCCGCGACGAATTACTTGGCCCTGCTAAGAGTGAATTTCCAAAACTTATATCGTTTTACCTTAATTAGATGGAGCTTGATCAACTGCCTTTACTTCAGGGAAAACCGTAACTAGATTTTGAAAGTCATTATCGGATGTCGTGGCCGTAAGACGGATGTAATATCCGCATCATCTTTCCACAGAGGTACGTCTTCTGTTGGCCTTAAGACGAATGACACATTCGCATTATGGTGCATCATTAGTGGGTATAAGAAGTATGCCTTCAAAATGTTCACGATGCAAGATACGGGTTCCACCTCCACCTTCACAAAACCTTCTTGCCATCCTCACGTTAGAGATGAACAGGAATTAAACATTGCCAAATGCCAGTGTTACCCCTGCTATAGAACACATTTTCCTCTTACGGGGTCCTTACCGTCTAAACACGGGAAACCAAGCATTCGAGCACAACCACCCGTCTTACGTATACGTGTTTTCCCATTTCTGATGACGTGCATATGCTTACAGGTAGCGGATATGGTGTAAAGTCTAGTAACCTCGGGGACAACCTCGCATACTAGATTGGGGGGACATGATGACGTATAGTGGCTACGCTCACTATTCGTAACCCCAAACCGTCATCTTTTCGCTACAAGTAGCCCATTATGAGTGGAGCCATATGTTACGGACAACTCACGAGGATGTCCTAGCAACAAGTCGCACGCGGTTGTTTAGTGAGCATGATACACGAATGAGTCTAGCATAACATGATCATGGACCATATCATACTAGACTAGGGGACATGTCGACGTACAGTCTGTAGTCGGCCCGACCCGACAGGCCCGCGGCCCACACATACCTAACTTACTATTCAAGAAACCCTAGTTCTATAAATACAAGGGTATGGGTCTCATTCTACAACAGGTTCTCTCTCTTAACCACACCTCATATACAACATATCGATCAAATACTAACTTGACCATCGGAGGTGGATCCCGGGGCTCTGGCCTTAGGTCCACGTCTAACCGGTTTACCTTTGTTTGCATCATTACTCAGGACTTGGGAAGACGACGAACGGCCCAGTTGAGTCGTCATACAGGCCTAGCCAAACTATGCTCCAACAATAAGGAAACCAAATATACATGGAAACTAAATAATAACAGTAATGCATAGAATCAGTAGTGATAAGACCAAATCTTCATTTTCTCCACCAGCTTGGAGATCTTCATAATGACAACTTTGGTCCTTCTTGTTTCCATGGTGTTTGACTCATCAACTTTTGACCCAACAATCAACAGGATATGATCCAGCGTTGACACAAGTTGATCCTATAACGGGGTGCATGTATGACTCCTTTTGATCAAATTGACCTTCACTATGTGAGAAGAAGGCCATGTTTCCATTGGTAGAATTGCTTCCATGATCCAAAAGAGTTTCATTCTCCACCAGCCTCAGTTTGTTGTAAACATCATCAAAAGTAGAACTTTTGTGAGTTTTATTGGCAATTATAGATCTTGCTTCAATCTTCCATGCATCACCAAGGATTTTAAGAAAAGTGGCGATAATATCAACATCACCAAGCACTGTTCCCATGAAGGATAGCTTGCTTGTGATGTCGAGAAGTCTGCTTCTCACACTACTTAGCTTCTCATTAGGTTAAGCCTTAAAAACAACATACTCATGCAAGAGTTGCTTCTTTTTCTCTTGTACAGTATCAGCATTACCACCATAAGCAACATCAAAAGCTGCCCAAAGATCTTTTGCAGACTCATATTCTGTATTTGTGCTGATTTTCTTGTCCCAAAGAGATTTTCAGAGAGCTTAGGGTTTTCATGTCAACTCTTCTTTTTGCTATTTTCTCAACTGAGACAGCTCTACCATCTTCAGGTTTTTCTCTTCGTTTCTTTTCACTAGAACCTTGAATAGTTGTTCTTGCAGCAATGGCAGCTACAATCTTTTCAGCCTTATTGAATGTGTTTCCATATTCAATAATTTCCCATAGAATGTAGTCATGGATTTGTAGATATTGCTCAAAGTTAAACTTCCATAGCTCAAAATTGTCTGGGTCTAACATGGGAATCTTGATGTTGTGGTTTGAGGAGGAGGAGGAGTTTACTTCTGGGGTAGACATGATGTTTTTAGGGTTTTGTGAAAATTAGGGTTCTTGTGTTCTTTAGATCAAAGTTTCTCAACAAGCTCTGATACCACTTGTTGATCCCAAACTTAGATCGATTTAGCTTGTGTAAACGAGATTAAATCAAGTTAAACACGTAGAGAAACTTTGTTGTGTATAAACAATTCAAGTATTATGCGGAATTAATACTCAAACAAGAACACACAAAGAATGTAAAACAAACTTTCACTTTATTGATTAGAACAAACTTGCTTACAATGAAAGTGTTAAACGTATGAAAAACGTATATGAAACAAAACATAAAGGTCTTCTTTTATAGACATAAAAATCCTTGTACAAGAGTCTACGTATCAGCTATTCTAGGTAAATATAAATATAGAAAATACATTGTGGATCCTATCTTTACTAGAAACAAACTATAAACATAATACGCGTAGTCTATATCTTTCTATCAGTGCTTGACTTCATCCTATCAACGCTTGACATCTTCCTGTAAACACTTGATCTGTCAACACTTGTTTTCTTCTTATCAACGCTTGTTTTCTTCTTGTCAGCGTCAAAGTGTACTGGCTACATTTTATTCCCAACAAAAAATAGTTTTGACCAAAGAGAAACTTTAGTACAACTTGACCTTCTAATTTGAGGAGAAATGGATTGATCCAAGTTTTAAAGTACAATATACTTCAAAGATCTTTAGTGACCATCTCTCTGATACCAATTGTAGAAACTAGAAGGGAGGGTTGAATAGTTTCTCTTCGATTAGTCACCTAATTAAAATTACTTTCAATTAGGTTTGTATCAAAACTATCTTTTACTTGAAGCTTAGTTGCATAATGATTAGGTTCAATTCAAATTCATTAGCAATGGTAATAGGTAAGTGTAATGACAATGAGATAAGTACAGAGTAAGGAAAGAGACAACCTAATGAGAAGACACCAAGATTTATAGTGATTCGACAACGAGGCTCTATCCTTGTTTCTACTCCACTCCTCAAGTACACCTACTCGTGATTTCCACTATATCCACAAGCTCCCTTCTTGGCGGAGAAAACCATACATCGTCGCTTACATTATTTTCCGACTCTAAGCTAAACGTCGAGACCTAATCTTTAGCTAGGACCAATCTACACAACGTTGCCTACTTCACAATTTAACGACACAAGGCTAGATGTCGAGTTCTAATCTCAAGGTAGAACCAATCTTCACGACGTTGCCTACTTCACCATTTTACGACACAAGGCTAGATGTCGAGTTCTAATCCAAAGCTAGAACCAATCTTCACGACTCTTCACTTTGGATCTAAGTGAGAACTTCACACAACACAACTACTAATCACTTTCAAGTTTAGTGAGAACTCACAAGACACACCCACATCACTTAATAGTTTAGTGAGAACTAGTACACAATCTATTACAACTCAACTAGACATATCCAAGTACACACATGTAGCTTGGATCTACACAACATATATCTAAGCAAACACATATGCAATGGATATACATAATAAATCCAAGTATTCACAAATAGCTTGGATTAACACAACTAGTCCAAGTATTCATAGATACAAATGGATTAACATAATACAAAAAGGCTAACATGATGAACATGACTAATTCATAGATTCATCTTTATCACAACACTAGTGAGTGAGTGATCTTCTCTTTGGACAAGGTAAAGGAGGGGATCAAGAGGATAATCATATGTAAACATACTTAAACCATTAATTGATCATTTACTAATGATTATGCTATAGAAAAGAGAAAGGGGGCTGAGAAAAACGTCCAAGAGGGTTGTTGGAAAATGAGATTTGATCCACTATTTATAGAAGACAAAGTGCAACGGCTAGTTGGGCGCGGTTCTTTAACTAGCCCGGCTGTTCCATATCGCTAGAGAACCGCCTAGCTATTTAAGGTACCGCCCAGTAGACTACGCTCCTTTTTTTGTCTTTTAGTGAAGTAGGAATATCTGAGGTTTTTTAAACCTTCAAATGATATTCTTATGGAATATAGAATATGGCATTTTCAAATTTACATTTTCCATTTTAATAAAACATTTTCTTAAAAAGAAAGTTTATTAAAAAATCTTTTGTCATATTAACAAAAGTGAGTTTTAAGGACAATCACTTTGATGATCACTAAGTATGATTAAGAAAAGTTAGTGATATGATTATTACCTTGATGATAGTGTTAGTCAAATAATTCATTTTATGTTTTACACTAAATGTGTTGTATAGTTTGTTGTGATCAAAACTGAGAAAGATTAGTTAACACTAATAATGTTTTTAGGCATCACTTTCATTAACATATGAAATTTTTCAAGAATTTCTCACGAGATTCCAAATCTTTCAAACATATAATACTTAAGAACTACAACTAACCCTCATTAATTTGAGGGGGAGGATTAATATGTTCTATGCCATCAACCAATTTCATTTTTAACCGAAAGACTGGTTAATCCATTAATATCCAAAAGATTAATGGTTAACATTTTGGATAAGGGGAGAAAATGGGATTAAGGAGACTTGTAAAACATATGTGGCTCAAAATGAAAAAGGGATTAATAGAAAATCCAACTTGATATATGTTTCACATATGTTAAGGGGAGCATTTTGTTGACAAAAACACTGAAGGTACAAAAACTCTTGATATTTATATCACAAGTACCTCAGTGATTTTAAGGAATTTTCATGAAGACGAATACTTACCCAAAACATACTTAACTCACGACAAATGTGGTGAAAAAAGGGTGGTAGGATTAGGTACAAGTCCAATGATTCTTCCAGAACCGGAGGAATCTTCCCAAGGACAATTCCATAGTTAGAAAATAGAAGTCCTCAGGAAAGATGGAGAATGGATTGTGAACCAAGCTGAATGCCGACCAAGTACTGATGCTAGCACTAGAACAATCACAACAACGTGCAAGTGATGATGTATTGGTAAGCATTGAAGGGTTTAATAAGTGTGAAAACACTTACCCTTTTACCACTTAATTATAATATAAACAAGACCAAAACGTGTATTTTATGTCGTAAAAGTCATAATTATGCGTGGTTTATGTTTTTATTTTGTTTTAGGACAAAAATATGAAAAAGAAGAAAACACGAGATTTCAGGGGCTTTTATCGAAGAAAAAGACAAAAGACGAAGTCAAAAGATTAAAAGTGCAAGAAGAACGAAAGTCAAAGGCATATTCTGAAGATTTATCGAAGAAAAAGTCTAAAGACGGAAGTTTAACGAAGGCGAAGAACCAAGTCTACTAAAAGAAGAAAATTAGAAGACAAGTTCATTTTATCATTCAACAAATCCCGAGACAAAGTCGAGAAAGTCGAGTTATCTAAAAAGACGAGAATATAAGAGAAAAGAAGGAAGAAACAACACACTCTCCTCCTCCTATAAATACCCTCCTAATGGTTCATTAGGAGGTGTTAGTTATTAGTCATTTTTTTAAGTTTTTAGTTTTTAAGTAGAAGTTACTCTCTCTCTCTCTAGTATTTTCTCTCTCTAGTTTTCCTTTATCTTTCATTTTAAATTAGACTCTCATTTTTTAGTTCGTTCGTTTTTCTCGACTCAATCCGAATTGATATAACAATTTTAAGCTCGACTTATTGTTTTTGGTTGTAAGATCTTTTCTTGGTATTTATGTCTAATTGGCACAAAGCAATTAAAAAAATGTAAAATATTATACTATCTACATATACGTACTAGACTACAAACACATTGCATGTAAAACATTTAAATGCACAAAATGAAAAATGTAAAATACCAATTTATACTACAAATGCTAAATTCCAAAATTCAAAATTTTAATATTGCAATGTAATTTTGTAAGGACTAAATTGCAAATTGTTCATTGTGTAAAGAAATTGAAATGCTATTAAACGTAATGCAAAGCCCAAAAGGAAACTAGAAAGCCCAAATACCTATTCTACAAACTCAATAACAGAAACAAGTAAAATTAATAAAGGCAAGAGTCTCCTAAAAGAAAAAGGTCAAGTTGTTAAAATTGACTTTCAATAAAAAAAAACTAAAATATGACGTGACAGAATACAGTGTGGGTCAATTAAATTGTACTACTCCTAAACCAATCACACAATTGCTATTCCTAAATCACACTAGAAAATCAGTCACAGTTCTGCCAAAATATTTATTCCTACAATCTTAATTCCTACAGCTAACTAAACCTCAACTAACTGCAATCTTTATTCCTATAGCTAGAATTCATCATACAGTTTGAACAAAGAAATTAAAATCATATTCCTATACTCAGTACCTATTCTTCAATTGCAATAAAATATTCCTATCATGCTAAACCTTTTATCACTGATCTAAGCACCTAAACAAACTATCAGCAATCCAATCCTCCTTACACCAAACTCCACAAAAATGAACTAAAATCAGACAAGAATGGGACCAGTAATGAGCACTTTGAAATCGAAATTTCACTAATAACAGTCTAGACTATTGATGTGTAGAAATTTGATACGTGTAAATGCAGAATGAAATCACTACACTATTCCATAAATGATGCAAATACAAACTCACAATATCTACTGAGATGAACTATTTAATAACAAAAATACATGAAATCAGTCTATGAACAAAATCAGCTAATCAAAAATCTATGCAACATTCAATCCATTAACAAACTAGCAGATTGAACTAGCTAATTGTCGAAAGTAAAATCGCGCTTAACCTGTTTCTTCCAGGCCTGTCCTTTGATGGCGAAGCGGAGCGCTGAGCTCGCTTAAATCTATTACAACTCAAACGTCTTCTTTCGCCTGTTCTGATGAACAGTAACTTTTGAACAAAATCAAACAAAAACCTGCAAAATCAAAACGAAACAGGATACCAATATATATGATATCTATTTTTTTTCTATATCTTCGTTAAAACAAGAGCAGATTATCACTTTTTAATTGTGAACAGCTTATCACAACATGCGTCTTAATACCTATCTGCTATTGAACCGAACAAACTTAATGACAAAATTGATTAAAACTGACTAAAAGAATCAGTAACTAGTCAGTTTCTTAACAGATTTAACAAGATTGATTAACAAGATTAACAAGATTTAATTCTGAAAATTCCTATCTAAACTGAAAACGAAATTTAATACAGAATTCCTCTCAAAAACTGATCTAAAATCATAAAACTAAATCATCTCATAACAAATCTAACTTTTTATCAAACTACTACTCTCGGGTGAACAGTAACAGTAACGAACATGTTTAGCTTCTCAAATCTTATTCAGTAACAGTAAGAAAAGAACAGATTTTCAGAGAGGATTAAGAAAGCTTTGAAGAAAAAGTAGATACATTAATGGTGAAACGAATATTTGGTTACAACTGAAAATTAACTAATCTCAACTGATTTCTAAACAAACTTCTAACTGAAAGATTAACTGAAAATCAATAAGCTTTTTGAGAGAAAAAATAGAACTAACTATCTAACCTAACTACTAGGTGTTTCTACTCCTAAGCTAACCGTCTCAAATGAGGGCCATCGTCTTCTATTTATAGGCGTCGAGAGAGGAGAGGTGACGTGTTTCTTCCAATCAGAAATGGACACGTGTAAAATACGATGATTAGCTCATTCTTAATCTTCATCCCATTTGGGGGTTTCTTCGTTTCTGAGTCTTGATCTAATTAAATCATATCATCATATAGAGGAGATGATGATGATGATGATTTTTCCTTCTTTGATTCTTTCCTGAAAACCTCTTGATCTTTCTTGATTTGCGTTTGCAGGTGCGATGGTGGAAAGAGATAAAAAGTGGGTTTCTTTCTCTCTCTTCTTTGAGAAGATGAAGGAGACGTTTGTGTTTGTGTGTTGACCGAGTTTGGTCAAATGACCAAGTAAATAAAAAAAACTTTTCATTTAATTTCTTTTTGGTCCTTTATCTTGTCTCCTTTATCCAAATGTAAATAAACTTTTAAGCACATTTTCCTTTCATCCTCATCTTTGTATAAAGTTACAAGCTAAGCCCTCCTTCTTTGAAATATTGACAAGTAAGGTCCTTGAAAGCTCTTTCGTCTTTTTCTTCGTCTTTTCCTTCAAATAAATCCTTGAAAATGCGTCTTTGCTCCAGAATGCATCTTTTTTACCTGAAACACACAAAACACAAATACACGCGTAATTCTGATATTTTAAAGTTAAATATTATGTATTTGACAGTGTTTTTAGTGGTTTTTGGATCATTATTGATGAGTGTTTTCACACTTATCAACTCCCCTCCACTTGACCATTGCCATGACCTCACGCAATGCAGCATTGCAAAGCTCTAAAGTGCACTTTTCTCATAATTAACCAACCTTGGCCATTTTATGATTTAATAAACTAAACTATACTACATGATGAATGATTTTGAATATTTACAATGCAATGCAAAGAAAATAATCTTATTTATATATTTTTGGATTTTTCATAAATGGTTTTGATGGAAATAACTCATAAAGAAATCAATGACTTAGATTAGGGCTTTGGTACCATGGACACTTATCACCCTCAAGTTTCACTTTCCCCATTCCAAGATTAAAAATGGGATCATTGTATCCACAAGTAAAAAGTGCATCAACTTATTCATGACAATTAAATGTGGAACCAATTATTATTTGAGCAAATTGCTTGTGGGTGAATTTGTCATTATTTGAAGCCTGAAATATAAGGAATGTAAAATCCAAAAATAAGGAAGCACGGTTTTAATCCTAAGTAATCCTCTCATCCATTACTTGAAAAACCGCTCATAATTAATATAAGTCCGTTTCAAGAGTAATAAGTCATTCGCCTTATGTGTAAAATCCTCATGTCATGCTTTCATAAGTAGCTACACACTCGCTAAGGAAAGAAAAATAAAACTCACGCAATAATTTACATCCGCCATCTTTTTGAGACTTTGGATCTTTAACCCCGCAACCCGTCAAGGTAATATTGGATTGGAGCAATCTATTGAATCCCCGCAACCCGTCAAGGTAATATTGGAACTCAATAGTCACTATAATTAACACTACACTGCCCCTCTTGGGAGTCTTGTATAATTATTTTTTTTCTTTTCTTTTTCTTCTTTTTTTTCTTTTTTTTTCTAGCCACTCATTTTTTTTCATAAGCCGCTCTTATTTTTCTTTATTTCTCACTAAGAAAGTTTAAAAGAATAAAAGGAAAAACACCCACTAAATATTGAGCATGACATAAGTTTAGTACACATAAAACGTTCTAACTTAGAATCTTAAGACGTACTTATATCAACCATGAATGATTAGACAAAAATGCATAAGAGATTACAAACTAATTAAAACCGTTCTTGATTATTTGTTAGCATATATACATGCGAAGAAAATAGAGGTAAAGAAGAGAAGGGTTTAGCCACAAGTAATTATCATGAAGTTTATCTAGCCCTTTTATACTTGCTTCAACTCTATCATTTCCCATTCTCCACAAATTTAAAGTCTTAAAGAATGAGAGTGGTGGATGCTTAGCCTAATAGACCAATGAAAGACTACATGGTTAAGGATACTAGCTAGAGAATGCTAAGATAAGCAAACTCGGTTTGAGTCAAAATATCCATGGCGGGCCTAATATGTCAAAGAAATCTAAATTTGTTAAACCATGTCCTTATTATATTTTTTCTCTTTTTATATATTTTTTTGATGAAGAATAAAAGAAGAAACATATACAATGCAAATGTGTTATGCAAATGAAAAATAATAGATGCAAAAATTATGAATGCATATTTTTGGTGGCCAAAGTAGATCAAAAATTTGAAAAATGTTTGAAAAATTAATTTTCCATGTTATCATGAAGTTAAGGCAATGGTCTAGGTAAGGTCACTTCGATAGAAGTCTCCCCTACACTTAAGATAAACATTGTCCTCAATGTTTAAGAGTATTGGAGTAAACTCCCCTACACTTATGACATTGATTACTTTGCTTAACCCAAGTTAAGGAAGAGACAACTAAAGGGTATTCATTTTAAGCACAAGTGTTGAATATCACAATAGCAAAAACTAATCGAAGTGAACCAGATACACGGGCCTCCTCCATAAGCTCCAAGCATGAAATGTGAGAGAGCAACCCTTGAAACAAACACGAAAAGACGAAGAAAGACACCCCTCCACTTCAACTCTACTATAACATCCTTTTAATTAAACCTAACCTATTGAAAATCTACTCTACGTTTTCTAACCTAGTTATTCAATGCTTGAGTTTTTTTAACCCTAAGTCGCTAGCTCGACTCGGCCCAGAATTAGGTTGTCCTTGGGGAAACCATCATGGAGACTAAAGAATATCCACTTTGAAGCTCGTCTCACATGATACACTCAAACTTAGCACGTTGCCATTTACTATAAGATTTACAATATTCTCCTCGATAAATGGAACGGTCCAACGTGTCTCAATTGTGTCCAACATACCAAATCTCTCATATAGGAAGAACCCCAGGATCAAATACATAGTTTCCATCTCTACATTCGAACAACTCCAAAATAGGTAGCATCACCAAAGTAAGCTCATACAAAAAGTCCATATCGATCGAAATCACACTCTTAAGTGGACTAGATGAAAACCAAGGTGTCTCAAATTTATGTATCCCAGGATAAAAAACCTTTCCCTTCATGGGAAAATAAGAAGATGAGCTCATATCAACCATATAAGATTCCCCTTAGTGATCAAAGCATCATGAGACAATGAAGGTGTAGGTATCAAAACATTCATAACTATTATGTCCATGTTAGGCTCGTCATCATCATCAAAAGGTGGGTAATCTTCCATAGAAGGCATAATGAAAGGAGGATCAATAGTAATGGTATCTTGTGAAGGAGGTGTAATCTCTATGTTCCCAAAAAGCAAGTTCTCACTAAGACGAATCTCCTCTTCCCAATTAGAATCACTATCATCAACCTCAATATCAATATTAGCAAGATAAGCCTCTATGGTGGTATCAATATCCATATGAGAATCCATATCAAAGGTTTTGGGTTCTAAAGGTGCCTTAGGTGAAAAAGGATCAATCTCTAAGAGTATAGGATCTTCATCAATAACCAACTTCAAGGGTGGGAGGGTGGGAATAGAAGGCTCCAAAGAAGGTGTATTGATGAGAGAATCAATCAAAGGGATGATATCATCATAAAAATCAATAGGTGCAACCTCAAAAACCGGTGAAGAAATGTCAATGAAAGATTCTTCTTCTATGGAATCATCATTATGGTTTTCATTCAAAGCTTCAATAGAGGAGATAAGATGATACACGTTTGATAAAACCTCACGAATATGAACATCTTCCACTTCTTCTATTGGAGCAACATCTTCATCCAAATTAGAAATGTCATCTTGACATGAAAAGTCATCGGATGATATATCATAAGATGCCTTACTAGAATCACAATCATCATCCTCTATATGTGGCAAGTCTTGCACAAACTCTTCCTCAATCTCATTATCCCTTTCTTTGAACAATTCATCAAGATCGAAATCACCAAAATCACTAGTAGTAGCATGAAAGTCAACATGGGATGAAATCTCAATGTGATCATGAGGAGAAGAGGTATCAATACAAAGCTCGTCACATGGTTCATTGGAAACACCCTCGAGCTCTCTTTGGATTGGGATAAGGTTCTCAACACTAGAAGAGGTTAATTCATCCAAATCGGTATTTGTATTAGTGCTAAGAGGCTCGTTCCCCATGGTTAAAGAGTCGGTGGGTTCCACATGAGGTAAAGGTGATGAAGGTGTGTCATCATTAAATGTCATACAAATTGGAGGATCGTCATCATCGTCATATAAGCATTGTTTAAGCAAACGAGCACGATTAGCAAAAAATCGTTCTTCTTCCTCTTTTTTATCAATCTTAATGAGTAAATCATCTAAATAGTTTTTTAGGAACCGAGAGGAATCGTTCACCGATTCACTATACATATCACCAAATTTCTTATTATTAAACCGCTTGTTCCTTACATCATCCTCAAGAGACTTAATTTCCTCCCTTAACCACCGAGTTTCTACTTTCATTTCCTCGAGGCTCATCTCCTTCATACGTTTAAGAGCCTTTAAAATATATCTATTGTTTCTTCCTCGTTGCTCGAATATAAAAGAAAGCTCATTGAGATCACTAAGAGCATAAGAAGGCGGATCCCTTGGTCGACAATCATAACCATAATGGGGTTCTTTTCCACAAAACTCACATGAATAAGTCGAAGAATAGGGTGGAGGTGGATTTCTATAATTAGGTGGATTATAGGTTTGAAACGAGTCTTGATTATGAAAGTTCTCATGATTGTAACTTTGAAAATTTCCTTCATTTTGAAAACCCTCATAATGTGAAAATCCTTGATTTTGAAAAGTATCTTGATTATAGCATTGAAAATTATCAATAGTTTGAAAACCCGCATGATTGGAAAATCCTTGGTTTTGGTATGGCTCATTAAAGGTTTGATCATGAAATGATGGTGGAGGTTGTGATGAAAAACCAGAATATCCCATATAGTCATTACAAGTATAGTCCATTTGAAGGTTAGGTCTAAAATTAGGGTTCTCGGTTCCGTTGTAAGAATATCCCTCCCCATAATAGCCATTGTTTTGATCACATAAATAAGTATCATGTGGACCTCCACAAGTCGAACAAGTCGAATAATTAGCGTTGGTGGATCGTTGTTGCAAAATCTCCAACATGGAACGAGTATCCATGTTTAACAAGGTGGCCGAATGTATATACAAGTGTAATGACGTTCAAAAGATTCATCGGGGAAGGAAGTAATACACCAAAGGTGGTATGTTTACACGTGTGCGAGTACACGTGTAAGTAAATACGAGGAATGAGGGAGTAGCCCTCGGTCGACTTTTGAGAGAGAAGAGATTATCTCCCTCGAGGTTCGATATGAAATATCCACAAGAAAGTATAATATATATAATTACTACTTGGGTGCAAGACCCCCAATAAAGCCTTCCTTCTTAGAATACGCACTAGTGAACGGGGGGTTAGGTGGCGCGAAGCACTTAAGTACCTATTGACCCTTAGATGGCATTTTATAGCACATCGCCTTTCTTTTCACTTTGTAGTTTGTATTCTTCGAATTATTGCCTATTGGAAGTATTTATCTATTCTTGCTTAATTAAATTGGATCGATACGCGTGTCAAGGACCGGAACGCCCCTCAACACGGTGTATTGCCTCGGCAATACTTATGGAAGATATGTGTATTGGTTGTTCGTATATGTATACGTATTTACATATAATAATATAGAGAAAATATTTTTGTATTTATTTGATTTTTTTTTTGAAAAATACTATATGTACGTAAAAACGATGAAAACGATATAATATATATTTTTGGGTGTAATCTTTTAGGAAAAAGATTACTTTTTGTATTTTTTATTTTTTTGGTTCAATTCTTTAGGAAAAGAATTGATTTTTGTGATTTTTTATTTTTTTTTGTATTTTTATCTTTTTGATTTTTTTTATGTTTTTGATTATAATACGTAAAAATAACGTTCACAAAGTGAACGGATCCCAAAATCCAATCGTCTCACTCGAAACCGTTAATCTTCACGAAAAGAACCGGCAGCGGCGCCATTTAATCTCTCATTTTCTAGTTCGTTCGTTTTTCTCGACTCAATCCGAATTGATATAACAATTTTAAGCTCGACTTATTGTTTTTGGTTGTAAGATCTTTTCTTGGTATTTATGTCTAATTGGCACAAAGCAATTAAAAAAAATGTAAAATATTATACTATCTACATATACGTACTAGACTACAAACACATTGCATGTAAAACATTTAAATGCATAAAATGAAAAATGTAAAATACCAATTTATACTACAAATGCTAAATTCCAAAATTCAAAATTTTAATATTGCAATGTAATTTTGTAAGGACTAAATTGAAAATTGTTCATTGTGTAAAGAAATTGAAATTCTATTAAACGTAATGCAAAGCCCAAAAGGAAACTAGAAAGCCCAAATACCTATTCTACAAACTCAATAACGGAAACAAGTAAAATTAATAAAGGCAAGAGTCTCCTAAAAGAAAAAGGTCAAGCTGTTAAAATTGACTTTCAATAAAAAAAAACTAAAGTATGACGTGACAGAATACAGTGTGGGTCAATTAAATTGTACTACTCCTAAACCAATCACACAATTGCTATTCCTAAATCACACTAGAAAATCAGTCACAGTTCTGCCAAAATATTTATTCCTACAATCTTAATTCCTACAGCTAACTAAACCTCAACTAACTGCAATCTTTATTCCTACAGCTAGAATTCATCATACAGTTTGAACAAAGAAATTAAAATCCTATTACTATACTCAGTACCTATTCTTCAATTGCAATAAAATATTCCTATCATGCTAAACCTTTTATCACTGATCTAAGCACCTAAACAAAATATCAGCAATCCAATCCTCCTTACACCAAACTCCACAAAAATGAACTAAAATCAGACAAGAATGGGACCAGTAATGAGCACTTTGAGATCGAAATTTCACTAATAACAGTCTAGACTATTGATGTGTAGAAATTTAATACGTGTAAATGCAGAATGAAATCACTACATTATTCCACAAATGATGCAAATAAAAACTCACAATATCTACTGAGATGAACTATTTAATAACAAAAATACATGAAATCAGTCAATGAACAAAAGCAGCTAATCAAAAATCTATGCAACATTCATTCCATTAACAAACTAGCAGATTGAACTAGCTAATTGCCGAAAGTAAAATCGCGCTTAACCTGTTTCTTCCAGGCCTGTCCTTTGATGGCGAAGCGGAGCGCTGAGGTCGCTTAAATCTGTTACAACTCAAACGTCTTCTTTCGCCTGTTCTGATGAACAGTAACTTTTGAACAAAATCAAACAAAAACCTGCAAAATCAAAACGAAACAGGATACCAAAATATATGCTATTTATTTTTTTTCTTTATCTTCGTTAAAACAAGAGCAGATTATCACTTTTTAATTGTGAACAGCTTATCACAACATGCGTCTTAATACCTATCTGCTATTGAACCGAACAAACTTAATGACAAAATTGATTAAAACTGACTAAAAGAATCAGTAACTAATCAGTTTCTTAACAGATTTAACAAGATTGATTAACAAGATTAACAAGATTTAATTCTGAAAATTCCTATCTAAACTGAAAACGAAATTTAATACAGAATTCCTCTCAAAAACTGATCTAAAATCATAAAACTAATCATCTCGTAACAAATCTAACTTTTTATCAAACTACTACTCTCGGGTGAACAGTAACAGTAACGAACATGTTTAGCTTCTCAAATCTTATTCAGTAACAGTAAGAAAAGAACAGAAATTCAGAGAGGATTAAGAAAGCTTTGAAGAAAAAGTAGATTCATTAATGGTGAAACGAATATTTGGTTACAACTGAAAATTAACTAATCTCAACTGATTTCTAAACAAACTTCTAACTGAAAGATTAACTGAAAATCAATAAGCTTTTTGAGAGAAAAAATAGAATTAACTATCTAACCTAACTACTAGGTGTTTCTACTCCTAAGCTAATCGTCTCAAATGAGGGCCATCGTCTTCTATTTATAGGCGCCGAGAGAGGAGAGGTGACGTGTTTCTTCCAATCAGGAATGGACACGTGTAAAATACGATGATTAGCTCATTCTTCATCTTCATCCCATTTGGGGGTTTCTTCGTTTCTGAGTCTTGATCTAATTAAATCATATCATCATATAGAGGAGATGATGATGATGATTTTTCCTTCTTTGATTCTTTCCTGAAAACCTCTTGATCTTTCTTGCTTTGCGTTTGCAGGTGCGATGGTGGAAAGAGATAAAAAGTCGGTTTCTTTCTCTCTCTTCTTTGAGAAGATGAAGGAGACGTTTGTGTTTGTGTGTTGACCGAGTTTGGTCAAATGACCAAGTAAATAAAAAAAACTTTTCATTTAATTTCTTTTTGGTCCTTTATCTTGTCTCCTTTATCCAAATGTATATAAACTTTTAAGCACATTTTCCTTTCATCCTCATCTTTATAGAAAGTTACAAGCTAAGCCCTCCTTCTTTGAAATATTGACAAGTAAGGTCCTTGAAAGCTCTTTCGTCTTTTTCTTCGTCTTTTCCTTCAAATAAATCCTTGAAAACGCGTCTTTGCTCCAAAATGCATCTTTTTTACCTGAAACACACAAAACACAAATACACGCGTAATTCTGATATTTTAAAGTTAAATATTATGTATTTGACAGTGTTTTGAGTGGTTTTTGGATCATTATTGATGAGTGTTTTCACACTTATCATAAATCTTGTATTTTTGGATCTTAATCTTCTTAATTAATTCAAGCTTATTATAAATTCTCATTCTTCCTTTCTTAATCTTGTGGTGGATTTGATTAATCATGTAGTTGGTTTAATCCTATTGATTAATTGATTGTTTTGCCTATTAGATCGTGCTTACTGATTTGGTGTTCTTGATGTTTTAGCTTATTGCACTTTTTGATTAATTAGTGTTTGGTTAGTTTTTAATTAAATTGATTTGGTAGATTAATAGTTTTAATTAAAGTTTAATTAAAATATTTTGATTATTTTATGTTTTTATAGTTTTTAATTCGTGGCTTATTTAGTTTTTATTAAAATCAATTTGGATTTAGTTTTGGTTAAGTGCTTATTTGGATTTTGCTTATTTTTAGCTTATTTTGATTATAACTGTTACTCTCATATGCGTATTAGCTATCTTCGGAAAAGGGTTTTATAATTACGAAGATAACACTTTATTCCGAAAATCTTTTATCCGAAAAAGCTCTTTATCCGAAATTTGTTTTATCCGAATTTATTTCTTTTTTCGAAAATAAGCAAAATTCCGAAGATACCATGTTATTCCGAAAATCAGCTTAATTCCAAAATACTCATTTATCCGAATTAGGTCATTTTTCCAAAATTAAGCCACTTATCCGAATTAATTGCAATTATCCGAAATTCATGGTTTTTTCTGAAAATCTAAGTTTCACCGAAAATACTTATTTATTTGAAAAAGGTTGTTTTTCCGAAAATACTACATTTATCCAAAAACTTTGATTATTCCGAAAATAGTACTTTATTCCGAATATTTCATTATTCCGAAAATAAACAATTGTTCCGAAGATCTTTGTTTATCCGAATTAGGCAGTTATTCCGAGAATAGCACTTCTTCCGAAGATTCCTATTTTTTTCCGAAAACAAGTCCTCATTCCGATTATCCAACTTTATCCGAAGAAAGCCATTTTTATCCGAATTTATCATGTTTCTCCGAAAATAGGGCATTATTCCGAATAAAATATGTTTATCCAAAGATCAAGTTTATTCTGAATTTGTTGATTTTTCCAAAGATCAGTTTACACGGCTATCAAGGTTAGATTTCTTGTTTATTTTATATATTTAGCTTTTAATTTACTAGTAGAAATAGATAACCAAAAGCTCCCCCTTTTAGTTACCAAAAAGGAAAATTCCACCTTAAACCGTGATCAATTCGATTAGATACCGAGAACGAACGAGTACACATATCACAAAGGAACCATATTAAAATGGTGCCGCTGTCGGGGAACATTTCAAAATTTATAACAAGAGACCTATTGGTTGCACTCCATATCGTCTTGTGTACGGAAAGGCACCACCTCCCCATTGAGTTGGAGAATAAGGCTTATTGGGCCTTGAAATGGGCTAATTTTGATATCAACAAAGCCGGTGATCTTAGAAAAATCCAACTCAATGAGCTTAATGTACTGAGGAATGAGGCTTATGAGAATTCATTGATCTATAAGGAGAAGACCAAACTCATTCATGATTCCAAAATTAAGAACCGAGAGTTTTACATAGGTGATCAAGTTTTACTCTTTATCTCTCGGTTGAAAATATTTTCGGGCAAGCTTAATAGCCGTTGGTCCGGTCCATTCACCATCGCTAAAATCTTCCCTTATGGCACCATTGAGTTATCGCAACCAAATGGGCCAAACTATAAGGTGAATGGCCAACGTGTTAAGTTGTACTTTGGTGAGGACATCTATCATGAGATGATTCCATCCCTCACCACGTTTCCCTTGAATTAGTTCTGGGTTGAGTCAGGCTCGTGACTCGGTTAACAAAGACAAGCGCTTCTCGAGAGGCAACCAGATGATCTATCCTTTACCCGTTTTCATAATAAGTGTAAGGGGAGCTACATAGGTGTTTGTTGTCTTGTTTCTTATGATGTACAGGGATTAAAGTTTTCAAATATCACTTTTGACGATATTTGACGACCCGTGATCCCGTGTTCCCGTCTTCCCGGTTCTATCCTAAAATTTTGTGATTCAATATTTCATATCTTATATGTTGACATTGCAATCACTATAGTCGTCTCTTCCTTAGCAAGATTTAAACAAAGTTCACAATTTCCTAGTGTAGTGGAGTTTACTCCCACATGCTTAAACATTGAGGACAATGTTTATATCAACTGTAGGGGGACTTCTATCGAAGTTAAGTGGGCTTTTCCATGTATGTCCTCATTTTAACCGGAAAATTTAATTTTTTCGACATTTTTCAAATTTTTTTTATCTAATTTGGCCTAGTAATATTTTTCATTTATTCTCTTTTATGTATGTTCTTTCCTTTTGTTATCGCATCGTATGTATATATTTCATTTCAAGAATAAAGTTAAAAAAAAAATGAATAAAATGGTTTTAATGAGTTTAGATATCTTTGATATATTAGGCCTGTCATGAATCTTTTGACTCTAACCGAGTCTACTTATCCAAGTTTACTCTAGCTTGTATCCTTAACTTGTTTAAGTCATGTTTTGCTAGGCTTTTATATAGGGAACTTTAAAACGCGAAAGTCTTAACTCTTACGGGTTAAGAACAAGAACTTTTCACAAGTTCCTATAATTGATCCTAGAAAGTCAGTTATCAAGGGAACTTTAAAATGCTATTCTAAACTTGAAAAAGTTTAAGAAATTGCAAGATCCTATAGATGACTTGAAAACCTAAAACTTTTATTTAATAGGCTAAGCATCCACAAATCTCATTCTTTGAGATTTTAAATTGTGGAGAACGAGAGATGATAGAGTCAATTATAAGTTTGGTATTCTTTCATGAATTTAGGTGAGTTAATTATGAGCTTTTTCTCTCGCTTGTTAATAAATATAATTGCAATAAGTAAGGTTGTACGATTTGAAAAATTACTTAGCTTCTAGCACAAGATTGTTTAAAAGTTGCTCGATATTAATTAGAGTTCACAGCCAAGGCATAACTCATTGAAGCGGGATGAGAAGATTGGCGAGTCCGAAAAGGCCCTAACAAGGCATGAGGGCTACATTTTGTTGCTAAAGATCCAAAGTGATGTGAAGAATCATTTATCATAAATCAAAATGAAGGATCGAGACACACGACGAAAAGCAAATACTACCCTAAAGATCATGGAGAAGTCTATGCGAAAAGACCCTAACAAGGTATGAGGATAAATAGATCCAAGTCCTAAAATGAGGTGGATCGTTGTATATCAAAATCCAAAATATAGATTGGATAAAAATGAAGAAGTCGTGGTCCAAGTATGAAGAATCTCTCAAAAACTTCAAGTGAAGAAATTCCTATTATGAAGAGAAGACTATTATTTCATGAACGTCTCTCAAGATTCGAAGTATGAAGTCAATGCCAAATATCGGTCCGTGAAAGCTCTCAAATCGTGAAGCCAGATGTGACAACCCAAACCCGAGGTCATTTATTTAATATTATATAATATTATTTTTACAAATAATTTTGAAATTTTTGATGAGTTGAATGAAATGACGATTGATGGTTTTATTTAAAACCGACGTTGGAGGTCTTATTTTTATCTTTTTACTAATAGCGAGGATTATTAGTGACCACGATATCGACGGATGCCCGAGATTTTATGTTTAATCAATTGTTGTCTCGATGTTTATATTTTTGACGTTTTTATTTTAAGTTTGTATTAAGTCGAGTCGAGAGTCGATATTATTATTTTTGAGGTACGTTTTAAATTTTTAAAAGTATCTTTATGAAACCCGAGCCTCGTAAATATTTTGAAAAATGACTAATAGTTATTTCCCGCTTTTTAGCTAACTATTTATATTTATAGCCACAACTATTGCTAAATTGCAACTTGGTCCCTACCCCACTATATATAAAGCTTAAACAAACACACACTTCCATTTTCTTCACTTCAAAAATTTCATCTTCTCTCTCTTTCTCTCCATTTTTGCCGAAACCCACCACCACCACACAAACACATACAAATTTAATTTTATCTCAAGTTTGAGGTTGAATCCAACTAAACCAAGCATAGACCCACTCTTATAATTGCATAATGATCATTTTGGTGTAAGAAATCCTTACATGCAAGCACATTTTTTTTTCTTTTTCTTGATGTTTGTAGGTAGGAGCTATGATCATGCATGGCATTTTCATGATGATCCATGGTGATTCTTGCTAGAAGATGTTGTTAAAACTTCATTTTGATCTTAAGATTTTTATTTTGATTATGATTTTGATGTTATGGTTGATGTATGATGATATTAGGGTATAGAAATGACCATTTCTATGGTTAGTTTTTATCAAAAAGTTGATTTTGTGCAAGATTTTTATAGTCATTTTATAACAGTAAGTAAAGTGTAAAATTCGAACTTTTATATTTTGAAAATGTCTTAACTTGTAGCCTAGGGTTGTAGATAATTTTCTTAGCTTCAATTTGATATAAGGTAGAGCTTCTAGCTCCAAACGAGCGCGAAGTTATGATGTTTTGAATGATCGTGTACCGGGAGACGAGTATCGGCACTACAAGTAGTTGTTGTCGATATTTGGATCGAATCTCGGAGACTCTAAATGGATGTTTTGAAAAATGTAACCTACTGATAATGAGGTGTTTATTTTATAGGTTGATTTTACTTTAAAACCCGAGTGTCGGTTTTCTAAACGGAGTCGTTTAAATAAGTTAAAATGGTTGTATGAAAAATTAACGTAAATCTGTCCGGATTTTATAGTTTGAAAATGAGTTGGGTAAAGTGCTTTAAAAGTAATTTCATTTGATAAAATTGTAAGAGGACTTTCTATATATAGTAAGTTAGTTTATCGAGTCGTTTCATAAACGCTTGACAAGTTTAAAAGGGGTAAAATAAGCTAGTACATGTAGTATGTACCGGCGGACTTTGTAAAAAGTGTAAAATGGTTAAGTAAATGTGTAGTAATGTATAATGAAGTTATTTATATCGTTTTCTCTCGAGTTTATCGTGACTTTATGAGTTTGAGTTTGATGTTATTATGTATGATTTATTCTTCAAGTTTATTATTGATGAACACGCCTTATTTGATAGGTTGCGGTTTTTGTGTTTATCGGGCATCAACTATCGTCGAAGATCGTCTTACTACTGCTATTACTCCAGGTGAGTCTATAGCCTCGCTTTTGTAATTGTTTTGAATAATTTTAAAACCCGCGAGGGGGATACATGCTATTTGAAAGTAAAATGAAAACAAGTCATGATTGATTGTTTGGACCCGAATGTTGCTTTATTGCCCTTGTTGTTTGAATTGTATAAGTACCCTATTTGCAAAAGACCCTAAATTCATGAGCCGTTAACTATCTTCTGACTTGATGTTGTGAGTTGGGAATAGCCGCTTATTCTAATAGTAGTACTATTGGGCTGACGACCCTATCCGAGACCAGGGCCTTACGCTGAGTAACCCGCTAGGAAGGATAATTTTACGAGAATGAGAATTGGTATCCTTGCAAATGATACCCTAGTTGGGGCACTGGAATTTCATCTAGTCATGCCGGCTTTAGGCGTGGGTGACTAAGTTAAGGGGTCGGTGTCATGAGCTTAATACAATTCAGTAGTTGTTGATATATACCAGTATGCCTGACTAATAGATTGTATGCGCACAATTCTATTAAATGATCTTGATTGATTTTTCTCTTGTGTTCAAATGTTGATTTGGAAAACCTATAGACTCGCGCAACCGTTGTGTTGATGATTTTAAGCATGTATTTCAGGTATTGAAGATGATGAATTGCGGAGCTTGCTGGAGAAGGATTGCGGGTTTGCTTTTGTGGTGATTGGTCTAAAACGGATTTCTTTCCCCTTTGTCATAAAAAAAAATAATGTACGGTCGGGTACTTTGGTAAAGTGTTTGTGAATTTGATAAAGTCTTTGGGGGACCTAAATATTACTCTGATATTTCTAAAATTGTTTTACTTGGGATTGAATGTTTTAGACATTGGTTAAATTATATTCTTTTATATTTCAAATTTATCATTTTGAGTTTGTTCAAAATATCTTGTGTAATAATGTTTGTATTTAGCACCCAATTGTGTATTTCCGCTGCGCAATGTAATTTTGGGGGTGTTAAAGATTGGTAATCAGAGCTTTTTAGTTATAGCGAATTAGGTCGATTTTTGAGAAATGTCCTAAACTATAACTTTGGTGTCGAAAATATTTTACAAAAGCAACACAACTTCTCCGCAAGGCTCCGGTAAGATTATTGTTTTGTATTCTTTTATAATTGATGTATCCCTTAAAAATTGAAATGATTTCTACAGTATTTACTAAGTAAATACTATGATGATACATAATGATGTATTGATGATGTATTGATGTTGTTGAAAGTACGTTGAGTACTTATTATCGTAATTTTCTTTATGTAATGAATATGTATATAATTTTAAATAATGACCTTATATACTACCGAGGGTCTAGCACAGTAGACCAGATGTTGAACGATTTTACAACTGATTTCTTGCGACTTATATCGGGTATGAGGAAGTTTGATTAGTTGATGTATGATAGATATGTGGTTGAATTGGTGTGATTAGAAGGTTGATGTGAAAGAAAAGTGGTTTTAAAAGTTTGTATTTGGTATGTGGAGAATTGAGTTTGTTAGGACTTGGAAGATGGATGAGATTGCTAGTCTTGGGTCGATTGTGATGAATCGGTGTGTTTGAATTGAATGATTTAAAGAGAAGTTTGTAAATTTTGAAAGGATAAGTGAGTGGGAGTCTCATGTGAGATTGATTCTGAGTAGAGTTTGGAAGTTTAGGAATGTTGAAAGTCGTATTGAGACTTGCATTGTGATTGATCTGCTGTGTATGAATGACTATTTAGATTTTGAGAATGAGTTGCCATCAGGTTATGGATTTGACCTTGAGGTGTGAAAAGGGAAACAGACGAGTGTGATGAAGCTGACAACAATGTTAAGGATGATGAGGAGCTGCTGTCTAAAGAACAAATCGTTTGATGGATTTCTTTGTATCTCTTTTTCTTGTGTGATCGGACTTCTTTAAACCCTTGTGTCGTAGCATTATGATGGAACTTATTATCTTTAAAGTTTGTTCGGTAGATGATTGTAGTGACAGACAGTGCCACTATCCTGTTGAATCCTCGACGCAATCTGAATTACCCTCATGATCTATAATGTGCCTTTGTTGACTCTTTTGAGTTTTGGTTGATGAACCATTGTAGTTTGTGTTATTCGTGCATGTAGTATCCATGACACATCCTGATAAAGAATTCCTTCTTTATTCTTGACATGTATACTTAACATGTTTCTTTCTTCCGTGATAATGGAAGAAGGAGTAGGGGAATCATATTTCTGTCATTAGTAGATCGCTACGTGACTAAGTTTCTTGAAATATGTTGCCAAAACTAACGACTGCTACTATGAACACTTTGAACGAACAAGTTATTGCTAGAGCTTTTGGAGCTGATCGTGCTTCCAGGAATCAAGATACTGGGGTTAGTTGTGCTGGAGATAATGGTGTTGCAGTAGATGTTGCTGAGAAAAATGATGATGCTGCTGAGAATAATGATGATGCTGCTAAGAATAATGATGATGTTGTTGAAATTAATGGCGATGCTGTTAAAGATAATGAGGATGCTGCTGATCCAGATGATAGTGTTATTGCTGTTCTGCAAGTTCAAGAGAATGTACTTATGTTAGTTTTCACAAGTGTGGTTCTGTGCAGTTTTGTGGTATTAGAGGTGCATTAGAATTGCATAGTTGGATTGATAAGATAGAGAGTACTTTGAGATTATTGGGTATTCAGAAACTAATAAGGTGAAATATGATGCTGTTATATTTCAGGATGGTACACTAAGATGGTGGAATACCAAGTGACTACTTTAGGATTGGTTGTGACTAATAGTAAGGTATGGACCGTGATGAAAGGACTATTGACTGCTAGGTTTTGTCCTAAGAAGGAACTAGGACAGTAGGAATCCGAATTGAGATAATTAGTACTAAGGGACGATGATATTACTGCTTACTGGGAAATATTCTGAGCTATATTTGCTATGTCCTAATACTTTTGTGAATGACCGTAAAACAACGAAGCAGTACATTAGGGGATTGTCAAGTAATACCAAGAGTGAGATTATTTCTTCTTAACCTGAATCTTTAGATGAAGCTGTTCAGAGGACGTTTGATTTAATGGACGTGAAAGTGTAAGTTAGGAAAGATAGCATTGTTGAAATAATAAGAGATAGTGGGAATCTGCTCAGTCTACCCCGAATCAAGGTCAGAATTGTAACGATTACAGTAATAACAATAACCAAAGACAGAACCGAAATCAGTATTTAAACCATGGAAGGAATGATGGAAATTCGTGCTGCCACGTTGGCTGGAAGTAGCCAGATAAATCTCAAGTGTGTTTGTTGTACTCTATACATGTAGGTGATTTTACACAATTGCGACTAAAGTTAGGAAAACCTGGTCATAAAGCTGCTAAGTGCAGAACAAGAGGATTAGTCATTGGAATTAGTAACCATGGAGTAGTGATATGATTTAGTCGTGGCAAGAAAGGACACAGACAAAGGAATTGTCCAAGGAAAGGAAATTGACAAGATGGGAATGCTGCTGCCCAAGATTACATTTGAATGATGCTGACAAACCTTAAGGTCTGAACGTTGTAAATGGTATATTCTTACTTGAGATTCTTTATGTCAATATGTTGTTGGATATCAGATCGGGTAGAAACTTTAGAAATGTAAAGATTTAGTTTTTTTATCAATGGAGAGTCAATAAGATTGACAATTAACTATGATGTAGAGTTAACCGATAGAAAGGTTTCTAGTGTTAGTTTTACACTGAGAGTGTGTTCCTTGAATTTAGGAAAGTAGGTGTTTAGTATCGACTTGATGCTCAAAGAGTTGGAATCTTTGGATGTGGATTATTGGTGTGAATTGGTTAGTGGTGCGAAGTGTTGATGCTTGAGGTTGAACTAACCTTCACTATAAATTGATAGCTGCTGGCTTAGATTTTGCTGCGAAGCTGAGTGTTGACTATGAGGGGTGATGAGTGAATTTTTTGGTTTGAGAAGTATCTTGTTTGGAAACAAGGAAGTATGTGGAAGAGGAATGTGATGTATTCCTAGCTCACGTAATTAGTGATAGAGTGGTTGAGGAGAAGTGGAGAGATCTGTTAATGGCTCGAGAGTAATCTAGAGTTTTCCTGAAGTTTTGTAGTGTTGCTGCCGCATTATGAAATGGAGGTCGTGTCGATTGAGTGTTGTAAGCAATATGTGTAGTGCTTCTGCGTTTCGTTGTGTAGTGCTGCTGCGTTCTGTTGAGTAGTATTTGTATGCCTTATCATTTGGCACCGTCAGAATGGAATGAGTTATTCGGTCAACTGCGAGAAGTGATGGATAAGGGATGTATTAGATTAAGTTTCGTTACAGTGATGATAGCTTGTGTTGTTTGTCAAAGAAAGATGGATTGTTTCGGATGTGTATTGATTATCGAGAGTTTAACAATTGACAGCCAAGAATCGGTACTCATTACCGAGGATTGATGATTCGTGCGATCTTTGCAACTTGTTTATATCCAGTGTGTACTCAAGGATTGCTTTGAGTCCTGGTTATCATTAACTGAGAGTTAGAGAAGGAAGATATTCCTATAGTTGTTCTTTGTACTTGATGCAGGTACTTTAAGTAGTAAGTGATGTTTTTGGAATGGACGAACGTGTCTGCCGTATTAATGGACTAGGTGAATCATGTGTGTGAGTTGTATTAGGATGAGTTAGTCATTATATCTATTGAAGATATTTTATTTTATTCCAAGAGGAAAGGAGGAACATAAGTAACATATGAGGATAATTTTTGGGATGGTTGGAAAAGGAGAAACTGTATGTAAAGTTTCCTATGTGTGAATGTTGGTTAAAATAATTGCGTTTTAAGGAAGTTGTTAGACAACAAAGGTATTCGTGAAGATCTTACCAAGATTGAAACGATTAAGGATTGGTCGGTACCAACGACGCCGACGGAAATCTATTAAGTCCTTGGTTTAAGCTAGGAATAATCGGAGGTTTATCGAAAGGTTTTCACTGATTGTTAAACCATTGATTAAGCTGACTAAGAAGAATTGGGTGTGTGAGACCCACTTATACATCTAAATTGTAAGTTTCGAGATCTGATCCCCATCAGATGAGGAAGTTGTATTTTGAACACTGAAGGGTAAGTCGTGTTCTGCACCGATGTTGTCGTTGTTGAAAGGTTTTGAAGTATTTATAGCTTTTAGTTTGCTGTGATGTGTCTCATAAGGGTTATGTAGTTGTGGTGTTTGCTTTAATATGGTAGAAATATTACTTGTATGGAATCAAGTAAGTAATAATAAAGGATCATAAGAGTTACTCCATAATTAATTTCTTGGGATGATAAAGGAAATGAGTAGAGGATTACTTGTTATATGTTTTGAGTACCTAAATACGTTGATGGTTATGACCGTGAGTGATTATGACTACGAGATTCCCTACCATCCGGGAAAGGCGAATGTGGTAGCTAATGCACTTATCAGGAAGAAAAAGGGGAAAATCTTTTAAGATTTGAGTTTTGGTAATGACAAGAAGTGTGGGCTTGATAGCAAGGATATGAAATTTTAAGTTAGTGGTCTGATTTGAGAAGGATGTCAAGGTAAGTGATTTTGACATTTTGTAAACTTATGGAAAGGATTTTGTTGTAACGCCAAGTTAAGTATGGTATATTGAGCACTCCTAACATATCTAAGTTGAGAGAGTGAGACTTAGTGATGAAGGAATCTCACAAGTCAAGTAATCGATACGATTTGGTTTGGATAAAGATGAAAGTTGAGTTGAGTACTGTGTGTATATAGAGACTGATGGACATAATGAAAGGATTATTTGAATATCGAACGGTATACTTGTGCGTGTGTGATTGATTTAGGCCTTGTTGAAATTCTTATACGACAATGATTGTCATTCTAGTAATGAGGTTGTACTATTGATGGTGCATAAAGAACTTCAATTTGTGAAGGTTAAAGATAGTGAGTTATGGACATAAGATTAGTTTTTCGGTGTATTGCAGAAATGTAGGTTGAATTGAATGACTGAACCAGAAGTGATATTGGCAATATTGATAAGATTGTATGGGTTAAGGACCGTTTATTAGTAACAAGGAGTTGTTAGAAGAGTTATGTTGGCAATCGAAGGAAGTCGATGGAGTTTGAAATTGGGAAACGTGGTTATGCATAAGGTGTCGTTATGACGGGTGAAATTTGTTTTCAGAACAACAAGGAAAGAATTCAACTTGAAGATAAGTTGCTTTTCATAGAAAGAACTTTGAAGAGTTGGCAGAGCGCCGGGACGTCGCTCTCTTTTTAGGAGGGTAGGATGTGACAACCCAAACCCGAGGTCATTTATTTAATATTATATAATATTATTTTTATAAATAATTTTGAAATTTTTGATAAGTTGAATGAAATGACGATTGATGGTTTTATTTAAAACCGACGTTGGAGGTCTTATTTTTATCTTTTTCCTAATAGCGAGGATTATTAGTGACCACGATATCGACGGATGTCCGAGATTTTATGTTTAATCACTTGTTGTCTCGATGTTTATATTTTTGACGTTTTTATTTTAAGTTCGTATTAAGTCGAGTCGAGAGTCGATATTATTATTTTTGAGGTACGTTTTAAATTTTTAAAAGTATCTTTATGAAACACGAGCCTCGTAAATATTTTGAAAATTGACTAATAGTTATTTCCCGCTTTTTAGCTAACTATTTACATTTTTAGCCACAACTATTGCTAAATTTCAACTTTGGTCCCTACCCTACTATATATAAAGCTTAAACAAACACACACTTCCATTTTCTTCACTTCAAAAATTTCATCTTCTCTATCTTTCTCTCCATTTTTGCCGAAACCCACCACCACCACACAAACACATACAAATTTAATTTTATCTCAAGTTTGAGGTTGAATCCAACAAAACCAAGCATAGACCCACTCTTATAATTTCATAAGGATCATTTTGGTGTAAGAAATCCTTACATGCAAGCACTTTTTTTTTCTTTTTCTTGATGTTGGTAGGTAGGAGCTATGATCATGCATGGCATTTTCATGATGATCCATGGTGATTCTTGCTAGAAGATCTTGTTAAAACTTCATTTTGATCTTAATATTTTTATTTTGATTATGATTTTGATGTTATGGTTGATGTACGATGATATTAGGGTATAGAAATGACCATTTCTATGGTTGGTTTTTATCAAAAAGTTGATTTTGTACAAGATTTTTATAGTCATTTTATAACAGTAAGTAAAGTGTAAAATCCGAATTTTTATGTTTTGAAAATGGCTTAACTTATAGCCTAGGGTTGTAGATAATTTTCTTAGCTTCTATTTGATATAAGGTAGAGCTTCTAGCTCCAAACGAGCGCGAAGTTATGATGTTTTGAATGATCGTGTACTGGGAGACGAGTATCGGCACTACAAGTAGTTGTTGTCGATATTTGGATCGAATTTCGGGGACTCTAAATAGATCTTTTGAAAAATGTAACCTACTGATAATGAGGTGTTTATTTTATATTTTGAGTTTACTTTAAAACCCGAGTGTCGGTTTTGTAAACGGAGTCGTTTAAATAAGTTAAAATGGTTGTATGAAAAATTAACGTAAATCTGTCCGGATTTTATAGTTTGAAAATGAGTTGGGTAAAGTGCTTTAAAAGTAATTTCATTTGATAA
Organism: Glebionis coronaria; assembly: GCA_025667525.1. NCBI lineage: Eukaryota > Viridiplantae > Streptophyta > Magnoliopsida > Asterales > Asteraceae > Glebionis > Glebionis coronaria. Next base: position 472,314,111 of record CM046874.1, on the reverse strand, counting down.
ACTTGTAAGAGGGCTTTCTATATATTATAAGTTAGTTTATCGAGTCATTTCATAAACGGTTGACAAGTTTAAAAGGGGTAAAATAAGCTAGTACATATAGTATGTACCAGCGGACTTTGTAAAAAGTGTAAAATGGTTAAGTAAATGTGTAGTAAAGTATAATGAAGTTATTTATATCGTTTTCTCTCGAGTTTATCGTGACTTTATGAGTTTGAGTTTGATGTTATTATGTATGATTTATTCTTGAAGTTTATTATTGATGAACGCGCCTTATTGCATAGGTTGCGGTTTTTGTGTTTATCCGGCATCAACTATCGTCGAAGATCGTCTTACTACTGCTATTACTCCAGGTGAGTCTATAGCCTCGCTTTTGTAATTGTTTTGAATAATTTTAAAACCCGCGAGGGGGATACATGCTATTTGAAAGTAAAATGAACACAAGTCATGATTGATTGTTTGGACCCGAATGTTGCTTTATTTCCCTTGTTGTTTGAATTGTATAAGTACCCTATTTGCAAAAGACCCTAAATTCATGAGCCATTAACTATCTTCTGACTTGATGTTGTGAGTTGGGAATAGCCGCTTATTCTAATAATAGTACTATTGGGCTGACAACCCTATCCGAGACCAGGGCCTTACGCTGAGTAACCCGTTGGGAAGGATAATTTTACGAGAATGAGAATTGGTATCCTTGCAAATGATACCCTAGTAGGGGTACTGGAATTTCATCTATTCATGCCGGCTTTAGGCGTGGGTGACTAAGTTAAGGGGTCGGTGTCCTGAGCTTAATACAACTCAGTAGTTGTTGATATATACCAGAATGCCTGACTAATAGATTGTATGCGCACAATTCTATTAAATGATCTTGATTGATTTTTCTCTTGTGTTCAAATGTTGATTTGGAAAACCTATAGACTCGCTCAACCGTTGTGTTGATGATTTTAAGCATGTATTTCAGGTATTGAAGATGATGAATTGCGGAGCTTGCTGGAGAAGGATTGCGGGATTGCTTTTGTGGTGATTGGTCTAAAACGGATTTCTTTCCCTTTTGTCATAAAAAAATAATAATGTACGGTCGGGTACTTTGGTAAAGTGTTTGTGAATTTGATAAAGTCTTTGGGGGATAATACAGAGCTTTTAGCTAAGTATAAAATCTTATCGTCCGATCTCTTCGAATTGACTATTGGTAGAAAGTGTGACTCAATTGTTCTTGGTGGAATAAAAAATGGTTTGGTTGGTTATCTATTTTAAACTAATAGCAAATATGAAAATGTCGTTGAGTAAAATAAGAGCTTTAAAGGTTAAACTAGAATAACAAGTTAAAAATAAATGCTTGAATGCTTAAAGACAAGATTAGAAAAATACTTGAACACTTTATAAATCTAAATACTTGAAAACTTTGGAAAAACAAGAAATTAAACCATCGGAAACCCAAATCGGAACCTGATCGGAATGTATGGTCGGAATATAGGAAAACAAGTCTGATCGGAATGCATATAAGAAATACTGGTCGGAATAAGCCAAAACTTACTTCAATCGGAATATATTTAAAACCTACAATCGGAATACATGAAATTGAGTCAAATCAGAATGTTTAGCAAGACACCCAATCGGAATGTCAACAAATCCCCACAGTCAGAATAATAAAACCCCAATCCGATCAATTGATCGGAATACCAAGATGTGAGTCGGAATACTAACTACCTAATCAGATCATAGAGATCGGAATACAATAGGGCCAATCGGAATGCCAAATCGGAAAAGAGATTACCCTTTTCTGATTACCTTTTGATTCGAAAATAAGCTAAGTGATAAGCTAAGATGATAAGCTAACCCAAAACCTAACCAAACCAGTAACGAAATAAACAAATAAGCACAAATAACAACTTTTCCAACTTAAAATAAGAAATCTTTTAAATCAAACCATGAAAGAAGAAACTTTTTAAGAAAGCTAAATAAGCAAAAAATGCGAATAAGCCAATAAGCACAAGAATCTTATAGCTTAACCGTATGAAAGCTTATGTATGAATAAAAAGATTAACTTTTTAAGCACGAAAACATCAAGATCAACACGGATCAAATATATTTCGCACCAAAAGTTAACTAAAATCAAGAAAGGTAGAAAGAGATTAATGAACAAAAAGCTTAACTTGAACTTGATTAATGGAATCCAAATACAAAAAGTTTAAAACTTGAAAGAAAGAAAAGATGAAAACTTAGTGAGAGAAAGTTGAGAACTTTCTCTCTCTAAAAACTAGAAAAGAAAAATGAAAATGAAACTAACTACTAAAAACTAACCAACCCTCCTAATGTGTATTAGGAGGGTATTTATAGGGAAAATGGGAAGGTGTGCATGTGTTGCCTCTTCTTTCTTTCTTCTCGACTCAATTTAAATCCTTTGTCTTTCTCGACGTCGTCTCGGGATTTTCCGATGTATATTGAACTTGTCTTGTAATTTTCTTCTTCAATTAGACTTAAGTTCTTCGACTTCATTAAACTTCCGTCTTTAGACTTTTTCTTCGATAAATCTTCAGAATAGGCCTTGGACTTCCGTTCTTTTTGCACTCTTGATCTTTTGACTTCGTTTTTTCTCGTTTTCTTCGATAAAAGCCCGTGAAAGCCCCTTTTTTCTCCCTTTTTTATCATTTGGTCCTAAAACACAATAAAAACACAAACCACGCATAATTCTGACTTTTACGACATAAAATACACGTTTTGGTCATGTTATTATTGGAAATAAGTGGTAATAGGATAAGTGTTTTCACACTTATTAAATCCCCTACACTTGACCATTGCAATGCCCTCATGCAATGCATTAATTTTAAAGCACGATTTACATTCTTCATCATAAATAACCCACCTTGGCCTTTATTAAATACTAAACATTTTAGGAAAATAAGAAGATAGAAAACAAATAAAGAAATCAAAGACTTACATTGGTTTTAGGCGGCCATGAACGTTTTTCATCCTCAAGTTTCACGTTCCCCATACCAAGCTTAAAAACGAGATCATTGTTATTATAAGTTAGCAAACTAACATGAATTCATGTGGGCCAATTATTTACTTAGACTCCCTTATTCCTAGGTGTATCTCTTATATTTTATTTTTGTCTTGAATGATCACGAGGATGCATTGTTTGCCTTATTTCGATAGTTATTTAGGCCGAAAATAAAGTGAACGATTTAATCAATAGTTAGCTAAAGGACAAAATCTTTTAAAACTGCTTATCGGGACCTCATAAAGTTCATATCTTGGCATAACTCGCTTCACGATTTGAGACCTTTCTTGTACCGATATTTGGCAGCGACTTCATACTTCGAATCTTTGAGAGACGTTCTTGAAATAATGGTCTTCTCTTCATAATAGGAATTTCTTCACTTGAACTTTTTGAGAGATTCTTCATATTTGGACCACGACTTCTTCATTTTTCTCCAATCTTTATTTTGGACTTTGATATACAACGATCCGCCTCCTTTTAGGACTTGGATCTATTTATCCTCATACCTTGTTAGGGCCTTTTTGGATAGACTTCTCCATGATCTTTTGGGGAGTATTTGCTTTTCGTCGTGTGTCTCGATCCTTCATATTGATTTTTGATAAATAATTCTTCACATCACTTTTGGATCTTTAGCAACAAAATGTGGCCCTCATGCCTTGTTAGGACCTTTTCGGACTCGCCAATCTTCGCATCCCGCTTCAATAAGTTATGCCTTGGCTATGAACTCTAATTAATTCCAAGCAACTTTTAAACGATCTTGGGCTAGAAGCTAAGTAACTTTTCAAATCGTACAACCTTATTTATTGCAGATAAATTTATTAACAAGCTATGGGAGAATAGGCTCATAATTAACTCACATAAACTCACGAAAGAATATCAAACTTATAATTGACTCTATCATCTCTCGTCCTCCACAGTTTAAAATCTCAAGGAATGAGACTCGTGGATGCTTAGCCTATTAAATCAAAGTTTTGGGTTTTTGAGTCATCTATAGGATCTTGTGAATTCTTAGACTTTTTCAAGTTTAGAAATCGCATTTTAAAGTTCCCTTGATAAACGACTCTCTAGGATCAATTATAGGAACTTGCGAAAAGTTCTTGTTCTTAACCCGTGAGAGTTAAGACTTTCGCGTTTTAAAGCTCCCTATATAAAAGCATAGCAAAACTTGACTTAAACACGTTAAGGATACTAGCTAGAGTAAACTTAGATAAGTAAACTCGGGTTGAGTCAAAATGTTCACGACTAAGAAAAATTTAAAACCACTTTATTGAAAATTTATTCTAGCAAGGAAAGAAAATAATCATAACAAAGGAAAATAAAACTATACAACTAGGCCAAAATAGATTAAAAATTTTGAAAAATCAAATTTTCCGGTTAAAATGAGGACAAATGCAAGGAAAAGACCACTTACATCGATAGAAGTCCCCCTACACTTGATATAAACATTGTCCTCAATGTTTAAGCATGTGGGAGTAAACTCCCCTACACTTAGGACATTGTGCACTTTGTTTAAATCTTGCTAAGGAAAAGGCCACTAAAGTGAATTCAATGTGAACATATAAGATATGAAATATTGAATCACAAGAGTTTAGGATAGAACCGGGAAGATGGGAACACGGGATCGCGGTTCGTCAAATGTCATCAAGGGGTTCTTTGAAGTTTGAATCCCTGTAGAGAAAAGAAACAAGACAACAAACACATACGCGGCTCCCCCTACACTTTTTATGAAAACGATAAAGGATAGATCACGGGTTGCCTCCCGAGAAGCGCTTGTTTTTGTTCACCGAGTCACGAGCCTGACTCGACCCAAAATTAGTTCATGGGAAACGTGGTGAGGGATGAAATCATCTCATGAGAGATGTCCTCACCAAAGTACAGCTTCAAACGTTGGCCATTCACCTTGAAATTGGGCCCATTTGGCTGAGAAAGCTCAATGGTCCCATATGGAAAGACTTTGGCGATGGTGAATGGACCAGACCAGCGGCTCTTCAACATGCCCGAGAAGATCTTCAACCGAGAGTTAAAAAGTAAGACTTGATCACCAACGTGGAACTCTCGTTTCTTAATCCTTGCATCATGGATGATCTTGGTCTTCTCTTTGTAGATCAATGAGTTCTCGTAAGCTTCATTCCTCGGTTCATTAAGCTCGTTGAGTTGAATCTTGCGGAGATCACCGGCTTTGTTGATGTCGAAGTTAGCCCACTTCAAGGCCCAGTATGCCTTATGTTCCAGCTCGATGGGGAGTTTTCATGCTTTCCCGTACACAAGAGGATAAGGTGTACAACCGATCGGGGTCTTATAAGCAGTACGGAAAGCCCACAGAGCATCATCTAACTTATCGGCCCACGCGGCGCGATGCTCTCCCACAGTACGCTCCAGAATTCTCTTCAATCCACGGTTGGAAATCTCGGCTTGACCATTGGTTTGAGGATGATAAGCGGTGGAAAGACGATGATTAACACCATACTTAGCCATGACTCTTGCAAATTGATCATTGCAAAAATGAGTCCCGCGGTCACTAATTATAGCACGAGGAACACCGAATCGAGCAAAGAGTTGCTTCAAAAAGTTCACAACCACCCTCGCATCGTTCGTAGGGAGAGCCTTTGCTTCAACCCATTTAGAAACGTAGTCAACGGCAACGAGGATGTACTTGTTCCCTTTGGATGATGGAAATGGCCCCATAAAGTCGATGCCCCATACATCAAAGATTTCACATTCTTGTATGAAATTTTGAGGCATCTCATCTTTATATGTGATCTTGCCTTGTCTTTGGCAAGCATCACAATGTTTAACAATGTCGTGAGCGTCACGATAAATGGTGGGCCAATAAAATCTAGAGTCGAATACTTTCTTCGCGGTGTAATTAGGACCAAAGTGACCACCGGTGGGTCCTTTATGGCAAGCATCAAGGATTTATACCACTGCCGGCCCATCAACACATCGACGAATAATCAGATCAGCACATTGTTTGAAAAGTTAAGGGTCGTCCCAGAAATAATGTTCAATATCTTTAAATAACTTTTTCTTTTGTTGGGACGTGAGCCCTTCCTTGAGAATCCCACCCGCTAAGTAGTTTGCAATGTCCGCAAACCACGGGGTGTCATCGAGATTTGGATTGATAGACATTAAGGCCTCAAGGGTAAAAGAGTCATTGATCTCTTTGTTCGGATGATCCCCTTGATAAGGATCCTCAAGTCTACTGAGATGATCCGCGGCTAGGTTTTCAGCTCCCTTTTTGTCACGAATTTCAATGTTGAATTCTTGAAGGAGCAAAACCTAACGAAGAAGTCTTGGCTTAGAATCTTGCTTAGTCATCAAGTACTTCAACGCGGAATGATCGGTATACACGATGGTGGTAGAAAGGACAAGATAGGGGTGGCACTTTTCAAAAGCATACACTACAGCTAAAAGCTCTTTTTCGGTAGTGATATAATGCAATTGAGCCCCCGTCATTGTCTTGCTAGCATAGTAGATTGGTTGGAAGTGTTTGTTCACTCTTTGGCCCAAAACCGCTCCAATAGAAAAGTCGCTAGCATCACACATCAACTCAAAAGGTAGCTCCCAATTAGGGGTAACCAATACCGGTGCCTTAGTTAGCTTATCCTTAAGAAGATTGAAGGTATCAAGACACTCTTTGGAAAAGATGAAAGGGGTATCTTTTTCCAAGAGGTGGGTCATCGGGCGAGCGATTTTAGAAAAATCTTGAATGAATCGACGATAGAAGCCCGCATGACCGAGGAAACTTCTCACACCCTTCACGGTTGAAGGTGGAGGCAATTTTGCAATAACATCGACTTTAGTACGGTCCACTTCAAGACCGGCTTTGGAGATTTTGTGTCCTAGCACGATGCCCTCTTTTACCATGAAATGGCATTTTTCCCAATTTAGAACAAGGCGAGTGTCTTCACACCGCTTAAGCATACGTTCTAAATTGGAAAGGCAAGCAGAGAAAGAATCGCCATAAACCGAGAAATCATCCATGAAGACTTCCATAGTTTCTTCAACCATGTCATGGAAGATAGCCATCATACACCTTTGAAATGTCCCAGGAGCATTGCATAAGCCGAAAGGCATTCTTTTGTAGGCAAATGTTCCATAAGGACAAGTGAATGTGGTTTTCTCTTGGTCTTTGGGATCGATGGGAATTTGAAAATACCCGGAGAAACCATCCAAAAAGCAGTAATAGTCATTACCCGCTAGACGTTCAAGCATTTGGTCCATGAAAGGAAGGGGAAAATGATCCTTTCTCGTAGCATCATTGAGTTTGCGATAGTCTATACAAACTCTCCACCCTGTAACGAGACAAGTAGGAATCAACTCGTTGTTTTCATTGGGAACAACGGTGATTCTGCCCTTCTTAGGCACACAATGGACGGGACTAACCCATGGTGAATCCGAGATAGGATAGATCATTCCCGCATCAAGAAGTTTGATAACCTCTTTTTTTATTACGTCATGGATCTTAGGATTCACCCTTCTTTGGCTTTGAATAGTGGGTTTAAAGTCGTCCTCCATGAGAATTTTATGTGTGCAAAAGTGAGGATCAATTCCACGAATATCGGAGATTTTCCATGCAATAGCTTTCTTGTGATTCTTCAGCACGGCGATAAGTCGGGATTTTTCTTCTTCTTTCAGGTCCTTAGAGATGATGATCGGTAACTTCTTGTTGTCTTCAAGGAAAACGTACTCGAGATGAGACGGTAGGTCCTTAAGCTCTAGATCCGGAGAATTTTCGATGGACGGCGTAGACAACTTCGAATCATCGGTATAGATAGCCTTGGGAGACTGTGGAGAAATATGGTCCTCATTGAGAAGTTTCTCAATGGTACGAATGTCTTCATCCTGATCGGTGGGAGAATCATCATACTTAAGATCGAGAGGACCCAAGCTAGCTTCAAAATCATCCAAGTCACTTTCTCCAAAAGGAGTCAATGACGGAGCAATTGAGGCAACAGTCTCAACAATGGGTAGAGAAGAAGAACCACTTTTACAAGCGTCTTTGAAATGTTCTTCACAAGCCTCATCAAGAACATCAATGAAATTAACACTCTCGTTTTCCAAAGGCTGCTTAGAAAGTTTACCCATGTTGAAGACGATTTTATCGTCACTAACTCTCATGATTAATTCGCCAGCGGCTACATCAATGAGAGTGCGACCGGTTGATGAGACTGCTTTTATACAATTAAAATGCATTAAATATAATTAAAAATGCCAAATATATGCTCGTGTTTGTTGCTTGTGTATTTTAGGTATGAATATTGAGGAAATGAAAAAAAGATCACAAGAATCAATCAAAAACGAACACAGGAAGTGAAGCCGCACAATGAACCAAGCCCTAATCAAGAATTTCCAAAACAACCCTTGAAGAATTGAATAAATACAAGATTAGTCCCTCAATGTTTGAAGACTTGTCATTTTATACCCCTGTAAATCCTCAAAATTACTTGTGGGTCTCTAAAGTATCAAGTATGTACAAGTTAGTCCTTGGAGAATGAAGAAATTATAAAAGAAGTCCTTGTGAAAAGTTTGCAAAGTTGTTGTGCCAAAATTGACAAGCTGCCCAAAGTTGTTATAAAGGAATTGGAAGTTGTTGGCTATTATTTACAAGTTGAAGAAAGTGTGATACATGGGGGACCTTTTCTGCCCAGACAATCAAACACCACACCACCAATCAACCACTGCCACGTCACCCACCAGCCAATAGCATCCCACCACCTCACCACTCCCCCACACGTCACCCTCCACTCCTCAGTTTATATTAATAAAACTGAGTCAACCCCCAGTCAAACCCCACACATTTCCCTCTAAACACCCAGTATAATCTAATCCCTCCCCAAATCAGATTAAAACTTCCCATTAAACCCTAAAAATCACTAGGTCGAATTAAACCCTAATCAAAGGGGTTTAGTCTTTAAAACTCCAGAACCTTAATTAACCTTATACTAATCCAATCCCCACCCCTAAAATCTACCCAGACATACCCATGTGTCCTGTGGGACCCTCCCCTGCCCATCACTTTCTTCCCAAAACCCAAAAACCCGACCAAATGAACGATTCCTAGCAACTCCTTGGTCCCCAATGTTCTACCAACGGTTCAAGATCAAGATATCATGCTGGCATGTCAACATCCATCACAAGAATCCATTTTGACTGAAATTCAAAATTTCGTCCAATGGCAGTTTAGGAAATTTGTAGTTAGGGTTTTATGATTCTAGACTCTTCTATGACCCATTATATAAGGGCATATAGGGTTTTCATTTTAGTTCTTGTTCCAGTTTCTAGTAATTTTCTTGTAATTCCTTTTTATTAAATATAAAGTTGGTATTTTTATGAATATTGAAATATAATTCCTTTTATGATTTATAAAAGTTGGTGTTAAGGTTGTCTAGAATCTGAGTTCCATTTATCCACTTTGTTCTTGAAATTCCAAGGTTTTCAGAATTTCAGTTTTAAAAGTTTTGAGAAATTTTAGTTTCAAAAGATTTTCAAGATTTCCATAAGCTATAAGCTATAAGCTGACTTGCTCAATAAGTCAAACTTATAGCTTGTTAGCCTTTGAACAAGTCACTTTGTTTGGTTTCCTTATTCTTAGCAGATTCACAAGGGCTTTGTTCCTTTGAAGATTCATTGAAGTGCTTTGACTGTTAAGTCATCACTTGGCATCCCGCACATCAACAAGATCTGCACAAGCCCGAGCTTGTATGGAGGTGGCTTTTCAGCCATAGTGGTGCCTGGATGTGGGTCCCACAAGGTAAATCCCTTGGCTTGAACTCTCTTGTTCTTCAAATTTATGATTTATGTGATTTGGTGAATTTGCATGAAATTTGTCTAAATGTTAGTTTATATGTTTGTTCATGTTTGTTTTAGGTTTATATGCATGTTAGATTAAGTTATAATCAGTTTGGGTAGGATTTGATAGCTATTAGTTTGATAAATTGAGTTTCTGAAAATTAAGGGAGTGTTTGGGAATAGGGTTTAAACCAAGTTGGTGATAGATTTTGGTGTTCAATTCTACTCTTACACACTTTAATTGTTAGTTAAGGTTGTTATCATTAACAAGTTTTGGTTTTGATAGGGTTTTTAACAAGTTGGCTTGATAAATCTTGGGTAAAAATAGCATAAAAACAGTCAGTCCATTTTTCTGCTTGATTTTTGGTAAGATTTAATCACCATTGTTGCAAGATTGTTAGAAGATAGGCCCATCTAGGAGATTGACTAGCTTACATGTTACTTGGTTGAGTTGAGTGCAAGTTTTGGCCATTTAAAATTCGTTTTGGTGCCCATTAAATCAGTCACTGTTCATCAGATAGGTCAAAAGCTTAATCAGTCACTTATTTGCCTATTTGTGTGATTTTTATGTGTTGGATCTGGTTACTTTTTGCTATAATCTGACTCCCCACACTTCCATGAGTGTGGGGGTGCCCCATTGTCCAAAGAAAACCAAGCCACAAAGCTTTCCTAAGCTCAAAGGTCTACAGACCTTGTTTTTGCACTAACAGTGGGAACAAAGTTCCCCCTGCTAATACATTAGTTACCACTGCTACACTACTGGACAAAACAAAGTCACATGTCCCTTTCAGAAGTTTGATTTTTTGTCCCTAGTGACTTAAAATAGGAATTAGGCTTTCAAACTTTTTTCATTATTTTTCTTATTAAATTTAGGATTTTTCTGTTTAGCTAATTTTTCAGTTACTGTTCATCTTTTATTTTTTAGATTAAATAGTTATTTTAATTAACTTTTTAATTTATATATTTGTCTTTTAGTGACAAAAATTATTATTTTTCAGTTTCAAAAATTTTCATAGACTTAGAAAAATGTTTTAAGATTTTTAGTCTAAAAAGTTTTTACTGTTCACTTTTTATTTATTTTTTAGAATTAAATTTAGTTTAATTAGGGTTTAATTTCAAACTGTTTTGTCTTTTAGTGCAAAATTTTATATTTTTCAAACTATTTCATTTTTCTACTGTTCTTTAGTATAAATTAGGATTTTCAAAATTGTCCAATTATTTTTAGCATTATTTTATTATTTTTTATGATTATTTTAGTTTAAAAATAGTTTTAAGTGTTTTAAAAATAGAAAAATTGTTTTTAAAATTTAGGAAAAATACTTTTTAGTCTTTAAATAATATAAGTGAGTTGTTTGTTCAATAAAATAATATTTTGGACATTTTGTTAATTATATTTAATTTAGGGCTTTAATTACGATTTAAAATTGAATATTTAATTAATAAAAGGTTTTAAAATATTTTAGTTGGATTTTTATTCTTATTTATATTATTTTAGACTTATTTTTAGCCTTTTAATTAATTTTTAGGTCTAATTTTTTAATTTGGTGCTTTTTACGTTTTTACGTGAACGACCTTTTCGTCTTAGTGTAATCCGTCATCGTAACCGTCATTCTCTTCTTACCCCATTTCTATCTCTTTTCTTATAATCATATAATCACAAAAGTTAATCATTTCATTACACAACGCACTAGCCTCCTCGAGAATGAACTCACTTTAGGGTCATTTACACACGGTTTTCCTAAATCGTCGTGCTTACCCTATTTTACCTACCTTTTCCTAAAGAGGGGTAAAATCTCTACATCAATTTTGGCGCCGCTGCCGGGGAGGCGTGTTGTGTTTTGATTTGGAATTGTTGTTTTTATATACTAACCATAAATAGTGTTTGTATTAGTAGCACTCTACTAATACGTATTATCGGTTTTCGCTTTTTGTGTGAATACTATTACTATAGTGTATACGTAGAACAATAAATTCAAAAGTACTCCAAATACGTGAAAAATCACAACCTTGACTTGAGAGGTCATTATCCAATCATTGTATTCGAATCTCAAACGAAAGAAAAAGACAAAAATAGATAAATACTTTTGTGAAGCTCAACTTTGAAAATACAAACTATAGGTGGGTATAAGGCGGATATTATAAAATATATCCTAAGGAAAAAGGCTCTTAAGTGCTTCACGCCGCCTCGTTACCCCGCTTGCTTGTGAGTATTTGATTTTGAAAGCTAATCGAGGGTTTTGCCGCCCAAAGTATTATTAAGTATCATATATATTTTCTTGGTTTCATTGATTAAACCCTCTTGAACGTTTTGGTGTTCCACCAACGTTCTAAAGTCATCGAAGGCGTTCACTTCACGTGATCGTTTTCATTCCTTGAGGCTTCTTTAATCAAGAGATTTGATTAAGGAGGAGATTTGTAGATTATTGTCTACCTAATACAATTCCAAAATCCAAAAAAAGGTAAAAACAATCAAAAATCCAAAAAAAATTGAAAAAGTTAAAAACACCCAAAAGAATCTTCTTTGCTCATCCCTACGTTGTACGAGACGTTTATGCTTACTCGCAATCAAGCAAGACGTGCACGTAAACGAAGAAACAAAAAGGAGGCAACACCTACTCCTAATCTTTCTAGTGAAGAGACGCCAAGTGAGGAACCTATTGTAGAAGAAGAAGCTATCATGGCTAATCGTACTATGATGGAATTGCTTCAAGCACCCACCGAGGGTTTTGGAGAGGCCATTGTGATTCGCGCCATCCTTGCGGAGAACTTTGAGATCAAGACGGGTTTAATGTCTATGCTTCAAGCCAACAAGTTTCGCGGACACGGGAAAGACAACCCACATTATCACATTAGGCAATTTAATCGTCTCACCGCGACAAGCAAGTTTAAGGATGTACCACACGATGCCATTAAGATGATGTTGTTTCCATACTCGTTAGATGGACCCGCCAAGATATGGCTCGAGAAAGAACCCCCAAATTCGATTTTGACGTGGGGTGATCTCGTTTCTAAGTTTGTGAATCAATTTTTTCCACCATCTAAAACAACACATTTGAAAAACGAGATTTCACGATTTACACAAAGATCTAATGAAAGTTTTTCAATGGCTTGGGAAAGGTTTAATGAAATGTTACATGAATGTCCACACCATGATTTTTCCGAATTGCATCAAATTGTCACTTTTTATAATGGGCTTAATGATCATGAACGAGATTACTTAAATGCCACCGCGTGTGGTAATTTTTTGTGCAACGACCGAAGAGGCTTTGAAAATCATTGAGAATAGGTCTAAGGTTTATAGCCCTCGTAACACACCGAGTGTTACCAATTTGGGTTCGTCATCGTCTCGTAGCATTAATGCCTTGCAAGATGAAGCAAATGAGGAGAATCGGTTTTTCGATAGGTTTTCGACTCTTATGACTCATTGGAAAGCACAAGATGCTTTGAATTCCGCATCGGTTAAGGCGGTTGCAAAGAGTTGTATTTCGTGTGGTGGAGCTCATGATTTTTCCGAGTGCATTACCGCGGATGGTAACACTTCGAATGCTTATGTAGCCACGGGAACTTATAACCAAAACTATCAAGGTTCCCGCCAAAATCAAGCTCCACAAAATCAAAATGCTAACAACTATCGAAACAACAATCAAAGTGGTGCTTATCAAGGAAATCAATGTAACTACAACAACGGTAATTATCAAAGTGGAAATGGGCAAATTTCAAACCAAAACCAAAACCGTGATTTTCAAACTACCACTCAAGGTTTACAAAATGATCACACCAAAAATCTTCAAGGAGAATTTTTGAATTATGCTAAAGCAAACGATGCTAAGTTTGATAATATGCAACATGAAATGGTTAGCTTAAGATCCGAGTTGAAAAATGAGCTTAAAAACGAACTTGCTAATGAACTTAAGACTCATGCTAATAAAATGAAAGGAAATGTTCAACGCCTCCAACAAAATCAACAAAAAATGGAGCAAGGTCAACATGAGATTAAGAAAGAATTGTTAAAAGCGGATGCTAGGCAATCTAAGTTTGAAGATCGAATGGGAAAAATGTTTGAAGCTATCATGTGTAAACCTTCTTCTTCGGGTGGTCTTCCTAGTGATACCATCGTAAAACCGAAAGGAGAATTGAAGGTTATTACTACTCGTAGTGGTAAAACTTTCAAAGAACCCATTTCTCGTCCAAGTACTTCTATGGAGAAGGAAAAAGAGAAAGAACCCGAGGTGGTGGTAGAAAAGGAGCAAATTCCAAACCCACGAAGTACCGCTCAAACCACACCTACGGTTGAACCAATACCAATAGTGGAACCCGAGATTCCAAGGCCGTTTCCTATGCCCCAACCCACACCACCCTTACCTTACCCTTCAAGACGAAACAAGGAAAAGGTACAAGAACAAAATAATTATCAATTTGAACTTTTTATGAAAATGTTTCGTGACTTGCATTTTAATATAAGTTTTGCCGACGCCTTGGTCATGATGCCTCGATTTGCCGCAAACTTCAAAAGTATGTTGAATAACAAAGAGAAATTGCAAAAGTCGTCTAGTTGTTCTTCGGTGTTTCTTAGCCGCATACCTCAAAAAGTCGGTGATCCCGGCAAGTTTTTAATCCCATGTGCTATACAAGATATGGAGGAATCCTACGCCTTGGCCGATCTTGGTGCTAGTATTAATTTGATGCCTCTTGAGATTTTTAAGTCGCTCAATCTTCCCAATCTCACTCCTTCAGGAATGTCAATCGAGATGGCCGATCATTCTACGATTCTAGCTTGTGGAGTAGCCGAGGACGTCTTCGTGAAAGTTGGAAAGTTCTACTATCCCGTGGACTTTATCGTTGTTGACATTCCCATCGATCCTAAAGTTCCTCTAATTTTAGGTCGATCATTTTTGGATACCTCGAGAGCACTTATCGATGTGCATGCTAGGAAAATCACTCTTCGTTTCAATGAGAAAGAACTCGTCATTAATGCAACTCAAAACTCCACACTTTCTCATGTGTATTCTATCACGTCTTTGAACAATGTTAATCCCATCAAACACATTTGTAAACGGATTTCAGAAAGAGTTTTAGAAGTTGATGATAAAAACGATTTTCCGTCCCCCCCGCCGTGGAGGTTAAGAGTGTTAAGCCTACGATTCCAATCACGAATGATTCTTCGGATGATGAATATGTTGATCCCGATGGGGAAGTTTTCTTTGTTGACAAACGTTTTGAGAACTTACCGCCACCTAAACCAAAACGGTTTTCAAATGTGAGAATTTTTAGTGTGACTAACATTTCTTTAGAAACACCAAATATTTTTGATATACTTAAGTCGGGTTTTCATAAGGAGAGTTTAAAAGATGAAAAAGGGAAAGATTTTAAATTGGATTTAAAATATTTTTCTACAATGCTAACTCCGTCATCACCTCGTGTTTTGAGTGCTACAAGCTCGTCATCTCCTTTTGACGATGCTTTGTGTGGACTTAGTGTGGCGGAAGCCCCTTATTTTCCCTCCCCTTTCTCCACCGAGGACGAGATATTTGATCCTAGAATTGCTTATAAAGGGAAATCTCGGTCTTCCACTGATGCAATAAATGGAAAATATTTCTATTTGATTGGTGCGAGTCTACCTCGAGTAGCTCATGGTTTTTGTGACTTACCCATTGTCCCACCCTTCTATTTCTTCTCATCTATTTTCTTGAAACCCTTTGGGTTTGTGTTGACACTTGATGAAGTGGCGTTGATTTGTTTTTCCAATGAAAACGGGAACGCCATCTTCGATCCCGGTATTTTGCACCATCAAAGGACTTAGTCCTTAATACCGGTTGTTTTTTGGGCCTTGTTTATCATGTAAGCCCCACAAAAAATTGACCATACAAAGATTATCCCTAAATGATCACATTTATGGGGATTCGAGTCGAGCTTTTGACTCGGTTATCAAAAACAAGGTGCCTCGTGGGGGAAACCCATGCTTATCCATGTACATATTATTGCTTTCTAATTAGTTTAATGTGAGGGGATTTGTGCCCTTCCAACCTTTGTTCCGTGGTTGTTTGTGAATTGTGGTTTTTAGATCATGATCTTCACGATTGGAGCCTCTCGTGTTCGTTTTATGGGAGCACTCGATCGTTTGCTTTGAAGACTTTCTCAATAACCAAATGATATATCCTTTGATGTTCTAACCTTAGGTTTATAGCACACTTCATAAACGGCTTTAAATTTACCTGTTACACCCTTTCCATGCTAGATTAGGCATTCGACTACGTCTCTAGTATGGGGTGTTTGCACCACTAAACTCGAAACATTGAGGACAATGCTTAACTTTAGTATGGGGGGTGAATAGATACTTGCCTTGCCAAACCTTCACGCTTTCCAAAGTCTATCTTTTTGTTTATCGTTTTTGTTGCAAAATAAGGCTAAAAATGGCCAAATTTTAAAAAATTTCTCATGTTTTATAAGTGTTTGAAGACACGAATGTAGGTTTTCCGATGGCGAGAATAAGAGTAATTTTTGACTCGACCGGGCGTGTTGAGCACTTAGCTTTGATTCCTTAACTACACATTAGGCTAAGTCTCTTAAATGAGGACGAGAAATGATAGGGTTAATTATAAGTTACTATGCTAAACGTAGAGTACTCGTATTCTTTCAAAAACTCATGTGTTCTCGTTGTTTGGTTATTCTCCCTTCGCATGTAAATATTCTTTGCTTAATAAATATTGACTTAGCGGTTTAGTTGGGATTGTTGGGTTTCTAGCCTTTTCTAGTAGCTTCCGTGTAATTAAATTGGGAAGACATTAAGGTATCGCCAGCGTCACGGTTTTGAAGTATTGGCACCCGAATAATCAAAAGCTTCACCTAATAATAAGATTTCAAGTGCTCACCTAAATTAAGCAAAAATTTGAAGCTCACAAGGCCGAAAAATCATGCCCAAATTGAAAGTGAATCAAGCCTTAATCTTCGAAGCTTTAAAGATCCAAAATTCGCCTTAGCGTGAGGATATACGTCTTTGGCTAATAAAACCACCGATGAGGCGGATAATAAAAGGCAAGGCAAGACCGAAGTCATAATAAAAGCTTCATGGCGAAGTTGAATAAAAGATGGACGTAAACCAAAGATAATAAGGCCCTTCCGTTAGGGGGCGTATAAAAGTCTTGGTAATAAGTCTCATGTTCAAAACCGTTATAAAACCGTGTTTATCGATCCTTCTTGTTGACTTAATTTTTTGACCTCGTTGTCTATTAGGATGAATTATTAATTTAATGATTTTGGTTACACCGTTAAGACTCTATTTTTAGACTTAATCTCTATTCACGCATAAGTCAATGATGTATCCTCGTGATCATTAAGACAAAATAAAATATAAGAGATACCAAGTAGGAATAAGGGAGTTTATGTTCGTAATTAACACTCATGAGATATGATTGTGTTGCTAACTTATAATAACAATGATCTCGTTACACGCTTAGCATGGAATTGGGTGAAAATCGAGGACGACGAAATTATTTCTAACGAAGCATTCACATGTTCTTATTCTTTGACCCTAAAAGTCACTTATCGTGATGAAAATCATACATTACATCTAAAGCACGTGTAGTAGTTTATTTAAGTTTATGTCTTTAATAAATGTCATCATAAAATGAATTTTGGAAGTGCTAAGATACTTTATTCTAGCATTGCGTGAGGGCACGGCAATGGTTTAGTATGGGGGAGTGATGAGACTTCTTTTATACATAGTCTCATCGTCCAAATTGGGCTTAAAATGCATTAAATATCATTAAAATGCCAAATATATGCTCGTGTTTGTTGCTTGTGTATTTTAGGTACGGATATTGAGGAAATGAAAAAAAATATCACAAGAATCAATCAAAAACGAACACGGGAAACAAAGCCGCACAATGAACCAAGCCCTAATCAAGAATTTCCAAAACAACCCTTGAGGAATTGAAGAAATACAAGATTGGTCCCTTAATGTTTGAAGACTTGTCATTTTATACCCTTGTAAATCCTCAAAATTACTTGTGGGTCCCTAAAATATCAAGTATGTACAAGTTTAGTCCTTGGAGAATGAAGAAATTACAAAAGAAGTCCTTGTGGAAAGTTTGCAAAGTTGTTGTGCCAAAATTGACAAGCTGCCCAAAGTTGTTATAAAGGAATTGGAAGTTGTTGGCTATTATTTACAAGTTGAAGAAAGTGTGATACATGGGGGACCTTTTCTGCCCAGACAATCAAACACCACACCACCAATCAACCACTGCCACGTCACCCACCAGCCAATAGCATCCCACCACCTCACCACTCCCTCACACGTCACCCTCTACTCCTCAGTTTATATTAATAAAACTGAGTCAACCCCCAGTCAAACCCCACACATTTCCCTCTAAACACCCAGTATAATCTAATCCCTCCCCAAATCAGATTAAAACTTCCCATTAAACCCTAAAAATCACCAGGTCGAATTAAACCCTAATCAAAGGGGTTTAGTCTTTAAAACTCCAGAACCCTAATTAACCTTATACTAATCCAATCCCCACCCCTAAAATCTACCCAGACATACCCATGTGTCCTGTGGGACCCTCCCCTGCCCATCACTTTCTTCCCAAAACCCAAAAACCCGACCAAATGAACGATTCCTAGCAACTCCTTGGTCCCCAATGTTCTACCAACTGTTCAAGATCAATATATCATGCTGGCATGTCAACATCCATCACAAGAATCCATTTTGATTGAAATTCAAAATTTCGTCCAAGGACAGTTTAGGAAATTTATAGTTAGGGTTTTATAATTCTAGACTCTTCTGTGACCCATTATATAAGGGCATATAGGGTTTTCATTTTAGTTCTTGTTCCAGTTTCTAGCAATTTTCTTGTTATTCCTTTTTATTAAATATAAAATTGGTATTTTTATGAATATTGAAATATAATTCCTTTTATGATTTATAAAAGTTGGTGTTAAGGTTGTCTAGAATCTGAGTTCCATTTATCCACTTTTTTATTGAAATTCCAAGGTTTTCAGAATTTCAGTTTTAAAAGTTTTGAGAAATTTCAGTTTCAAAAGCTTTTCAAGATTTCCATAAGCTATAAGCTATAAGCTGATTTGCTCAATAAGTTAAACTTATAGCTTGTTAGCCTTTGAACAAGTCACTTTGTTTGGTTTCCTTATTCTTAGCAGATTCACAAGGGCTTTGTTCCTTTGAAGATTCATTGAAGTGCTTTGACTGTTAAGTCATCACATGGCATCCCCCACATCAACAATATCTGCACAAGCCCGAGCTTGTATGGAGATGGCTTTCCAGCCATAGTGGGGCCCGGATGTGGGTCCCACAAGGTAAATCCCTTGGCTTGAACTCTCTTGTTCTTCAAATTTGTGATTTATGTGATTTGGTGAATTTGCATGAAATTTGTCTAAATGTTAGTTTATATGTTTGTTCATGTTTGTTTTAGGTTTATATGCATGTTAGATTAAGTTATAATCAGTTTGGGTAGGATTTGATAGCTATTAGTTTGATAAATTGAGTTTCTAAAAATTAAGGGAGTGTTTGGGAATAGGGTTTAAACCATGTTTGTGATAGATTTTGGTGTTCAATTCTACTCTTACACACTTTAATTGTTAGTTAAGGTTGTTATCAGTAACAAGTTTTGGTTTTGATAGGGTTTTTAACAAGTTGGCTTGAAAAATCTTGGGTAAAAATAGCATAAAAACAGTCAGTCCATTTTTCTGCTTGATTTTTGGCAAGATTTAACCACCATTGTTGCAAGATTGTTAGAAGATAGGCCCATCTAGGAGATTGACTAGCTTACATGTTATTTGGTTGAGTTGAGTGCAAGTTTTGGCCATTTAAAATTTGTTTTGGTGCCCATTAAATCAGTCACTGTTCATCAGATAGGTCAAAAGCTTAATCAGTCACTTATTTGCCTATTTGTGTGATTTTTATGTGTTGGATCTGGTTACTTTTTGCTATAATCTGACTTCACACACTTCCATGAGTGTGGGGGTGCCCCATTGTCCAAAGAAAACCAAGCCACAAAGCATTCCTAAGCTCAAAGGTCCACAGACCTTGTTTTTGCACTAACAGTGGGAACAAAGTTCCCCCTGCTAATACATTAGTTACCACTGCTACACTACTGGACAAAACAAAGTCACATGTCCCTTTCAGAAGTTTGATTTTTTGTCCCTAGTGACTTAAAATAGGAATTAGGCTTTCAAACTTTTTTCATTATTTTTCTTATTAAATTTAGGATTTTTCTGTTTAGCTAACTTTTCAGTTACTGTTCATCTTTTATTTTTTAGATTAAATAGCTATTTTAATTAACTTTTTAATTTCTGTCTTTGTCTTTTAGTGACAAAAATTATTATTTTTCAGTTTCAAAAACTTTCATAGACTTAGAAAAATGTTTTAAGATTTTTAGTCTAAAAAGTTTTTACTGTTTACTTTTTATTTATTTTTTAGAATTAAATTTAGTTTAATTAGGGTTTAATTTCAAACTGTTTTGTCTTTTAGTGCAAAATTTTATATTTTTCAAACTATTTCATTTTTCTACTGTTCTTTAGTATAAATTAGGATTTTCAAAATTGTCAAATTATTTTTAGCATTATTTTATTATTTTTTATGATTATTTTAGTTTAAAAATAGTTTTAAGTGTTTTAAAAATAGAAAAATAGTTTTTAAAATATAGGAAAAATACTTTTAGTCTTTAAATAATATAAGTGAGTTGTTTGTTCAATAAAATAATATTTTGGACATTTTGTTAATTATATTTAATTTTAGGGCTTTAATTAGCATTTAAAATTGAATATTTAAATAATAAAAGGTTTTAAAATATTTTTGTTGGATTTTTATTCTTATTTATATTATTTTAGACTTAGTTTTAGCCTTTTAATTAATTTTTAGGTTTAATTTTTTAATTTGGTGCTTTTTACGTTTTTACGTGAACGACCTTTTCGTCTTAGTGTAATCCGTCATCGTAACCGTCATTCTCTTCTTACCCCATTTCTATTCTCTTTTCTCATAATCATATAATCACAAAAGTTAATCATTTCATTACAAAACGCACTAGCCTCCTCGAGAACGAACTCACTTTAGGGTCATTTACACACGGTTTTCCTAAATCGTCGTGCTTACCCTATTTTACCTACCTTTTCCTAAAGAGGGGTAAAATCTCTACATCATCGGCCCTCGGGAATGGACGTCCAACGATTAATGGAACATGGGGGTCCATCTCGTAGTCAACGACAGCAAAATCCGCCGGGAAGGTGAATTTGTCGACACCAACGAAGACGTCTTCGGCTATCCCCACTGGATAAGCAACCGTACGGTTAGCTAATTCCAAAGTCATTCGTGTGGGGACTAGCTCGGGGAGAGATAAATGCTTCCAAACACTTAATGGCATTAAGTTAATACTAGCACCTAGATCGGCTAGGGCCATGCAACTCTCTACTCCCGGGAAGTTGCAAGGAATCAAGAAACGACCCGGATCACCAAGTTTGGATGGCAATTTTCTTAAGAGCACTGCGAAGCAATTCTCATTAAGTTGGGTCTGAGCAATATCGAGAAGTTTCTCCTTATAACTGAGAGGATCTTTAAACATTTTAGCGTATTTGGGCATGTGAGCGAGAGCCTCAACAAAGGAGATATTGAAATTCAGTTGTTTGAACATTTTAAGAAAGTTTGAAACCTGAATATCATCCTTGTTCTTCAATTTCTCTTTCCTCAACCTCGAAGGATAAGGTATATTGGGTTGAGATGAAGGCTTTGGGATAGAATTCGCACTCACATCCTTGGGTGGTGGAGGGGTAGAAGTTGAAGGTGGTGGAATTGGAGAAGTAGAATTTAGAGGAATAGAAGATGGAGGATTCGGAGAAGGAGACTCGGTTTCCTTTGTCACAATCACCGGTGTAGGTGTAGGAAGCTCGGGTTCCTTTAAACCTTTTCCAGTACGAGTGGTGATTGCTTTCATCTCCCCTCTTGGATTAGCAACGGTGTTACTTGGAAGAGAACCCGATCCAGATGCTTGATTACTAGGGAAGAAACTAGCCATCATGTTCCTCGAGTCATTCGTTTGACTTGCCAAAGTGTTTCACATATCAGCTCGAAGATCATTCCCTTGCTTCACCATATCTTCTTTCATGTTGGCCATTTCCCGCTGAAGATTTTGCACGATCACATCGTTAGTCCTCATGTAGGTTTCAACATCTTGGTGTAAGGCTGTGGGTTGGTTGGGAAGAGGAGCATGATAGGCGGGTGGTTGATAAGTAGGTTGTTGGTAAACTCGGTTGTTTCTTTGAGGTGGATATTGGTTTCTTTGGTTTTGATATGGAGTTGTAGCACGTGGTTGGTTTTGATTGTTGTGATTGAGGTTGTTCAGGTTTTGTGGGGGAAAATCGGGAGGTGAAAGAAAGTTGTTTGAGCGATAGCTGAGCAAGTTGCGGTCACCTTGAGGACGTGCTTGATAGCTTCCTGTAGCATAGGTACCGTTGGCGGCATACAAATTTTCCGGATTGTCGTGAGTCGAAGGACAATCGGTGTATGAGTGAGATCCCCCGCATATATCACATGATTGAGTCATAGCATTGGATTGGGCAGTGATAGCTTTAGTGTTATTGGCGGCTTGGAGAGCAAGTGATTCAACAAGCGAAGTAAGCTTATCAAGTCTCTTGTCGCTCTAATTAGTGCTAGCACTAGCCACATTGGTCCGAACACTCTTGGTTTCCACTCTAGACTTGTTCTCAATAATATCCCAAGCGGCATTAGAAGACTTAACCAAAAGATTACCCCCCGAAGCACTATTTAGTGAATCTTGGTCATTCATGCTTAAACCATTATAAAAAGTATTAATTTGGTGCACTTTGGTAAAACCATGTTGTGGGAACTTTCTTAAAAGTTCTTAAAAACGGTTCCAAGATTCACTAAAAGTCTCATCGTACTTTTGTTCAAAAGTAATGATTTCATTCCGCAAAGCGGTAGTACGAGAGGGTGGGAAAAAGTAGTTTATGAATTTGGTCTCTAAGTCCGTCCACGTAAGAATACTTTGTGGCGGTTCCTTATCAAGCCAATGTCGGGCTTGTCCTTCTACGGAGAAAGGAAAAAGTTGCAAGCGAATTACCTCTTGTGAAACCCCATTGAATTTGACCGTATTCGTGAGTTGAAGCAACATTTTGATGTGGTCATGAGGATCATCAATGGTACGTCCCAAGAATGGTTGACAAGAGACCATCTGAATAAAGCCGGATTTGAGCTCAAAGTTGTTGGCACCAATCGCGGGTATGACAATAGCATCGTGGTTGCCCTCTACATGTGCTTGCAAAAGTTCGATCATAGGGCGATTGTCCGGTAGAGGTTCATTGTTGTTATTATTCATTTTGTTTTGAGGTGGATTATTATTGTTGTTGTGTACACCGGCCATGTCTAAGTTATCGAGAGTCTTAGGTTCTTGATAAGACGTTGATCGAGTGCGCATACACCTGCAAAAGAACTAACAAAGCAAAAAATATTTTTGGTTTTTTATGTTTTTTATGTTTTTTATGTTTTTTATGTTTTTTATGTTTTTTAATTTTTTTGTATTTTTGAAAATTTTATATTTTTTAGGATTTTTGAAAATTAAAAGCAAGGAAAATAACGTTCAAAGATCCAACGCGTCTCTCACTTAAAACCCTTAATCTTAACGAAAAGAGCCGGCAGCGGCGCCATTTAATACAGAGCTTTTAGCTAAGTATAAAATCTTATCGTCCGATCTCTTCGAATTGACTATTGGTAGAAAGTGTGACTCAATTGTTCTTGGTGGAATAAAAAATGGTTTGGTTGGTTATCTATTTTAAACTAATAGCAAATATGAAAATGTCGTTGAGTAAAATAAGAGCTTTAAAGGTTAAACTAGAATAACAAGTTAAAAATAAATGCTTGAATGCTTAAAGATAAGATTAGAAAAATACTTGAACACTTTATAAATCTAAATACTTGAAAACTTTGGAAAAACAAGAAATTAAACCATCGGAAAGCCAAATCGGAACCTGATCGGAATGTATGGTCGGAATATAGGAAAACAAGGCTGATCGGAATGCATACAAGAAATACTGGTCGGAATAAGTCAAAACTTACTTCAATCGGAATATATTTAAAACCTACAATCGGAATACATGAAATTGAGTCAAATCGGAATGTTTAGCAAGACACCCAATCGGAATGTCAACAAATCCCCACAATCGGAATAATAAAACCCCAATCGGATCAACTGATCGGAATACCAAGATGTGAATCGGAATACTAACTACCTAATCCGATCATAGAGATCGGAATACAATAGGGCCAATCGGAATGCCAAATCGGAAAAGGGTTTACCCTTTTCCGATTACCTTTTGATTCGTAAATAAGCTAAGTGATAAGTTAAGATGATAACCTAACCCAAAACTTAACCAAACCAGTAATGAAATAAACCAAATAAGCACAAATAACAACTTTTCCAACTTAAAATAAGCAATCTTTTAAATCAAACCATGAAAGAAGAAACTTTTTAAGAAAGCTTTTAAAAGTAAATAAGCTAAAAATGCGAATAAGCCAATAAGCACAAGAATCTTAAACCTTAACCGTATGAAAGCTTATGTATGAATAAAAAGATTAACTTTTGAAGCACGAAAACATCAAGATCAACACGGATCAAATATATTTCGCACCAAAAGTTAACTAAAATCAAGAAAGGTAGAAATAGATTAATGAACAAAAAGCTTAACTTGAACTTGATTAATGGAATCCAAATACAAAAAGATTAAAACTTGAAAGAAAGAAAAAATGAAAACTTAGTGAGAGAAAGTTGAGAACTTTCTCTCTCTAAAAACTAGAAAGGAAAATGAAAATAAAACTAACTACTAAAAACTAACCAACCCTCCTAATGTGTATTAGGAGGGTATTTATAGGGAAAATGGGAATGTGTGCATGTGTTGCCTCTTCTTTCTTTCTTCTCGACTCGATTTAAATCCTTTGTCTTTCTCGACGTCGTCTCGGGATTTGTCGATGTATATTGAACTTGTCTTGTAATTTTCTTCTTCAATTAGACTTAAGTTCTTCGACTTCATTAAACTTCCGTCTTTAGACTTTTTCTTCGATAAATCTTCAGAATAGGCCTTGGACTTCCGTTCTTTTTGCACTCTTGATCGTTTGACTTCGTCTTTTCTCGTTTTCTTCGATAAAAGCCCATGAAAGCCCGTGTTTTCTTCCTTTTTCATCATTTGGACCTAAAACACAATAAAAACATAAACCACGCATAATTCCGACTTTTACGACATAAAATACACGTTTTGGTCTTGTTATTATTGGAAATAAGTGGTAAAAGGATAAGTGTTTTCACACTTATTAGGGGACCTAAATATTACTCTGATATTTCTAAAATTGTTTTACTTGGGATTGAAAGTTTTAGACAGTGGTTAAATTATATTCTTTTATATTTCAAATTTATCATTTTGAGTTTGTTCAAAATATCTTGTGTAATAATGTTTGTATTTAGCACCCAATTGTGAATTTCCGCTGCACAATGTAATTTGGGGGTGTTTAACCAGATATGCCAAGATATGAACTTTATGAGGTCCCGAGAAGCAGTTTTAAAAGATTTTGTCCTTTAGCTAACTATTGATTAAATCGTCCTACTTTATTATCAGCCTAAATAAACTATCAAAATAATTCAACAATGCATCCTCGTGATCATTCAAGACAACAATAAAATATAAGAGATACACCTAGGAATAAGGGAGTCTAAGCGAATAACTGAGCCATATGAGTGAGTGTTAGCTTACTAACTTATAATAACAATGATCTTGTTTTTAATCTTGGTTTGGGGAACGTGAAACTTGAGGGTGATAAACATTCATGAAAACCAAAGCCCTAATGTAAGTCTTCGATCTCTTTACTTGTTCCTCCTTCTAATTTTTTTGTTATCTTCTATCTTTTTAAGTTTCCTTATTGTTTAGTAGTTAATAAAGGCCAAGGTGGGTTAATTATGATGGAGAATGTAAATGTGCTTTATAACTAATGCATTGCATGAGGACATTGCAATGGTCAAGTGTAGGGGATTTAATAAGTTTGAAAACACTTATCCTTTTACCACTTAATTATAATAAAAACAAGACCAAAACGTGTATTTAATGTCGTAAAAGTCAGAATTATGTGTGGTTTGTGTTTTTATTGTGTTTTAGGACAAAAATATGAAAAAGGAAGAAAACACGGGCCTTCACGGGCTTTTATCGAAGAAAAAGACAAAAGACGAAGTCAAAAGATCAAAAGTGCAAGAAGAACGGAAGTCAAAGGCCTATTCTGAAGATTTATCGAAGAAAAAGTCTAAAGACGGAAGTTTAACGAAGTCGAAGAACCAAGTCTACTAAAAGAAGAAAATTAGAAGACAAGTTCATTTTATCATTCGAGAAATCCCGAGACAAAGTCGAGAAAGTCGAGTTATTTAAAAAGACGAGAAGACAAGAGAATAGAAGGAAGAAACAACAAACTCTCCTCCTCCTATAAATACCCTCCTAATGGTTCATTAGGAGGTGTTATTTATTAGTCATTTTTTTTAGTTTTTTTTTAAGTAGAAGTTACTCTCTCTCTCTCTAGTATTTTCTCTCTCTATTTTTCCTTAATCTTTCATTTTAAATCTTGTATTTTTGGATCTTAATCTTCTTAATTAATTCAAGCTTATTATAAATTCTCATTCTTCCTTTCTCAATCTTGTGGTGGATTTGATTAATCATGTAGTTGGTTTAATCTTGTTGATTAATTGATTGTTTTGCCTATTAGATCGTGCTTATTGATTTGGTGTTCTTGATGTTTTAGCTTATTGCACTTTTTGATTAGTTAGTGTTTAATTTGTTTTTAGTTAAATTGATTTGGTAGATTAATAGTTTTAATTAAAGTTTAGTTTAAATATTTTGATTATTTTGTGTTTTTATAGTTTTTAATTCGTGGCTTATTAAGTTTTTATTAAAATCAGTTTGGATTTAGTTTTGGTTAAGTGCTTATTTGGATTTTGCTTATTTTTTAGCTTATTTTGATTATAACTGTTATTGTCATATGCGTATTAGCTATCTATGGAAAAGGGTTTTATAATTCCTAAAATAACACTTTATTCCGAAAATCTTTTATCCGAAAAAGGTCTTTATCCAAAATTTGTTTTATCTGAATTTATTTCTTTTTCCGAAAATCAGCAAAATCCGAAGATTCCATGTTATTCCGAAAATCAGCTTAATTCCGAAATACTCATTTATCCGAATTAGGTCATTTTTCCGAAATTAATCCATTTATCCGAATTAATTGCAATTATCCGGAATTCATGGTTTTTTCCGAAAATATAAGTTTATCTGAAAATACTTATTTATCCGAAAAGGGCTGTTTTTCCGAAAATACTACATTTATCCGAAAATTTTGTTTATTCCAAAAATAGTACTTTATTCCGAAAATAAACAATTGTTCCGAAGATCTTTGTTTATCCGAATTAGGCACTTATTCCGAAGATTCCTATTTTTATCTGAAGAAAGTCATTTTATCCGAATTTATCATGTTTATCCGAAAATAGGGCATTATTTCGAAGAAAGTATGTTTATCCGAAGATCAAGTTTATTCTGAATTTGTT
Source organism: Glebionis coronaria (assembly GCA_025667525.1). Classification (NCBI taxonomy): domain Eukaryota; kingdom Viridiplantae; phylum Streptophyta; class Magnoliopsida; order Asterales; family Asteraceae; genus Glebionis; species Glebionis coronaria. Next base: position 472,286,730 of record CM046874.1, on the reverse strand, counting down.
GATTTTTCCAAAGATCAGTTTACACAGCTATCAAGGTTAGATTTCTTGTTTATTTTTATATATTTAGCTTTTAATTTACTAGTAGAAATAAATAACCAAAAGCTCCCCCTTTTAGTTACCAAAAACGACAATTCCACCTTAAACCGTGACGAGTTCGATTAGATACCGAGAAAGAACGAGTACACATATCACAAAGGAACCATATTAGGGTTGAAGAATAAAAAAGAAATGTAAAGATAAAGGGGGTAAAGAAAGAAGCCCTCCTTACAACTTAGGCAAAAACCGGGTCAACTCATCTTGAAGACAAAAGTATCATGGACCCAGTGATGTGATGCACAACCCCTCCCAGCCAACTCAAATATCTCTTAAAAGATATTATTTTTAATGTCACGGAGTTCAACACCTTATCTATCGGTTTATTCACTCCGAATAAATTGATATTGAAAAGGTGGAAATCCTCTCGAGCCTCTGCTCACCAAAACAAAATGCACTATTGAGTCTAGAGCCACGAGATCATAAAAAGTCTCATTAGGACACAATTTTAAAAACAAGAAAGATTATTTATGAGTCCTATGCAGTATTCTTGTAATATTGCCAGAACATCTGAGTGATACAAAAGTATTACAATGAAGATAGAAATCCTGCTTGAGCCAACATCAAACAAGCTCATGGTAGGTGACACGTGCGGTTCTTTAAGAACTAATCTTGTGATAACTGGAAAGGAACGATGGTTTAACTCTTAATTGAGATTAAGCTTGTTCCAGGGCCTCTACGCATTATCCAAGTGATCTTGCCAGAACACTCCGAGTGACACTCTTTTGTGTTCACAGTGAAGAGTAGAAATCCTTCCAGTGTCAACCTCAAACAGCACTGCGGTAGGTGACAAGCAAGATTCTATCAGAATCAAGCTCGTGACAACTGGAAAGCAACGATGGAGAAAATCTTAATTGAAATTCACTTGTTCCAAGATTCATGAATTGACGACCTCAATCATACGGATTTTATAATCCAAATGATTCACTCTTTATGTTCGTAGTCAACTTTGGACGGTCGAATAAAGAGAACAGGTTTACCCGCGAAATCTTGTCAAGGAGATCTTTAATTAGAGCTACCTTTCACAAGTACGATATTTATTATCGTCCAACGGTATTCACCAACCGGAGGTAAAGTTCTACCGAATTAGAATAAAATGTCAAAGGCATTTTATTCGTGTCTTATTATGTTGCTGCATTTGAAGACGGCGGCGTTGCGGTGTACCAGCTGAAGTCGTCCATACATACTTATTCCTTCTACATCAAATATTTCAACAAATTCAAGAAAGTCTGACATAAAAGTCTTCCGCTGTATCAACTCTGAAACTTTCAAGAATTAAACAAATGATAGGTATGTGGGACATGAAGTCACGAAGAGGCAAACATCATAAGAAGACAAAGACTGCACGTGAAAGGCCAAAAGAACATGTTCTAAGCCAAAGCCTGATCATATTCAACACATATTCACAAAAATGAAGAAAAGTAAAAGAAGAAAAGAGAAAGTGGACTACGAGCACGAGAACGAATATCTAACATGCAAGATTAGGACTTTGTTAATTTGGAGTGACCTCCCTTTGGGGGAGATTGTTAGAAATACGTTTTTCGTATTTAGAAAGTCTCGGTCACTCCAACAATATAGTTAAGGGCTCGTAGTATAGTTTTATCAAAGTTTATATTTAGCCTGACCCATGAGCATGTTCATGGGCCGGAGGCCCAAGTCCACTAAGGGACTTGGGTATATAAACCCCTTTCCACCATGGAAAGAGGTGTTGGTTGTTTCATTTACTAAATATCACATATACATTTTCTCTCATCCCTCTCTACTTTCTCTCTCTAGAAACAACAACCCTCTTGATAAATCAAAGATTATCATACTTCTACATAGTATTACTCTGAATGCTCTGGCAAGATCATTAAGATATTGCGTAGAGGCGTGTAATGTGTTTAAATTCAATTAAGTATTAAGCAATTGTTGCTTTCCAGTTATCACAAGTTTGATTCATAAAGAATCGCACAAGTCACCTACCATGAGCTTTTGATGTTCTCTCAAGTAGGATTTCCATCTTCATTGTAAATACTTGCGTATTACTCGCATGTTCAGGCAAGATCATGAAGATTTTGCGTAGGACTCTTAATATCTTTCTTACTTTTCGCAGAGTGTGAAGAAGCAATGAAATATGGAAATGTGTCATAATGAGATATTTGATGATCTCAAATGGCTCTAGACTCGATCGTGCCTTTTGGATTTTAGTGATCGGAGGCTGGAGAGGAGTGCCACCATTTCAATACCTATTTATTCGGAGTGAATAAAGTGATGGATAACGTGTTGATCTCCCGTGTGATTAAAACAAATAACTTTTAAGAGATATCAGAGTTTGTTGGGATAGGTTGTGCATTGCATTACTGGGTCCATTATTGTTGGGTCGAAATTACGAGTTGATGCGTAAAAAAAACAAAATAAGAAGACAAGGGCTAAAGTGTATAAGTTGCAAAAGAACAAGCCGCTAGCGTCTTTTTATTGTTTTAGATTTCTTTGTAAGCTATGTTTTCTATTATATAAAGAAAACATAGACTGTAGGTTTTCATATCAATTCATTCACAATGTAAACCTAAAGCTGAGTTTGTGTACTAGGCGTGGGATTTAATGTATACACGCCTAGTGATTGTTTGTTAATCATTAATACAAGCAATCGTTAGGAGGAAAATCATCTTGTTCATAACATCTTGTTACTAATCAATGTTCTATTCCACTAAGATTAACATCATATGAATGTTGATTATCCTAGATAGAATGGTTCTTAACCATTGAGTCTAACGATCTAATGGACTCCACAATTGGTATCAGAGCCTAAGGCTCGTGATATCTTGGATATACAAGATTTTTATGATCGTGTTCGTGTTCACTGCTGTCTGGAATTCGTGACGGTTTTAGCGACAGATTAGCGACAGTTTTCCAGTTCTGTGACAGTTCTGTGACAGTTCTGTGACAGAAAAGTTGTCGCTAATGTTTCTGATTTAGGGTTTTTCAAGAAACCCATATTTACGAAAAAGATGACAATAATGATGAGCATTGGTCCGGGACCATTCGATTGTTATTTTTGTTTCGACTTGTTAGAATGAGTTGGTCCAGGATCAATGATGAACCATAGCTGAGATGAAATTAGTTGTATTGTAGGCATGAATTTGGAAAAGGAAGAGGTAAAAAGAAAGATTGAATTATTGATTTTTCTGCTTTTAGGGTTTGATTAATAAACCTAGATCGGTAATATTTTGTTGTTGTGAAGAGATGAAAATTTTTTATGGTTTATTGAGAGGGTTTATTCCTCAAATCCCTAAAAGTATTGGTGAATTAATGAAGCTTTGATCTATTTTTAGGGTTTGAAGAAACCCTAGGTTAATTGACATAACAGACGTGATGATTGGCTGTGAGCATTTATGAACGTGTCTTTGGAAACATGAATCATGACATCGTATATTTGAAGGTGATTGTCTTGTAGGAGATTGCAGATTCGTTTTTGAAGCAAGTGAGAAAGTCAAGACATGAGAAAGCTGGTCACGTGATGAATTTTATGTAGATGTGGGACCTCGTAATATATATTCAGTGGGCATTGGAATTCTTGATATGGACAGAAAGATGAAATTGTTTTTGCAATATCACGATATGGACGTGTGAACAATTTTCATCCAAAGTGAAACAAGCAAGGTATCTTTTCCTTATTTGTTTTCTCTTTATCCTATGTTAAATTAGATATGGATCCTATTCACGTTAGTGCATTACCGAGGTCCACCATTTTCTTAGCACTGTTTTTGCACAGTTTGTGTTGTTTATTGAAACAAAGTCAAAGGTGACTTAATTGGGATACAAAAGATGATATGTTTCTTCATTGCTTTATTAAAGGTCACAGTAAGGCAAAGATAAAGGCTGATATACGATTGATATTGGCTTTTGAATGGATACGTGATCACTTGCTATTTTCTAAGGATATTTATTTTATTCCTCAATATTCAAGATCACGTGTATGCAAAAGGTGAAGGCTGCTGTTGGTTTTATTTAAAATACGATTGGCTTAAATGAAAAGTCAAGGAATTGTGGTCCATGTTTAAAGTGATTGGATATTCTGTCCAACTATTGCAAAGAAAAGAAGTAGCAGTCAAAGAAATGGATCTCACGTAATGTTTATTCAAAAGAATGGATTTGTGATTGGTCGTACAAAGTGTACGTTTTGTATATTCATATTGAAAGAAATTGCTCACGTGAAGGACACTGAAGTAAGTGATTATTTAGTCAATGAGGTTATGGTTCAGCGATGGTGGTGTTTTTCCAACGAATAAAGATATTTGATTGTGGCGATATATTCTTGATTCTGAAGAAGTCTGAGACGCATTAAAATCACAGAAGGATATTTTTCTTAGCCAATGTCACATATTTTTTAGACGCTGTCATGTATTATTTATCCGCTGATAGGATGACAGTGGATTGATCTAGACGCTGACACGTTTAATCTATCTGCTGACATTCGTAGTCTAGCCGCTGACAGCGTTGTACGCAGCCGCTGACAGACAATTTTGGAGAGATTTTTTGTTTGGAGATTGGTTTATTCACAGCAACTAGGTCTTAAAGGTATAAAGGCTCGTTTTATTTCCATTGATTACGAAGAAAAGTTTTTATTATTTTTTTGAAGACGAATTAAATTTTCACGAGTATGTGTTCTATCATATCTTAAAAGTTGTGACAAGCACCCATTACTTTTAAGATAACTTGTTCGTGCTTAAATGATTAGCGATGAAGACTTGTAAAATCTAGCAGTGGATGATGCTATCACTTGAAGGAGTTACGTTATTTGTGGTCAGTGTCTCATTTTAAGGATGAGGATTTTGACAAAGGGATCGAGGTCTACATATACTTAATACCATGAGTATAAGTTCTTTGTTACATGTTTAGTACAAGACATAGAACGCAAGTTCGGGTTATTCTACTTCATAATCAAGTAAGTCGTAATTAAAGTTCTTCATATGTGATCATTACATAAAGCCTACAGAATTTGAAAATTCAAGATTGATTAGCACAATTTAAGGGGAAGCTAAATTGATAGTGTTAGTCATTCACATGTAACATTGAGGTGAAGGTGTTTACTACTGCTCATTAGTATTACTACAACTTATGTGAGTTTCTATTGCTCAAATTCATTTAAAGGCAATCCGCCGGTTCTTCATGGAGGGTAATTTGAGACATAGAAAACTTGTATTAGTAGTATGGTATAATTTTAGTAGTGGTCGAAATCAAGTTTGCTTACATACAAGACCCCTATTTGGATGTCAAAAAGGGGAAGATGTCTACACAATGCAATTTGTTGATCCTTGGTGTTATATGTTTTACAAAGAATGCAAACTTAAGGGGAAGTGTTTTTGACATCATCAACTAGGGGAAGATTGTTGGGTCGAAATTATGAGTTGATGCGTCAAAAACAACAAAATAAGAAGACAAGGGCTAAAATGTACAAGTTGCAAAAGAACAAGCCGCTAGATTCTTTTTATTGTTTTAGCTTTCTTTGTAAGCTATGTTTTCTATTATATAAAGAAAACATAGACCGTAGGTTTTCATATCAATTCATTCACAATGTAAACCTAAAGCTATGTTTCTGTACTATGTGTGGGATTTAATATATATACGCCTAGTGATTGTTTGTTAATCATTAATACAAGCAATTGTTGGGAGGAAATTCATCTTGTTCATAACATCTTGTTACTAATCAATGTTCTATTCCGCTATGATTAACATCATATGAGTGTTGATTATCCTAGATAGAATGGTTCTTAACCATTGAGTCTAACGATCTAATGGACTCCATAATTATGTCTATATTCAATATCGAGCATCATTAAAAATGATCTCAATAGGATATATGTTGACCCAGTTTCTGCCTAAGTTGTTAGGAGGGCTTCTTTCTTTAGACCCTTTATCTTTACAGTTCTTTTTCATTCTTCAACCCTTTCCATGCTTACCAATACGTCATAACTAGAACCTTGTTGTGATTGTTCCAGTGCTAAGTTAAGTACTTGGTCGACATTCAGCTACGTTCACAAACTTTCTCCAACATTCCTAAGGACTACTATTTCTAGCTATGGAATGTCCTTGGGAAGATCCCTCCGGTTCTCGAATAATCATTGGACTTAACCTATCCTACCATCCTTTTTGTCACCATAATTTTTATCGTCGTGAAATAAATGGGTTGTAGGTAAGTATAAATCACCAAGAAATCCATTTTGAAGTACAAATCCATTTTGCTCCCCCTTAACATATGCCACGATATTTGAAAACATTTCGCATATATAGGGATGAGCCATCACGTTAAGTCAAATCATTTGTGATAGATCATTTCTTATATTAAATAACATTTTCACCCCCATATTAAAAATATCAACCCAACCGATATTTTTGGTATCAATTGATTTAATGAATTTTTAACAAAGGTTTTGGGAAGAAAAATGCAAGTCCGTTTTATCTCCATTGATATCGATTGTTGTAAAACACGCTTTAAAATACCTTAGATCACGAAATGCATGAAAATACGTATAAATTAAAACTTCATGATTAATTAATATACGACACGTGTCACGAACATTTAATGTGAATATTACATATATTAATTAATTACTATAAGAATTTCGTATGTTATTACTAATTTTAATACACGATAAGTGATGACGTATAGTCCCTAGTTGGGCTGGATAGCCTGACCCACGGGTACTACCCACATCCATCAGGAATGGATTAAAGGCTTGTGCGATGTGCGCGCGCAAGCCCAGGATGCCTGGTAAGCCGCTGTCGCACATAAGGTTAATTACTTAACCAGGTCCTTGTCGCAACGCGATAGGATCAGACAAGAATATAATCTATCATATAGATATATTCTCCTAAAGTGAAGAGATATACACTTGCCTTAGTTATGCAATAAAGATCAAGCTATTTTAGGTCATTATCTCTTCCTTTGGCCACAAGAGTAGGAGAGCCCAACCAGGACTCTCTCGGGTATAAAAGGAACCCCATAGGTTCCACAAAGGCATTATATACACAATACCCTAAACACTACATACTCATATTGATTACTTACTCTCACGCCAGAGTCTGATCGTGGGTCACAAACCCACGGTAAGCCTAACGGTGTCTGTTTAGTGCGCAGGGTCCTCAAAGCAAGTTTCACTTGGTGCAAGAGCCGAAGTCCACAATGTCACACCCCACCATGGCGGAATATGGGGCCCGACGTATGGATATCATCACAACATGGCGTGTCTATAGAGATAACTATATGAAATAAGAAATGTCATAAAATGGTGACACAAAAGTCATGACAATATCTCAACAATGCAGGAGTCTAGGTAAGTAGGTAACAGTCCTACCTCTTACCCAAGACAAACAAATAACAAAACCAAAACAAACATATAGGTGCCAACAGTATCACTTATTAAATGGACAAATAAAAAATAAGAAGGAAACGGGGATCTCCTTCTAAATGCATTCCTACGCTCTCCAAATCTTAGCCACTTATGTTCCCATGCTTAACCATAGTATCACCTGAAAGAGACACTAAAACACGTCAACATAAAGTTGGTGAGAGTCATAGGTTTAGACTCAAACGCCAAAATCATACCATAAGCTGTGAGTAACAACCAAAAGTTAAAAACATATGGACAATGTGATACTAACATGCATTAAAAAACTAACATTCAAGATTTAACTAATCAAACCAAAACCAAGGCTCCCAGCCATACCAAACACCATACTCCCATAGGCATCCAAACACCTATGAACCACATCCCAAGGCCCCGCCTTGCCAATATCCCCTTGGTACCAAGTCGAAACATAAAAAAATCAAGAATCACCTAGCAGTTAATCACATAAGTATGCACACTCAAGTCCATTACCAACGCAAAATATTCACAGCATAATTCATAAATAACAAAACAGTGTCTCTTCCATCCCATCTGGAAGTCATAAACATTAGTAAACATGGGACTATGAAACTCACTTGATTGAGCTTCTCCAAAAGTCCTCGCACTAGCAAAAAGCTAACAAACCAAAAACACATAATCAAAACATGAACCAATCACTAAGATGGCTCATCAACCTATGAGGGACATCTGACCTCCTCCTATATAAATACCTCATTTATATGCTCTAAGCATCTCATTACACCCCTCTATAAATCCCTTAACTCATTATACTTCATAACCCGTCCCGTTAACATTTTACCCAAAACAATCCCGGTTTTAGGTCTCCAAACTATAAGCCAAACACCCACTTAAACATACCCATGATCTCTGTAAAGGGAATATTTATTCCCTTACATATGTTAAATAACACCTCCCATTTTACCCAACCTTAAAGCTACTGTTAAGGCCCTGATATATATATATATATACTTTTGTCATTCCATATTTACTGATTTTAAATATACAAAAAGTTTGTTATGATTAGGGGGTCTTACCCTAACCCACCATCTTATCCCCAATGCATATACTTACTATAATATATAAAACATCTCTCATGTTCGTTTGAATATCCCAATGCAACTCTAAGTACCCCAAACAACCCAAAACTTAAAAAGAAAACAGGCTGACTTCAAAACTGTTTTGACCTCCGACTGTTGTAACCTGTTTTTGACCCACTTCCCACCTCCAATTTAGTTCCCGTTTCTTGAATTGGAAATCCACTTCAATTACCTTTTCAGGGATACTTGGATCGCAAAATAAGAGTTTGTATAACTCCCGATACGATCAAAAGAATTGACTCAAAATTCTGCCCAGTTTTTTAAAACGAGTTTAATTAAATTAACCTCATTAATTACACCTAACCCCACTAATTACAAGCCCTAATTTATGTAATCATCATAATATCATTAATATAATATTAATATACTGTTTTTAAATTACACCCTAACCTAAATCCATCATAAGATGATTAAAGAAAACATTTAAACAATTTAATTGAAAAGGGTTATGAATGTTTACCTTTAAATTAATGGAAGATGGAAAAACAATGGAACCCTAAAAACTCTCTCAAAACCCACGGCCAAAAACTCCAGGAAAAGAAAAAATATGACTTTTGATTGTGATTAAAAACAATATATAGGGTATGGGTGAATCCTAGTCCAACCCAAAGCCCACTTTCCTTTTTCCTCCTTTTTTCTTTTTTTTCTTTCTTTTCTTGCGTCCAAAACCGACCCACACCCTCCCTTATTTCGTTTTTTTTAATTTTATTATTAATTAATATCTTATTAATATTACCTTAATTTACCTTAATTTATTTCAGCTCCTAAAGCCTCCAAAACCTCAAAACCATAAAACTAGTCAAATTTACGCGTTTTACCGTAAAAGACGTAAATTATACAGTTTTAAAAAACAAATCTTAAATTTTGAAATAAACTTTATAACTAAGTCCTAAATGACTTAAAACCATCCCGAAAAATATTCCCGTGACTAAATACCTCTTCCGAGACCTCAAAATGCTAAACCGTAAATCGTAAAAATACGATTTTCTATAATACATATACGTATACGTGAAACCACTAAATAACACCATTTCACTTCTTAGTCACTACCATGTGAGCTCATGAACATGAAATCATCACACATCGTTTCACTCACAAGGTACCCCGTACCGGAAACGATATCCAAACCACAATCTATACACACCAATTAGCACATAAACACGTAAAGACACGTAACTAGCACAAAATAAAACTAAGTGACGAACCTCAAAACCACGGTTGTCACATCACTCCCTCCTAATAGAAATCTCTTCCCGAGATTTACTCCTTCGGATCAAAACATACCATTAGCAAACAACTGAGGATACTTGTTCTAAATGAACTCCTCTCATTTCCACGTGAACTTTAGTTAAAGTTTCAAAATACCACAAATAAAAACCAAAAATAAATAAACTCATTGCCAAACTCTTGACCTCACAATCAATAAATCTCACAAATGACTCTTTGATAAAACAAAGACTCTTATTAACACAAGTCCCGAATAATCGTACATGCAAAATGCATTCTCAAACAACATTTACCAATCTCAATACATGAAATGTATCATGTATACAACTCATTTCCCCAGGGAATTCTATACTCATAAGCTACTGGTCCGATCTTTCCAAATATCATAAATGGACCTACAAAACTCTACATCAACTCTTCCATTTTACCAAAACATACCACCCGTTACTATGAGTGAAACTTCCTACATAACTTTGTCACTAAACACTAGTGGTTTCCTCCTTTTCAACATAGCATCCCTTGTTGCTCTCATTCTTTCCACAAACACCATTACCACATTAGTAACCTCTTTTACCAATTCTAGTCCACAATGGGGACAACTCACCCTATCCTTTCATATGGTGCCTCAAATGGCATTTATCGACTTCTAGTATGATAACTATCATTATATGAAAACTCAGCCATTGCTAGAGAGTTTCCTAACTCCCTCTAAATCACTCATGCCCTCAGTGTAACTTCTAAGGTTGCATAAATATCTCACTTGCCCATCCTTTTCCGGTTAGCTGGATATACTCATATCCAATCATGTTCATCAACTCCCTTTAGTCCGTATCCCAAACTACTTAAAAATTCCAATTTCCTTACAAAGTGACCCATGACGGATTTTCGCATATCCGTTAGTTCTTCCAATCCAAATCAACTTATGATCTATACACATCATCAAAAGGACGGTTATCTCAGTTAGTCTATCAACTGCCATCCACTTTCATGCTACAGCTACTTCCATTAAATTTGGATAGCTCATTAGTAGCACCTATACACTTCTTTCTCCCTTGTCTTCATGATTTTTTTTTATACTCAACACTTCCTTTATACCCACACAATGTTATACCTTCAAGGTCATATTGCTCCTAATCTTGTCTTAGTTAGATCAAGCCCTTCGTCCCTATGGCACATCACACCTATAACTCCTCATCCATTCGATTATCGATACTAAGCCTCCTAATCAATCCGTATAGGTCAGTGCCATTTCCTTTTCCACACTACGACAGTATTAGTCTGCTTTGTGCTTTATTCTACTCATTAGGCTCTACCAAAGTTATACCTTTGGTTCCTATCTCGACCTATTTCATTCTTGCTTCGCTTCTATACACACTTCCTTCTTCTTCCTCAACTCATACCATACATCACGATGTGATGCTTCCCATCGTTTCTTCCCTTTCCATAGTCCTTCATAAGGCACTCCATACATATTAGGATAACTTTTACGCAAAACCCTCTATTCCATCACATCCGTACGCAATCCTTCCAACTTCTCAACTACGTGACTTCTCATTCCTCTTGAAATATGAGATAAATTAGTCAGTCTATCGACTATCACCCAACTCTCGTCGTACTTATTCCTCCACCCCATTATGTATCCCTTTCACCAATTTCGTCCTTACATCGCCCTTTCAAAGCTACTCCTATCTATGTAGGAAGTATAGTCTACGTCCCTTTTCTCCATATGATTGTCCAAGCCACGCAACATACATGTTGACGCGTTCTCTGCTTTAGACAACTCAACTCGTGCAACCTAAATCCTTCATCCAAAACACCCTAATACGTCATCCATATAGTTCAAGTTCGTCTCAGCTTCACTTCATTATTCTTATTCCATGTCTCATCAACTATGCTTGCCTTTCCGAGATGGTACTTGGCCTTGAAATTGTCTTTCATCACTTAACTCCACCCATCACCTTTTCCAAATGTTCAATCAAGATGATTAAATATGTGTTGGAGACGTTCATGATCTGTATAGATCATTCTCTACGTCTCGTACCCCAAATGCCTCTAGCATGCTAGGCAGATATAACAATCTAGCTCCACTAACTAAGTCTATCTAGTCATCTATACGCCAAAATTTTCCAAGTATCTTCACTTGATTTTCTCACAACTAGTTCTCTTACTCCCTCCTAATAGGGACAGACTAGAGTTTCATGAGATTCCATGTGGATCACACTCTCATCTTCTACCCACATTAGTTTCCATTTTCTACTATGCCATATTTTGATTTCTTATTCAAATCTCATACTTCTACTTTGATCTTGCCCCTATCATGAGGTACTTTCAATCATCATCTTCTAGGAATACTTGGTTCTCTCCTTCCATGGTTCTCCCTTATTCCTACACTATCTCGTCCAACAAAAATTCCATACTTCATTCATCAAATCTATGGAAATCACTAGTGCATTGGATAATGTATAGCTGTCTCTTCCAAAGATTTTTCATAACACCTTCACAAAACCGACTCTCTAATCACTTCTCCACGAAACTTATTCAGCTCAGCTTCACTTTTCATCCCTCGATATTGATTGCCACAAAAATATTATCTCCGTAGTCACTCGACTCTCCTTCTTATTTCCACGAGTTATTAATTTCCCATGTCATGTATTCATTTCATCACGATCCACCGGTTCAGCTCTTTGTAGCTCCACTCTGATACTCGATCTGCCCTTCTTCGTCACGAACCATACGTAAACTTCCCATCATAGTGTTTGTCACCTTTCCAGTCCTCGCAACTTTTGTGACTCCTTTGAAATCTCTTGCATCCTTCTTGCAGCCGACACGTAGTCCTTTCAGCTCCTTGCTTCGTGATGTAGCTCTTTACGCACTCGTTCTCGTCTCCATGATGTTACCTAGGAACTTCACACTACGTAGTAGCTTCTAACTTCAACTCACCAACCACAATATTTCTAAAAGTACTTCAACCCAAAACTATACCAATCCCTTGCGTGTTATTTACCCAACCTTTCCATTAGTATAAACTTTCTACTCTACCCTCGCTAGTACTTTCATCAATCTCCTAATGGTACTTCAACCATCTTCTCATAATATGACCTCTCGTTCCCATGACCACTCAACTAACATTACTTACTCCCTTATTCCTGTAACCAATCTAAGTTTCAAAACTCCACAACTCTTAATCATTCCTTCAACACAACCTTTAAACCAAAATATATCTCTCAATTTTAGTATCAAACCATAAGTAATACTACCCAACTCTATCCTCTCATCTTAACGTTCCCACAATCGCAAAAATAAATCAACCATGACGTGTAACAAAAGAATTTCAAACAATCGTGTCCCAAAATAAAATATAGGGTAAAACGAACCCTAGCCAAAACAACTGAAAACAAAACAATGGAATCCGAAAGATCGATGGAGTGTGCCAACAACGAAAAATTTAGACTCTTCACGATTAGTATTACCAAATCTCGATACATTAGAAAATTTAAAACTTTCATCCCAATTAGTTACTTCCCATAAGAACCAACTCCCATACTACTAAAACCAATCATACTCATTATTAACCATAAACTCATCCTTTATCTTCATTATTTTATCAATATATCAACTAATTAGTATACTACAATCATAATCATTATCTTGTTTACCCATATTAAACTTATTTCACTTGTTATTATGAAACCAATACATGTTTATAAAATACCGTTTTTTTTTCTATATTATTATTATTATTATCATTTTTCATAATCCATTTAGGCTGGTTATAACTAAACTATTACAAGGTGTGGTGTTATTATTATCGTTACTATAATAAAATCTCCCTTTTTACTATTTCCGTCTAGTTAAATACTTCTAAAATTTTAACTCCACTTAAGAAATTTTTTGTAAAATTTCTTTACCCCTTTAAAATGTATTATCACATGCTACATAGAAAACTAATCCAATTATTTTCAAGACAACTTTTTTTATAACTTACTACTACAACTAAAAAAAATGTATGTTGCGATATCATACCATACACTTACAAATTATTCTCAAAATCGTTTTCCTATAATCAGCCAGACTTATTTGCAAGAAAATTTAGTAGTTCGCATTAATAAAGATACATACCCGAATGTAGACACACATCCAAAAGACTCAAAACGTCGTTGGAACTCCATCAAACTCCAGCACCATAAAACACGAGAAAACACAAGGTACGTTCAAGTTATAATAACTACTGAACGACCATATATCATAACTTAACACATAGTAGTATATATACATCCACATATATATACCTATTAAATCTCCCAAAACATACTCGTTATCATACATATCAAGTCAATCGATCGTGTCATACACTCGTTTTTCCATACGAGAAACCACCATCTTACCACAAGGCACAAATCCCATCACTAAAACCAGTCCATATCGTGTGACCCCATAATCACACAACCTGACTATAACCCCAAAACAATAACACACTAAAAAAATATCCATATCGTAGGCAGCTGTTACATAAACCCATATACTATACATATACCAATAATCCACATCTCATCATATACAAGCATGTACTAACCCTCTTTCATGCAATCATACTTGAGAACCAATTGAAGTTGTGGTACTTGTATAACTATGTTGGACACCATACTTATACAATTACCCTTTCCCCAATGCACTCCCTCCTATGATGAAACTTATAAGAATCAATACAACACATAACACATAAATCCATCAACTCACCTAAGCACATAACCACATAACCAATAAGGTCCAAAACTCCATCTATTAAAATAACATAGTAAAACTCTTGAAATACGTAAATCCATAGTCTAGCTAAAACAGCATAGACTAAATCCAAAACGAAAACACAATCATTGATAAGTCATGTCGCCCATCAGAATGGAAACACCAAAAAATCCTCCCTACCCATGTACTCCGAGTAACTCGAACCACCACTTGATTCTTAGGGAACATGAATTAAACATCAAAAGAAAAATAACATACCTCAGGTACATAAAATAACTCAACAAAAGATAGAAACTACCTTGTACTAAATTATGTACTATAATGTACAACTTAAGCAAAATACAACAATGACTAGTGTGGACGATTATGATTCAACCCGCACTAGTCACAACCCGAAAAGAAAATAACATGTGGCTAAGTATGAACATTCTATGGTTTAATTCATACTAGTCAAAACATCGCAATAAATATCGTCCAAACACATCAGTTATTATAAAATGCACACATACTCCTATGACGCCTATATGCAGGGACCCTTAAGCTATAGACTAGGCTACATGACTAGGCAACCTAATTCTCTATAACCATTGTCTCTAATACCATTATGTCACACCCCACCATGGCGAAATATGGGGCGCGACGTATGGATATCATCACAACATGGCGTGTCTATAGAGATAACTATATGAAATAAGAAATGTCATAAAATGGTGACACAAAAGTCAGGACAATATCTCAACAATGCAGGAGTCTAGGTAAGTAGGTAACAGTCCTACCTCTTATCCAAGACAAACAAATAACAAAACCAAAACAAACATATAGGTGCCAACAGTATCACTTATTAAATGGACAAATAAAAACTAAGAAGGAAACGGGGATCTCCTTCAAAATGCATTCATATGCTCTCCAAATCCTAGCCACTTATGTTCCCATGCTTAACCATAGTATCACCTGAAAGAGACACTAAGACACGTCAACATAAAGTTGGTGAGAGTCATAGGTTTAGACTCAAACGCCAAAATCATACCATAAGCTGTGAGTAACAACCAAAAGTTAAAAACATATGGACAATGTGATACTAACATGCATTAACAAACTAACATTCAAGATTTAACTAATTAAACCAAAACCAAGGCTCCCAGCCATACCAAACACCATACTCCTATAGGCATCTAAACACCTATGAACCACATCCCAAGGCCCCGCCTTGCCAATATCCCCTTGGTACCAAGTCGAAACATAAAAAAATCAAGAATCAACTAGCAGTTAATCACATAAGTATGCACACTCAAGTCCATTACCAACGCAAAACATTCACAGCATAATTTATAAATAAAAAAACAGTGCCTCTTCCATCCCATCTGGAATTCATAAACATTAGTAAACATGGGACTATGAAACTCACCTGATTGAGCTTCTCCAAAAGTCCTCGCACTAGCAAAAAGCTAACAAACCAAAAACACATAATCAAAACATGAACCAATCACTAAGATGGCTCATCAACCTATGATGGACATCTAACCTCCTCCTATATAAATACCTCATTTATATGCTCTAATCATCTCATTACACCCCTCTATAAAGCCCTTAACTCATTATACTTCATAACCCGTCCCGTTAACATTTTACCCAAAATAGTCCCGGTTTTAGGTCCTCAAACTATAAGCCAAACGCCCAATTAAACATACCCATGATCTCTGTAAAGGGAATATTTATTCCCTTACATATGTTAACTAACACCTCCTATTTGTCCCAACCTTAAAACTACTGTTAAGGCCCCGACATATATATATATATATACTTTTGTCATTCCATATTTACTGATTTTTAAACATACAAAAAGTTTGTTATGATTAGGGGGTCTTACCCTAACCCACCATCTTAGCCCCAATGCAAATACTTACTATAATATATAAACCATCTCTCATGTTCGTTTGAATGTCCCAATGCAACCCTAAGTACCCCAAACAACCCAAAACTTAAAAAGAAAACAGGCTGACTTCAAAACTGTTTTGACCTCCAACTGTTGTAACCTGTTTTTAACCCACTTCCCGACCTCCAATTTAGTTCACGTTTCTTGAATTGGAAAGCCACCTCAATTAACTTTTCACGGATACTTGGATCGCAAAATAAGAGTTTGTATAACTCCCGATACGATCAAAACAATTGACTTAAAATTCTGCCCAGTTTTTAAAAACGGGTTTAATTAAATTAACCTCATTAATTACCCCTAACCCCACTAATTACAAGACCTAATTTATGTAATTATCATAATATCATTAATATAATATTAATATACTGTTTTTAAATTAAACCCTAACCTAAATCCATCATAAGATGATTAAAGAAAACATTTAAACAATTTAATTGAAAAGGGTTATGAAGGTTTACCTTTAAATTAATGGAAGATCAAAAAACAATGGAACCCTAAAAACTCTCTCAAAACCCACAGACAAAAACTCCAGGAAAAGAAAAAATATGACTTTTGATTGTGATTAAAAACAATATATAGGGTATGGGTGAATCCTAGTCCAACCCAAAGCCCACTTTCCTTTTTCCTCCTTTTTTCTTTTTTTTCTTTCTTTTCTTGCGTCCAAAACCGACCCAGACCCTCCCTTATTTCGTTTTTTTTAAATTTTATTATTAATTAATATCTTATTAATATAACCTTAATTTATTTCAGCTCCTAAAGCCTCCAAAACCTCAAAACCGTAAAACTAGTCAAATTTACGTTTTACCGTAAGAGACGTAAAATTTACAGTTTTAAAAAAAATCATAAATTTTGAAATAAACTTTATAAATAAGTCCTAAATGACTTAAAACCATCCCGAAAAATATTCCCGTGACTAAATACCTCTTCCGAGACCTCAAAATGCTAAACCGTAAATCGTAAAAATACGATTTTCTATAATACATATACGTATACGTGAAACCACTAAATAACACCATTTCACTTCATAGTCACTACCATGTGAGCTCATGAACATGAAATCATCCCACATCGTTTCACTCACAAGGTACCCCGTACCGAAAACGATATCCAAACCACAATCTATACACACCAATTAGCACATAAACACGTAAAGACACGTAACTAGCACAAAATAAAACTAAGTGACGAACCTCAAAACCACGGTTGTCACACACAAGACCCCAAATTAAGCCTAACTTGGGTCAAGGTCGGTCTACCCAACTTTGTATCAACAAGTTGGCGCCATCCATGGGACCCACACTAAGCTCTAGCTAATGACGAAAAGCGGCACAAACCCGCCCCCACCAAAGGGGGGACCCAAGAAGCCAACAGGTCCATACTCAAGACTTGAACCTAATAACCCAAGTCGTGGAGGGAAGGGACTGCAAGTATCTTTCTCTCCGCCAGTCACTCTATAACACCCCCAAATTTACACAATTCAATACTACGGAAGACTCATTGGTGTTACGGGATAGCACATTACTCACATCATAGACAACGCATAAGAATCGCGTCGTTTAGTAATAAAGCATTTCCATTCATAAATATCAAAGTTACATAGGTTCCAAGTCATAGTATTTCATACAATTTCTACAAAACATTTGAATGGAAATTGTTGTTTAAGTGCGGGCCATGAATTCTTGTTGTCTTCCCGAGAATTACCTTCAAGTACCTGAGACAAAACATGTTAAAAGAAAAGGTCAGCGATAACGCCGAGTGAATTCATAGAGTTTAATGAAAACCATTAATATATCATCGGTATATATTTATTACCAAAAATCATTTTGTACAAATCTTTGTAATAGGCCATAAAATAGCCAAAGTCATTTTATACAAATCCTTATCAAAAATCATAATATAGGCTTTTTGCCTTCAAAATCATTATACGAACCATTGTCGTAAAAATATCATACAATACGTTTTATGACGTTATATAGATTAAATAAAAACCGTTATATGAATATGGTTATATAAAACCAAAACACAAACATAACATCAGTAATAAGACCTCCTATTGCTAGTCAGGCAATACACCGTAATTCAATGCGTATATCAGTATTTTCGTTATTTGGATTATTACAAGCCGCATGACATTGTTACCTTACTACAACAAACAATGGGTAGCTAGCCCAAAACTCAATTTGCCCATCTAAATTAGCGTGTCGTCACAAAGATCACGCTATGGAAATCTTCTCATACATAAATTCGCTTACCAATCAATGTGGCACGACGGGGATCAACCGTCAAAGCGCGAACTGGGGTGATCGCCCCCAAATAGTACTATTATATGCACAAGCGTCTACCCAATCCCGGTAGTTCACAATTCATGCTAATGGGACTTTTAGTGACATAACCTAAGTTTAATAATCCATTTCATTTCATTTATCGGGTCATATATTCATTCATCGGGTCATACAATCATTCGGGTCCAAATCAATAAATAAACAATCGGGACAAATGATGTACTATTTTATCAAAACTAACATGTTATCTCCCTCGCGGGTTTATAAAACATTTCATAAAAACATTTAAAAGAGTGTGAGGCTATGAACTCACGTTGATGTGGGAAAACGGGTTATCGGCAATTCGGATGTACGGTACGTGCTTCAATCACGAAAACCTAGACAAATAATACTCATCTTAGACTCTTGTCCAATGAATTTATCAAAATAATAATTATGTATACATATGATGATTTTATATATATGATGATGATCAAGTGGGTTTATACATCTTTACTCATTCATTATAGTGTTTATGTGTTGGTAATTTTCAAGACTAGTTACACTAGTTCAACTTGTTTACATTTTAAAGCCCAATGGGCCTATTACAAGCCCAATACTATTCATTAGCACAATTATACTTTTATTATCAGTATTATACTTTATATGTTGGGCCCAAATGGGTTAAGCCCAATAAATAAGTTTATAAGTGTTTTACCAAATTAGTCGGGTTTATTGTCCATGAAGGCTACTTTGGCCCGTTAATGTCTATATGTTGTAAAGCTTGGGTTTTATCGATTTTTACTTGTTATATATGTTTATATATCAGTATGTGAGTTTATAAAAGTTTACATTAGACGGGTCCAACCGTCTAAGTTTTATTTAACAAAAAACGTTAATCTTTCGGTTTTAGCCGAAAAGACGTAAAAATCATGTTTATAGTTTTTATAACTTATAAAACTTACCAAACTACCATTTTTATATAATGTCCATTTATTTATCCTTATATTTATTTATATAAATGAAATATATAAGTTAGTGGGTTTTAATTTCACATTTTATACTATATTATTTTGAGTGCTTATATAATACTATTACATTTTAATTTCACAAAATCTGATTTTTAGTTTCACTTTCACTATTTTTATCATATCTTGAGTTCTATAAGGAGATAGAAGCTCATTTTTGGATGACATAAACTTCATATTATGTGCTACAAATAAGTTAGCTATAGATACTGCTCAATCCATGTCTAATTATCCTTAACAGTCCCTACAAAACAGAGTATTCAAATTGGTATACTAATTTTGTTTTGATCATATCTCACTCATTTTGATGATTCCATTGCATGGCCAACTCTCACATGTGTATGACATCTAATACCTACTGTAAATTGATTCCACCATGCCATTTTATCAGTTTATCATTTGGTTAGTTACTATTTTTATACAACCAACTTTATAAGCAAGAATTTAACCTTTTTACCTATAGTTTTCCATCTTTTTACCCATGTTTATCAACACCAAATCCTCACACAATACTTTTATCATCATATATTCATCATATATATATAAAATAGGAAAGAAAATACATGATTACATAATCAAAATAAAAATAAGGATGGGAAGAATGATCCTTATACAACCATAGTGATGAAAATGTGAGGTTGATGAACAAGGCTTGGATTTTGATGGTAAAACTTGTGATATACCATTATCAACTTCAAGATCACCTATCTTCATGAATCATCTTGTGGAAAATCAGCCCTTGACTCCTTTGAAAACTTCTTTCTAGATGTTAAAATCACCACCAATCTATAGAGCTTTAAAAGGGCTTCATCATATGTGTGAATAACACATGATTTCATGGTTAAAATTGATCAAATCAGGGTGTTTATTGATGAATATGGGACGAATTTTAGGGAGGAAAGAGAGAAAGTTGTGGTGGTTTGCATGGATGGAAATGGAGAAATGGTTTAGTGAAGTGGTTTTGTGGTTTGGTGGTATGTGTAGCTTACTTGTTAAGCTTTAGCTAACAAGTGTTAGCTTGTTAGCTACAAGTTTGCCACATCTTATGATGTGGTGTCTTTGTAGCCTTCCCATATAGTGGGGTGGGACAAGTGTATACTTGTCTCATCCCACTAATTTACGGGTATTCCTCGATTCTAGTTTCCTCGATTTGCGTGCCCTCGAGTCGTTTTACGAAAAATGTTTTTATAAATTATGAATAAACGGAACAAAACAAATCTAATAAAAATTGTCTCATCAAAAACGGAGTTCAAAAACGTAAATACGTAAACCTAAGGTTTCTGGTTTAGTCGTAAAGGACGTTAAATTAAAATCGTAAGTCCTAATCTCTTCTCGTAAATTTGTGAGTTTATGAACCAACACAAATTTAAAATTCCAAAATAATATTCACGGATAAATTTATTTCCTGAAATGTCAGACTGTCACCAAAACGGTGTATGTAAACGTAAGCACGTAACGTAGAATCCTCCGGTTTAGACGTAGTCGATGCTACTTCAAGACGTAAATCCAAATTTCTTCCCAAAAATAAGTGAGTTCATATTATAACATTAAAATAATGTTTTTAAATAAATATTGAGAATAAAATATCAACCATAAATTGACGGATTGTCACAACATTTACCCCTAAACAGGATCTTTGTCCTCAAAGATCATCTTATCTTGCTACTCGCTTTTTATAGAGTTAAAGCCATGTGGTTATTTCCTCCACATTCGGTCTTTTCTCACAAGTGTAATTCATTACAATACGCGAGTTTCATCAAACATAACTACGGGAATAAGATCAGGCTTAATGTTGACTTACTTTCTCTATCCATGATGTTCACGGGTTTCTGATGAATGCAACTTTTCACCGATCTAAACTTTACTACGAAACAATCAGATTTTCACTTGATAGACATTTTATCAAGTTCGATATATGAAACATAATTCACGCAGCTCTTGAAGTCCTAGGGTAGATCCAACTTATATGCCTTTCAAACCAATCTTTTATATCATCTCAATGGTCCCATACTACGGGGACTTATATCCCATGATCTTTCAGATCATCTATTCATTTTTTCAAAGTGAAAATTTTTGGCATAACTTCGCTACCCATCTGGCACTTCAAGATCTACATTTCATATTCACATAACCTCCTGCCCACTACCGGCAGTCAATAATCAGATCCTAGTTTCAACAATCATCAGGTTTCACGAGTCGGGTATTTTTGTAAGGTTAGGTTTGTCATCATAGGCAACCTTAAACCTAAAATACATGTCCAACTCACAATGGGTGTATGTCGGGTGTCTTCATCCCAACTCCTTCTTACAGATGCTCTAATATTTAGATCCTAACAAGATTCGATCTCGATCCTAATACGATAATTATCAATGATAATCTCTCCAAAGGAAAGCGATTATACGGTTTATTACCAAAGGTAAATCATTCAAACATAAAACAAGACTTCTAGTGTTTTGTATCGTTACTTTACCTCGTCCCTTCGATTGGGGTGGTAAACAGTACTCTCATCAAGGTTCTTTCCCAATGACTTCTGAGCAAATCTCTAGAAATTCGATGCGAAGGGAGGATCTTGATAGTGATGATCGATACAGGAACACTATGTTTACACAACTCCTTTAAATACAAAGAGTCAATTTCTTCATCGAGAATTTATCATTAACGGGAATGATATTAGTAGATTTGGTCAGTCTGTCAACGATGACCCAAATTGAATCAAATTCAGATGACAACCTTTGTAATAGTTAGACGTTTACTAATGTATGAGGCGATGTCCGCCTTCATAATTTGCCATCAGTACAACTTCTTCCGATAAGGATACATTTAATCATAAATGACATGAATAAAATACGTATATTTACGAGATTCCAACATGACTAAATCTCAAAATCCTCCATATTTAGACAACCACAAGTTGCCTTTTAAAAGCATTTAACGCCATAGGCTTCTCAATTCTAATGGTTCACATTAGTCGCGAACCCCTTTTTTATCTATATTATCCTAATTACAAGTATCAGCTATATTTTAAATTGCTCGGCAATTTATTTTGCACAGTCATTATTAAGGAACACATCCTAATTTATTCTTTATCCTTTATACGTAATGCGTCAGTATCTATATTCACCTTTCCTGTTGAAATAATTATCATAACCAAAATTCACTCAGAATTTCTTTCTTTCTTCATATTTTATAAGTCTTAATTTTGTCTCATCTATCATTTTTATCAGTTTTGCTCAGTCCGGCGTCTAAAGCATCGATAATTATTACAAGCAATTAAATAATAAATAATTAATTTTATGAAATGTAAACGTAAAAGTTTTAAATTTTCTCAGTTCGACCAATTTTATAAAAGTGTTCAAAATAAATTTGAATTTAATTAACAAGATTTTTGTTGATTTATCGAAAATAATTAAAATAATTAATGAGATCCGTAAATGTTCGAAAAATATTTGTTTATACTTTGGTCAAAAATTTTCTTAGTTGAAAAGCAGAAATTTGCGTTTCAAATTCCAAGTCATGGTTTAAATGTTTTCCTCAATCCCTTTTAGGTTGTTTTGAGTTACGCACAAACATTTAGCCCTAAACAGGAGTTTAGTTAAATGATTTAGTTATAAGGAATGATTCCTTAAAAATCCTTTGTTAAAACATTTGTCAAAACATATTTGCACTAGCTTTTTGGTAAAACTCAAAGTCTTAAAAGGGCTCTTAATTTTTTTTTTAAAGAGTCAATATATTCCATTTTCTATTAATCACATGATCAACTAATATAAAGGATTAAGCCTTAAATTACATGTTAATTATTTAAGGTACAATCTTTTCATTACTCGGCCAATTCAGGGCAGTCGATAAATAATTATTAACTCCTTCTTATTCCTATAAACAAACAGATGGTTCTTAATGATAACAAGCATGAATTTATCAAATTACAGCCTACACACGTGATTCACCCAATTTATGGATGCTACATGTGCATTAGTCAATCCAAACAACATAACATGAACTCATAATATTTATTACGAGTCTCGGATGTAGTGATTGGAATAGATAATCTTTTTCACGGATTTGAAGTTGATGATAACCATGCCGTGGATCAAATTTTTAAAACATACGCTAGAACCTTGTAAATGATCGAACAAATCTATCATCTTGGGTAGTGGATATAGATTTTAATCGTCAATTTACTTAGTTTACGGTAATCAATAAACATAAGGAATGATAACACCATAGCTCTTCATGATGACGAGCTTGGTAGAAAAAAAGCTTTCTCCGACAACTAGCTCAGTTGCACGATAATTCTTTTAATTCAGATGGTGTTGTCGTACAGTGCACACGCCACAGGTGCAGCACCAAGAATATAATCAATACCAAATTCATCCTGCCTTAATGGCAAAAGTCTAGGTAATTCACTAGCAAATACCTCAAGTTTCAGATAGCAGGAACATCTTTTAATAAATTCATATTAGGTTCTTTCTAGATTATAATATCTATGACTAATTCACAACCATTCGCGGTATAATTTCAAGTCTAAATGCAGGATATGGTCATCCATCAAGAATTATTTAGATCACTTCTGATAATCAACATCTTATTATTTAGGGGAATTCTATTCGAGTTCTCATCAATTAAGACAATGTCGTCATGTCATAATCAATCAATCCATTATACTGGCACTATTAACTTTCCAGTTTCATTGTCGTCGATAAGATGCGAATTTCTCAAAAGACTAATAATAACTCATAATCCTTCACAAGTTCAAGGATATCTGGAGACATAACTAACCTTAAAAGAGTAAGGTCAACGCATAATCTACGGGAGAGAATTTCAAATCAGATACAGACGAAAACATTTAATGAATATGAATATATCCCATGTTTTCATAATTTGAGTACACATTCGAAAGCTCCTCGGATCGTTACCTAGATCATTCAAATGAAATCTAATCAAAAGAAATGATAGGAACGTCGATACATCCAATCGGGTATCAACACTCGGTAATCAAATACTTTTCCAAAGAATCTCACCACGGGAGAATTGGACAAGAAAGTAATATCAATTTGTCAAATAAGACAAATTCCACAGATGAGTAAATTCAACTCAGAAGAATAAATAGTACGGACACGTATGTAGGTGTCCCTATCAATATGTCCCTATTTTTCACTTCTTGCAGATCTCATAAAATTTAATCTTTCACAATCTTCAAAGAAAATTTAGTGTTTATTAATAATTTCATGGTGACTACTAATCAGCCTTGCATGGTCACTTCCAAATTGTATGTAGGCGCGCAACTATATACAATTTCAAGATTAACGATGCAATACTCAGTTCGTCAAAATTGTATCATCATTTTTGTAATAAAAACATTTTCATGCTTAATTCTTAAATAAGAATAAAAAATAAATTTACAAAGATTTTCTTTGTTATGAAAACAATTAAGTTTTCCAAGGTGTTTCATAAATAACTTCATTTTGATAACGATTATCTATAAATCTCACTTTAAATAATCCTTATGGTGATGAAAATTCAATTTTTCTCAAGGGATACTATTGTATCTTATAAAACAATGAGTAATCTGCAAAAGACTGATGAAGAGTTGTTCACCAAGAACTAACTACAATATGATAGGAAATGAGCTTAGCCAAATAATCATGAGGTTCACGACTTCGATGGCACTCAAAAAGAATAATCCACAACGTAACTCAAATCGAGATGAGTACTTGTTCAATGGTTGCATCACTAATGCGAACATTGGAATGAGGCAATAAAAGATAGATAACATCGATACATGTAGAATTAGCAATCAAAGGTAGTCTTTTCATTAATCACAAACAAGTCAAAATTGTACCGTAACACATTACGTGTCACTATGTCATACAATTCCAAGAACTCATCCTACCAACTAATGTCTCAGTTAAGTTAGGGATTATTTTTAAAAGATACCACAATGAATACTAATCTACAAGAGTCATTAGGTGTTCCACATGTCCCGAAAGATCCATCGGTCCCAATTTCAGAAGAGGATTTCTTCAATTTATTTCTTGGACACTAAGCATCCTCGTTAGTGGACAATGGCCTAGGAACAACCCTTAACACGAACCAACAACCATTTAAAACCTTACAATTCAATCACATAACTTAACGACTTCCTCTTATCAATCTCATATTCCATACGGGTTAAATTTTACTTTATTCAAGTTTCAGCCAAATCATACTCAATGCGATATCCTACTTCATTCTCCAATACTTTCAATCTTTATTCTTAGACCTTAATAGGCCAATAAAAGTTCGACGTGAACAACACTTAATTTCCTATCCTATAGCTCCTACAACAATAGTTATCAAATGAGTCACTAGTCTAAAATGACTCGATCATTCAATTAGACTTCTCGGAAAGGTACTAGTGGCATGAGGCTTTTGGGTAATGGTTCCAATGACAGCCTCAAGTGCAACATTCACCCTTTAGATTTCAATTTAAGAATTGGATGACAACGAATCAGATGACATCTTTCTAGGTGGTAACGTTTTGTCAAACTCCAATCTATAAGGAAAGATCGTCATGACATTGATATCAGATATAATCTCGCCAATTCTTCTTTAATATCACAATTAACTAATATCAACATTTCTATGAATATTAACCATTTTGTTGGGATCATAAATATCCGCAACTTGGTTTAGATCAAGAATAGCTAGAATTCCTACGGGAATAACTTCGGTTAATTTACTAGGGGATTTAGGGTTCCTTGTGACAATCTACGTCGTATAAATACCTCGTATAAATATTAAAATAATCATCAAACAATCATGTAATCAAATTACATCATATATATATATATTAAAATAACACTTCTCAGTCTGGCCTTGTCGGTAACTCGGGAATTCTTCGGCACCGTTATAGTCAAAAGATTTTTAGACATTTTTAGAAAAATGCTTATAGTTAAAAGATTTTGAAATGTTTTATTCAAAACCTTAGTTTTATAAATCTTTCGTTCTCTATAACGAGAGCTCTGGTACCAAACTATAACACCCCCAAAATTTACACAATTCAATACAGCGGAAGACTCGTTGGTGTTACGGGATAGCACATTACTCACATCATAGACAACGCTTAAGAATCACGTCGTTTAGTAATAAAGCATCTCCATTCATAAATATCAAAGTTACATAGGTCTCAAGTAATAGTATTTCATACAATTTTTACAAAATATTTGAATGGAAATTGTTGTTTAAGTGCGGGCCATGAACTCTTGTTGTCTTCCCGAGAATTATCTTCAAGTACCTGAGACAAAACATGTTAAAAGAAAAGGTCAGCGATAACGCCGAGTGAATTCATAGAGTTTACTGAAAACCATTAATATATCATCGGTATATATTTATTACCGAAAATCATTTTTTACAAATCTTTGTAATAGGCCATAAAATAGCCAAAGTCATTTTATACAAATCCTTATCAAAAATCATAATATAGGCTTTTTGCCTTCAAAATCATTATACAAACCATTGTCGTAAAAACATCATAAAATACGTTTTATTACGTTATATAGATTAAATAAAAACCGTTATATGAATATGGTTATATAAAACCAAAACACAAACATAACATCAGTAATAAGACCCCGTATTGCTAGTGAGGCAATACATCGTAATTCAATGCGTATATCAGTATTTTCGTTATTTGGATTATTACAAGCCGCATGATATTGTTACCTTACTACAACAAACAACGGGTAGCTAGCCCGAAACTCAATTTTCCCATCTAAATTAGCGTGTCGTCACAAAGATCACGCTATGGAAATCTTCTCATACATAAATTCGCTTACCAATCAATGTGGCACGACGGGGATCAACCGTCAAGGCGCGAACTGGGGTGATCGTCCCCGAATAGTACTATTATATGCACAAGCGTCTACCCAATCCCGGTAGTTCACAATTCATGCTAATGGGACTTTTAGTGACATAACCTAACTTTAATAGTCCATTTCATTTCATTTATCGGGTCATATATTCATTCATCGGGTCATACAATCATTCGGGTCCAAATCAATAAATAAACAATCGGGACAAATGATGTCCTATTTTATCAAAACTAACATGTTATCTCCCTCGCGGGTTTATAAAACATTTCATAAAAACATTTAAAAGAGTGCGAGGCTATGAACTCACGTTGATGTGGGAAAGCGGGTTATCGGCAATTCGGATGTACGGTACGTGCTTCAATCACGGAAACCTAGACAAATAATACTCGTCTTAGACTCTTGTCCAATGACTTTGTCAAAATAATAATTATGTATACATATGATGATTTTATATATATGATGATGATCAAGTGGGTTTATACATCTTTACTCATTCATTATAGTGTTTATGTGTTAGTAATTTTCAAGACTAGTTACACTAGTTCAACTTGTTTACATTTTAAAGCCCAATAGGCCTATTACAAGCCCAATACTATTCATTAGCCCAATTATACTTTTATTATCAGTATTATACTTTATATGTTGGGCCCAAATGGGTTAAGCCCAATAAATAAGTTTATAAGTGTTTTACCAAATTAGTCGGGTTTATTGTCCATGAAGGCTACTTTGGCCCGTTAATGTCTATATGTTGTAAAGCTCGGGTTTTATCGATTTTTACTTGTTATATATGTTTATATTCAGTATGTGAGTTTATAAAAGTTTACATTAGACGGGTCCAACCGTCTAAGTTTTATTTAACAAAAAACGTTAATCTTTCGGTTTTAGCCGAAAAGACGTAAAAATCATGTTTATAGTTTTATAACTTATAAAACTTACCAAACTATTATTTTTATATAATGTCCATTTATTTATCCTTATACATATTTATATAAATGAAATATATAAGTTAGTGGGTTTTAATTTCACATTTTATACTATATTATGTTGAGTGCTTATATAGTACTATTAAACTTTAATTTCACAAAATCTGATTTTTAGTTTCACTTTCACCATTTTTATCATATCTTGAGTTCTATTAGGAGACAGAAGCTCATTTTTGGATAACATAAACTTCATATTATGTGCTACAAATAAGTTAGTTATAGCTACTGCTCAATCCATGTCTAATTATCCTTAACAGTCCCTACAAAACAGAGTATTCAGATTGGTATACTAATTTTGTTTTGATCATATCTCACTCATTTTGATGATTCCATTGCATGGCCAACTCTCACATGTGTATGACATCTAATACTTACTGTAAATTGATTCCACCATGCCATTTTATCAGTTTATCATTTTGTTAGTTACTGTTTTTATACAGCCAACTTTATAAGCAATAATTTAACCTTTTTACCTATGGTTTTCCATCTTTTTACCCATGTTTATCAACACCAAATCCTCACACAATACTTTTATCATCATATATTCATCATATCCATATACAATAGGAAAGAAAATACATGATTACATAATCAAAATAAAAAGAAGGATGGGAAGAATGATCCTTATACCACCATAGTGATGAAAATGTGAGGTTGATGAACAAGGCTTGGATTTTGATGGTAAAACTTGTGATATACCATTATCAACTTCAAGATCACCTATCTTCATGAATCATCTTGTGGAAAATCAGCCCTTGACTCCTTTGAAAACTTCTTTCTAGATGTTAAAATCACCACCAATCTATAGAGCTTTAAAAGGGCTTCATCATATTTGTGAATAACACATGATTTCATGGTTAAAATTGATCAAATGAGGGTGTTTATTGATAATATGGGACGAACTTTGGGGAGGAAAGAGAGAAAGTTGTGGTGGTTTGCATGGATGGAAATGGAGAAATGGTTTAGTGAAGTGGTTTTGTGGTTTGGTGGTATGTGTAGCTTACTTGTTAAGCTTTAGCTAACAAGTGTTAGCTTGTTAGCTACATGTTTGACACATCTTATGATGTGGTGTCTTTGTAGCCTTCCCATATAGTGGGGTGGGACAAGTGTATACTTGTCTCATCCCACTAATTTACGGGTATTCCTCGATTCTAGTTTCCTCGATTTGCGTGTCCTCGGGTGGTTTTACGAAAAACGTTTTTATAAATTATGAATCAACGACACAAAACGAATCTAATAAAAATTGTCTCATGAAAAACGAAGTTCAAAAACGTAAATACGTAAACCTAGGGTTTCCGGTTTAGTCGTAAAGGACGTTAAATTAAAATCGTAAGTCCTAATCTCTTCTCGTAAATTTGTGAGTTTATGAACCAACACAAATTTAAAATTCCAAAATAATATTCACGGATAAATTTATTTCCTGAAATGTCGGACTGTCACCAAAACGGTGTATGTAAACGTAAGCACGTAACGTAGAATCCTCCGGTTTAGACGTAGTCGATGCTACTTCAAGACATAAATCCAAATTTCTTCCCAAAAATAAGTGAGTTCATATTATAACATTAAAATAATATTTTTAAATAAATATTGAGAATAAAATATCAACCATAAATTGATGGATTGTCACACGCTCCGACCCCACAGGCGGTTGGAACTGCATCCTCCTCTCAGTAGATCCCTACTCAAGGCCGCAAGGATGCTCTAGACACAAGGGCTGTGATAGATCCACAAGCTAAAAAAGAAATTCCTCCCTCGGCGAAGCAAAGTATGAGCGACTACGTCGTAGAAAACTATGAGGCTTTAATCCCGCTCATGAGGGCGCAGATGAGGGCCAAGACCTAGCAATGAAGCTAGAAAGGAGAAGAGAAGAGAAAGAAGCACCTCTTACTAAGGACGCATCGTCCTCAGACAGCTCCAGGGGCTCAAGAGAAGAGGATGGTTTCATGACACCAGTCAATGACCATCGGCGCACAAGCGTGAAGGAAAGACTAGGGCCTAACCCTACTAGTAGAGAAAGCGCCCTTAAAAGACTGGGCCCCTTGGAAGGAGATTCATCTCAGGATCTGAAAGTTCAGGAAATGAATAAGAGCACTGGAAGGAGGCGCAAGAGGGACTCTTCAAGAGAAGATTCCCCAGACTCTAATCATAGCGACCGCCACCCCCGCCATAAAAGGGTCTCTCCTTCATCCACTGAGGACTCTGATTCCTCTGACTACGACAGAGAACACCGAAGGGCACCAAAAAGATCAAGGGTACAAGGTGAAGATCAATGGACCTTGCCATGACGTCGAGAAAAAGGAAGCGCATTTTCAGAACGCATAACTACTTTCAGGGATAATAATACTAGGCTTTTGGCCAGGTAAAAAGATTCGTTGTGTTGGTCTAATCGAATTGATCTGGTTTAACTATGCGACTCAGTCGTTCTTTGGTGAAACAAATAGTTGTGTCGTTGTAGTAATTAAAATGTGCAAAACAATTAAAGTAAAAGGGCGTTAAATTAAATCTAAAACTAATTTAAAGTAAAGTGCAAGTATTTAAAAGCGTGACGGAAATTAAAAGGCACTAAAAGTAAATGACGCAAACTTAAATCTATCTAAGGCAAACTTAAAACGCAACTAAAACTTAAACTAAGGCAAGGCTAAAATAAATCTAAGGCAATAAACTTAAAGTGCAACTAAATAAAAAGGCGGGAAAAATAAAGCTTGAAAATTAAAAACAGAAACTTAAGAACTGGAATCAAAGGAACCTGAAAAATAGCTCATCCGGAATAAACCTTCGTTCGGAATAAACACTCATTCGGAATGTCACCTTCGTTCAGAATGTTCTTCTTCACTCGGAATATTCACCAAAACTTTGATCCGGAATAAATTGCTTATTTGGAATATGTCACCTATCCGGAATAACTTCCTTATTCGGAATAAAACCTTGATGCGGAACATTGCCCTTGATCCGGAATATCTCTTGATCCGGAATTATTCCGAATAGAACCCTTGATCCGGAATGTCTTAATACTCCGAATAAACTCCTTGATCCGGAATAATAAATTATTCCGGATGAACTTGCTTGATCCGGAATATTATTTGATTCGGAATAAAAGGTTGATCCGCAATATTCCCTTGATCCGGAATATTCTGTTGAACCGGAATGAGAGGTTGATCCGGAACTTTTGGTTGATCCGGAATATTATTCCGAATAAAGCACCTTGATTCGGAATGTTTTAATATTCCGAATAAAGCACCTTGATGCTGAATAATAAATATTCCGAATAATCTCAATTGATCCGGAATATCCAATATTCCGGATGAACACCCTTTGAAATCCTTCACTCGGAATAACGTGTTGATCCGGAATGTTTCCTGGGAAAAGATCAGTAACAGCAAACCGAAGAACAAGGAAACACAAAAAGATACGGATCTAGATAAAATTTAGCTAAATCAACCACAAGATTAAATCAAACTAATCAATAAACATCTATTAATCATAAACAATCAATCCATAACGATCAAACTAACTTCTTTAATCTTGGTCTTTAATGACTTTTGGCTCGGGATTTCTTTGAACTCGTCTTTTAATTCTTCAATAAATTAGACTTGAGTTCTTCGGCTTTAAGTAAACTTCCGTCTTTTGACTTTTTTTCGATAAATCTTCAGAATTGGTCTTGGACTTCCGTTCTTTTTGCACTCTTGAGTTCTCGACTTTGTCTTTCGTCTTTTTCTTCGATAAAAGC
The DNA here is from genome assembly GCA_025667525.1 of Glebionis coronaria. Classification (NCBI taxonomy): domain Eukaryota; kingdom Viridiplantae; phylum Streptophyta; class Magnoliopsida; order Asterales; family Asteraceae; genus Glebionis; species Glebionis coronaria. The sequence continues at coordinate 472,254,397 of CM046874.1, read as the reverse complement.
CCGTGAATGCCCGTGTTTTCTCCACTTTTCACCTTTTCGTCCTAAACCACAACAAAAACACAAACAACGCATAATTCCGACATAAATGACATAAAATACACGTTTTGGCTCGGTTATTATTGTAATTAAGTGGTAAAAAGGATGGGTGTTTACACACCTATCAAACCCCCTACACTTGACCATTGCAATATCCTCATGCAATGCATTAGTTACAAAGCATGTTTACATTTTTCATCATAATCAATTCACATTGGCCTTTATTAAAGAGATAGAAAACTATAAACATTCAAAGTAAAGATATCAAAAGCATAGCTTGGGTTTTGGAAATGTCATGAATAATCATCATTCTCAAGTTTTCACTTTCTCCAAACCAAGCTTAAAAACGAGATCATTGTTATTATAAGTTAGCAAACTAACACGAACTCATGTGGGCCAATTACTCACTTAGACTCCCTTATTCCTAGGTGTATCTCTTATATTTTATTTTTGTCTTGAATGATCACGAGGATGCATTGTTGACTTATTTCGATAGTTATTTAGTCCGAAAATAAAGTGAACGATTTAATCAATAGTTAGCTAAAGGACAAAATCTTTTAAAACTGCTTCTCGGGAGCTCAAAAAGTTCATATCTTGGCATAACTCGCTTCGCGATTTGAGACCTTTCTCGGACCGATATTTGGCAGCGACTTCATACTTCAAATCTTGAGAGACGTTCATGAAATAATGGTCTTCTCTTCATAATAGGAATTTCTTCACTTGAAGTTTTGAGAGATTCTTCATATTTGGACCACGACTTCTTCATTTTTCTCCAATCTTTATAAGGACTTTGATATACAACGATCCGCCTCCTTTTTGGACTTGGCTTTATTTATCCTCATACCTTGTTAGGGCCTTTTTGGATAGACTTCTCCATGAATTTTGGGGAGTTTTTGCTTTTCGTCGTGTGTCTCGATCCTTCATATTGATTTTCGATAAATGATTCTTCACGTCACTTGGGATCTTTAGCAACAAAATATAGCCCTTGGCTATGAACTCAAATCCATACCGAGCAACTTTTAAACGATCTTGGGCTATTAGCTAAGTAACTTTTCAAATCGTACAACCTTATTTATTGCAGATACATTTATTAGCAAGCGATGGGAGAACAGGCTCATAATTAACTCACATAAATTCACGAAAGCATACCAAACTTATAATTGACTCTATCATTTCTCGTTCTCCACAATTTAAAATCTCAAAGAATGAGACTCGTGGATGCTTAGCCTATTAAATCAAAGTTTTAGGTTTTTGAGTCGCCTATAGGATCTTGCGAACTCTTATACTTTTTCAAGTTTAGAAATTGCATTTTAAAGTTCCCTTGATAAACAACTCTCTAGGATCAATTATAGGAACTTGCGAAAAGTTCTTGTTCTTAACCCGTGAGAGTTAAGACTTTCGCGTTTTATAGCTCCCTATATAAAAGCCTAGCAAAACTTGATTTAAACACGTTAAGGATACTAGCTAGAGTAAACTTAGATAAGTAAACTCGGGTTGAGTCAAAAGATTCACAATGTTTGAAAATAAAAACCACTTTTTAAAGATTTATTCTAAGCAAAGAAAGAAAATAACTATACAAAGGAAAAAACAACTAGGCCAAAATAGATCAAAATTTTTGAAAAATGTAGAAAAATTGATTTTCCGGTTAAAATGAGGACAAATAGAAGGAAAAGAGCCACTTAACTTCGATAGAAGTCCCCCTACACTTAATATAAACATTGTCCTCAATGTTTAAGCATGTTGGAGTAAACTCCCCTACACTTAGGACATTGTGCACTTTGTTTAAATCTCGCTAAGGAAGAGACAACTAAAGTGATTCCTATTTTAATATTGAGAAAATATAAAATAGTGAATCGAAAAGAGTTTAGGATAGAACCGGGAAAAAGGGAACATGGAATCACGGGTCGTCAAGAATCATCAAGAGTGGATCATTGAGCGCTCGAATCCCTGATTATAAGAAGAGAGGAAATAGCAAACACCAACGGGTCTCGCCTACACTTAGGATAAAGAAAGCTAAAAGATAGATACATGGGTTTCCTCCCAAGAAGCGCTTGATTTTTGTTCACCGAGTCGTGAGCCTGACTTGACCTTGATCATCATAGGAAGAAGCATGAAATATATCCACCGGGATCAAAGACATAGTTTTCGTCCATCAAATAGCATAAGCTTAAGGCGAACAAGGCAAGCCAAAGAATAATAGGCAAGGTTCCCTTAAGCAAAGATGGAGCACGGTTGAAGAAAAGGTGAGGTGGTGTAAGCAGATTTCCATAAGTTCCAAAGATATTTCCTTTTATTTCATTAGACGGATACTGAGATGGCTGAGAAAATCGATACCGGGGTCGAACACCTTTTCCTTTAAGGGAAAATAGCACTCAGGCTCAGCAGAGTGTGAAGAAGATCCGCGAAGAAGATGCACAACCTCGTCCTCGGAAGGTGTACAAAGAGGTGTTAACTCATACGTGCTGTGGATATTGGTGTCGACCGGTTGCTTCTCCTTTGAAAGAATTATCTTCAAATCCAAAGTAGGATCAAGACGATAATCTTCAAAGTCTAAAGGAGGAGCATCACTCTCATGAGGGAAGTAAGTATTGAGAAACGTATAGAAATCTTTCTCAAAAGAGTAATCATCCAAAGTAGGATTTAGTGATGGCGGAGGATCTTCATCATGAGAAGAATCACTCGAGAAAGTATCGGCCTCATCAAAATCATCATATGTGGGCAAGTCGGGATACTCGGAAGTACAATCATCAAAATCATCCGAATCTGAGCTAGAATCATCATCATAAGCATCAAAGATCGGTGGAGAATCATAAATGGGTGAAGGTTCCAAATTGGAGAGAGAATCATCCACATCATCTTGAAAAAGTGGATTATCAAAGCAAGACTCGAATAGAGGATTGTTGTAGATGACAAAATCATCGAGCACATTAATCATATTCGCAGATTCTCGTCCAAAGGATTTGCTTGTAAGATTCCCAATTTTGAACACTTGTGCATCATCCCCGACTCTTAAGATTAACTCACCTTCGTCAATATCAACTAGAGCTCGTCCGGTTCTCAAGAATGTCCGACCAAGTAATAAAGGAATACGAGGGTCCATTTCATAATCAACAACGACAAAGTCGACCGGGAAAGTAAATGTGCCAACTTTAATGAACACGTCTTCGGCAATACCAACGGGGTAAGCGAGAGTGCGATTTGCAAGTTCAAGAGTCATCTTTGTTGGAGTAAGGTCGGGTAATGATAGTGTTTTCCAAACACTCAAAGGCATCAAATTAATACTGGCCCCGAGATCAGCTAGGGCAGTAAATTCTTCGGTTTTGTTAAAGATGCACGACAACACAAAATGACCGGGATCTCCAAGCTTTTCCGGAAGTTCTTTAAGAATAACTGCAGAACAGTTTTCATTTAAGCGTGTGTTGGCGAGCTCAATCAACTTCCCCTTCTTCTTCAGCAATTCCTTGAATGTTTTAACAAATTTCGGCATGTGGACAAGTGCTTCGACCAGGCTAATGTTGAAATTCATTTGAGAGATCATCTTCAAATAATTTGACATTTGACAGTCATCCTTGGTGAGCATTGTGGTCTTGCCTAGCCGTGAAGGATAAGGGATATTGGGTTTGGGTGGTGAAGGTGTAACAGGTGAAGGTTGAGATGTTGAAGGGTTCTTCTCGGGAACATCGTCATGAAGGGGCGGAGACGGTAATGGTGTACTAATACTAGGTGTAGGAGGAGTAGGGATAAATGGTGGTGGAGGAGGTGTAGATGATGGGGGTGGGATAGGTTGTCCTACGATGGTAACTCCAGTACGGGTAGTAATAGCACTCACATTTCCTCGCGGATTGGTGACGGTGTTTGAAGGTAGAGAACTCGAAGTAGAAGGTTGAGTTGTGGGCAAGAAACTAGCCAGCATATTCTTAATATCATTCGTTTGAGTGCTGAAGAAGGATTGAATATTATCTCGAAGCTCGGATCTAATGTCATTTCCTTGCTTGGTGATATCTCCTTTTAGATTGATAATTTGGCTCTGCAGATTCTTGATTTGCTCACCTTGGGTTCTCATGATGGCTTCAACATCGGGGTTAATGGGTGGGGCTTGTTGAGCGGGTGGGTGATAAGGATTAGAAGCTTTTTGTGGGATTTGGTTGCTTCTATTGTAGTTGTTGGCGGGGTTTTGGTTTTGAGGAGAAAAACCGGGTGAAAGGTAGTTGTTTGATCGGTAACTCAGCAAATTTCTATCCCCTTGAGGTAGAGCTTGGTAATTTTCCGGTGAATAATTACCATAAGCTGCATACACATTTTCCGGATTTCCTTGTGTAGAAGGACAATCAGTGTATGAGTGTGGACCGCCGCATGTTTCACAAGGATTGGCAACCGCTTTAACTTTTTGTTGTTGGTTTGAAGCGAGAAGCAAGATACTTTTGTTCATTTCAGTCATCATGCGCGTGAATTCGTTCATGTCAGGGCTTGCTGAGGTAGAAGAAACATTGACTCTCGGGTTGTTCCTTGAAGAAGCGGAGGAATCCCAGTTTTTGTGGTGATTAGTAATGTTCTCAATAAGCTCTCTACACTCCTCGGGTCTCCTTTTCATAAATGTGCCACCGGCGGCTGCATTAATCGTATCACGATCTCGAAAAGTCAAACCGTTATAGAGAGTATCAATTAAGGTCGCAGGGAGCATGTTGTGGTTTGGACATCGATCGATCAAGACATTATATATTTCCCAAGCATTAAAAAGAGATTCATAGGGTTCTTGCATGAAACCGCTGATTTGATTGCGAAGGCTCGTGACCATGGATGGTGGAAAGTAGCGCGACAAAAAGCGTGGAGTCATGTCATCCCAAGTATGAATAGAATTCTTCGGGAGACGATCAAACCATTTCTCGGCATGATGTGATAAAGTATGTGGAAAGAGTTGAAGGCGTAGAACATCCATTGTAGCACCGGGAAACTTCATGCTTTGGGTGATTGTAATGAACTTATCGAGGTGTTTGTTGGCATCATCATCAGGCATTCCTCTAAAAGGATTTGTTTGCACTTGCTGAATCATGTGGTGCTTCAATGAAAACTCCGGAGCCGTGATTTGCATCGGCGCAATCGGTCCTCCTCGTCCAAACATGGTAGGTTGACAAAGCTCCTCCATTGTCCGAAGATCGGGCTGTGGATGAACATTGTTGTTATTGTTGAGGTGCGGTGGATTATTGTTGTTGTTAACACCTGCCATACTTAAATCTTCTCGAGTCTTGGGCTCTTGATAATTAGAAGATATAGTACGCATACACCTACAAAGATAAAAGAAAACAATACCAAACGCAAAGACAATATATATACACAATAAAAATAAAATCTTTTTGGATTTTTGAAATTTTTTAATTTTTATGGATTTTTAACAATTTTTAATTTTTATGGTTTTTTTGAAAATTTTTGTGCAAGAAAATAACGCTCACAAGTGAACGGATCCCAAAAAGCAACGCGTCTTTCACAGAAAACCGTTAATCTTTACGAAAAGAGCCGGCAGCGGCGTCATTTTAATACTAGGCTTTTGGCCAGGTAAAAAGATTCGTTGTGTTGGTCTAATCGAATTGATCTGGTTTAACTATGCGACTCAGTCGTTCTTTGGTGAAACAAATAGTTGTGTCGTTGTAGTAATTAAAATGTGCAAAACAATTAAAGTAAAAGGGCGTTAAATTAAATCTAAAACTAATTTAAAGTAAAGTGCAAGTATTTAAATGCGTGACGGAAATTAAAAGGCACTAAAAGTAAATGACGCAAACTTAAATCTATCTAAGGCAAACTTAAAACGCAACTAAAACTTAAACTAAGGCAAGGCTAAAATAAATCTAAGGCAATAAACTTAAAGTGCAGCTAAATAAAAAGGCGGGAAAAATAAAGCTTGAAAATTAAAAACAGAAACTTAAAAACTGGAATCAAAGGAACCTGAAAATTAGCTCATCCGGAATAAACCTTCGTTCGGAATAAACACTCATCCGGAATGTCACCTTCGTTCGGAATGTTCTTCTTCACTAGGAATATTTACCAAAACTTTGATCCGGAATAAATTACTTATTCGGAATATGTAACCTATCCGGAATAACTTCCTTATTCGGAATAAAACCTTGATGCGGAATATTGCCCTTGATCCAGAATATCTCTTGATCCGGAATAATATTCCGAATAGAACCCTTGATCCGGAATGTCTTAATATTCCGAATAAACTCCTTGATCCGGAATAATAAATTATTCCGGATGAACTTGCTTGATCCGGAATATTATTTGATTCGGAATAAAAGGTTGATCCGGAATATTCTGTTGATCCGGAATGAGAGGTTGATCAGGAACTTTTGGTTGATCCGGAATATTATTCCGAATAAAGCACCTTGATTCGGAATGTTTTAATATTCCGAATAAAGCACCTTGATGCGGAATAATAAATATTCCGAATAAACTCAATTGATCCGGAATATCCAATATTCCGGATGAACACCCTTTGAAATCCTTCACTCGGAATAATGTGTTGATCCGGAATGTTTCCTGGGAAAAGATCAGTAACAGCAAACCGAAGAACAAGGAAACACAAAAAGATATAGATCTAGATAAAATTAAGCTAAATCAACCACAAGATTAAATCAAACTAATCAATAAACATCTATTAATCATAAACAATCAATCCAAAACAATCAAACTAACAAAACTAATCAAAATAATCAAAACCCACTTTAATCAAAATAAAAACACAAGAACATGGACATGAACATAAACATAAAATCAAAGATTAAAGAAAGGTAGATAGGAGATGACAAGAAAAGTAAAGATTGACAAGAAAAGTAAATGGAAACTTACTTGAAATTAAATGTAATTAAGGTGAAAGACAAGGTATTTAAATTTGACAAGTAATTAAATGGACATGAATTTAAAGGTGCAATGTAAATAAAATGGAAGAAATAGTGTGTCAAACTATCCAACAAAAACAAATGATTAAGATCCTAATCTATATATAGGGGAGGGTTAAGGAGTGCTTAGGAAGCTTCCTCCCCTCCTTCATTTTCTCTTAATTGCACCATTAGGTCCATAAGCCTTTAATCTTCTTTAATCTTGGACTTTAATGACTTTTGGCTCGGGATTTCTTTGAACTCGTCTTTTAATTCTTCAATAAATTAGACTTGAGTTCTTCGGCTTTAAGTAAACTTCCGTCTTTTGACTTTTTCTTCCATAAATCTTCAGAATTGGTCTTGGACTTCCGTTCTTTTTGCACTCTTGACTTCTCAACTTCGTCTTTCGTCATTTTCTTCGATAAAAGCACGTGAATGCCCGTGTTTTCTCCACTTTTCACCTTTTCGTCCTAAATCACAACAAAAACACAAACCAAGCATAATTCTAACATAAATGACATAAAATACACGTTTTGGCTCGGTTATTATTGTAATTAAGTGGTAAAAAGGATGGGTGTTTACACACCTATCAGATAACAAAAAAAGACGCATGCCGTCCAACGTCAAGACCTATGACGGTACGACGGATCCAGATGATCTCCTAAAAGGTTCGAATCTCAGGCAGGGATAGAGCGATGTCCAGAAGCCGTGGTGTCATATGTTCAACTCGACGCTCATCGGGAACCGCTCAGACATGGTTCGACCATCTCCCGCGAATGAGCATTCATGGGTTTGAAGAACTTCGGAGAGCGTTCCGAAGAAACTATGTGCAGCGGAAGAAGTATGACAAAAGCCCGTTTTCACTTGCGAGAGTGAAACAGAGGCACAACGAAAGCCTATAAGACTTCATGGAGCGCTTTAAATCTGAATGCAACCAGATTAAGGATTGCCTGGAGATTCTAAAAATTTCTGGATTCCTCGCAGGCATCACAAATCCGGACCTAATAAAAAAGTTGAACGACAGAACCCCGACAACATTTGACGGGGTAATGAAAAAGGTCGGGCGTTTATTCAAGGAGAGACCGCAGCAGCAGATAGCGTCAGGCTACAAGTACAAAGACAGGCCCAAGAAACAATCATATGGGCAAAACATCAGTCGCACGTTGGACTTCCAAGGAGCGGCAAAGTGATAGGTGTGAAAACACCCATCCTTTTACCACTTAATTACAATAATAACCAAGCCAAAACGTGTATTTTATGTCCTAAATGTCGGAATTATGCGTGGTTTGTGTTTTTGTTGTGATTTAGGACCAAAATGTGAAAAGGGAAGAAAACACAGGCTTTCACGGGCTTTTATCGAAGAAAAAGACAAAAGACGAAGTCAAGAGATCAAGAGTGGAAAAAGAACGGAAGTCCACGACCTATTCTGTATATTTATCGAAGAACAAGTCTAAAGACGGAAGTTTAATAAACCCGAAGAACTCAAGTCTTATTAATGAAGAATTTTCAAGACAACTTTAATTAATCCCGAGACAACGTCGAAAAAGTCGAAGAATTAAGAAGACGAAAAGACGGAAAGAAAGAAAGAAAGATAGAAAGAAGGAAGCAACACATGCTTCCCTTCTCCCTATATATAGTTCACTTCCACCTCATTTTACACTTGTTAGCTAATGTGACAATTAGTCTTTCCACCATTTTTCTTTACTTGCACAACTTTAATTTCATGTCATTTACTTTCTTGTTCTTTCATTTCATGTCTTAAATTTCAAGCCTTTTAATTCCAAGTAAGTTAATTTTATTGTTGAATCTTTGTTTTCCTTTAATCAAGCTTTTCTTTATCATTCTCATCCTACTTTTCTTGTTTTTGATTTGTTACAAATCAAATTAAGCAATCTTTTGCTTAATCCCATTGCTTATTTGATTAAAAAGTTTGTCTTTCCATTTCCATCTAAGCTTTAATACGAATTAAGCTATAAGTTTGACAATCTTATTGGCTTATTTTGTGTTTAGCTTATTTGATTTTAAAGTTTTCTAAAAAGTTTTTATATTTTTAAAGTTTGCTTATTTTGTTTGCTTATTTTGTGTTTTTATAAAGTTTATGAATTTCGTTTTTTAAAAGCTTCCAAATTTATGCTTATTAAGTTGTTCAAGTTTCGGTTTAGTGTGCTTATTGAACTTTGGCTTATTTGCATTTTCGGATTATTTTTGTTTTCCATCGCAATATTAGGTTTTTACACATTCTGACGCCTCATTCCGATAGGTTGCTTGTTTGTATGGAAATAACCCAAAGGGGGTTCTACTTTGCGATAGCTTGTGTTCTCATTCCCTTATTCCGATCGGGATTGCGATCGCTCATTGCGATCGCATATTCCGACGGAATTTAAGGTATATTGCGACGAAGTGCTGCCCAAATTTTGACAGCCACATTCGGATAGATTTTGATACTTTAGTTATTCCGACAGTTTTTATTTTTTTTAGACATTCCGATAGAATTTTTGTTTAATATTCCGACAGTTTTTGTTCAACATTACGATAGCTTTTTCTTTTAAAAACATTCCAATAGAAAAGTATCATTCCGGTACATATTAAAAAGTATCATTCCGATACATATTAAAAAATATATCATTCCGATAGAAAATAAAGCAAAAAAAACACATTCCGATAGGTAATAATATATCATTGCGATGGATGTCCTCCTTGCATGCTAGCTTAATTTTTTGCCGCCAAAATGAGCTAGTAGACTGCTAGCTTGAGCTAGCTGCCTGCTAGCTTGTTTATTTATTATTTTTGTTCCGTAATTGTTCAGTTTAATCTGAAAGTTGTTCCGATTTTATTTCTGAAAGTTACGTATTTTTAGTTGAATTTTTCGTCTAATTTTAAAATTAATATTTTTTCGTAAAGTTCAAGTTTTATCTTTTATTTAGTACCCGCTTTAGGTTTTGCCTTGTTTAGCTTCAAAGTACCATTTTAGTTTTGTTTTCTCCTTTTTCATTTAGTAAACTTTATTTTCGAGTCGATAATTGATTTCGTCCTTTAGTTTTATTTGTATTAATTGTTTCGCTTTAAATTCATTTTATTATTTGTTTTAATATTCGTTTTAATATCCTTTTAATTTTTAGTTTTTAATATTCACCTTGTTTTAGTTTTATTATTTGTACTTGTCTTTAGATTGTTTTTTAAATACTTTTCGCATTTACTTTTTAATTAGTTATAGATAATCAACTTCCCTTTTTCTTAACCAAAAACAATTGAGTCGTAGTTTGAACCGGAAATCAATTCGTTAAGACACCGAGAAAACGAACTTTTTTTTCAACTAGCAAAATCTCAATTTCAAATGGCGCCGCTGTCGGCTCTTTTCGTGAAGATTAACGGTTTTTTGTGAGAGACGCGTTTGCTTTTGGGATCCGTTCACTCGTGAACGTTATTTTTCGTGTCAAAAATTTTCAAAAAATCCTAAAACATTTGAAAAACCATAAAAAGCATTTCTTTTTTTTCAAAGTTTTACAACCAAAAATTTTCCCCTTTATCCTCTATTGTGTTTAATTCTTTTCTCTACCCCTCTTCTTTATAATTCTTCATGGATTCGTCTTGCGTACGGTGTGGGAGACCATGGCATGGTTTTCAAACATGTCAATGGTGTACTTGTGAGCGGTGTGGTTCTGATATCGAAGATACACAATTTGGATTTTGTCCATTTTGCAATTCAACAAATTCGTACTTCTCCTCTTACAATACTTTCTCACCCTCTCCCGTCTATGACGATCCTTATCCTCAAAATGCACCAGATTTTTCTCCATCCCCGTGGTGCTATAAGTGTGGGGGTCGTCACAAAAGTTTTCATTGTCCAACGGGGGATCAAAATTACTATAATTATACCCCTTCCAGTTTTGACCAACCCCTGCAATACCCAATTGATCATCAGCCTCGTCAGGGGATGAGTTACCAAGAACCAATTGACGATCTTGCTACAGTTTTTCAAGAACAAACGAAAGAGATTTTACACACGCTGCAAACTTGTATGGAGTCATTTTTAAAGCAGCGAGATCAGACGAGTACTCATATCCCTGAACTTATTATTGACCCTTTAGGTAATGAGGAGAGCGATGACGATATTGAGGTTATTTTCGACGAGGAGGAATTTCTAAAGCAACGTAAGACTTCTCCAATTCCTCCTTTGTCTATTGCTATCACACCCGAGAAGCCCGTTGGCTCTCTCATAATGGAGGATGAGCATCTTGACATTATTTCGGCAATGGAATCGGACAAATTCCTAAAGTCCAGTGTCGAGGAACTTGTCGTCATCCCAAGTGGTCCCGCGGGTGTTCCTGAAAATTTGTGATATGTACCGACTTTTGCGGAGCTTACGGAGGAGTTTGCTTCGCTAGTCAATGATCACATACTCACAAATACACAAGCGCTAACTGATTCTCCCAACAAGAGTTCAACATGTGGTGAGTATGATGATTTCGTCTTCGAGCCCGAGATTGAGGAAATTATCACGAGAGCTAGCTCTTTTACCTCCACTTCCACCTACTAGTGAGGATGATTTTTCCAATATCGAGGCCGAACCTGATGAGTTGGAACGTCTTATTTTTCATAGTAATGACGAACCAACTCACATGCCCAAACATCCAATTCTCGAGGAGTTACCTAATCAACACTCCTCTAATGAGAATTACGTTTACCACATTCGTGAGGATTTAACTTATCAACAATCCCCACAAATGAATGATGGTTTCGTACTTGATCGTGATCTTTTAAAACGAGTTTCTACAGTCCCTATCTATGAAGAAATCGAAGAGATTCACGTTCATGAGGATGAGTGCTTTGACCCGGGAGGTTACATGGACCATTTTATAATTGATAAACTTACGGCTTTGCCAATTGGTCAACATCCATTGTCTTTGGAGGATGAAAATGTGATTCCTTTACCCACCCCACCTAACGTCAATCTGGACTGCACTTGCTTTTCTTATATTGAGCGGACTTTCCTACCATTCACTACTTATCCGCCTGCCTCCCATTTATTATTTTCCTCCGGGAACGAGGACAAGGTCTTTGATCCCGGTATTACATTTGAGGCTTCCCCATGGACCATTTAATTCGGGGACGAGTCAGGCTCGTGACTCGGTCAACATAAACAAGCGCTCTTCGGGAGGCAACCCGATTATCTATCTTTATCTATTTTCATCATAAGTTTAGGGGGAGCCCCGTTGGAGTTTGTTGTTTTGTTTCTTATCATGTGCAGGGATTAGAGCTTCAAAGACACACTCTTGATGACTTTTGACGACCCGTGATTCCGTGTTCCCGTCTTCCCGGTTCTATCCTAAACTCTTTTCGATTCACTATTTTATATTTCTCAATATTAAAATAGGAATCTCTTTAGTTGTCTCTTTCATAGCAAGATTTAATCAACGTGCACAATGTCCGAAGTGTAGGGGAGTTTACTCCCACATGCTTAAACATTGGGGACAATGTTTATATTAAGTGTAGGGGGGACTTCTATCGAAGTTAAGTGGTCTTCGCCATGAATTTGCCCTCATTTTAACTGGAAAATGTGATTTTTCAACATTTTTCGAAATTTTTAATCTATTTTGGCCTTGTAGTTTTCCTTTGTTATCGTTATTTACTTTCTTTGCAAAAATAAAGTTTAATAAAGTGGTTTTAAAATTTTTCAAATGCGTGAATCTTTTGACTCAACCCGAGTTTACTTATCTAAGTTTACTCTAGCTAGTATCCTTAACGTGTTTAAGTCAAGTTTTGCTAGGCTTTTATATAGGGAACTTTAAAACGCGAAAGTCTTAACTCTCACGGGTTAAGAACAATAACTTTTTGCAAGTTCCTATAATTGATCCTAGAGAGTCGTTTATCAAGGGATCTTTAAAATGCGAATTCTAAACTTGAAAGAGTCTAAGAATTTGCAAGATCCTATAGATGACTTGAAAACCCAAAACATTGATTTAATAGGCTAAGCATACACGAGTCTCATTCCTTGAGATTTTAAACTGTGGAGGACGAGAGATGATAGAGTCAATTATACGTTTGGTATTCTTTCGTGAATTTATGTGAGTTAATTATGAGCCTATTCTCCCATCGCTTGTTAATAAATATATCTGCAATAAATAAGGTTGTACGATTTGAAAAGTTACTTAGCTTCTAGCACAAGATCGTTTAAAAGTTGCTCGGTATTAATTGGAGTTCATAGCCAAGGCATAACTTATTGAAGCGGGATGTGAAGATCGGCGAGTCCGAAAAGGCCCTAACAAGGCATGAGGGCTACATTTTGTTGCTAAAGATCCAAAAGGGATGTGAAGAATCATTTATCAAAATTCAATATGAAGGATCGAGACACATGATTGTGGTATTTTACACCTCTTGTTTAGGAAAACAAAAGAGCGTAAATGAGCGGTAAGTATCGAGTGATGACTTTAGGAAAAATCAACACTAATGACCCTTAATGGTGTGTAAGTTCGTTTCCAAAGGAGGTATATGTGTGTGAAAAACTTGCCAAATGTTTGTGATTAATGATTGGTTTAGAAGGGGATTAGAAGAGAAAATGACGAAGACGTAAAAATAAAAATTAACTAAAAATCACTATTAGAAAGTTAAGACGTAGAACCTAAAAAATCAACAAAAATAAAATAAATTCTAAAAATTACCAAAAATTCACCAAAAATCAAAAATAATAAACTAAGAGTTTACCAACTATCAAAACTTTTTCAAACCTTTTAAATAATTAAATATTCAATTTTTAAATGCTAATTAAAGCCCTAAAAATCAAATAAAATATCAAAAAGCCCAAATAAAGATTTTTCAATTGATAAACCTCTAAAATGACCTAAAATGATTAAAAACTATTTTTAGAAATTTTAAAACTAATAAAAACTATTTAAAATGATTTAAAAACTATTAAAATTTAAATTAATTATAAAAATTTATCTAAAAGTGATAAAAATTAATCTAAAAGTTGATAAATTCCTATTTTAATGTATTTAACCTAAGAAAAATGTAAAAAGTTGGAAAATGTGAAATTTTAAAAATAATAATAAAATAATAATAAAATAATATTAAAAATCCAAAAATTATAAAAAATTCTAAAAACTTGCAAACTAGTTTATTTTAACCTAAATAATCAGAAAATGAAAGTGAAATTACCAAAATACCCCTAATGGGCCCTCAAATGGGCCAAAACCAAAAACAGTCAACACAAATGGGCTTTTGGGCCCAAAAAGTCAAACTTGGCCCAATTGACTTGGAACAGCCCTATCTGACTTAAAATTTAATTCTAAGAACAAAACTCTAAAGGCCCAAAAGCTAAAAATGTGCTTATCACAGCTTATTAAACACAAAGCTTATTCATATTGGGCTTTTCAGCCCATTAAGCCATCAGCTAATGCCATAAGCTCTAATTTGACACACAGCCCTCTTTTTGGATGCTTAAGAGATCTGTCAAAAGAAATTTCCAATAAGCTCACTCAATAAGCCAGAAAATAGAAAAGCAAAAATCCACAAAACGACAAAATAGTCGGGTTTGAGATTTAGGACACCTCAGAAGCTCTAGTTTGTTGCAAAAGCTCTCAAATAGCATAACTAAGAATAATCAATCAAGACGATCACTAAAAGCCAAGTAGAATAAGCTGTAAGAACAGATAAGCTGGCTGAAAAAGCCAAATAAGCTAGTTTTCTAGCAAAAGCTTAACCAAAAGACTTGTAACCTTCCAGACTTGATATTAAGCTGAGAAAAATGATTTCTATTACAAAAGATAAGTTGTTGCATGTACCAATAAGAAAAACAGATTCAATAAGCTGGAAAACCAAGTTTGACCAAAAGTCAAACGCTGATAAGTTGAAATCAAACGCTGACAGGAACAGAATAGGCGTTGACAGACTTAATGAAGTGTAAGGACTTGTTTTTCACCCTGCTGGTCAAGGTTTGAGTGCAAACCTTGTGAATCAAAGCTTACCAGTTGGGTAAACTTGATGTATTTTGGCACAGATAAGCCAATAAGCCAGTGGGCTTATAAGCTATGATCAAAGCAATCCAAATACCCAAATATCCTCACAAGCAGCAAACAAATAAGATCCAAGCAGCAATACAACAATCCTAATGCTAGAAATAATAATGCAACACCAAATGAGGTGGTCACTTTGCTGATGCAAATGACCACTTCAGCAGACTTTGATAAGCTATAAAAACCACAATAAGCCACCAAATTCAACAAGCAGATAACCAATAGATTGCTTATCACCCAAACTATTCCCAAACCAAATTTCAGACCTTAGATCCAACTAACAAAGAAGTTATTGGATCTGATGTGTTTGACCAAATTCAAACCAATTTTATCAGATTTTTGCAAAACTTAGAATCCCTTTTTCAAACTTTCAGAAAGTGAACCAATGGCAAAAACTTGTATATTATGACTTGTTTAGACCACCCAAACTCTAAGAACCAAGGGCACAAGGCCACAAGGCCTTGATAGCCAGTAATCCCAAACAACCCTTAATCAAGCACTTAACAAACAAACTTGTGATTTTAACACACAACCTGTTGATTTTAATGATCAAAAAGCTAAACTAGGTGACAACTAACAGAAACCAACCAATAAACACAAGGCATAAACACAAGAACACCAAATCATAAACCAAAGTACAAAATAAGCAGAAACATGAACTTTTTAGGGGAATCTTAACAAGGGTTTATACCTGCCTTCCACAACATCCTAGGAAGGCCAGCTATGCTCCTTGGACCTTGTTCAACAACTAGAACAAGACCAAGGTACTTCAATGAAGATGATGCAAACTGCCTTGGTTGATGGTTCAAAGTAGAACCTCAAGGACTTTATATCTTCAACACAAACAGCAAACAACTCAACCAAGGGCTCTAACCCCTTCACAAGCTTGGTGTCAACAAGCTTGTAAGAGCTTATAGCTAATGGTCAGGGGTTAGTACACAAAATAACCAAAACAGAACCTAGGATTTCAAGGTTTTCAAACCTTAAAAACCTTATGAAACAAGACGTGCCTTAACCACAAGATTAAGGTAGGCCTTCACAATCAAATGGAACTCAGAATTAGGCTACTCAAACACCAAACTTTTAACTAAATCAAAAAGAGATTTCAAATTTTCAGAAATTCAAATTTTATTTAACTTAAAAAGGAATTACAAAGATTAATAGCCTAAAACTGGAACCAAAGCTCTCTCACATGTTGAGGAGTCTTTTTAAAGGCAAATGCCAAGGCTACACTGTTCACAAACCCTAGATGTGAAATTCCCTAAATGCCCTAAGTCCTTGAGTACGTTTGTTGTTGTTGAGCTGTCCAAAATGATCCTACACGTTCATTTTAGCTTTGTGATCAAGCAAAAGGCTCTCAGCTGTTGATCTTGACACGTGGCTAAGCTTGGAGGCCAAGTTGAAATCTGATTGGTGGAAAGGGTATTGGGTGGGGTCCATAGTGAGTGGAGATGAGGGTTTTGTGTGTGGGATAGGTTCCTGCACATGTGAATCAAACGTGTGCCTGGGTAATTTCATTTTACCCTTTGTTTAAGTTGGTGTAAAATATGGGCTGTAAAGGTGAATAGTTGTCCTTTTGATCCATTTTTGGTGGAGTGGAGTTGTTTGGCGCGTGTTTGTGTGTTTAAATGTTTCAGTATGCACACATTCAGCCCTTGTCCTTCCTTTCTTTTGTCACTTGGATGCAAACTTCTATCAGCGCCCATTTTACATGTATCAACGTTTCACCTTTTGTCATTTTTGGCACAAACTTTATAAAAAGTGCTTCAAGGGTTATATTTGACATTTTTGAATATTGCAAGGGCTGATTTGGGACAATGTTGATCTTCCAAGGTCTTCAATGTATCTTAATCTTCATGAGGGACCATTATTGGCAGTTTGGATTTGTTGAGGGACTATTCTTGCCATTTCTTCAAAGTTGAAGGACCTTTTGTGTAATTTTGACAAACTTAAGGGACCAAACTTGTAATTATGAATATACAAGGGTTTTAAGTGTCATTTCTTCAATAAATGAGGATCAATCTTGTTTGTCTTCAAGTCTTCAAGGTATTTTGTTAAGAATTCCATGATTAGGGCCCGGTTCTTTGTACGGCTTCGTTTCTCGTGTCCGTTTTTCCTTGTAACTTGTGATCTTTTGTCTTTTTCGCGATATCCATACCTAAAATACACAAGTAAACAAACACAAGCATATATATGGTATTTTATGACATTTTTATGCATTTAAAGCTCGAAAAGAACGATGAGATCATGTATAAATGCCATCTCATCACTCCCCCATACTAAGCCATTGCCGTGTCCTCACGCAATGCTAGAATAAAGTATCTAAGCATCACCAAAGTTCAAATTTTATTAACCTTTATTGAAGAGTAAAAGACTTGCAACATACTACGATGATGTGTAAAGACATAATGTATGATTTTCATCACAAAAAGTGACTTTTAGGGTCAAAGAATAGAAACAAGCTAATGTCCCTTAGAGTAAACTTCGTCATCCTTGATTGTCATACATTCCATGCTAAGTGCAAAAACAAGATCATTGTTGGTACAAGTCACAATGCTAACACTTCTCATACGTCCAAATTGTGTAATACTTTTTCTCCCGGCAATCCTAGTTATTATAAAAGGAAATGGGTTACTAGCATTTTTTATCTATTTGTCATGGATCACAAGTGATTCATATTGACTTATTTGAGTAGTTATTAGTCCGAAAGCAAAGTAGCACGATTTGATCGATAGTTAGCCGAAGGACAAAATCTTTTAAAACGGCTTCTCGTGTATCTCCTTAAGTTCATATCTTGGCATAACTCGTTTCACGATTTGAGACCTTTCTCGGACCGATATTTGGCATGTACTTCATACTTCAAATCTTGGGAAGAAGTTCTTGAAATAATGGTCTTCTCTTCATATATTTGGAATTTCTTCACTTGACGTTTTTGAGAGATTCTTCATATAGGACCACGACTTCATCATTTTTCTTCAATCTTTAATTTGGATTTTGATATACAACGAACCGCCTCCTTTTCGGACTTGGATATATTTATCCTCATACCTTGTTAGGGTCTTTTTGGATAGACTTTCTCCATTCTTTAGGGAAGTAATAGCTTCTCGTCGTGTGTCTCGATCCTTCATATTGATTTAGGAACAATGATACTTCACATCATCTTTGGATCTTTAGCAAAAATAGAGCTCCTCATGCCTTGTTAGGGCCTTTTTGGATGATCGCCAATCTTCGCGTCCCGCTTCAATAAGTTATGCCTTGGCTATGAACTCTATTCAACCCCGAGCAACTTTTAAACGATCTTGCGCTAGAGGCTAAGTAACCTTTCAAATCGTATGACCTTACTTATTGCAATTATGATTTATTCCTAATGCATTGATCTTATGGGAAGAAAAAGCCACAATTAAAAACATATGAGTTTTTGAAAGAACACTTTCATGTTCTACGTTTAGCATGATCACTTGTCTAACTCTATCATTTCTCGTTCTTCACTATATAAAGACCTCTAATTAAAGAGACTCGTGAATACTTAGCCATGCAAGTCAAAATTAAGCCAAATTTGGATTAGCTTTCATTAAGACTATATCAAATCAAAGTTTTGGGTTTTCAAGCCACCTATAGGATCTTGCACTTTCTTGGACTTTTTCAAGTTTAGAGAATGCGTTTTATAGTTCCCTTGATAAGTGACTTTCTAGAATCAATTATAGGAACTTGCGAAAAGTTCTTGTTCTTAACCCGTATGAATTAAGACTTTCGCGTTTTAAAGCACCCTATATAAAAGTCTAGCAAAACTTGAATTGAGCGGGTTAAGGAATTTAAATGGCTCCAAATGCCCATCAAGTCAAAAATTAACTCTTATTCTACCCAACGGAAAATATACATTCGTGTCTTAAAAACACTTATTAAAACTAAGAAAAATTTTAAAATTTGGCCATTTTTATCCTTATTAGCAAAACAAAACATTGAAAATTGGAAAGCGTGAGGGCGTAGCAAAGCAAGTATCTATTCACCCCCCATACTAAAAGTAAACATTGTCCTCAATGTTTCGAGTCTAAAGGTGGAGCACCCCCATACTAGAGACGAAGAGTCGAATGCTTAGGATCTAGCATGGAAAGGGTGATCAACAATATATCGAATATCTCGTCCTCGGTGGACAAGGATGAGGGAACATAAGGGGCTTCCCCCATACACAAAGCATCATCAAAAGGGGTAGACGAGCTTGTAGTACTCAAAACACGTGGTGATGACGGAGTTAGATTTGTAGAAAAATCAATTAAATCACATTTAAGATCTTTTCCTTTGTTATCTTTTGAACTCTCTTTATGAAAACCCTTTTTGATTATGTCGAAAATATTCGGTGTTTCTAAGACGATGTTAGTTACACTAAAAATTCTCACATTTTGAAACCGTTTTGGTTTTGGAGGTGGCTAGTTCTCAAAACGTTTATCGACGAAGAAAACCTCCCCATCGGGGTCTACATATTCATCATCCGAAAGATCTTTCGTAGAAACCGGCAATTTATCACCACTTTTCAAGAATGAATGTACGAGGTGAGGTGAAGGATTTTTCGATTCAAGTATTGACGGTCTCTTCTTTGTAGGCTTTACACTCATAACCTCCACCGGCGGAGGAAATGGTAAGTTGTTTTTGGCGACATTTCCTAAAACTCTTGGTGAAAATTCTTTGCAAATGACATTGGTTGAATCACCATGGTTTAAAGTTGCAATAGAATAGACATGAGAAAGATTGGAGTTTTGTGTTGCATTGATGACAAGTTCTTCCTCATTGAAACGAAGGGTAATTTTTCGAGCATGAACATCGATAAGTGCTCTTGATGTATCCAAAAATGAACGACCCAAAATGAGAGGAACTTTTCGATCGATAGGAATGTCTACAACGATAAAGTCAACGGGATAGTAAAACTTTCCGACTTTAACAAAAACGTCCTCGGCTACTCCACATTCTAAAATTGTAGAATGATCGGCCATCTCGATAGACATGTTCGAAGGAGTAAGAGCCGGAAGCGAAAGTGATTTGAAAATCTCGAGAGGCATTAAATTAATACTAGCACCAAGATCGGCCAAGGCGTAGCAATCCTCCATATCTTGAATAGCACACGGAATCAAAACTTTACCGGGATCACCGACTTTTTGTGGTATGCGGCTAAGAAAAACCGATGAACAACTAGACGATTGTTGTAACTTCTCTTTGTTGTTAAGCATACTTTTGAAGTTTGTGGCGAATCGAGGCATCATGATAAGAGCGTCGGAAAAACTTATGTTAAAATGCATATCACGAAACATTTTCATAAATAGCTCAAATTGATAATTGTTCCGTTCTTGTGCTTTCTCTTTGTTTCGTCTCGAAGGGTAAGGTAAAGGTGGTGTAGGTTGGTCATTAGGCAACGGCCTTGGAAACTCGGGTTCCACAATTGGTATTGGTTCAACCGTAGGTGTGGTATGAGCGGTACTTCGTGGGATTGTAATATGCTCATTTTCGACCATCACCTCGGGTATTTCCTTCTCGATTTCCATCTCCTTAGAAGTACTTGTTCGAGAGATTGGTTCCTTGAAAGTTTTACCACTTTGTGTAGTAATAACCTTCATTTCTCCCCTCGGGTTGTTAATGGTATCACTAGGAAGACCACCCGAGGAAGAGGGTTTACACATGATTGCTTCAAACATCTTAGCCATTCGGTCCTCAAATTTTGATTGCCTAGCATCCGCTTTTAATAACTCTTGCTTAATCTCATGTTGTCCTAATTCCATCTTTTGTTGATTTTGTTGAAGACGTTGGACATTTCCTTCCATTTTGTTTGCATGAGTTTTAAGTTCATTAGCAAGTTCATTTTTAAGCTCGTTTTTCAACTTGGATCTTAAGCTAATCATCTCACGTTGCATATTATCAAATTTAGCATCATTTGCTTTTGCATAATCCAAAAATTCTCCTTGCAAATTTTTAGTGTGAGCATTTTGAAAACCTTGTGTAGTGTTTTGAAAATCACGATTTTGGTTTTCATTAGAGATTTGTCCATTCCCACTTTGATAATTCCCTTTGTTGTAATTGCGTGTGTTGCCTTGGTAATTACCTTGGTTGTTGTTTTGATAATTATTAACATTTTGGTTTGGTGGAGCTTGATTTTGGCGGGAACCTTGACCATTTTGGTTGTAAGTTCCCGTTGCTACATAAGCACTCGAAGTGTTACCATCCGCGGTAATGCACTCGGAACGATCATGAGCTCCCCCACAAGATAAACAACTCTTAGCAACCGCTTTAACCGAAGCGGAATTGGAAGCTTCTTGAGCCTTCCAATGGGACATAAGATTAGCAAATCTATCAAAAAACCGGTTTTCCTCATTAGCTTCATCATGTATGGCGTTAATGCTACGAGACGATTGTGACGAAGATGACGAACCCATATTGGCAACACTCGGTGTGTTACGAGGGTTATAAACCTTAGATCTATTTTCAATGATTTGTAAAGCCTCATTTGTCGTTTTGCAGAAAAAATTACCACCCGCGGCGGCATTCAAATAATCTCGTTCATGATCATTAAGCCCATTATAAAAAGTATCCACTTGATGCAATTCCGTAAAATCATGGTGTGGACATTCATGTAACATCTCTTTAAATCGTTCCCAGGCCATTGAAAAACTTTCATTATTTCTTTGCACAAATCGTGAAATCTCATTTTTTAAGTGTGTTGTTTTAGATGGTGGAAAAAACTTGTTCACAAACTTAGAAACGAGATCGGCCCATGTCAAAATCGAATTTGGCGGTTCTTTCTCGAGCCAAATTTTTGCGGGTCCATCCAACGAGTATGGAAACAACATCATCTTAATGGCGTCATGTGGAACATCCTTAAATTTGCTAGTGGCGGTGAGACGGTTGAAATTCCTAATGTGGTAATGCGGGTTGTCTTTCTCGTGACCTCTAAACTTATTTGCTTGCAACATCGACATTAAACCCGTCTTAATCTCGAAATTCTCCGCAAGAATGGCAGGAATCACAATAGCCTCTCCAAAACCCTCGGTGGGTGCTTGTAGAAACTCCATCATAGTACGATTAGCCATGACGACTTCTTGTTCTACAATAGGTTCAACAATTGGAGGTTCTTCAACAATCAACGTCTCTTGATTGGCTTGCTTTTGAAGTCGTTTACGAGCTCGTTTTGCTTGATTACGAGTGATCATAAACTTCACGAAGAATGGGAGGTGAGCAAAGAAGATTCTTTTTGGGTGTTTTGTGAATTTTCAATTTTTTGTGTTTTTGATGATATTTAATTTTTTTGGATTTTGGTGTATCTTCGTAGACAACAATCTACAAAATCCCTCCTCGAATCAAACTCTTGATTAAAGAAGCCTCAAAGGAATGAAAACGATCACGTGGAGTGAACGCCTTCGAATGACTTTAGAACTTTGGTGAAAACCAAATTGTTCAAGAGGGTTTAATCACAAAGAAAACCAAGCAAATATAGTATACGTAATAATACTTTGGGCGGCAAAACCCTCGATTAGCCTTCAATCTCAAAATACTCACAAGCAAGCGGGGAAACGAGGCGGCGCGAAGCACTTAAGAGCCTTTTTCCTTAGGGTATATTTTATAATACCCGCCTTATACCCACCTTATAGTTTGTATCTTTCAAAATCGAGCCTCACGAAAGTATTTATCTATTTTTGCCTTTTTTCTTTTTGTTTGAGATTCGAATACAATAATTAGGAGATCAAATCCCAATTAAGGTTGTGTTTTCACATTTTTGGAGATATTGTAAATTTATTGTGATACTTAATACAATATAGTAATAATATTTATACAAGAAAAACCAAGAAAACCGATAATACGTATTAGTAGAGTTCTACTAATACAAATACTATTTTGGTTAATATTAAAAACAACAATGCAAATTAATCACGACACACCTCCCCGGCAGCGGCGCCAAAGTGATTGTGGTATTTTACACCTCTTGTTTAGGAAAACAAAAGAGCGTAAATGAGCGGTAAGTATCGAGTGATGACTTTAGGAAAAATCAACACTAATGACCCTTAATGGTGTGTAAGTTCGTTTCCCAAGGAGGTATATGTGTGTGAAAAACTTGCCAAATGTTTGTGATTAATGATTGGTTTAGAAGGGGATTAGAAGAGAAAATGACGAAGACGTAAAAATAAAAATTAACTAAAAATCACTATTAGAAAGTTAAGACGTAGAACCTAAAAAATCAACAAAAATAAAATAAATTCTAAAAATTACCAAAAATTCACCAAAAATCAAAAATAATAAACTAAGAGTTTACCAATTATCAAAACTTTTTCAAACCTTTTAAATAATTAAATATTCAATTTTTAAATGCTAATTAAAGCCCTAAAAATCAAATAAAATATCAAAAAGCCCAAATAAATATTTTTCAATTGATTAACCTCTAAAATGACCTAAAATGATTAAAAACTTTTTTTAGAAATTTTAAAACTAATAAAAACTATTTAAAATGATTTAAAAACTATTAAAACTTAAATTAATTATAAAAATTAATCTAAAAGTGATAAAATTAATCTAAACTAAATTCCTATTTTAATGTATTTAACCTAAGAAAAATGTAAGAAGTTGGAAAATGTGAAATTTTAAAAATAATAATAAAATAATAATAAAATAATATTAAAAATCCAAAAATTATAAAAAATTCTAAAAACTTGCAAACTAGTTTATTTTAACCTAAATAATCAGAAAATGAAAGTGAAATTACCAAAATACCCCTAATGGGCCCTCAAATGGGCCAAAACCAAAAACAGTCAACACAAATGGGCTTTTGGGCCCAAAAAGTCAAACTTGGCCCAATTGACTTGGAACAGCCTTATCTGACTTAAAATTTAATTCTAAGAACAAAACTCTAAAGGCCCAAAAGTTGAAAATGTGCTTATCACAGCTTATTAAACACAAAGCTTATTCTTATTGGGCTTTTCAGCCCATTAAGCCATAAGCTAATGCCATAAGCTCTAATTTGACACACAACCCTCTTTTTGGATGCTTAAGAGATCTGTCAAAAGAAATTTCCAATAAGCTCACTCAATAAGCCAGAAAATAGAAAAGCAAAAATCCACAAAACGACAAAATAGTCGGGTTTGAGATTTAGGACACCTCAGAAGCTCTAGTTTGTTGCAAAAGCTCTCAAATAGCTTAACTAAGAATAATCAATCAAGAAAATCACAAAAAGCCAAGTAGAATAAGCTGTAAGAACAGATAAGCTGGCTGAAAAAGCCAAATAAGCTAGTTTTCTAGCAAAAGCTTAACCAAAAGACTTGTAACCTTCCAGACTTGATATTAAGCTGAGAAAAATGATTTCTATTACAAAAGATAAGTTGTTGCATGTACCAATAAGCAAAACAGATTCAATAAGCTGGAAAACCAAGTTTGACCAAAAGTCAAACGCTGATAAGTTGAAATCAAACGCTGACAGGAACAGAATAGGCGTTGACAGACTTAATGAAGTGTAAGGACTTGTTTTTCACCCTGCTGGTCAAGGTTTGAGTGCAAACCTTGTGAATCAAAGCTTACCAGTTGGGTAAACTTGATGTATTTTGGCACAGATAAGCCAATAAGCCAGTGGGCTTATAAGCTATGATCAAAGCAATCTAAATACCCAAATATCCTCACAAGCAGCAAACAAATAAGATCCAAGCAGCAATACAACAATCCTAATGCTAGAAATAATAATGCAACACCAAATGAGGTGGTCACTTTGCTGATGCAAATGACCACTTCAGCAGACTTTGATAAGCTATAAAAATCACAATAAGCCACCAAATTCAACAAGCAGATAACCAATAGATAGATTATCCCCCAAACTATTCCCAAACCAAATTTTAGACCTTAGATCCAACTAACAAAGAAGTTATTGGATCTGATGTGTTTGACCAAATTCAAACCAATTTTATCAGATTTTTGCAAAACTTAGAATCCCTTTTTCAAACTTTCAGAAAGTGAACCAATGGCAAAAACTTGTATATTATGACTTGTTTAGACCACCCAAACTCTAAGAACCAAGGGCACAAGGCCACAAGGCCTTGATAGCCAGTAATCCCAAACAACCCTTAAGCAAGCACTTAACAAACAAACTTGTGATTTTAACACACAACCTGTTGATTTTAATGATCAAAAAGCTAAACTAGGTGACAACTAACAGAAACCAACCAATAAACACAAGGCATAAACACAAGAACACCAAATCATAAACCAAAGTACAAAATAAGCAGAAACATGAACTTTTTAGGGGAATCTTAACAAGGGTTTATACCTGCCTTCCACAACTTCCTAGGAAGGCCAGCTATGCTCCTTGGACCTTGTTCAACAACTAGAACAAGACCAAGGTACTTCAATGAAGATGATGCAAACTGCCTTGGTTGATGGTTCAAAGTAGAACCTCAAGGACTTTATATCTTCAACACAAACAGCAAACAACTCAACCAAGGGCTCTAATCCCTTCACAAGCTTGGTGTCAACAAGCTTGTAAGAGCTTATAGCTAATGGTCAAGGGTTAGTACACAAAATAACCAAAACAGAACCTAGGGTTTCAAGGTTTTCAAACCGAAAAAACCTTATGAAACAAGATGTGCCTTAACCACAAGATTAAGGTAGGCCTTCACAATCAAATGGAACTCAGAATTAGGCTACTCAAACACCAAACTTTTAACTAAATCAAAAAGAGATTTCAAATTTTCAGAAATTCAAATTTTATTTAACTTAAAAAGGAATTACAAAGATTAATAGCCTAAAACTGGAACCAAAGCTCTCTCACATGTTGAGGAGTCTTTTTATAGGCAAATGCCAAGGCTACACTGTTCACAAACCCTAGATGTGAAATTCCCTAAATGCCCTAAGTCCTTGAGTACGTTTGTTGTTGTTGAGCTGTCCAAAATGATCCTACACGTTCATTTTAGCTTTGTGATCAAGCAAAGGCTCTCAGCTGTTGATCTTGACACGTGGCTAAGCTTGGAGGCCAAGTTGAAATCTGATTGGTGGAAAGGGTATTGGGGTGGGGTCCATAGTGAGTGGAGATGAGGGTTTTGTGTGTGGGATAGGTTCCTGCACATGTGAATCAAACGTGTGCCTGGGTAATTTCATTTTACCCTTTGTTTAAGTTGGTGTAAAATTTGGGCTGTAAAGGTGAATAGTTGTCCTTTTGATCCGTTTTTGGTGGAGTGGAGTTGTTTGGCGCGTGTTTGTGTGTTTAAATGTTTCAGTATGCACACATTCAGCCCTTGTCCTTCCTTTCTTTTGTCACTTGGATGCAAACTTCTATCAGCGCCCATTTTACATGTATCAACGTTTCACCTTTTGTCATTTTTGGAACAAACTTTATAAAAAGTGCTTCAAGGGTTATATTTGACATTTTTGAATATTGCAAGGGCTGATTTTGGACAATGTTGATCTTCCAAGGTCTTCAATGTATCTTAATCTTCACGAGGGACCATTATTGGCAGTTTGGATTTGTTGAGGGACTATTCTTGCCATTTCTTCAAAGTTGAAGGACATTTTGTGTAATTTTGACAAACTTAAGGGACCAAACTTGTAATTATGAATATACAAGGGTTTTAAGTGTCATTTCTTCAATAAATGAGGATCAATCTTGTTTGTCTTCAAGTCTTCAAGGTATTTTGTTGAGAATTCCATGATTAGGGCCCGGTTCTTTATACGGCTTCGTTTCTCGTGTCCGTTTTTCCTTGTAACTTGTGATCTTTTGTCTTTTTCACGATATCCATACCTAAAATACACAAGTAAACAAACACAAGCATATATATGGTATTTTATGACATTTTTATGCATTTAAAGCCCGAAAAGATCGATGAGATCATGTATAAATGCCATCTCATCACTCCCCCATACTAAGCCATTGCCGTGTCCTCACGCAATGCTAGAATAAAGTATCTAAGCATCACCAAAGTTCAAATTTTATTAACCTTTATTGAAGAGTAAAAGACTTGCAACATACTACGATGATGTGTAAAGACATAATGTATGATTTTCATCACAAAAAGTGACTTTTAGGGTCAAAGAATAGAAACAAGCTAATGTCCCTTAGAGTAAACTTCGTCATCCTTGATTGTCATACATTCCATGCTAAGTGAAAAAACAAGATCATTGTTGGTACAAGTCACAATGATAACACTTCTCATACGTCCAAATTGTGTAATACTTTTTCTCCCCGCAATCCTAGTTATTATAAAAGGAAATGGGTTACTAGCATTTTTTATCTATTTGTCATGGATCACAAGTGATTCATATTGACTTATTTGAGTAGTTATTAGTCCGAAAGCAAAGTAGCACGATTTGATCGATAGTTAGCCGAAGGACAAAATCTTTTAAAATGGCTTCTCGTGTATCTCCTTAAGTTCATATCTTGGCATAACTCGTTTCACGATTTGAGACCTTTCTCGGACCGATATTTGGCATGTAATTCATACTTCAAATCTTGGGAAGACGTTCTTGAAATAATGGTCTTCTCTTCATATATTTGGAATTTCTTCACTTGACGTTTTTGAGAGATTCTTCATATAGGACCACGACTTCATCATTTTTCTTCAATCTTTACTTTGGATTTTGATATACAACGAACCGCCTCCTTTTCGGACTTGGATATATTTATCCTCATACCTTGTTAGGGTCTTTTTGGATAGACTTTCTCCATTCTTTAGGGGAGTAATAGCTTCTCGTCGTGTGTCTCGATCCTTCATATTGATTTAGGAATAATGATACTTCACATCATCTTTGGATCTTTAGCAAAAATAGAGCTCCTCATGCCTTGTTAGGGCCTTTTTGGATGATCGCCAATCTTCGCGTCCCGCTTCAATAAGTTATGCCTTGGCTATGAACTCTATTCAACCCCGAGCAACTTTTAAACGATCTTGCGCTAGAGGCTAAGTAACCTTTCAAATCGTATGACCTTACTTATTGCAATTATGATTTATTCCTAATGCATTGATCTTATGGGAAGAAAAAGCCACAATTAAAAACATATGAGTTTTTGAAAGAACACTTTCATGTTCTACGTTTAGCATGATCACTTGTCTAACTCTATCATTTCTCGTTCTTCACTATATAAAGACCTCTAATTAAAGAGACTCGTGAATACTTAGCCATGCAAGTCAAAATTAAGCCAAATTTGGATTAGCTTTCATTAAGACTATATCAAATCAAAGTTTTGGGTTTTCAAGCCACCTATAGGATCTTGCACTTTCTTGGACTTTTTCAAGTTTAGAGAATGCGTTTTATAGTTCCCTTGATAAGTGACGTTCTAGAATCAATTATAGGAACTTGCGAAAAGTTCTTGTTCTTAACCCGTATGAATTATGACTTTCGCGTTTTAAATCTCCCTATATAAAAGTCTAGCAAAACTTGAATTGAGCGGGTTAAGGAATTTAAATGGCTCCAAATGCCCATCAAGTCAAAAATTAACTCTTATTCTACCCAACGGAAAATATACATTCGTGTCTTAAAAACACTTATGAAAACTAAGAAAAATTTTAAAATTTGTCCATTTTTAGCCTTATTAGCAAAACAAAACATTGAAAATTGGAAAGCGTGAGGGCGTAGCAAAGCAAGTATCTATTCACCCCCCCCCCCCATACTAAAAGTAAACATTGTCCTCAATGTTTCGAGTCTAAAGGTGGAGCACCCCCATACTAGAGACGAAGAGTCGAATGCTTAGGATCTAGCATGGAAAGGGTGATCAACAATATATCTAAGCCGTTTATTAAGTATGCTAAAAGATAATTGTTAGAACAATAAAGGATATGTCATGGAATCGCGAAAAACTTCTTCAAACGAACGATGGAGGCTCACGTAAACGAACACGAGAGTCTTCAATCGTAGATGATGATGATGATCTAGATAACACAATCACAAACAACCACGAGACAACGAGTTGAAAGGGTACAAGTCCCTTTATTAGTGAATAGTGAGCATAAAGATAAGCATGGGATCTCCCCCACGAGGCACCTCGTTTTTGATAACCGAGTCAAAAGCTCGACTCGAATCCCCATAAATGTGATCATTTAGGGATAATCATGGTATGGTCAATTTTTAGTGGGGCTTACATGATAAACAAGGCCCAAAAAGCAACCGGTATAAAGGACCAAGTCCTTTGATGATGCAAAATACCGGGGTCGAAGATGGCGTTCTCGTTTTCATTGGAAAAACAAATTAACGCCACTTCAACATGTGCCATAAACTCAAAGAGTTTGAAGAAAAGAGATGAGAAGTAGAAGGGTGAGACAATTGGTAAGACAAACGTTTGAGCTACTCGAGGTAGACTCGCACCAAGCAAATAGAAAGATTTTCCATTTATTGCATCGGTGGAAGACCGAGATTTCCCTTTACATGAAATTCCAGGATCGAATATCTCGTCCTCGGTGGACAAGGATGAGGGAACATAAGGGGCTTCCCCCATACACAAAGCATCATCAAAAGGGGTAGACGAGCTTGTAGTACTCAAAACACGTGGTGATGACGGAGTTAGATTTGTAGAAAAATCAATTAAATCACATTTAAGATCTTTTCCTTTGTTATCTTTTGAACTCTCTTTATGAAAACCCTTTTTGATTATGTCGAAAATATTCGGTGTTTCTAAGACGATGTTAGTTACAGTAAAAATTCTCACATTTTGAAACCGTTTTGGTTTTGGAGGTGGCAAGTTCTCAAAACGTTTATCGACGAAGAAAACCTCCCCATCGGGGTCTACATATTCATCATCCGAAAGATCTTTCGTAGAAACCGGCAATTTATCAACACTTTTCAAGAATGAATGTACGAGGTGAGGTGAAGGATTTTTCGATTCAAGTATTGACGGTCTCTTCTTTGTAGGCTTTACACTCATAACCTCCACCGGCGGAGGAAATGGTAAGTTGTTTTTGGCGACATTTCCTAAAACTCTTGGTGAAAATTCTTTGCAAATGACATTGGTTGAATCACCATGGTTTAAAGTTGCAATAGAATAGACATGAGAAATATTGGAGTTTTGTGTTGCATTGATGACAAGTTCTTCCTCATTGAAACGAAGGGTAATTTTTCGAGCATGAACATCGATAAGTGCTCTTGATGTATCCAAAAATGAACGACCCAAAATGAGAGGAACTTTTCGATCGATAGGAATGTCTACAACGATAAAGTCAACGGGATAGTAAAACTTTCTGACTTTAACAAAAACGTCCTCGGCTACTCCACATGCTAAAATCGTAGAATGATCGGCCATCTCGATAGACATGTTCGAAGGAGTAAGAGCCGGAAGCGAAAGTGATTTGAAAATCTCGAGAGGCATTAAATTAATACTAGCACCAAGATCGGCCAAGGCGTATCATTCCTCCATATCTTGAATAGCACACGGAATCAAAACTTTACCGGGATCACCGACTTTTTGTGGTATGCGGCTAAGAAAAACCGATGAACAACTAGACGATTGTTGTAACTTATCTTTGTTGTTAAGCATACTTTTGAAGTTTGCGGCGAATCGAGGCATCATGATAAGAGCGTCGGCAAAACTTATGTTAAAATGCATATCACGAAACATTTTCATAAATAGCTCAAATTGATAATTGTTCCGTTCTTGTGCTTTCTCTTTGTTTCGTCTCGAAGGGTAAGGTAAAGGTGGTGTAGGTTGGTCATTAGGAAACGGCCTTGGAAACTCGGGTTCCACAATTGGTATTGGTCCAACCGTAGGTGTGGTATGAGCGGTACTTCGTGGGATTGTAATATGCTCCTTCTCGACCATCACCTCGGGTATTTCCTTCTCGATTTCCATCTCCTTAGAAGTACTTGTTCGAGAGATTGGTTCCTTGAAAGTTTTACCACTTTGTGTAGTAATAACCTTCATTTCTCCCCTCGGGTTGTTAATGGTATCACTAGGAAGACCACCCGAGGAAGAGGGTTTACACATGATTGCTTCAAACATCTTAGCCATTCGGTCCTCAAATTTTGATTGCCTAGCATCCGCTTTTAATAACTCTTGCTTAATCTCATGTTGTCCTAATTCCATCTTTTGTTGATTTTGTTGAAGATGTTGGACATTTCCTTCCATTTTGTTTGCATGAGTTTTAAGTTCATTAGCAAGTTCATTTTTAAGCTCGTTTTTCAACTCGGATCTTAAGCTAATCATCTCACGTTGCATATTATCAAATTTAGCATCATTTGCTTTTGCATAATCCAAAAATTCTCCTTGCAAATTTTTAGTGTGAGCATTTTGAAAACCTTGTGTAGTGTTTTGAAAATCACGATTTTGGTTATCATTAGAGATTTGTCCATTCCCACTTTGATAATTCCCTTTGTTGTAATTGCGTGTGTTGCCTTGGTAATTACCTTGGTTGTTGTTTCGATAATTATTAACATTTTGGTTTGCTGGAGCTTGATTTTGGCGGGAACCTTGACCGTTTTGGTTGTAAGTTCCCGTTGCTACATAAGCACTCGAAGTGTTACCATCCGCGGTAATGCACTCGGAAAGATCATGAGCTCCCCCACAAGATAAATAACTCTTAGCAACCGCTTTAACCGAAGCGGAATTGGAAGCTTCTTGAGCCTTCCAATGGGACATAAGATTAGCAAATCTATCAAAAAACCGGTTTTCCTCATTAGCTTCATCATGTAAGGCGTTAATGCTACGAGACGATTGTGACGAAGATGACGAACCCATATTGGCAACACTCGGTGTGTTACGAGGGTTATAAACCTTAGATCTATTTTCAATGATTTGTAAAGCCTCATTTGTCGTTTTGCAGAAAAAATTACCACCCGCGGCGGCATTCAAATAATCTCGTTCATGATCATTAAGCCCATTATAAAAAGTATCCACTTGATGCAATTCCGTAAAATCATGGTGTGGACATTCATGTAACATCTCTTTAAATCGTTCCCATGCCATTGAAAAACTTTCATTATTTCTTTGCACAAATCGTGAAATCTCATTTTTTAAGTGTGTTGTTTTAGATGGTGGAAAAAACTTGTTCACAAACTTAGAAACGAGATCGGCCCATGTCAAAATCGAATTTGGCGGTTCTTTCTCGAGCCAAATTTTTGCGGGTCCATCCAACGAGTATGGAAACAACATCATCTTAATGGCGTCATGTGGAACATCCTTAAATTTGCTAGTGGCGGTGAGACGGTTGAAATTCCTAATGTGGTAATGCGGGTTGTCTTTCTCGTGACCTCTAAAATTATTTGCTTGCAACATCGACATTAAACCCGTCTTAATCTCGAAATTCTCCGCAAGAATGGCGGGAATCACAATAGCCTCTCCAAAACCCTCGGTGGGTGCTTGTAGCAACTCCATCATAGTACGATTAGCCATGACGACTTCTTGTTCTACAATAGGTTCAACAATTGGAGGTTCTTCAACAATCAACGTCTCTTGATTGGCTTGCTTTTGAAGTCGTTTACGAGCTCGTTTTGCTTGATTACGAGTGATCATAAACTTCACGAAGAATGGGAGGTGAGCAAAGAAGATTCTTTTTGGGTGTTTTGTGAATTTTCAATTTTTTGTGTTTTTGATGATATTTAATTTTTTTGGATTTTGGTGTATCTTCATAGACAACAATCTACAAAAACTCTCCTCGAATCAAACTCTTGATTAAAGAAGCCTCAAAGGAATGAAAACGATCACGTGTAGTGAACGCCTTCGAATGACTTTAGAACTTTGGTGAAAACCCAATTGTTCAAGAGGGTTTAATCACAAAGAAAACCAAGCAAATATAGTATACGTAATAATACTTTGGGCGGCAAAACCCTCGATTAGCCTTCAATCTCAAAATACTCACAAGCAAGCGGGGAAAAGAGGCGGCGCGAAGCACTTAAGAGCCTTTTTCCTTAGGGTATATTTTATAATACCCGCCTTATACCCACCTTATAGTTTGTATCTTTCAAAATCGAGCTTCACGAAA
Source organism: Glebionis coronaria (assembly GCA_025667525.1). NCBI lineage: Eukaryota > Viridiplantae > Streptophyta > Magnoliopsida > Asterales > Asteraceae > Glebionis > Glebionis coronaria. The sequence continues at coordinate 472,221,571 of CM046874.1, read as the reverse complement.
GTATTTATCTATTTTTGCCTTTTTTCTTTTTGTTTGAGATTCGAATACAATAATTAGGAGATAAAATCCCAATTAAGGTTGTGTTTTCACACTTTTGGAGATATTGTAAATTTATTGTGATACTTAATACAATATAGTAATAATATTTATACAAGAAAAACCAAGAAAACCGATAATACGTATTAGTAGAGTTCTACTAATACAAATACTATTTTGGTTAATATTAAAAACAACAATGCAAATTAATCACGACACACCTCCCCGGCAGCGGCGCCAAAGTGATTGTGGTATTTTACACCTCTTGTTTAGGAAAACAAAAGAGCGTAAATGAGCGGTAAGTATCGAGTGATGACTTTAGGAAAAATCAACACTAATGACCCTTAATGGTGTGTAAGTTCGTTTCCCAAGGAGGTATATGTGTGTGAAAAACTTGCCAAATGTTTGTGATTAATTATTGGTTTAGAAGGGGATTAGAAGAGAAAATGACGAAGACGTAAAAATAAAAATTAACTAAAAATCACTATTAGAAAGTTAAGACGTAGAACCTAAAAAATCAACAAAAATAAAATAAATTCTAAAAATTACCAAAAATTCACCAAAAATCAAAAATAAAACTAAGAGTTTACCAATTATCAAAACTTTTTCAAACCTTTTAAATAATTAAATATTCAATTTTTAAATGCTAATTAAAGCCCTAAAAATCAAATAAAATATCAAAAAGCCCAAATAAAGATTTTTCAATTGATAAACCTCTAAAATGACCTAAAATGATTAAAAACTTTTTTTAGAAATTTTAAAACTAATAAAAACTATTTAAAATGATTTAAAAACTATTAAAACTTAAATTAATTATAAAAATTAATCTAAAAGTGATAAAATTAATCTAAAAGTTGCTAAATTCCTATTTTAATGTATTTAACCTAAGAAAAATGTAAAAAGTTGGAAAATGTGAAATTTTAAAAATAATAATAAAATAATAATAAAATAATATTAAAAATCCAAAAATTATAAAAAATTCAAAAAACTTGCAAACTAGTTTATTTTAACCTAAATAATCAGAAAATGAAAGTGAAATTACCAAAATACCCCTAATAGGCCCTCAAATGGGCCAAAACCAAAAACAGTCAACACAAATGGGCTTTTGGGCCCAAAAAGTCAAACTTGGCCCAATTGACTTGGAACAGCCCTATCTGACTTAAAATTTAATTCTAAGAACAAAACTCTAAAGGCCCAAAAGCTGAAAATGTGCTTATCACAGCTTATTAAACACAAAGCTTATTCTTATTGGGCTTTTCAGCCCATTAAGCCATAAGCTAATGCCATAAGCTCTAATTTGACACACAACCCTCTTTTTGGATGCTTAAGATATCTGTCAAAAGAAATTTCCAATAAGCTCACTCAATAAGCCAGAAAATAGAAAAGCAAAAATCCACAAAACGACAAAATAGTCGGGTTTGAGATTTAGGACACCTCAGAAGCTCTAGTTTGTTGCAAAAGCTCTCAAATAGCTTAACTAAGAATTATCAATCAAGAAAATCACAAAAAGCCAAGTAGAATACGCTGTAAGAACAGATAAGCTGGCTGAAAAAGCCAAATAAGCTAGTTTTCTAGCAAAAGCTTAACCAAAAGACTTGTAACCTTCCAGACTTGATATTAAGCTGAGAAAAATGATTTCTATTACAAAAGATAAGTTGTTGCATGTACCAATAAGCAAAACAGATTCAATAAGCTGGAAAACCAAGTTTGACCAAAAGTCAAACGCTGATAAGTTGAAATCAAACGCTGACAGGAACAGAATAGGCGTTGACAGACTTAATGAAGTGTAAGGACTTGTTTTTCACCCTGCTGGTCAAGGTTTGAGTGCAAACCTTGTGAATCAAAGCTTACCAGTTGGGTAATCTTGATGTATTTTGGCACAGATAAGCCAATAAGCCAGTGGGCTTATAAGCTATGATCAAAGCAATCCAAATACCCAAATATCCTCACAAGCAGCAAACAAATAAGATCCAAGCAGCAATACAACAATCCTAATGCTAGAAATAATAATGCAACACCAAATGAGGTGGTCACTTTGCTGATGCAAATGACCACTTCAGCAGACTTTGATAAGCTATAAAAACCACAATAAGCCACCAAATTCAAAAAGCAGATAACCAATAGATAGCTTATCACCCAAACTATTCCCAAACCAAATTTCAGACCTTAGATCCAACTAACAAAGAAGTTATTGGATCTGATGTGTTTGACCAAATTCAAACCAATTTTATCAGATTTTTGCAAAACTTAGAATCCCTTTTTCAAACTTTCAGAAAGTGAACCAATGGCAAAAACTTGTATATTATGACTTGTTTAGACCACCCAAACTCTAAGAACCAAGGGCACAAGGCCACAAGGCCTTGATAGCCAGTAATCCCAAACAACCCTTAATCAAGCACTTAACAAACAAACTTGTGATTTTAACACACAACCTGTTGATTTTAATGATCAAAAAGCTAAACTAGGTGACAACTAACAGAAACCAACCAATAAACACAAGGCATAAACACAAGAACACCAAATCATAAACCAATGTACAAAATAAGCAGAAACATGAACTTTTTAGGGGAATCTTAACAAGGGTTTATACCTGCCTTCCACAACATCCTAGGAAGGCCAGCTATGCTCCTTGGACCTTGTTCAACAACTAGAACAAGACCAAGGTACTTCAATGAAGATGATGCAAACTGCCTTGGTTGATGGTTCAAAGTAGAACCTCAAGGACTTTATATCTTCAACACAAACAGCAAACAACTCAACCAAGGGCTCTAATCCCTTCATAAGCTTGGTGTCAACAAGCTTGTAAGAGCTTATAGCTAATGGTCAAGGGTTAGTACACAAAATAACCAAAACAGAACCTAGGATTTCAAGGTTTTCAAACCTTAAAAACCTTATGAAACAAGACGTGCCTTAACCACAAGATTAAGGTAGGCCTTCACAATCAAATGGAACTCAGAATTAGGCTACTCAAACACCAAACTTTTAACTAAATCAAAAAGAGATTTCAAATTTTCAGAAATTCAAATTTTATTTAACTTAAAAAGGAATTACAAAGATTAATAGCCTAAAACTGGAACCAAAGCTCTCTCACATGTTGAGGAGTCTTTTTATAGGCAAATGCCAAGGCTACACTGTTCACAAACCCTAGATGTGAAATTCCCTAAATGCCCTAAGTCCTTGAGTACGTTTGTTGTTGTTGAGCTGTCCAAAATGATCCTACACGTTCATTTTAGCTTTGTGATCAAGCAAAGGCTCTCAGTTGTTGATCTTGACACGTGGCTAAGCTTGGAGGCCAAGTTGAAATCTTATTGGTGGAAAGGGTATTGGGGTGGGGTCCATAGTGAGTGGAGATGAGGGTTTTGTATGTGGGATAGGTTCCTGCACATGTGAATCAAACGTGTGCCTGGGTAATTTCATTTTACCCTTTGTTTAAGTTGGTGTAAAATCTGGGCTGTAAAGGTGAATAGTTGTCCTTTTGATCCGTTTTTGGTGGAGTGGAGTTGTTTGGCGCGTGTTTGTGTGTTTAAATGTTTCAGTATGCACACATTCAGCCCTTGTCCTTCCTTTCTTTTGTCACTTGGATGCAAACTTCTATCAGCGCCCATTTTACATGTATCAACGTTTCACCTTTTGTCATTTTTGGCACAAACTTTATAAAAAGTGCTTCAAGGGTTATATTTGACATTTTCGAATATTGCAAGGGCTGATTTTGGACAATGTTGATCTTCCAAGGTCTTCAATGTATCTTAATCTTCATGAGGGACCATTATTGGCAGTTTGGATTTGTTGAGGGACTATTCTTGCCATTTCTTCAAAGTTGAAGGACCTTTTGTGTAATTTTGACAAACTTAAGGGACCAAACTTGTAATTATGAATATACAAGGGTTTTAAGTGTCATTTCTTCAATAAATGAGGATCAATCTTGTTTGTCTTCAAGTCTTCAAGGTATTTTGTTGAGAATTCCATGATTAGGGCCCGGTTCTTTGTACGGCTTCGTTTCTCGTGTCCGTTTTTCCTTGTAACTTGTGATCTTTTGTCTTTTTCACGATATCCATACCTAAAATACACAAGTAAACAAACACAAGCATATATATGGTATTTTATGACATTTTTATGCATTTAAAGCCCGAAAAGAACGATGAGATCATGTATAAATGCCATCTCATCAACACACGACGAAAAGCAAATACTCCCCTAAAGATCATGGAGAAATCTATCCGAAAAGACCCTAGCAAGGTATGAGGATAAATAGATCCAAGTCCTAAAAGGAGGCGGATCGTTGTATATCAAAGTCCAAAATAAAGATTGGAGAAAAATGAAGAAGTCGTGGTCCAAAGATGAAGAATCTCTCAAAACTTCAAGTGAAGAAATTCCTATTATGAAGAGAAGACCATAATTTCAAGAACGCCTCTCAAAGATTTGAAGTATGAAGTCGCTGCCAAATATCGGTCCGAGAAAGGTCTCAAATCATGAAGCGAGTTATGCCAAGATATGAACTTTATGAGGTCCCGAGAAGCAGTTTTAAAATATTTTGTCCTTTAGCTAACTATTGATTAAATCGTCCACTTTATTTTTGGCCTAAATAACTATCGAAATAAGTCAAACAAGGCATCCTCGTGATCATTCAAGACAAAAATAAAATATAAGAGATACACCTAGGAATAAGGGAGTCTAAGTAAATAATTGGCCCACATGAATTCGTGTTAGTTTGCTAACTTATAATAACAATGATCTCGTTTTTAAGCTTGGTATGAGGAACGTGAAACTTGAGAATGATAAACATTTATGACAACCAAAAACCCAATGTAAGTCTTCGATTTCTCTACTTGTTTTGTTCTTTAAAGTTTTCTTAGTGTTTAGTATCTAATAAAGGCCAAGGTGGGTTATCTATGATGAAAAATGTAAACCGTGCTTTGAAATTAATGCATTGCATGAGGGCATTGCAATGGTCAAGTGTAGGGGATTTGATAGGTGTGAAAACACCCAGCCTTTTACCACTTAATTACAATAATAACCAATCCAAAACGTGTATTTTATGTCGTGAATGTCAGAATTATGCGTTGTTTGTGTTTTTGTTGTGATTTAGGACCAAAATGTGAAAAGGGAAGAAAACACGGGCTTTCACGGGCTTTTATCGAAGAAAAAGACAAAAGACGAAGTCAAGAGATGAAGAGTGGAAAAAGAACGGAAGTCCAAGACCTATTATGAAGATTTATCGAAGAACAAGTCTAAAGACGAAAGATTAATAAAGCCGAAGAACTCAAGTCTTATTAATGAAGAATTTTCAAGACGAGTTTAATTAATCCTGAGACAACGTCGAAAAAGTCGAAGAATTAAGAAGACGAAAAGACGGAAAGAAAGAAAGAAAGATAGAAAGAAGGAAGCAACACATGCTTCCCTTCTCCCTATATATAGTTCACTTCCACCTCATTTCACACTTGTTAGCTAATGTGACAATTAGTCTTTCCACCATTTTTCTTTACTTGCACAACTTTAATTTCATGTCATTTACTTTCTTGTTCTTTAATTTCATGTCTTAAATTTCAAGCCTTTTAATTCCAGTAAGTTAATTTTATTGTTGAATCTTTGTTTTCCTTTAATCAAGCTTTTCTTTATCATTCTCATCCTACTTTTCTTGTTTTTGATTTGTTACAAATTCGGATTAAGCAATCTTTTGCTTAATCCCATTGCCTATTTGATTAAAAAGTTTGTCTTTCCATTTCCATCTATGCTTTTATACGAATTAAGCTATAAGTTTGACAATCTTATTGGCTTATTTTGTGTTTAGCTTATTTGATTTTAAAGTTTTCTAAAAAGTTTTTATATTTTTGAAGTTTGCTTATTTTGTTTGCTTATTTTATGTTTTTATAAAGTTTATGAATTTCGTTTTTAAAAGCTTCCAAATTTATGCTTATTAAGTTGTTCAAGTTTCTGTTTAGTGTGCTTATTGAACTTTGGCTTATTTGCATTTTCGGATTATTTTTGTGTTCCATCGCAATATTAGGTTTTTACACATTCCGACGCCTCATTCCGATAGGTTGCTTGTTTGTATCGCAATAACCCAAAGGGGGTTCTACTTTGCGATAGCTTGTGTTCTCATTCCCTTATTCCGATCGGGATTGCGATCGCGTATTCCGACGGAATTTAAGGTATATTGCGACGAAGTGCTGCCCAAATTTTGACAGACACATTCGGATAGATTTTTGTACTTTAGTTATTCCGACAGTTTTTATTTTTTTTAGACATTCCGATAGAATTTTGTTTAATATTCCGACAGTTTTTGTTCAACATTACGATAGCTTTTTCTTTTAAAAACATTCCGATAGAAAAGTATCATTCCGATACATATTAAAAAATATATCATTCCGATAGAAAATAAAGCAAAAAAAAAACACATTCCGATAGGTAATAATATATCATTGCGATGGATGTCCTCCTTGCATGCTAGCTTAATTTTTTGCCGCCAAAATGAGCTAGTAGGCTGCTAGCTTGAGCTAGCTGCCTGCTAGCTTGTTTATTTATTATTTTTGTTCCGTAATTGTTCAGTTTAATCTGAAATTTGTTCTGATTTTATTTCTGAAAGTTACGTATTTTTAGTTGAATTTTTCGTCTAATTTTAAAATTAATATTTTTTCGTAAAGTTCAAGTTTTATCTTTTATTTAGTACCTGCTTTAGGTTTTGCCTCGTTTAGCTTCAAAGTACCATTTTAGTTTTATTTTCTCCTTTTTCAATTAGTAAACTTTATTTTCGAGTCGATAATTGAATTCGTCCTTTAGTTTTATTTTTATTAATTGTTTCGCTTTAAATTTCATTTTATTATTTGTTTTAATATTCGTTTTAATATCGTTTCAATTTTTAGTTTTTAATATTCACATTGTTTTAGTTTTATTATTTGTACTTGTCTTTAGTTTGTTTTTTAAATACTTTTCGCATTTACTTTTTAATTAGTTATAGACAATCAACTTCCCTTTTTCTTAACCAAAAACAATTGAGTCGCACTTTGAACCGGAAATCAATTCGTTAAGACACCGAGAAAACGAACTTTTTTTTCAACTAGCAAAATCTCAATTTCACAAAGCAAGGGCACAACAACAACAACAAGTTTACCCCGCTGCAAAAAACCTCCAAGGAGATATTCCTATTAGAAGGAGCAAGTTTTACAAAGGCTAGCCCAATGATGGGACCAGCAGATAAACGGGATAACACAAAGCACTGCGAATACCATGATGATATAGTACACGCTACTGATGAGTGTATTCAGTTGAAAAGGCACATTGAGAGCCTGATAAAAGCATGGAAGCTGAACCACCTGATCAGAGATTGGAGAAAGAACGCGAATACGAAGAAGGTTGAAGTGAAGAAATAGAAGGATAAACCCATAACCATATACATGGTAGATAGGGAAAAATCTTACATGCAAAGAAGGGTGGTCGCGGAGTTTTCTCACGATAAAGAAATGGCATTCCCTATTCTTTCAAATATGGACTATAGAGTTGGGTCACTGACAATTGACATAGCCCTCGGGGACCACACTATTGAAGGCATGTGCGTCGATGGGGGGTCTGCAGCAAACATATTAACCGAACATTGTTTCGCACGGCTCCCATGGGAAATAAGGAAGGAGCTAGAAGAGACAGCACAGATCCTCACAGGGTTCAGCGGTGATAAGACTCGACCACTGGGACACCTCTGCACACAGGTGACCATTGGAAACATAGAACACTCAATGACAGAGTGGATGACCTTCATGGTTGTGCGGTCTCAATCGTCGTATAGCGGGATAATTAGACAACCGACACTAAAGACATTGCGCGCAGTACCTTCCACAGCACATGGTATATTTGAATTTCCAGTACAAGATGGAGTAGTTACCATTCGTAACATAGACACACTCGAAGGGGGTAACAATACTTCTAGCACAAGCGCTAAAAGGAAGCACGTAGACAGGTGTCAGCACGATATAGAGCCCAGCCAACAGATAAAAAGAAGGAGGCGTATCTCGTAACAGTCTTAGGCGAAGTGCATATCCGTGCGCGAGGGCTCGCTGTCATGGCTCCTGTGGGTCCTCTTCTCGACAGGCTTCACAGGGAACGGAGGACCAGATGCAGGGTTCATCCTCACGAACCAGTGCGACATAAAAATCAAGTACGCATTGCTGTTTGACTTCCCTACAACTAGCATGGAAGTAGATTTTGAAGCCCTCATAGCAAGTCTCAGATTAGCACTTAGAATGGGCATGAAGAGCCTAGTGGCCTACACATACAACCCCTGGTAGCAAGTAGGGTCGACGAGTCATGTGAGCCACGAGAGCAGGTGCTAATCCAGTAAACAGAAAAGCTACAGGACATGACGACACAGTTCGTAGAATTTGCTGTACGAAGGGTTGAAGAAAAGAAGGGCGAAATCTCGGTGAACGTGGACCAACTTTCAATTATGGACATGGATAAGCCTCCTAGTCACGTTCTAGTTGATTTTATCTTGCACAAGAATGTGAGTGCGGACATAGAGTAACCAACATTGATGACACCTATTAGAAAGTTTTTGTCACATAACAAGTTGCCAAGCAGCAGAAGGAAAGCTAGGCAAATACAGGTGCGAGCTAGGCATTTTAAAATTGTCAAAGGAACATTGTATAGACAATCAGGTAACGGTCGGATGTTGCAATGCTTAGCACAGATCAAAGGCGGGCACTGGTGGAAGCTGCACACAGAAGAGTATGTCCTCGTGGCCCGGTAGCTGTGGTTGAGGAAGTCACTCGCTCGGGGTACTTTTGGCCATTTATACATAAGGATGCTCGTAAAAGAGTGGCACGTTGTCAGAGATGCCAAGCGGACTCAAAAAGTAGGACAAATTCTAACCTGGTTACTAGCTCACCCTCAACCAAAGGCGCAGAGGCAGGAGGACTACTCTTAAAGCTGGGGCGTAGTCTTGGCTCCCTAGCAACATCAATTGGAGATATGACACGGAGCGCAACAACACTGCTCCCGTCCAAAGGTAACCACCAGCAACAACGCAGGGGAGCAGTCGCCCCCGCAACCAGGATAACTGTGCACACCATGCGGCAACGGGATCGTATAGGCGTACTACCAGCAACACGAAGCACACAACGGAGCGTTCAGGCAAGAAAAGGACTCTCACGGCCTGGGATGGGTGCGCTTGGCTATGCGGAGTTAGTATCCAGCCCTACAAGAAGTGAGTTGAGAGGCAGCCAGAATTGTGTACGATATTCTCCCTGAGATATTGCATAATTAGCATGGACCATTATCTTGGCTACTAATAGCCCCAATAAGGATCCATGTATTTTTTTCTTTATTGTCGTTTTCTTTTAGCGTTTTCTTTTTTGTTATCTATTTCAACATTGGCAAAAAGTATGAATAAAATGCTGTGGTTCCTAGCTAGCTCCGCAACCCAGATAATCTTTTTCTTTTCTATCATTTATACATAGAGTGTTGTTTCTTTTCTGAAATATATATAAATTTGGCCTTCCGGTGTACATGTACAATAAACGTTTCCCGGTGAAATAAGAGGACCAAGTTTACCCTACTAATTAAACTTGTCGTGTAAGAGGGATGCACCCCCAAAGGCGCCGGATCAGGTATCCTTTGTTAGACAGCTTCCTAGAAGACGTTGTGGTAAGTGCAGCAGTCCGCATACTTTATGACGGATATGAACAAGACACAGTGTGCACGCCTAACAAACTTGTCATTCTTTATGACATTGCTTATGGTAGTAGTGGCAGGACCACACGTAATGACTTTCAACTCGCCCATAAGTTTAGAGTTACACTCCAATCAGTATACTCATAAACATGCGTTCTGTCTCGCTCAGGCGTGGATACAGACACTAGGACACACGTATATAAACAAAGAACATGAGCATAGCGCAGGACGCTACGTATTGGCAAAAATACGGGTTGCCATAAATATTATACAACTTCCTTAATTTAAAAAGTTATTGTGCGTAGTTAGTACAAGACAAATAATGAAGAAAAGTGCCCTCTATATGAGATCGTTCGATGACAACGACCTCTTCAGCCTGCGGTGCGCCGGGTTTAATGACGCGAAATGTTGTACCCATGCCTCCTTCATACATTACAGCGCGCGAGTCTGGTACACATCGATGGAAGGCAGGCTAACTAGTACACCATCGGATCGACTAGGGTGTAGTAAACCTAAACCAATATCGATACCTTTAGTTGAAGTACGATTCTTCTTCACAACACGTCTCACATGCTGTTTCAACTTGTCTTCCAGCGAGATCATTAATGGTGCACCAGAGATGAAGATAGGGACCTGTAGTTGAGAAACATCCATTTTGACCAGGGCAGGGGGACCTTCTTCCATTCTTTCTACACAATGGCTTGCTAAGGTAAGGCCGACCATGATCAAACTTATAGGAAAATCTTGGTCTTTCTCAAGGCGGTCTATGGTGGGCATTGAGAGGCCTTCTAGTCTATGGAATGCAGCATCAAAGAGTTCTTGCACGTACCTGGAGTAAATTTAACTACCTTTCAAGGGTCTGGTTAGTAACTTCTCCTTCAAGGCGCGCTCCATGGCGAGGCTTTGTCCTAGTAGCCGCGCAACATCGAAGATATCCCTGATCACTCTATGGAGGTTGGGCTGCTCCACGGAACTTTTTGCAGCTAATGACAGGCCATGCTTTATTAACCAATATTCTCTGTGCGTACGGCGGTGAGGTGTGGATAAAGCTCTTCATCAAGATCGGTGCTCATATACTTCTGAATCTCGGATTTCTTAGCCATATCTTTGTGACAATTGGCAACAATATTGTTACAATTTGAAGTGAGGGCACTCATACCTTCTTCCAACTTCGACATAGCCCATCGATTTTAATCCTCCTGCTTCACACGCAAGGAGCGCTCGCGATCTATATGTTCAGACAATGTTGCGTTTTCATTCTCTAAATATTGGATGGATCCGTCATTTATGCTAGACACAATGCGCAACCGTGCAAGTTCGCACTTGGCAATTGCGAGTTCGCGGTATTTTTGTTCTGCTGCTTGGTGGAACTTTTGATTTGCTTGTGCCAGTTGCTCTGATAGCTGCGATACCTTCTTTTTTAAATACGCGACTAGAGTTATTTCTTGTGCGGTAATTGTGTCCAACTCTCTCATTTGTGTTGTGGCGGGCATTTCCTATAAGTGTTGGGCGTGGCCAGGAGGAGTTAAGTGGTGGAGAAAATCCTAGCATACAGTTGTGTAGTTCAGTACGCATGAGCGGGTACATTTCTAGGAGGGCACGAATTTGCTAGTCTTCGAGGTTCTTGTACCAGCTTTGGTCGTTGCAACATAGGAGCTGCAAATTTCATATCGTACGAGTGTTAGGAAAGTGCACGCATTGTGTGATTCGAGCTAATGATAGGGAATGGTGTGCTGATGTACCTGGGCATATGTGTCTTTTCCCGCGGCCTTGAGAGTATTCCCCACGAAGTCACATCAGCGCGATGTCTAGTCTGCAGTGTTCTCCCCCTTTTGGGAATTTGTTGTGTAGGGGAGCACGGTAAATTTTTTGTAACTAGGAACCGGTATGCTCTCTTTTGGTGGGCTTGCGTAGGGGACCCCTTCGAAACCATGGTCTCCCTCCCATCCCTGATCTGTTTCTTCTTACGAAGACTCTATGATACATGGCACACTTCGGATGGGAGTAGCATTCACTACCATTATCCTCTTGGCGCTCCTTCCACGGGTGTTGTGGAAGGGAACTCCAGTGCTACGGTGCGTTGGCCAATGTGCTATCCATTTGATAGCTCGAATGGTGTGAAAGGCCAAGCGCGCATAGTCACCGCGCACGGATTCTCGCGCTTTACAAGCTGCGTATAGGTTAGTTCTGCACAAGTGTGAGGAATATGTGAGTATATGCGCATACGTAGTTTGAAATGTTTTGGACTACAAGGTCCTTACCATGGTCGAATTCATCAAAGTATTGAGGAAGGTGGTTTGCAGGAAGGGTCGAAGTGTGGCTCAACCCTAGGGCGTATAAAAGGGCCTCTGGGTATTCCTGCATTGGTATCCGGTCGGTGGTAATTACATGCGCATCTGCTTCATTGTACGAGCCAACAATAGGGCGGTCATCTTTCATCATTGTCTCAGGAGTGATGAAATCGTAATCAAATGGAAATACAACTTTATCTACCCAGAATAACTTATTGGTCCACTTCTTCAGCGAATATAGCTATACCGAGTAACATTGTAATTGACCAGGACGTTTTGCAAAAGATATCCACCCGTTTATCTACGAGGGTCGGTAGAAGGCGCGGAAATGGTTTATTGTGGGGACAACATTCTTAAGCAAGCAGTCTATTTCAAAATTTGAGATTTTGGCGGCACATATACAATGCAGTTGTGAAAGGTGTATGATGTAGTAGCTTAGTATATCCATCAGAAAGCGACTTAGGGGTATGCGATTGTTGGAAAACTCGATGAACCTGGTGTCTATACCAATGATTCCATCCGGGAAACTTCCAATATGTGCCTGTGGATCGCATACAGCTGGATGGAGATCTAACGATATGTGATATTTCGTGATGAAGCGGGAGAGTTCTTGTTCTGTTATGCGGGACGTCACATCAAACAATTGTGCTACCATTTTTTTCTTTCTAGATATTTTGAAACGAGGGTAGAGTTGGTATTATTTGTTGTTCAACGTTTTGTTTCCTGCTATTTTCAACAATGGTGGGAAGGTTTTTTGGATAGGTAGAGAAGAAGGTTGGATGTCTGCTAGACTGCATTTACATACACTATCGACGCATGGGATTTTGCGGCACGTGTCCAAAATGCTTTGTTCATGCTACGGTGTTTGCTAGTTGGCTCCTCTGACGTGGTTAGTGTCTTTCCCAGTTCTCGATGCAGGGTTGTGATAGTGGAATCTAACGTGGATACTTATTCAAAATCCTTTCATGTGGGTTGTGCGTGGTATTTGTTTTTAATAATGTTTGCACAGGGGCATGAATGGTTAATAGTCTTGTAGCCGCGGTTGGAACCTGTGACCACTAGGCTGGGGGACATGATGACGTATAGTCCCTAGTTGGGCTGGATATCCCCACCCACGGGTACTACCCGCATCCATCAAGAATGGCTTAAAGGCTTGTGCGATGTGCGCGCGCAAGACAAGGAGGCCGGGTAAGCTGCTGTCGCACATAAGGTTAATTATTTAACCAGGTCCTTGTCGTAGCGCGACAGGATCAGACAAGAATATAATCTATCATATAGATATATTCGCCTAAAGTGAAGAGATATACACTTGCCTTGGTTATGCGATAAAGATCAAGCTATTTTAGGTCATTATCTCTTCCATTGGCTGCAAGAGTAGGAGAGCCCAACCAGGACGCTCTCGGGTAGAAAAGGAACCCCATAGGTTCCACAAAGGTACGATATACATAATACCCTAAACACTACATACTCAAATCGATTACTTACTCTCACACCGGAGTCTAATCGTGGGCCACAAACCCACGGTAAGCCTAACGATGTATTTTTAGTGCGCAGGGTCCTCAAAGCAAGTTTCACTTGGTGCAAGAGGCGGAGTCCACAAGACCCCAAATTAAGCCTAATCTAGGTCAAGCTCGGTCTACCGAACTTTTGTATCAACAATAAGTATTTACGTATAATATTTAAAACGTAACAAGAATGAAAACACTACATTTAAGATATGAACACACATGAATAATTAAGCATGAAAAATAAAAGAAAACATGTATGAAGGGGTGTTTGTGGCGTCCAAAAAGAAAAGAGAAGGGAAGGGGCCTTGGCCCGGCCCATTAAGAAATCCTAGTCTAATTAAACCATTAGGAGATTATTTAATAAAATTTTATAAAATAAATACCCTAAAAGAAATCCACGATCTCTTTCTCTCTTTTTCTGGCCGCCTACAACACACAAGAAGAATTTAGTTTTAATCTCTAAATTATTAATAGTATTGTGTTCGTGTTCTAATCCCTAAATCATTCAAGCATATGGTATCCTCGAATCTTTGATCTTTTTATTTAATTATTGTTCTATATTCAAGAATCATTAAAAACACGTATTAAAACATGTTAGTAATATAGGTTAATCATGGGAGCGACATTTGTTGTGGTTTGTGGCAGTTTACACGCAAACCGAGAGATTCATGGATCTCGGTGGTGGTTTATCCCAACCAGCCGCACCCTTATAAGGGTCGGTGGTGGTTTTATTGTGGCAGTCGCAACACCCAAACACCCCAGCAGGGGTAGTTTTGGTTAAAACAATGGGAACCGAGAGCTGGTATCCTCTCGGTGGGTAGTTTGTATGCAACAGGGGGGAAACTATTAGGATCGGTGGGTATTAATTAAACAGCAGGGTTAACAAAACACAGTCGGGGGTAAAAATATGGTAAACAGGGGGTACGCTGCACAGGGCAGCAAAACAGGGTAGGGATATTGGACATAACTGGGTTTAATATATTGGACAGAGTTGGGTTTTATATATTGGACAAAACTAGGTTTATGATATTGGAAATAATGGGTTTTGTTTATTGGACAGTATAGTGTTGTTGTTTTGTTTAGTGCGACCGAGACATGGGAGTCTCGTTAGACTCAGGTACACATAGATATTTTGCTAACTTACGGTAGTTAATTGTATTAATATAAAATACATGTTATAATTAAATTTAACCATGGAACTTAGGTTATAATTATTTAACATAATTAATCATGAATTTAGCCTATATATTTATTTACATAATTAAATTAATACCCTACTTTAATTTAATTATATATTTATCAAGCTAAGGTAAAGTTTTATTAAATGAATCATGTCATATTATTAATTAATAATCCTTAATAAAACCATGCATTATATTCTTAATTAATAATAATTATTTTAGCCTAAAGTATTTATTTTAACAAATTTTACTATATAATAATCATGACTTATGTTATATGCTTATTAAAACTATAGATTGTATTTTATACTTATTAATCAAGCTTATTTATAAATATGGAAACTTTCCACTTTTGGAAACTTACTATTTTTGGAAACTTTCTATTTTTAGAAACCGGCTATTTTTAGGAAGTTACTCATTTTGATAAAAACAAGTATATTAACACATAAGAACATGAAATACACTAATCAGAACACACGAAACATTAGGAAAACATAGGATTTAACATAAATCAGTAATATAAGTTATGAACACTTAAAACAAGACAAGAACAAGTAAAACAAGTTAAGAACACGTCAAGTAAACTAATAATTAGTTAAGTATAAGTTAACCAGACAACTCATACACGTCCCTTTTTATTATGTAGCTATTATGAAGTCGGAGTGATCTTCAACTTTCGTTTTCATCCTCATTACTATACACAAGGTACAAATATTTCGTCCTTCAGTAAGGACATTCTCTTCCTATATTAGGATTCCCGGTTTGCAGCCATCTGTTTTCCCCAGTAGTTTACTAAAACTAACAGTAATTATATGATTAATATTTTAGATTGTCTGAGCTATATACATGCATGCCTGTTCCACCAAGTTATGGAGGTACCATAACCATAACACAGGAGGCACCCATGTTATGACTCTTCCACGGTGACAGTGATTGCTCGTGGCGTCCCTTTCAGTTATTTGGCCTATTTTATTATTATCATGTGGGGCGAATGGGTGCATCCTAGCACAAGTTAGAAGATTTCATGGTTACTATGGTGTGTGCCTTGCAACCATTACATGGAGCTGATCCCTTCACCCAGACTATTATAATTAGAGACAACCCCTTTAATTGCATGATGAGTTCAACCTTCTATGTATTCATGCACAGCGATACCTCATGACCTATATGGGATTTAGGGCATATTTAAAATATAGTTTTATGATATAAACATAAGTCTTTTCACAATATAAACCAATTTATAAAACATATACCAGGTTTTCTAAGACTTACATTATTCCGTTGCAGTATTAATTCATAATTCCATTTCATACTTTGCTTATGTTTATGATATTCATTTCATTGTCATATATCCATTCACTAAGCGTATTGCTCAGCCGTATACTTTCATTCCATGAACCAAACGGCAGGTACCCATGGACAGACTTGAGCATGAAGAGGACGTGCATAGGATGGGAGCTGCCTTATACTTCTTTCCCTTTGTACTTCATTTACTTTATGCATCTTTTGAGTTTATGTTTGGAGGTCGATGTTTGATTCTATCTTTCCTTATGGTCATTTATGTTTTAGGACATTTACCTTGTATGCTTTGATGATACGCCTTAATTATCATGTAACGGTCCACTTATCAAAGTAGTGTGTTACAATTATGGTATCAGAGCCCAAGGTTTTGACATGTAGGCTCTTAAAATCGACCTGTGACTAGTGGGTAGTCACCAACGTCTTCCTAAACTGACAGTTGATTTCATTTATTTATTTCATGTATCATTGTTTTATGTTAAGTTTTGACTAAGTAATGGTTGGTACAGGACTGGCCACATTTAGTTGCATGTGCTTTTCATTCAAATTTTGTTTTGTGAACCGACCCATAGGCGTTCACCCTTGCCCATTTGAATTTTGCCATATTTATTCGCATGTGCTTTTCATTCAAATTTTGTTTTGCGAACCGACCCATAGGCTTTCACCCTTGCTCATGTCAGATTTTCTTCAGTTATGCCTTCATAAACTATTTCATGCATCTCTTATGTTTATCCTATGTTTCTAACAAATTAATCATTTTATGTTGTTCTTCTGTTAAACTG
Organism: Glebionis coronaria; assembly: GCA_025667525.1. Classification (NCBI taxonomy): domain Eukaryota; kingdom Viridiplantae; phylum Streptophyta; class Magnoliopsida; order Asterales; family Asteraceae; genus Glebionis; species Glebionis coronaria. The sequence goes on along the minus strand of CM046874.1, from coordinate 472,204,814 downwards.
TCAGATGGATTTATAATAGCCATATTCCACTAAAGTTTTAACTAGTATGGATTGGACCCCAGCCATCCATATTTAGTCCCATGATTGTTAAATTCTAACTATGATATCTTTCCTTTGAAATTTGACAAGTATGGATTGAACCATAATCATCCATACTTAGTCATAGGTTTTATTTGAATTTTATGGACTGAACCATAGCAGTCCTCACCAGCCAATGTTGAATCTTTGTGATTACGTATTTATGTTCTTTATTACAATGATGTTTTCATACTCTCATGTTGATTTCGTCTTTATGCTGATTATGTTTTATGTCTCCCTATGTGGAATATGTTTTCATCATGTTGATTATGCTTTCATGCTAGACATTGATGGATCTCATTTAATCCTGCTTTCATAATATGTCATGGTTGGTTTTCATTAATCATGCTTTTGATGCAAATCATGGTTGAATTTATTTGAATCATATTTCTGTGTTTCTCTATGCAAACAGAATTATTTCTATGCTAGAATGGCTAGGCTATCTTGTTGCTCACTTTAGCTCGGTTTTACTAACTGTAGTCGATTATATAATTCAAAAACATGTCAGATGGTCGACACCCATATCGATCATCTCATGTGCATTCCATGTGTACATCGTGTACCATACTCCACGTGTACTTCATGTACCGTATCCCATGTGTACTACATGTACCGTAATCCATATGTATTTCACTTACAATACTCTAGGAGTATTCGCTAGTCGATTCTCAATCACCTCAGGCGTATTTCCACTTGCCGATATTCCACAAGATGCTGATGATGCTCATAAGTTGGAGATTTTACGAAATTCTGATGTTACTCATAATTGGAGACTGTACAATATGATGATGCTGCTCACAACCTGGAGATCATACAAGACAAATACAAAGGCGTTAGATTGAAACGATTGTACGAGAAAGATGATTCACCACTAGACGATTTCCATCACAATCCATGTCCTTACCTTTTTAGTTAAGTGTCACACGTCATTCAGTTCTCTGTTCAGGCATATGAGTGGGAACCGGTAACAGCTGGCCACTCAGCTAAATAGTTACATGAATCACCGTCATGATAATGATCGTCACCTTTTTAGTTAAGTGTCATACGTCATTCAGTTCTCTGTTCAGGCATATGAGTGGGAACCGGTACCAGCTGGCCACTCACCTAAATAGTTACATGAATCACCGTCATGATAATGACTGTCATGGAACTGATAGACAAGGAGGTAGTGATAACTACCGTAACAATATATACTTTTCAAACGATAGAAACACCGATAACGGGCGTGATCAGAAATAGAACGGGTAAGCGGTCCAACCGATTTGCCAATCCTGGCATAATAACCTAAGACTTTCAACTCTAGTCGTTTTCACATCTGGAGACACATGTCAAGACATCCGTCAAGATACATGTCTCACGTGTATTTTCTGAAGACACATGTCAAGACACCAGTCAAGACACATGTCATACCCATATTTTCCCGAAACATGAGTCAAGACACACGACTCACGCATAATGTGACAATCCGTCAATTTATGGTTGATATTTTATTCTTAATATTTATTTGAAAATATTATTTTATGAACTAACTTATTTTTGGGAAGAAATTTGGATTTACATCTTGAAGTAGCATCGACTACGTCTAAACCGGAGGATTCAACGTTACGTGCTTACGTTTACATACACCGTCTTTGGTGACAGTCCGACATTTCAGATAATAAATTTGTCCATGAATATTATTTTGGAGTTTTAAATTTGTGTTGGTACATAAACTCACAAATTTACGAGAAGAGATTAGCACTTACGATTTTATTTTAACGTCCTTTACGACTAAACCGGAAACCTTAGGATTACGTATTTACGTTTTTGAACTCCGTTTTTGATGAGAAAATTTGCATTGGATTCGTTTTGTGACGTTGATTCATAATTTATAAAAACGTTTTTCGTAAAACGACCCGAGGGCACGCAAATTGAGGAAACTAGAATCGAGGAATACCCGTAAATAATTGGGGATGAGACAAAAACAAGTTTTGCCACACCCCCAACACATGGGACGGTCACAACACACCACCACACCCTTAGGTGGCATCCTTACACTAAGCTATGTTACACTTGTAACATTATCTTCACTTTGAAGCTACTTCACCCACTAAGCTAACAAAACCATTAACCATTACCACTCTTCTCATTTCCTCTCATGCAAAACAACACACCAAACTCTCTCTCTCTAGCTCAAATGTGCCGTCCCATCCTCACCCTAAATATCCATTTTGATCAAAAATCAACCATGAAATCCTATGTTATTTCTGCATATGTTGAAGCCCTCTTGAAGCTCTCTTGAATAATGATGATTATAACATCCATGGAGGAGTTTCCTTGGTGTCTTGGGGCTGATTTTCCACAAGGAGTTTATGAAGATTGGTGGTCATGAAGATGGTCTTGGTGCATCACAAGTTTCTCCATCAAAATCCATGTTTTGATCACAACCTACATCATCATGGTGGTATAAAGATTGTCCTCCTCATCTTCTTGTTATTTTGATTATGTAAACATGTATTTTATTTTCTATTGTATATGTAAATGATTATTATATGATGATAAAAATGCTATGTGGGGATTTGGTGTTGATAAACATGATTAAAAAGGTGAAAAACTATAAAGAACAAGGCTAAAATCTTGCTTAAAAGTGATGGCTGTATAAAACAGTAAAGAAACAGGTCATGGACTGATAAAATGATGAAGTAGAATCTATTTAAAGTAAGCTATATGTCTTGTACACATGTGAGAGTTGGCCATGCAATGGAATCATTGTAATGAGTGAGATATGATCAAAACAAGTTTAAGATACAAATCTGAGTTCACTGTTTTGGACGATTTTTAGAAAATACTTAGAAGATGATTCAACAGTAGCTATAGAAGAGTTCAATGGAGCACATATCATGTGGTTTATGTGATAAAAATTTGAGCTTCTATCTCCATATAGAACTCAGGATATGGCAGTTTTGGTGAAAGTGAAGATAAAAATAAGATTTTTGGAAATTAAAGTATAATATTATTATATAAGCACTCAAAATTTAATAAGTATAAAATATAAATTAAAATCCACTAACTTATATAATACATTTATATAAATATGTACAATGGTAAATAAGTGGACATTTTATAAAAATGGTAACTTGTTAAGTTTTATAAGTTATAAAACTATAAACATGATTTTTACGACTTTTTCGGCTATTACCGTAAAATTAACGTTTTTGTTAAATAAAACTTAGACGGTTGGACCCGTCTAATGTAAACTTTATAAAACTTATATACTGATATATAAACATGTATAACAAGTAAAAACCGATAAAACCCGAACTATATAACATACAGACGTTAACGGACTAAATTAATGTTATTGGACTAATAATACAACAAAAATGGACTAGAACACTTATAAACTTATTATTGGGCTTAACCCATTTAGGCCCAACTTGTAAAGTGTATGTACTGATAATATAGGTATAAAATGGATTAAAACAAGTTAAAGAACTTGTAATAAGTTTATTGGACTTAAAACACGTAAATAGGTAAAACTAATAAACCGGTATAAACGTTATCGACATATAACACTAAAATGAGTAAACGAGAATACGTAAACCCACTTGATCATCAAATATATATAATCATCATATGTATACATAATTGTTATTTTTATAAAGTCATTGGACATGAGTCTAAGGCGGGTATTACTTGTCTAGGTTTCCGTGATTGAAGCACGTACCGTACGTCCGAATTGCCGATAACCCGCCTTCCCATATCAACGTGAATTCATAGCCTCACACTCTTTTAAATGTTTTATAAATATTTTATAAACCCGTGAGGGAGATAACATGTTAGTTTTATAAAATTAGGACACCATTTGTCCCGATTGGTTGTTTATTGATTTTGGACCCGTATGATTGAATGACCCGATTGTATGACCCGATGAATGATTAAATGACCCGATAGATGAAATGAAATGGATTATTAAAGTTAGGTTATGTCACTAAAAGTCCCATTAGCATGAATTGTGAACTACCGGGATTTGGTAGACGCTTATGCATTTAATAGTACTATTTGGGGACGATCACCCTAGTTCGCGCCTTGACGGTTGATCCCCGTCGTGCCACATTGATTGGTAAGCGAATTTATGTATGAGAAGATTTCCATAGCGTGACCTTTGTGACGACACGCTAATTTAGATGGGCAAATTGAGTATCAGGTTAGCTACCCGTTGTTGGTTTAGTAAGGTAACAATGTCATGCGGCTTATAATAATCCAAAATTAACGATTTACTAATAGACGCTCTGAATTACGATGTATTGCCTGACTAGCAATACAGAGTCATACTATTGATATTATGTTCGTGTTTTGGTTTCATAACCATATTCATATAACGGTTTTTATTTTCATACAACTTCATAAGACGTATTGTATGACGTTTTTACGACATTGGCTCGTCTAATGATTTTTAAGGCAAACGCCTATATTATGATTTTGATAAAGATTTGTATAAAATGATTTTGGCTACTTTATGGCCTATTACAATGATTTGTACGAAATGATTTTTGGTACTAATTTTATACCAAAGTTATATTGATGGAATTTATTAAACTCTATGAATTCACTCGGCGTTATCGCTGACCTTTTCTTTTAACATGATTTATCTCAGGTACTTGAAGGTAATTCTCAGGAAGACGACAAGAATTCATGGCCCGCACTTAAACAATATTTTCCATTCAAATACTTTGTAAAACCTTGTATGAAATGTAATGACCTGGGACCGATGTATTTTGATATTTATAAATGGAAATGATCTATTATTAAACGACGCGATTTTTATGCTTTGTCTATGATGTGAGTAATGTGCTATCCCGTAACACCAACGAGTCTTCCGCTGTATTGAGTTGTATAAATTTGGGGGTGTTACAGTTTGGTACCAGAGCTCTCGTTACAGAGAACGAAAGATTTTTAAAACCAAGGTTTTGAATAAAACATTTCAAAATCTTTTAACTATAAACATTTTTCTAAAAATGTCTAAAAAACTTTTGACTATAACGGTGCCGAAGAATTCCCAAGTTACCGACAAGGCCAGACTGAGAAGTGTTATTTTAATATATATATAACTTGGATTATATATATATATATATATATATATATATATATATATATATATATATATATATATATATATATATATATATATATATATATATATATATGATGCAATTTTATTACATGATTGTTTGATGATTATTTTGATACTTATACGAGGTATTTATACGACGTAGATTGCCACAAGAAACCCTAAATCCCCTAGTAAACTAATCGAAGCTATTCTCGTAGGAATTCTAGCTATCCTAGATCTAAGCCAAGTTGTGGATATTTATGATCCCAACAAATGGTTGATATTCGTAGAAATGTAGATATTAGTTGATTGTGTTATTGAAAAAGAACTGGCGAGATTAAATCTGATATCGATGTCATGACGATCTTTCCTTATAGAGTGGAGTTTGACAAAACGTTACCACCTAGAAAGATGTCATCTGATTCGTTGTCATCCAATTCTTAAATTTGAAATCGAAAGGGTGAATGTTGCACTTGAGGCTGTCATTGGAACCATTACCTTTCCGAGAAGTCTAGTTGAATGATCAAGTCATTTTTTATTAGTGACTCATTTGATAATTGTTGTTGTAAGAGATATAGGATTGGAAATTAAGTGTTGATCATATCAAGCTTTTATTGCCCTATCAAGGTGTAAGAATAAGATTGAAAGTATTGGAAAATGAGGTAGGATATCGAATTGAGTATAAAATTGGTTGAAACTTGAATAAAGTAAAATTTAACCATATGGAATATGAGATTATTAATAGAAGTCGTTAAGTTCTGTGATTGAACTAAGGTTTTAAATGATTGTTAGTCCGTGTTAAGGGTTGTTCCTAAGCCATTGTCCACTGACGAGGATACCCATCGTCCAATAAATAAATTGAAGAAATCTTCTTCTGAATTGGGACCGATGGATCTTCCGGGACCGGTGGGACACCTAATAACTCTTGTAGATTATTATTCATTGTGGTATCTTTTAAAAATCCCTAACTTAACTGAGATATCAGTTGGTAGGATGAGTTCTGAGAATTGTATGACAAAGTGACACGTAATGTGTTACGGTACAATTTTGACTTGTTTGTGATTAATGAAAAGACTACCTTTGATTGCTAAATCCTACATGTATTGATGTTATCTATCTTTTATTGCTTCATCCTAATGTTTGCATTAGTGATGCAACCATTGAACAAGTACTCATCTTGATTTGAGTTACGTTGTGGATTATTTTTTTGAGTGCCATCGAGATCATGAACCTCATGATTATTTGGCTGATAGGTGTGTAAACACCCATCCTTTTTACCACTTAATTACAATAATAACCGGACCAAAATGTATATTTTATGTCTTTTATGTCGGAATTATGCGTGGTTTGTGTTTTTGTTGTGATTTAGGACGAAAAGGTGAAAAGTGAAGAAAACACGGGCATTCACGGGCATTCACGGCTTTTATTGAAGAAAAAGACGAAAGACGAAGTCGAGAAGTCAAGAGTGCAAAAAGAACGGAAGTCCAAGACCAATTCTGAAGATTTATCGAAGAAAAAGTCAAAAGACGGAAGTTTATCAAAAGCCGAAGAACTCAAGTCTAATTTATTGAAGAATTTAAAGACGAGTTCAAAAGAAATCCCGAGCCAAAAGTCATTTAAGTCCAAGTTTAAAGAAGATTAGAAGAAAAGGACTAAGCATGCAGTTAATGAAGAATTAAAGAAGGAAGGACTTAAGCCTGTAATTAAGAGAAAAGGAAAGAGGGGAGGAAGCTTCCTAATCCTCCCCTATATATAGATTAGGACTAGTTAATTATTTTTCTTGTTGGCTAACTTGACAAATTAGCTCTTCCACATTTATTTTCTTGCACATTTAAATACTTGTCAATTTAATTACCTTGTCTTGCACATTAAATTCCTTTAATTTCAAGTAAGTTTTCATTTAATTCTTGTCAATCTTTACTTTATCTTGTTAATCTCCTATCTACCTTTCTTGATCTTTGATTTTTATGTTTATGTTTGTGTTCATGTCCATGTTCTTATTTTGATCCAAGTGATTTTTGATTATTGTGGTTAAATTTGTTAGTTTAATTGATATAGATTGTTTGTTTATGATTGTTTGTTTATGATTGTTTGCGTTTCGTTATTAATTTGGTTAAACCGTTTGTGTTGATTTTGATTAATCTGTGTTAGATTTGTTATTATTGTGATCCCTTGTTCTTCGGGAGTGTTTGTTTCTGTGTCTGAGATTCCCAGGAAAATTTCTGAGCCAAGACAAGAAAGGCTGTTCATTCGGAACTTTCAAAGTTCCGAACCAGTGGCTTTCATTCGGAACTCAAAAGTTCCGGATCAAGAGGTTTCATTCGGAACTCAAAAAGTTCCGACCCAAGCATTGCTCATTCGGAAGTCTCAAACTTCCGGATCAAGGGAAAGTTCCGACTCAACCAGGCTTCATCCGGAACATTCAATGTTCCGGACGAAAAGTTCCGAGTCAATTCTTCCGACTCAAGCATTGTTTATTCGGAACTCAGAAAGTTCCGGATCAAGAGACTTCATTCGGAACTCAAAAATTTCCGAGTCAAGTCTTCCGAACGAAGTTCCGGATCAAGGGAAAGAAAAAGTTCCGGATCAAGGGGAGGAAAAAGTTCCGGATCAACACCAAAACTTCCGAGTCAAGCTTAATCCGGAAGTTCATTCGGAAGTTTTGAACTTCTGAATCAAGGTTTCTTTCAGTCTTTCTTTTTTTAAATTTATGTCCTTTATTTTTAAGCTTATTTTCCCCGCCTTTTTATTTAAATTGCACTTTAAGATTACTTGTCTAAGCCTTACTTTAACCTTGCCTTAGTTTAAGTTTTAGTTGCGTTTTAGTTTTGCCTTAGGTAGATTTAAGTCTGCGTCATTTACTCTTAGTGCCCTTTAATTTCAGTCACGTAGATTTAAATTAACGCACTTTTACTTTAATTGTTTTGCACATTTATTTTAAAAACAACCAAAAATATTTGTTTCACCAAAAACAATAGAGTCACATAGAGAACCTAGATCAATTCGTTAAGATACCGAGAACAACAATTGAACCTAACAAAATCTCTTCATTAAAATGGCGCCGCTGTCGGCTCTTTTCGTAAAGATTAACGGTTTTCTGTGAGAGACGCGTTGCTTTTTGGGATCCGTTCACTTGTGAGCGTTATTTTTCTTGCATAAAAAATTCAAAAAAAACCATAAAAATTAAAAATTGATAAAAATCCATAAAAATTGAAAATTTCAAAAATCCAAAAAGATTTTATCTTTATTGTGTATATATATTGTCTTTGTGTTTGGTTTCTTTTTCTTTTTCATTTTCAGGTGTATGCGTACTAGATCTTCTAATTATCAAGAGCCCGAGACTCAAGAAGATTTAGCTATGTCAGGTGTAAACAACAATAATCCACCGCACCCTAATAATAAGAACAATGTTCTTCCACAGCCATCATGGAGGAGCTTTGTCAACCAACAATGTTTGGACGAGGAGGACCGATTGCGCCGATGCAAATCAACGCTCCTGAGTTTTCGTTGAAGCACCACATGATTCAGCAAGTACAAACAAACCCATTCCGTGGATTGCCTGATGATGATGCCAACAAACACCTCGACAAGTTCATTACAATCACCCAAAGCATGAAGTTGGCTGGTGCCACAATCGATGAACTTCGCCTACAACTCTTTCCACATACTTTATTACATCATGCCGAGAAATGGTTTGATCGTCTCCCGAAGAATTCTATTCACACATGGGATGACATGACTCAACGCTTTTTGTCGCGCTACTTTCCACCATCCATGGTCACAAGCCTTCGCAATCAAATCAGCGGTTTCATGCAAGACCCTGATGAATCTCTTTTTGATGCTTGGGAGAGATATAATGTCTTGATCGATAGATGTCCAAACCACAACATGCTCCCTGTGACCTTAATAGACACTTTCAACAACGGTTTGACTTTTCGAGATCGGGATACGATTAATGCAGCCGCCGGTGGCACATTTATGAAAAGGAGATCCGAGGAGTGTAGAGAGCTTATTGAGAACATGAATACTCACCACAAAAACTGGGATTCCTCTGCTTCTTCAAGGAACAACCCGAGAGTCAATGTTTCCTCCACTTCAGCAAACCCTGAGATGACCGAACTCACCCGTATGATGGCTGAAATGAGCAAAAGTATTACGCTTCTCGCTTCAAACCAACAACAACAATTTAAAGCAGTTGCTAATCCTTGTGAAACATGCGGCGGTCCTCACTCATACACCGATTGTCCTTCTACACAAGGAAATCCGGAAAATGTGTATGCAGCTTATGGTAATTATTCACCGGAAAATTACCAAGCTAGACAACAAGGGGATAGAAATATGCTGAGCTACCGTTCCAACAACTACCTTTCACCCGGTTTTTCTCCTCAAAACCAAAACCCCGCCAACAACTACACTAGAAGCAACCAAATCCCACCAAGGGCTTCTAATCCTTATAACCCACCCGCCCAACAAAACCCACCCATTAAATCCGATGTTGAAGCCATTATGAGAACTCAAGGTGAGCAAATCAAGAATCTGCAGAGCCAAATAATCAATTTGAAAGGAGATATAACGAAGCAAGGAAATGAGATAAGGTCCGAGGTTCGCGATAATATTCAATCCTCTTTCAGCACTCAAACGAATGAATTAAAGAATCTATTGGCTAGTTTCTTGCCCGCAGCTCAACCTTCTTCTTCGAGTTCTCTACCTTCAAACACCGTCACTAATCCGCGAGCTAATGTGAGTGCTATTACTACTCGTAGTGGAGTTACCATCGTAGGACCACCAATCCCACCCCCATCACCTACACCTCCTCCACCACCATGTATCCCTACTCCTCCTACACCTAGTATTAGTGCACCATTACCGTCTCCGCCTCGTAATGACGATGTCTCTCGGAAGGACCCTTCAACATCTCAACATTTACCGACTACACCTTCACCTTCCACCTATAAACCCAACATCCCATATCCTTCTCGCTTAGGCAAGACCAACGAGCTAACCAAGAATGACTGCGAAGTGTAGAAATATGTGAAGATGCTTTCTCAAATGAACATCAACATTAGCCTTGTTGAAGCACTTGTCCACATGCCGAAATTTGTCAAAGCATTCAAGGAATTGCTTAGCAAGAAGGAGAAGCTGATTGAACTCGCCAACACACGCTTAAATGAAAACTGCTCTGCAGTTATTCTTAAAGAACTTCCGGAAAAGCTTGGAGATCCCGGTCGTTTTGTGTTGCCTTGCGTGTTCAACAAAACTGAAGAATTTATTCCCCTTGCTGATCTCGGGGCTAGTATTAATCTTATGCCTTTGAGTGTTTGGAAAACACTATCATTACCCGACCTCACTCCAACAAAGATGACTCTTGAACTTGCAAATCGCACTCTCGCTTACCCCGTTGGTATAGCCAAAGATGTGTTCATCAAAGTTGGCACATTCACTTTCCCGGTCGATTTTGTCGTAGTTGATTATGAAATGGACCCTCGTATTCCTTTAATACTTGGTCGGCCATTCTTGAGAACCGGACGAGCTTTAGTGGATGTGGCCGAAGGTGAGTTAATCTTACGAGTCGGGGATGATTCACAAATTTTCAAAATGGGGAATCTTACAAGCAAATACTATGGACGAGAATCAGTGAATATGATTAATGTGCTCGATGATTTTACCGTCTATGACAATCCTCTATTCGATTCTTCCATCGATAATCCACTCTTTGACGATGATGTGGATGATTCTCGTTCCACTTTGGAACCTTCTCCCATTTATGATTCGCCACCGATCTTCGATGCTTATGATGATGATGATTCTAGCTCAGATTCGGATGATTTTGATGATTGTACTTCTGAGTATCCCGAGATGCCCACTTCCGATGATTTTGATGAGGCCGATACTCTTTCGAGCGATTCTTCACATGATGAAGATCCTCCGCCATCACTCGATCCTACTTTGGACGATTACTCATTTGAGGAAGATTTCTCTGAATTTCTCAACACTTACTTCCCTCATGAGAGTGATGCTCCTCCTTATGACTTTGAAGATTATCGTCTTGATCCTACTTTGGATTTGAAGAACATTCTGTCAAAGGATAAGAAACCGGTTGACACCAATATCCGTTGCACATATGATTTGACACCTCTTTGTCCCCCTTCTGAGGACGAGGTTGTGCTTCTTTGCGGATCTTCTTCACACTCTGCTGAGCCTGAGTGCTATTTTCCCTTAAAGGAAAAGGTGTTCGACCCCGGTATTGAAGTCTTTAAGCCATCTCAATATCCACCTGATGAAATAAAAGGAAATATCTTTGGAAATTTTGAAGACATGCTTGCACTTCACCCTTGCTTCCACCGTGCTCCATCGCTGCTTAAGGGAACCTTGCCTACTATTCTTTGGCTTGCCTTGTTCGCCTTAAGCTTGTGCTTTTTGATGGACGAAAACTATGTCTTTGATCCTGGTGGATATGTTTCATGCTTCTTCCGTTGATGATCAAGGTCGAGTCAGGCTCATGACTCGGTTAACAAAAATCAAGCGCTTCTTGGGAGGCAACCCATGAATCTATCTTTTCGCTTTCTTTATCATAAGTGTAGGGGAGACCCGTTGGTTTGCTATTTCCTCTCCTAACTTCTTAATCAGGGATTCGAGCTTCAATGATCCACTCTTGATGATTCTTGACGACCCGTGATTCCGTGTTCTACTTCTTCCCGGTTCTATCCTAAACTCTTTTTGATTCACCATTTTATATTTTCTCAATATTAAAATAGGAATCTCTTTAGTGGTCTTTTCCTTAGCGAGATTTAAACAAAGTACACAATGTCCTAAGTGTAGGGGAGTTTACTCCCACATGCTTCAACATTGAGGACAATGTTTATGTTAAGTGTAGGGGGGGACTTCTATCGAAGTTAAGTGGCCTTTTCCTTGTATTTGTCCTCATTTTAACCGGAAAATCAATTTTTCGACATTTTTCAAAATTTTTGATCTATTTTGGCCTATTAGTTTTTCCCTTTGTATAGTTATTTTCCTTTCTTTTATTAGAATAATGTTTAATAAAGTGGTTTTAATTTTTAAACGTTGTGAATCTTTTGACTCAACCCGAGTTTACTTATCTTAAGTTACTCTAGCTAGTATCCTTAACGTGTTTAAGTCAAGTTTTGCTAGGCTTTTATATAGGGAGCTATAAAACGCGAAAGTCTTAACTCTCACGGGTTAAGAACAAGAACTTTTCGCAAGTTCCTATAATTGATCCTAGAGAGTCGTTTATCAAGGTAACTTTAAAATGCGATTTCAAAACTTGAAAGAGTCTAAGAATTTGCAAGATCCTATAGGCGACTCGAAAACCCAAAACTTTGATTTAATAGGCTAAGTATCCACGAGTCTCATTACTTGAGATTTTAAAATGTGGAGAACGAGAAATGATAGATTCAATTATAAGTTCGGTATTCTTTCGTGAATTTATGTGAGTTAATTATAAGCCTATTCTCCCATCGCTTGCTAAATAATTTATCTGCTAATAAATAAGGTTGTACGATTTGAAAAGTTACTTAGCTTCTAGCCCAAGATCGTTTAAAAGTTGCTCGGTATGGATTAGAGTTCATAGCCAAGGCATAACTTATTGAAGTGGGATGCGAAGATTGGCGAGTCCGAAAAGGCCCTAACAAGGCATGAGGGCTATATTTTGTTGCTAAAGATCCAAAGTGATGTGAAGAATCATTTATCGAAAATCAATATGAAGGATCGAGACACACGACGCAAAGCAAAAACTCCCCAAAAGTCGTGGAGAAGTGTATCCGAAAAGACCCTAACAAAGTATGAGGATAAATAGATCCAAGTCATAAAAGGAGGCGGATCGTTGTATATCAAAGTCAAAAATAAAGATTGGAGAAAAATGAAGAAGTCGTGGTCCAAGTATGAATCTCTCAAAACTTCAAGTGAAGAAATTCCTATTATGATGAGAAGGCCATTATTTCATGAACGTCTCTCAAGGTTTGAAGTATGATGTCGCTGCCAAATATCGGTCCTAGAAAGGTCTCAAATCGCGAAGCGAGTTATGCCAAGATATGAACTTTATGAGGTCCCGAGAAGTAGTTTTAAAAGATTTTGTCCTTTAGCTAACTATTGATTAAATCGTTCACTTTATTTTCGGACTTAATAACTATCGAAATAAGTCAACAATGCATCCTCGTGATCATTCAAGACAAAAATAAAATATAAGAGATACACCTAGGAATAAGGGAGTCTAAGTAAATAATTGGCCCACATGAGTTCGTGTTAGTTTGCTAACTTATAATAACAATGATCTCGTTTTTAAGCTTGGTTTGGAGAAAGTGAAAACTTGAGAATGATGATCATTCATGACATTTCCAAAACCCAAGGTATGTTTTTGGTTTCTTTATTTTGAATGTTTATAATTTTCTATCTCTTTAATAAAGGCCAACGTGGATTGATTATGATGAAAAATGTAATCTTGCTTTGTAACTAATGCATTGCATGAGGACATTGCAATGGTCAAGTGTAGGGGATTTGATAGGTGTGTAAACACCCATCCTTTTTACCACTTAATTACAATAATAACCGGACCAAAATGTATATTTTATGTCTTTTATGTCGGAATTATGCGTGGTTTGTGTTTTTGTTGTGATTTAGGACGAAAAGGTGAAAAGTGGAGAAAACACGGGCATTCACGGGCATTCACGGCTTTTATTGAAGAAAAAGACGAAAGACGAAGTCGAGAAGTCAAGAGTGCAAAAAGAACGGAAGTCCAAGACCAATTCTGAAGATTTATCGAAGAAAAAGTCAAAAGACGGAAGTTTTTCAAAAGCCGAAGAACTCAAGTCTAATTTATTGAAGAATTTAAAGACGAGTTCAAAAGAAATCCCGAGCCAAAAGTCATTTAAGTCCAAGTTTAAAGAAGATTAGAAGAAAAGGACTAAGCATGCAATTAATGAAGAATTAAAGAAGGAAGGACTTAAGCTTGTAATTAAGAGAAAAGGAAAGAGGGGAGGAAGCTTCCTAATCCTCCCCTATATATAGATTTGGACTAGTTAATTATTTTTCTTGTTGGCTAACTTGACAAATTAGCTCTTCCAAATTTATTTTCTTGCACATTTAAATACTTGTCAATTTAATTACATTGTCTTGCACATTAAATTCCTTTAATTTCAAGTAAGTTTTCATTTAATTCTTGTCAATCTTTACTTTATCTTGTTAATCTCCTATCTACCTTTCTTGATCTTTGATTTTTATGTTTATGTTTGTGTTCATGTTCATGTTCTTATTTTGATCCAAGTGATTTTTGATTATTGTGGTTAAATTTGTTAGTTTAATTAATATAGATTGTTTGTTTATGATTGTTTGTTTATGATTGTTTGTCGTTTCGTTATTAATTTGGTAAAACCGTTTGTGTTGATTTTGATTAATCTGTGTTAGATTTGTTATTATTGTGATCCCTTGTTCTTCGGGAGTGTTTGTTTTTGTGTCTGAGATTCCCAGGAAAACTTCCGAGCCATGACAAGAAAGGTTGTTCATTCGGAACTTTCAAAGTTCTGAACCAGTGGCTTTCATTCGGAACTCAAAAGTTCCGGATCAAGAGGTTTCATTCGGAACTCAAAAAGTTCCGACCCAAGAATTGCTCATTCGGAAGTCTCAAACATCCGGATCAAGGGAAAGTTCCGACTCAACCAGGCTTCATCCGGAACATTCAAAGTTCCGGACGAAAAGTTCCGAGTCAATTCTTCCGACTCAAGCATTGTTTATTCGGAACTCAGAAAGTTCCGGATCAAGAGACTTCATTCGGAACCCAAAAAGTTCCGAGTCAAGTCTTCCGAACGAAGTTCCTGATCAAGGGAAAGAAAAAGTTCCGGATCAAGGGGAGGAAAAAGTTCCGGATCAACACCAAAACTTCCGAGTCAAGCTTCATCCGGAAGTTCATTCGGAATTTTTGAACTTCCGAATCAAGGTTTCTTTCAGTCTTTCTTTTTTTAAATTTCTGTCCTTTATTTTTAAGCTTATTTTTCCCGCCTTTTTATTTAAATTGCACTTTAAGATTACTTGTCTTAGCCTTACTTTAACCTTGCCTTAGTTTAAGTTTTAGTTGCGTTTTAGTTTTGCCTTAGGTAGATTTAATTTTGCGTCATTTACTCTTAGTGCCCTTTAATTTCAGTCACGTAGATTTAAATTAACGCACTTTTACTTTAATTGTTTTGCACATTTATTTTAAAAACAACCAGAAATATTTGTTTCACCAAAAACAATAGAGTCACATAGAGAACCTAGATCAATTCGTTAAGATACCGAGAACAACAATTGAACCTAACAAAATCTCTTCATTATTGGCTAAGCTCATTTCCTATCATATCGTAGTTAATTTTTGGTGAACAAGCTTTCATCACTATTTTGCAGATCACTCATTGTTTTTATAAGACAAAACAGTATCCATTGAGAAAAACTGAATTTTCATCACTATAAGGATTATTCAAAGTAAGATTTATAAGTGATTGTTATCGAAATGAAGTTGTTTATAAAACACCTGGGGAAAACTTAATTGTTTTCACAACAAAGAAAATCTTTGTAAATTTATTTTTGATTCTTATTTAAGAATTAAGCATGGAAATGTTTTTATTATAAACATGATGATAAAATTTTGACGAACCGAGTATTGCATCGTTAATCTTGAAATTGTATATAGTTGCGCGCCTACATACAATTTGGAATGGACTATGCAAGACTGATTAGTAGTCACCATAAAACTAATGAATAAACACTACATTTTCTTTGAAGATTGTGAAAGATTAAATTTTATGAGATCTGCAAGAAGTGAAAAATAGGGACATAGTGTTAGAGACACCTACATATGTGCCTGTAGCATCTATTCTTCTGAGTTGAATTTACTCATCTGTGGAATTTGTCTTATTTGACAATTGACAATTCTTTCTTGTCCAATTCTCCCGTAGTGAGATTCTTAGGAAAAGTACTTGATTACCGAGTGTTGATACCCGACTGGATGTATCGACGTTCTTATCATTTCTTTTGATTTGATTTCATTTGAATGACCTGGGTAACGATCCGAGGAGCTTTCGAATGCGTACTCAAATTATGAAAACATGGGATATATTCATATTCGTTAAATGTTTTCGTCTGTATCTGATTTGAAATTCTATCGCGTAGATTATGTGTTGATCTTACTCTTTTAATAGTAGTTATGTCTCCTGATATCCTTGAATTTGTGAAGGATTAAGAGTTATTTGTCTTTTGAGAAGTTCACATCTTATCGACGACAATAAAACTGGAAAGTTGATAATGCCAGTAGAATGGATTGATTGATTATGACATGACGACATTGTCTTAGTTGATGGGAACTCGAGTAGAATTCCCCTAAATGATAAGATGTTGATTATCAAAAGTGATCTAAATAATTCTTGATGGATGACCATATCCTGTATTAAGACTTGAAATATTACCATGAATGGTTGTGAACTAGTTATAGATATTGTAATCTAGAAAGAACCTAATATGATTTATTAAAAGATGTTTCTGTTATCTGTAACCTTAGGAAGTATTTGTTGATGAGTTACCTAGACTTTTGCCATTTAGGCAAGTTGAAATTGGTATTGATTATATTCTCGATGCTGCACTTGTGGCTTGTGCACTGTACATCAGCACCATCTAAATTAAAGGAATTACCGTACAACTGAGAGAGTTGTCGGAGAAAGATTTTATTATACCAAGCCTGTCATCCTGAAGAGCTATGGTGTTATCATTCCTTATATTTATAGATTACTGTGAATTGAGTAAATTGACAATCGAAAACGATATCCATAACTCGAAATGGAAGAATTATTCGATCATTTACAAGGTTCTAGCAAAATTTGATCCATAGCATGGTTATCATCAACTTCGCATCTGCGAAAGAGATTATCTATTCCAATCACTACATCCGGTGCTTGTAATGAACATTATGAGTTCCACGTGATGTCGTTTGGATTGACCAATGCACATGTAGCATTCATAAATTTGGTAAATCACGTGTGTAGGCTGTAATTTGATAAATTCATGCTTGCGATCATTAAGGACTATTTGTTTGTTAAATACGAATAAGAATGAGTTAATAATTATTTATAGATTGCCCTGAATTGGTCGAACAATTAAAAATTGTACCTTGAATATTTAACATAAGACTTAAGACTTAATACTTTACATGATTTAACCGTGTGATTAATAGATAATGGAATATAAATTGACTCTTCAAAATTTAGAAATCATTTAAGACTTTGAGTTATACTAAAAAGAAAGTGCAAATATATTTTGACAAATGTTTTAACAAAGGATCTTTAAGGGATTATTCCCGTATACACAAACCATTTAACTAAACTTCTGTTTAGGGGTAAATGTTTGTGTATACCTCAAGATAACTTAAGAAGGATTGAGTAAAACCATTTATACCATAACCTGAAAACTTAAAACGACAATTTTTGCTTTTCAACTAAGAAAACTTTGACCAAAGTATAAACAAAGGTTTTTCGAACATTTACGAAATCTTATTAAATATTTTCGATAAATCAATAAAAATCTTGTTAATTAAATTCAAATTATTTTTGAACATTTTATATAATTGGTCGAACTAAGAAATTAAAAATTTTTACGTTTACGTTTCATAAAAATTTAATAATTATTATTTAATTAATTGTAATAATTATCGATGCTTTAAACGCCGGATTGAGAAAAACTGATAAAAATGATAGATAAGACGAAACTGAAACTTAGAAAATATGAAGAAAGGTGAATGTAATTACTGACGCATAATATAGAAGGAATATCTGAGTGAATTGTGGACATGATAATTATATCATGAGAATTGAATATAGATACCGACGCATTATGTATAAAAGATAAAGAACTAGTTAGGACATGTTCCTTAATAATGAAGGTGCGAAACAACTTGCTGAACGATATAAAAATAAATAATGTTTGTAAAAAGGATAATATAGATAATAAAAGTGGTTCGCGGCTAATGTGAACCATTAGAGTTGAGAAGCCGATAGCGTTAAATGTTTTAAAGGCCACTTGTGGTTGTATAAATATAGAGGATTGTGAGATATAGTTATGTTGGAATTTGTAAGTATAAGTATAATATGTATGTCATTTTTGACTAAAAGTATCTTTGTCTGAAGAAGTTGTACTAATGACAAATTAGGAAGGCAGAGATCGCCTCATACATTAGTAAACGTATAACTATTGCAAAGGTCATCATCTGAATTTGATTCGATTTGGGTCATCGTCGACCGACTGACCAAATCTGCTAATATCATTCCCGTTAATGATAAATGCAAAAGAGTTATATAAACATAGTGTGCCTGTATCGAACATCTTTATCAAGATCCTCGCTTCGCATCGAATTTCTAGAGATTTGCTCAGAAATCATTGAGAACGAACCTTGATGAGAGTACTATATACCACCCCAAATCGAAGGGACGAGGTAAAGTAACGATACAAAGTAATATAAGTGTTGTTTTATGTTTGAATGATTGACCTTTGGTAATAGACCGTATAATCATTTTCCTTTGGAGATATTATCATTGATAACTATCATATTAGGATCGAGATCGAATCTTGTTAAGATTTAGAAATTAGAGCATCTGTAAGCAGGAGTTGAGATAAAGACACCCGACATACACCCACTGTGAGTTGGACATGTCTTTTAGGCTTAAGGTTTCCTATGATGCGAACCTATCCTTGCAAAATACCCGACCCGCGAGATCTGAAATGATTGTTGAAATTAGGATCTGATTATTAACTGCCGATAGTGGGCAAGAGGTTATGTGAATATGAAATGTAGATCTTGATGTGCCAAATGGGTAGCGAAGTTATGCCACAATTTTTAACCTTGGAAAAATGAATTCATGATCTGACAAATCATGGGATATAAGTCCCCGTTGTATGGGACCATTGAGATGATGTAAAAGTTGGGATTGAAAGGCATATAAGCAGGATCTACCCTAGTACTTCAAGAACCGCGTGAATTATGTTTCGTAAATCGAACTTGATGGAATATCTATCAAGTGAAAATCTGATTGTTCTTACTAAAGCTTAGATCGGCGAAAAGTTGCATTCATCAGAAACCCATGAACATCATGGATAGAGAAAGTAAGTTAACATTTAGCCTGATCTTATTCCCGTAGTTATGTTGATGAAACTCGCGTATTATAATGGATTACACTTGTGAGAAAAGACCGAATGTGGAGGAAATACCCACATGGCTTTAACTCTATAAGAAGCGAGTAGTAAGGTAAGATGATCTTTGAGGACAAAGATCTTGTTTAGGGGAAAATGCTGTGACAATCCGTCAATTTATGGTTGATATTTTATTCTCAATATTTATTTGAAAATATTATTTTATGAACTCACTTATTTTTGGGAAGAAATTTGGATTTACGTCTTGAAGTAGCATCGACTACGTCTAAACCGGAGGATTCAACGTTACGTGCTTACGTTTACATACACCGTCTTTGGTGACAGTCTGACATTTCAGAAAATAAATTTGTCCATGAATATTATTTTGGAGTTTTAAATTTGTGTTGGTTCATAAACTCACAAATTTACGAGAAGAGATTAGGACTTACGATTTTATTTTAACGTCCTTTACGACTAAACCGGAAACCTTAGGATTACGTATTTACGTTTTTGAACTCCGTTTTTGATGAGACAATTTTTATTGGATACGTTTTGTGACGTTGATTCATAATTTATAAAAACGTTTTTCGTAAAACGACCCGAGGGCACGCAAATCAAGGAAACTAGAATCGAGGAATACCCGTAAATAATTAGGGATGAGACAAAAACAAGTTTTGCCCCACCCCCAACACATGGGACGGTCACAACACACCACCACACCCTTAGGTGGCATCCTTACACTAAGCTATGTTACACTTGTAACATTAGCTTCACTTTGAAGCTACTTCACCCACTAAGCTAACAAAACCATTAACTATTACCACTATTCTCATTTCCTCTCATGCAAAACAACACACCAAACTCTCTCTCTCTCTAGCTCAAATGTGCCGTCCCATCCTCACCCTAAACATCCATTTTGGTCAAAAATCAACCATGAAATCATATGTTATTTCTACATATGTTGAAGCCCTCTTGAAGCTCTCTTGAATGGTGATGGTTATAACATCCATGGAGGAGTTTCCTTGGTGTCTTGGGGCTGATTTTCCACAAGGAGTTTATGAAGATTGGTGGTCATGAAGATGGTCTTGGTGCATCACAATTTTCTCAATCAAAATCCATGTTTTGATCACAACCTACATCATCATGGTGGTATAAAGATTGTCCTCCTCATCTTCTTGTTATTTTGATTATGTAAACATGTATTTTATTTCCTATTGTATATGTATATGATGATTATATGATGATAAATATGTTATGTGGGGATTTGGTGTTGATAAACATGATTAAAAAGGTGAAAAACTATAAAGAACAAGGCTAAAATCTTGCTTAAAAGTGATGGCTGTATAAAACAGTAAAGACACAGGTCATGGACTGATAAAATGATGAAGTAGAGTCCATTTACAGTAAGCTATATGTCTTGTACACATGTGAGAGTTGGCCATGCAATGGAATCATTGTAATGAGTGAGATATGATCAAAATAAGTTTAAGATACAAATGTGAGTTCACTGTTTTGGACGATTTTTAGAAAATACTTAGAAGATGATTCAACAGTAGCTATAGAAGCGTTAAATGGAGCACATATCATTTAGTTTATGTGATAAAAATTTGAGATTCTATCTCCATATAGAACTCAAGATATGGCATTTTTGGTGAAAGTGAAGATAAAAATCAGATTTTTGGAAATTAAAGTATAATACTATTATATAAGCACTCAAAATTTAATAAGTATAAAATATAAATTAAAACCCACTAACTTATATAATACATTTATATAAATATGTACAATGGTAAATAAGTGGACATTTTATAGAAATGGTAACTTGTTAAGTTTTATAAGTTATAAAACTATAAACATGATTTTTACGACTTTTTCGGCTATTACCGTAAAATTAACGTTTTTGTTAAATAAAACTTAGACGGTTGGACCCGTCTAATGTAAACTTTATAAAACTTATATACTGATATATAAACATGTATAACAAGTAAAAACCGATAAAACCCGAACTATATAACATACGGACGTTAACGGACTAAATTAACGTTATTGGACTAATAATACAACAAAAATGGACTAGAACACTTATAAACTTATTATTGGGCTTAACCCATTTAGGCCCAACTTGTAAAGTGTATGTACTGATAATATAGGTATAAAATGGATTAAAACAAGTTAAAGAACTTGTAATAAGTTTATTGGACTTAAAACACGTAAATAGGTAAAACTAATAAACCGGTATAAACGTTATCGACATATAACACTAAAATGAGTAAACGAGAATACGTAAACCCACTTGATCATCAAATATATATAATCATCATATGTATACATAATTGTTATTTTTATAAAGTCATTGGACATGAGTCTAAGGCGAGTATTATTTGTCTAGGTTTCCGTGATTGAAGCACGTACCGTACGTCCGAATTGCCGATAACCCGCCTTCCCATATCAACGTGAGTTCATAGCCTCGCACTCTTTTAAATGTTTTATTAATATTTTATAAACCCGCGAGGGAGATAACATGTTAGTTTTATAAAATTAGGACACCATTTGTCCCGATTGTTTGTTTATTGATTTTGGACCCGTATGATTGAATGACCCGATTGTATGACCCGATGAATGATTAAATGACCCGATAGATGAAATGAATTGGATTATTAAAGTTAGGTTATGTCACTAAAAGTCCCATTAGCATGAATTGTGAACTACCGGGATTTGGTAGACGCTTATGCATTTAATAGTACTATTTAGGGACGATCACCCCAGTTCGCGCCTTGACGGTTGATCCCCGTCGTGCCACATTGATTGGTAAGCGAATTTATGTATGAGAAGATTTCCATAGCGTGACCTTTGTGACGACACGCTAATTTAGATGGGCAAATTGAGTATCGGGTTAGCTACCCGTTGTTGGTTTAGTAAGGTAACAATGTCATGCGGCTTATAATAATGCAAAATTAACGAAATACTAATAGACGCTCCGAATTACGATGTATTGCCTGACTAGCAATACAGGGTCATACTATTGATATTATGTTCGTGTTTTGGTTTTCATAACCATTCATATAACGGTTTTTATTTTCATACAACGTCATAAGACGTATTTTATGACGTTTTTACGACATTGGCTCGTATAATGATTTTTAAGGCAAATGCCTATATTATGATTTTGATAAAGATTTGTATAAAATGATTTTGGCTACTTTATGGCCTATTACAATGATTTGTACGAAATGATTTTTGGTACTAATTTTATACCAAAGTTATATTGATGGAATTTATTAAAATCTATGAATTCACTCGGCGTTATCGCTGACCTTTTCTTTTAACATGCTTTATCTCAGGTACTTGAAGGTAATTCTCGGGAAGACGACAAGAATTCATAGCCCGCACTTAAACAATATTTTCCATTCAAATACTTTGAAAACCTTGTATGAAATGTAATGACCTGGGACCGATGTATTTTGATATTTATGAATGGAAATGATTTATTATTAAACGACGCGATTTTTATGCGTTGTCTATGATGTGAGTAATGTGCTATCCCGTAACACCAACGAGTCTTCTGCTGTATTGAGTTGTATAAATTTGGGGGTGTTACACATAACTTCTAAACTAGAACTCAGTAATTCAGGGTACCCTCCAAGGGGTATACCATCCTGTTGTGCCATGTACTAATCAGGCCACTAAAAATCTAGGTACCATCTCTGGCGCATTGTTTATGTTTGGACACACTGTGTTCGTTTTGTACGAGACGAACGAAACACATTTAGTGAGATCTACCACTTTTACCTAGTGTATTGATATTACACCTTCATTTCTTGATCCTATATTTCATTTATTTATTTAAAGACTTTGTTGTATCACCCATGGGTACAAGTCTTTCCTTTCAGTTCGACGAGAAGATCCATTATGCTAACGCACTTTCCATTTGGTATGTGCAAGTTCGATATGAATCCAGACATGAAATGGATTGACAAGGAGCACACCATGCTACGATTGATTTCCAGTTCACATCGAGTCATGTTCGGCGATATTCAGGTCCCTGAATACAGTCATCATGTCTTGATACGGAGAAAAATCCGAACAAAATAGTTTTGCTTCACGAGCACGTGCCTAGTTATCCCATGGCTACGAAGACTTTATAGCTACCCTTGTTGGAAATACGTTTTACGTATTAAGAAGGATTGGTCACTCCAACGATAGTTCATGTAATAGTTCGTAGTTTAGTTAATCTTCTTTATTTATCAAATAAGTCCAAGCCTAGCCTACAACATGTGTAGGCCGGCCCAAAATGTAAGCCCAAGCCCATGACAAGGGCTTGGGTATATAAACCCTCTCCTTTGATGGAGAGGGTGTGTGGTTTCATATTTTACACATAGTTCCTTTTAACTTTCTCTCTCTAGAAGTGTGAAATCCACCATCTTTCTATCTCTTTCTCTCTCTAAAAACATAAGCATAGATTTACATTTCTACAAATGGTATCAAGAGCTTGGGATGAGATATAGGTTTGTTTTTGTGTTGCGTATTGTGTTCTAAACATTTCGTAGATTGTTGGTTTGTTTTTAGCCGAATCTTTAAATCTTTTGGTGTTTGATCGAAGTTTAAAGTAGTGTAACATAGGGATTCGTGTTAAACTGTTCTTGGTATCTTGGTTTTCGTTAAAACATCATCTTTCTTGGATCAAAAGTGCAAAAAAGTCGTGTGTTCTTCATTCCGAAATTTAAGCAGAATCTCCATCGGAAAGTACAAGCGAAACGTGGGCTTCCATCGCAATAACCATCACCATCGGAAAGGGTTTTGGTTCTACATTGCGATACGTGGGTTTTATTACTTATTCCGATCTGGACATTCCGATCGTACTTTGCGATCTGGGATTCCGACGGGTATAAGGAAGTATTTTAAGTCGTTACTCTGCTTGAATTTTGTCAGCTACTTTGCGACCTGAGCATTGCGATCTGAGTATTCCGATAGATTTTGCGATCTGAGTATTCCGACAGGCTTTGCGATCTGGACATTTCGACAACATTGCATTTCGATCTAGGCATTCTGATACCACCATCATTCCGACCAAGTTACATTACGATCTGGACTTTGCGATCTAAACATTTCGACAGCCTTGCTTTGCGATCTGGACTTTCCGATCTGACATTCCGATCTGACATTCCGATCTGGCATTCCGATCTAGACATTCCGACAATCCAAAAATTATTCCATATAAAATTTCGAACAAACTTGCAGTTTGTGGATTTTAACACTGTTGGAATTTTTGGTTTATCGAGAACATATTTTAAGGGATTTTAACATTGTTTCTCGACTTCAACACAAAAACACTTAACCTTATTTCATTGTTCGATCAACTTTGTAAATCTTAACTTATTGAAATGGAGTACACATCTCTTACGGATAAGTCCATCCTCTCGGGTACGGATAATCGTCCACCAATGTTGGTGAAGACTATGTATGAGGAATGGGCTTCCCGAATGAAACTTTATATGTTGAACAAGGAGAATGGACATCTAATTTGGGCATCGGTGCTCAATGGACTATTAGATTATGGTACAGTGACGGAAGGTACGGCTACTCGTCCTCGCACAACGGGTGAGTTGACTGGAGATATGAAGATTCAAGATAAATGTGATAAGTATGCTACAAACATCATTCTCCAAGCCCTTCCTCCAGATGTCTACAAACTCGTCCGCAAACATAAAGTTGCCAAAGAGTTATGGGATAGAATTCGTGTTCTAATGCAAGGCACCTCGTTAACTAAACAAGAACGAGAGTGTAAGCTTTATGATACTTTTGATAAGTTTGCCTATGTGCCAGGGGAGACTCTCAATGATTACTATCTGAGATTTACCCTATTGTTGAATGAGCTTAATATTTATGGCATGGCAATCCCCACCTTTCAATTGAACACCAAGTATTTGAACACTCTTTCTCCAGAATGGAAAAAATACGTGACGGATGTTAAATTGGCTAAGGACTTGCATAACACCAATGTGGATCAACTTCAAGCTTTTCTTCAACAACACGAATGCCATGTGATCGAGGCTCGGTTGTCTACACCTCAAGTTCATGATCCACTTGCAATGTATGCTTCTCAACAAAACATGGCTTATACTTATCAACAACCATCATACTTGCAGCAGCCACCACCACACATCTATCAGCAACCACAGCAACCATCTTATCAACCACCAATGATGCCACAGTAAGAATATCAACAAAGTGTTCATCAACAATCTTTTCAACAGCAACCACCATATCAAACATCACCATCACAAGCCAACAGTTCTCCATTGGGCTATACTCCTTAGCAAGGATATTTTCCAATAGAAGCACAACCAGCACAAGCTTTCTACTCTAATGAACTTCCACCAATCCAAGCACCGGTCTTTACTCCAAATGATACGCCAGCTGATGTTCTAAACCATCTCACCGCCTACTTGTCAAAACTTGTTGCAACTAGAGGATTTCCACCTACAAACAATCAGCTCCGCAGCTCATCAAATCCTCGACAACAAGCCACTGTTCAAGATGGTCAAGTGATGGTGCAACCTATTCAGGGAAGGCAAAGTTCATATGGACCTCCTACAAGGACTGGGAACAATCAAGCTGTGAATTCTCAAACTAGTGGAAATGGGAGTCCTATTGGTCCTAAGAAGGCTGTGACTTGCTACAATTGACGAAAACAAGGTCATATAGCTAGGGAATGCACTCAGCCGAAAAGGAGAAGGGATGATGCATGGTTTCGTGAGAAGATGTATTTGGTTGGTGCTCAGTCTAAGGGGAAGATTTTGGATTCAGAGGAGTTAGCATTTCTTGCAGACCCAGGGGCAGCAGATACTGAAGGCATTGCAGTCGTTTCTACTTCTAATGCAGCTTATCAAGCAGACAATCTTGATGCATACGATTCGGTTGTGATGACATTCACTCTGCCCAAGCTGCTCTCGTTGCTAATCTCTCTCACTACGGTTCTGATGTCATCAGTGAGGTACCAACCACATCTAATAATATTGATGATAACCAACATCAAGTTGGGCATGAAAATGACAACCTCGAACAGCATTCGGGAACTAGTAACTCAAATGATGTGGTACCCAATTCTACACATTTGAGTGAACCTCAACCAAATGCTACGACGGGTATGGGATCTTATGCTCAACATGATTTGGTAATGGTACCTAAACATATTATTGATCAAATGCACATGGCACTCCGACAATCCGTAGATACGAATTCCACCCTAACTGCTGAGCTTGCGTTGCATAAAGAAAAGGTCAAAACTTTTGAAATGGTCCCTCAAGAAGAGAAAATAACATGTTCTGAATTTGACCAATTTCGTTTTGAAAAGATTTAACACTTGAAAGAAATAGAATCGTTAAAAGCTAATCTTTCCAATGAATTAAAAGAAAAAGAGTCGGTTGTCAATGATTTTCAGAAACTTAAAATGGATTTCGAAATTCTCGAATCTAAAAAGGTTGAATCGGAAATTAATGCTACCAAACTTCTTAAATTCAAAGAACAACAGCTTTTAAAACAATACGCTTCCACAGAAAAGGTTCATCTTTTAACTAAATCATTTAAAGAATTCGAACTTAAGCGTCTTCAAGATTTACCACCTAATCCCAGTTATGCAAAACAAGCTCAGGAATACATTCCCGGCTTTATGATATGACTATAATTGGCAAATCGAAAGAAGCACCTTATGTTCGTAGTACTGAGGAGACAAAATCACTTGAGGATGAAACTCATTCTAAAATGCTTTCAAAATTCCATACAATTGATTATGATCAACATAACAAAGATCAATTTTCGAAAAAAACACGCATTCGCTTACAAAAGGAATTAGCAGAATTAACAGTTCTTGTGCCCCAAAGTTTGTCAAATGAAAACCTTCCTAGTACGTCTCCTACACTCGTCAAAAAGGATTTAACGAATTTTAATTCCACCGATAAGTAAGGCGTCCGTTAACTTAAATACTGTTCACCAACACTTAGCCGATTTTGAGAAGGTCATTTTGGAACGTACGACGGCCACGACCATAACGGAAGGTGAATGGAACTTTGAGCACACTAGAGCTGCGTTTCGAGATGAAATTGTTCCGTTTGTAAACAATGTTAAAGCTTGTCTTCGTAATATTGATCAAGATTTGTTTTTGGAAATAGAAGAAGTTAGACGTGTTTTCAATGAAATGGAAGATGCTTATGAAAACAGTTTACTTGAAATAGAACGGGTTTCACGCCATAATGATCTGCTTCTGAATCAAGTGATGTCTCATGATATAGTTTCTGTCTGTGTGAATACAAGTGTTGATAATGATTCTATTGTGCATAATGTTGAATTTGTGGATACTGTGGTAGATAGTACTTGTCACGAATCTGGCGCTGAATTTTTAAAGCTTCAAGATTCATATTCATCGCTTTCAAAACGTTTTGATGAGATTCAAACACATTGTATTTCGCTTGAATGCAAGAAAAAATTTATTCAAGAAATCTTTGAAACGTCATTCGAAGGTGTTAATATCGATGATGCAAATTTTGAAAAGAATTTTCGATTGAATTTACAATCAAAACAGCGTCAGCCAAGTGACAAGGTTGCTCAATCTTTGCCGATAGACATAGAGAAATATAAGGTGCTTAACTGTGTGAACGTACTTGAGGCTGCTGAGAATCTTAAACTAGATCTAGATAATCGAGTTTCCAAGATTTTGTCCAAAGTTGATAACTTAAAACAGAAAAATACACGACTCTTCGATTCAGTACAGCCCGCATGTGTTGATACCACTGCACAGAATCAATCATTGATTGAACAATTGAATCGAAAGTCGATGGAAATATCTGATTTGAGGGAACAAATTTGTGATAAGAATCTGGTCATGGCTGAGTTAAAGGAAACACTTCGTACTCTAAAAGGTAAGAATGTTGTGGATAACGCAGCCACTGTCTCAGCATCGTCCTCTAGTGCAATCAAAAGGAACCTTATTGCCGTCACACCACTTAACAAGGGCCCTAGGACTAAACCATCTCAAACTTTGGTCACTAAAGATAAGGCGGAATCAAAACCAGCTTCTAATATTCCCGTGTTGCCTTCTACAGGAGTAAGCACCACTACTAAGGCTCAAAGATCTAAGCTTAAAAGAAACAAGAAGAATGATAGGATCTTGCCCCCATCTAGTAGTCAAGTGAAAAAGAAAGTAGAAGCCCATCCTAGGAATGTTATTTCTGTTTTGAATAAAAAGAATCATGTAGCTAAACCTAAAGGCTCTGCGGTTGTGCAGCGTTCTAAGCCTAGTGTGAATTCTAATTTGAAATGTTGGAATTGCAATGAATGTATGTTTTCTAGTCGTCATGATTCTTGCCTTATTGACCATGTGAATTAGATGTATGCCCGGAAAATGGATTATAATGGAAACCGACTGGGAAAGTGTTAACCCAAGTTGGTTGGATGTGGCACCCCACTGGTAGAACTTTCACTATAGTAGGAAATACGTGCCCTTTGACTAGGATCACTCCCACTAAAGCGAAGAAAGCGTGCCCTTTAACTAGGAGTAGCAAGGCTACCAAAATACAAGTGTGTCCTTTAACTAGGAACACCGACACTACTGTAGGAACTAAGTGCCCTTTAAATAGGTCTACTCCCACTGTAGTTCCCGCGAATAATCCAAAACCTAAGAAAGTTGGAACAGTAAAACCTGTTAGTGCTAAAACTATCATTAGAAAACGCAGGAAATCTAAGGGTCTCAAAAATGTTAGCAATTCTGATAATTCTATATCTGTGTCTGCTAACACTCCGAAACCAATAGTTTCCAATACATTGTCTACTGTTGTTGTTGAAAACAGGTGGTCCAAATTGTTCTCTGGTATTTGGACTCTGGTTGCTCCAAGCATATGACCGGAGATCGCTCTCAGCTCAGAAATTTCGTCAGCAAGTTTCTTGGTACGGTTAGATTTGGAAATGATCATATTGCAAAGATAATGGGTTACGATGAATATCATATTGGGAATGTTATAATTTCAAGAGTGTATTACGTGGAAGGTCTTGGTCACAACTTATTTTCTGTGGGATAATTTTTTGATGCAAACCTAGAAGTTGCTTTTCGAGAGCATACCTGCTTCATTCGTAATTTGGAAGGGGTTGATTTATTGAAAGGTACTCGAGGGAATAATTTGTATACTTTGTCTCTACAAGACATGATGGCCGCTTCTCCCGTATGTCTTCTCTCCAAAGCATCGAAGACTAAGTCATGGTTATGGCATCGACGGTTATCTCATCTTAACTTTGACGCTATTAATCATTTGGCGAAAAATGAACTTGTTCGTGGTCTTCCTAAACTATCATTTCACAAGGATCATTTGTGTTCCGCGTGTACAATGGGGAAAAGCACTAAGAAGTCATACAAACCCAAGACTGAAGACACCAACCAAGAGAAACTTTATGTTTTGCATATGGATCTTTGTGGGCCAATGCGTGTTGAAAGTCTTAGTGGCAAAAAGTACATCCTCGTATTGTCGATGATTACTCTCGGTTAACATGGGTGAAATTTCTTAAAGCAAAAAATGAGGCACCTAAATTTATCATCGGATTTCTCAAGATGATTCAAGTGCGTCTCAACACTACTGTCCGACGCATTCGTACAATAACGGAACCGAATTTATGAATCAAATATTGCGTGACTATTATGAACAAGTTGGCATATCTCATGAAACATCAGTTGCACGCACTCCACAACAAAACGGTGTCGTTGAAAGGCGAAATCGCACACTTATGGAAGCTGCTAGAACGATGTTAATTTACGCAAAGGCTCCATTGTTTTTATGGGCAGAAGCAGTATCTACAGCAGTGTACACCCAAAACCGGTCACTAATTCGTAAACGCCATGGTAAAACACCTTATGAGCTCCTCCATGGAAAAGTACCAGATTTATCATATCTTCATGTATTTGGTTCTCTTTGCTATCCAAATAATGATGGTGACAATTTGGGAAAACTTCAACCTAAGGCTGATATTGGTATTTTCATTGGTTACGCACCCGCAAAGAAGGCATACCGAATCTACAACCGTAACTCTCGCAAGGTCCTCGAAACTATGAATGTTGATTTTGATGAGCTGACAGCAATGGCTTCTGAGCAAAGCAGCTCTGAACCCGCACTTCATGAAATGGGACCCAGTAACATTAGTTCTGGTCTTGTCCCAAACAACCCTACTTCATCATCATTTACACCACCTTCTAGGACTGAATGGGATACGTTGTTTCAACCGTTCTTTGATGAATTCTTTACTCCTCCAACTATTGTTGCTCCAGAACCTGAGGTAATAGCTCCGGTAACCGAAGTTGTCGCTCCAGTAACCGAAGCACAATCAGATATATCTGCACCTACAAGTGGTCAAGATATACCATCCACAAGTAATTCTCAACCAACACATGTAACAACTACCCACATCATGCCTATTGATGATGAAGAGGATGATGATGATCACGATTTGGAATTCGCTCAAATGCGTGAACTTCCATTCTTTGGTGTACCAATTCCCGATCCTAATCAAGCCGGGTCGTCCACCTCAGAGGAAGCTCCAACTACAGTTTACTCCAATCCACGGATTCATGAACATGACAGCAAGTGGACAAAGAATCATCCTATAGACTCTATTATTGGTGACCCTAATCGTCCGGTATCTACACGAAGTCAGTTACAAGAAAGTGCATTGTTTTGTCACTTTGATGCTTTTCTCACTAAAGTTGAACCTAAGACATGGCAACAAGCTTTTACTCAATCATGTTGGATAGAAGCTATGCAAGAAGAACTTAATGAATTTATACGTCTTGAAGTATGGGAACTTGTCCCATGCCCGGATCAAGTGTAGTTACTCACTTGGAAATGGGTTTACAAGGTGAAACTCGATGAGTTAGGCGGAATATTGAAGAACAAAGCTCGTCTAGTAGCTCATGGATACAAGCAATTATTGGGCATTGACTTTATGGAATCCTTTGCACATGTTGCCCGTTTGGAAGCTATTAGACTATTCCTCGCTTATACAGCCCATATGAATATGATCGTCTATCAGATGGATGTGAAGACGGCATTTCTTAATGGTGAACTCAAGGAAGAGGTCTATGTTCAACAACCGGATGGTTTTGTGAATCCTAATTATCCTAATCATGTGTATAAGCTTAAGAAGGCTCTCTATGGGTTGAAGCAAGCTCCACGCGCATGGTATGATCTATTATCACAATTCCTCATCACGCAAGGCTTCGCTAAAGGCAAGGTGGATCCAACGCTGTTCATTCAAAAACGAGGTAAAGATATGATTATGGTACAAATATATGTTGATGATATTATATTTGCAGCCTCGACCCAAACTTTATCCGACGAATTTGGGAAACTCATGTCTTCCAAGTTTAAGATGTCAATGATGGGCAAGGTATCATTCTTCTTAGGTCTTCAGATATCTCAGAGTCCCAGAGGCATCTTTATCAATCAATCCAAGTATGCCCGTGAATCGCTTAAGAAATACAAGATGGAATCTTGCGACCCCGTGGATACTCCAATAGTGGAACGAACTAAGCTTGATGCAGATCCTCATGGAGTTTCTGTTGATCCGACACTTTATCGTGGAATGATCGGTACTCTTCTGTATATCACAGCTAGTCGACCTGCTCTTCAGTTTGCTATATGTATGTGTGCCAGGTATCAAACTAGACCTACTGAGTTACACTTATCTACTGTTAAAAGGATCTTTCGATATCTTAAAGGAACCATTAATCAGGGACTTTGGTATTCGAAGGACTCTTCTATTGCACTAATGGCATATGCAGATGCGGATCACGCGGGTTGTCAAGATACAAGGCGTAGCACGAGTGGAACTTTGCAACTACTAGGAGATCGACTAATCAGTTGGGCTTTGAAAAGGCAGAAAAGCGTTGCAATTTCAAGTACGGAAGCAGAATACATAGCTATGTCCGGTTGCTGTGCTCAAATTCTTTGGATGAGATCGCAATTAACCGACTATGGTCTAGGTTTCAACAAGATTCCGATGTACTGCGACAACAAAAGTGCAATGGCCTTATGCTGCAACAATGTTTAATTCTCCCGGTCGAAGCATATTGACATTCGCTACCACTTCATCAAGGAGCAAGTGGAAAATGGAGTAATCGAGCTTTACTTTGTCCGATCTGAGTATCAATTGGCGGATATTTTCACGAAGGCTTTAGATCGCGCTCGAATTGAATTTTTGGCCGACAATCTAGGAATGAGAACCTTCTCGCCTGAGACTCTAAAGGAACTAGCAGATGAAGCGAAAGAATAGTCTTGGTAAAACTATTCTCCGTATCCTTGGTGATCATCTGTATATATTGTTTATATTTTTATCCACAAAAGCAAAATACAAAGATATAAAACCATATAAAAACCATAAAAATTGGAAATTTCATAAAAAATCCAAAAATATTTTTACTTTATTTTTCAAAGGCATGTCTTTTGGTACGATAATATTTACGGCCTTAGAAATGTCGATTAATATTGACACGGCGCCATAAATAGAGTTCGTACAAAAGTTGTAAATATTTCATAAAACATGCCTAAATGGCTTGTAGTTATTTCAGACTACAACCCGGTTTTCATATTAAAGTCAAGTATTTCTTATGAAAGCTTTGGCTCACAACGAGAATTAATTTTCTCGGGCAAGGTTTACTTTAAAACCTTGTAAGGGATCAAGTTTACTTTATAACTTGGTCTAACACAAATCTATGTACGCCTCAGTGCATTTATTTGTTAAAACAAGAGAAGTCTTGTTTTTATGAAGCTATCATCTCTACAACCATTGCTATCTACAATTGGTATCTACATACTCGATGATGCGACTACTCAACTGACGACTACAGCTCTTTCGATAGAACACGGGTCAACAATTGAGGGGGAGCAACTGTCAAGCATTCAGAATCTTCGATGCCGAACGTACCAAATTCACAAGTTGGTGTCAAGACAACAATACCAATCGTACGTGTGGTGTCAAGAGATGACTTCAGACGTGACGAGGCGACCAACATATGCTGACAAGAACCATTTGATCTTATCATATAATGTTCTCATCTATCAGGTCCAACCTTGTCAATTCTTTTCTAATATGGTGAATATGTGATCATGTTACAAATCGATATCATATCTCATGCGTTTGATATCATGAAGATAAAACGGACTTGCATTTTTCTTCCCAAAACCTTTGTTAAAACGTCATTAAATCAATTGATATTAAAAACATCGTTTGGGTTAATATTTTAAATATGGGGGAGAAAATGTGATTTAATATGGGATATTATCACAAATGGTTTGACTTAATGTGCTGGCTCATCCTGACATATGCGAAATGTTTTCGAATATCGTGGCATATGTTAAGGGGGAGCAAAACGGATTTACATATCAAAATGGATTTTCATGGTGACATATACTTACCCAAAACCCATTTATTTCACGACGATGAAGATTGTGGTGACATAAGGATGGTAGGATAGGTTAAGTCCAATGATTCTTCCAGAACCGGAGGAATCTTCCCAAGGATATTCCATAGCTAGAAATAGTAGTCCTTAGGAAAGATGGAGAAAGATTGTGAACGTAGCTGAATGCCGACCAAGTACTTAAGTTAGCACTGGAACAATCACAACAAGGTGCTAGTTATGACGTATTGGTAAGCATTGAAGGGGTTGAAGAATGAAAAAGAATTGTAAAGATAAAGGGTGTAAAGAAAGAAGGCCTCCTTACAACTTTAGGCAGAAACCGGGTCAAGACATATGCTATTGAGATCATTTTAATGATTCTCGATACTGAAGACAGACATCATGGACCCAGTGATGCAATGCACAACCCATCCGAGCTAACTCAGATATCTCTCAAAAGGTATTTGTTTTAACCACACGGAGACAACACATTATCTATTGATTTATTCACTCCGAATAAATTGGTATTGAAAAGGTGGCACTCCTCTCCAGCCTCCGATCACTAAAAATCCAAAATGCACGATCGAGTCTAGAGCCATTTGAGATCATCAAATATCTCATTAGGACACACTTTCATATTTCCTTGCTTCTTCACACACTGTGAAAAGTAAGAAAGATCTTAAGAGTCCTACGTAAAATCTTCATGATCTTGCCTGAACATCCGAGTAATACGAAGGTATTTACAATGAAGATGGAAATCCTTCTTGAGCGAACATCAAAAAGCTCATGGTAGGTGACTTGTGCGATTCTTTATGAATCAAACTTGTGATAACTGGAAAGCAACAGCTGTTTAATTCTTAACTGAATTTAAACACGTTCCAGGCCTCTACACAAAATCTCAATGATCTTGCCAGAACACTCAGAGTGATACCTTAGTGTTCACAGTGATGAGTGGAAATCCTTCTAGTGTTAACCTCAAACAGCATTTGGTAGGTAACTTGCAAGATTCTATACGAATCAAGCTAGTGACAACTGGAAAGCAACGATGGTGCGGTTCTTAATTGAATTTCACTTGTTCCAGGAACATGAATTGACGGCTTCAAATCATGCGGATATTATTATCCAAATGATTCACTCTTTATGTTCGCAGTCAGCTTTGGACGGTCGAATAAAGAGAACGGGTTTACCCGCGAAATCCTGTCAGGAAGTTACTTAATTGAAACTATCCGTCACGGGTACGATATCTAATATCGTCCAACGGTCTTCACCGACCAGAGTTAAAATGCTACCGATTTAGAATGAAATGTTAAAAGCCATTTCGTTTGTGTCTACTTATGTTGCGGCATTTGAAGACGGTGGCGTTGCGGAATCCAAGAAGAAGTCGTCCCCGCATGCTTATACTTTATGCACTTAATACCTCATCAAATTCAAGAAAGCCTAAAAGTTAAGTGTTCCGCTGTATCGAACTCTGAAGCTTTCAAGAATTACGAAGGTATAAGTATGTGGTACATGGTGTCACGAAGAGGCGAAGATCACAAGTGATGGATGCACGAGATCAAGGTAAGAGATTAATGCTCGAGACTGATATCAAAGAACACATCAGCATGTTCACCAGAAAAGAAAAAGAAAAGAAGGACGAAGACTACGAGCTCAAGACAAGCATAGTATGCTAGGTTTATTTTATTATTGTAACTTGGGTAACGCCCTTGTTTGGAGTGACCTCCCTTAGGGGGAGATTGTTGGAAATACGTTTTACGTATTAAGAAGGATCGGTCACTCCAACGATAGTCCATGTAATAGCTCGTAGTTTAGTTAATCTTCTTTATTTATCAAACAAGTCCAAGCCTAGCCTACAACATGTGTAGGACGACCCAAAATGTAAGCCCAATCCCATGACAAGGGCTTGGGTATATAAACCCTCTCCTTTGATGGAGAGGGTGTGTGGTTTCATATTTTACACATAGTTCCTTTTAACTTTCTCTCTCTAGAAGTGTGAAATCCACCATCTTTCTATCTCTTTCTCTCTCTAAAAACATAAGCATAGATTTACATTTCTACAACCCTTCATGACGAGATATTCTTAAGTTTTAAATCCATAACCGGCTGATTGTGCCATAATTTCAAGAAGCAATTCCAGAAGAACTACCAGGCACACCACCTATTCGGGAAGAGAAGTTTGACATGGAGCTCAAAGAGTTCGAGGAACAACCGCAATAGTTGCTGGAACGAAGTTTTATTCGCCGAGTCTATCACCATGGGGGTACCAGTTCTGTTTATCAAAGAAGAAGGACGGTAGCATGGAGTTATGCATCAATTACCGTAAATTGAATAGGATCACCATTCATAATAGTTTTTCCCTCCCAAGTATTACTGATCTATCCGATCAACTACCAGACTCTAAACACTTCCAAGATCGATTTACGATTTAGGCTATCATCAGTGGCGAGTGAAAGAGCAGGACATTTCTGTGACTTCTTTTTGCACACGTTATGGTCAGTATGAATTTGTGTTTACGTCTTTAGGTCTCACGAATGTCCAGCGGTAACTATGGACTTGAAAAATCATGTTTTCATGAATCTGGACCAGTTTATCATTTTATTCATTACTAACATTCTGATTTTCTCCAAGTCTAGAGAAGAGCATGAAGACCAACTTCACTTTATGTTACAAATTCTACGACAGAAGAAAATTTCACACCGAAAATTTTTTCCAGTACGAATTTTTGGTTGATTATAGTGAAACGATGAATCCCATTGTTTTTACGGACAATTTTATCATGACTAGCTTATGCCCAACTGAGAGAATCCTGCACAAATTTATGTGTTTCAGAGGATCCTACGGTAACAAAGGTTTAATTTACCGAGAGTCATAGTCTTCCAAAAAACTTCTATGTATCCAGTTCCTACGAATGTATCATGATTTCAACCCACATTTTGGTGGAGCGACATGAAACAGGATGCAGTTACGTGCATATCAAAATACCTAACTTACCAGCAGGTTACGATAGAATGCCACCATGCTAGTAGTTATTTCAACCATCAGAAATTCTTGAATAGAAGTGGACAAGATCTCCATGGATTTTGTTACCGGATCACCGTAGGCTCAAAAGAAGCATAGTGCTATCTGGGTCGTCTTCCGACCATTTAAACTAGCCTACACGTTTTCTTTCATCCGAAAGAATTATGTAGTTAGCAAGTCTGTAGGAAGTTCAGCAAGAAATCGTACGATTTCACGGTATTCCAACTACGATAATATCAACTAGAAATTTCGCCCACGTTTATGTTAACGTTCACATTCACTTTTACGTTAAAGCCCACAATTACGTCTCACATTCACGTTCACGACCTTGTACGCGTCCACGTACTTATTCTAATTCACGATTTGCTTTTCGCATTCACGTTCATGATGTTGTTCACAGTCATGGTCGTATGCTATCTTCCGGTTTACGTTTCACATTTCGTTCTAGGAAGGTGTGCATAAAGCTTGGGAGACCAGACTCGAGCTTAGCACAAGTTTCCATCTTCCAGCAGACGTTTCACGTCACATTTCACGTCTCATCTTGTATCGTTAGGTGTTACCTCTTCAGTTATCGCACATTCACGATATGTTTCACATATCATGTTCACCCTACATTTCTCATATCACGTTCACCATAGGTTCCACATATTTCATTCCCCATATCTCCACGAATCACATTCATAATTGTTCACGTATCACGTTCACAATTGTTCACGAACTACGTTTCAATCTATCTCGTGAATCATTTCTCAGCGATTGCTAATACCATTATTTCCAGGTTATTTCGTATCATATCATTGCAAGTATCTTTATATGGTATGTCTTATTCACTCAATTAGATTCATGAGGATCTATCTTGCATTATGAATCATAAACTTTTTCATATCGTCAAAACAGGGTCATAAAGACCAAGATTCATTATGTTCGTGAAGATCCTTTGGAGGAACCATCCCAAGTGGGAAGACGCTTTGGAAACGGAGGAGTCCATATGGATTGATTATCCTCATTCCTTTCATAATCCGAATATGTTCTTTCAGCCACGTCACGTTCCAGATTCTCTTCAGCCACGTCACGTCCACATCCTTTTGAGATTATCGTATCTCTAGATCGAGGACGAATTATTCTTTTAGAGGGGAAGAGTTGTAAAACCCGCTTTAAAATACCTTAGATCACAAAATGCATGAAAAAACGTATAAATTAAAACTTCATGATTAATTAATATACGACACGTGTCACGAACATTTAATGTAAATATTACGTATATTAATTAATAACTATAAGAATTTAGTATGTTGTTACTAATTTTAATACACGATAAGTATTTACGTATAATATTTAAAACGTAAAAATAATGAAAACACGACATTTAAAATATGAACACACATGAATAATTAAGCATGAAAAATAAAAGAATACATGTATGAAGGGGTGTTTGTGGCATCCAAAAAGAAAAGAGAAGGGAAGGGTCCTTGGCCCGACCCATTAAGAAATCCTAGTCTAATTAAACCATCAGGAGATTATTTAATACACTTTTACAAAATAAAAACCCTACAAGAAATCCATGATCTCTTTCTCTCTTTTTCGGGCCGCGACACCTACAACGTGTAACACCCCACTTGGATAAGTGGACCGTTACGTGTATTTATAGCGTGTCATCAAAGCATAAGGTAAATGTCCTAAAACATTAACTGACCATAACGGAAATACCGGATCAAACATCAGTAATCCAACCTAAGCTCAAAACATGTAAAAACTAAAATACTTAAGGAAAGGACTAAACAATGTCCAAATAAGCAGAATAATGTAAGAAGTGCATAAAGTAAGAAGTCCGGATAGCTTCCATTCAATGCACATGCTCTCAGAATCCTAAGAGCGTCCTGGTGTACCTGCCGTTAGAACATGAAAGAACTACGGCTGAGCATTACGCTCAGTGAACGGATATAAAGCATGATAAGGAATTACTAAAATGAAACAGATGATAATATACTGGAGCTGTAAGACTGATAAGTAAAGTTGCAGCGGGAATCTGTGTATAATCTGTAAAGTCTGATTTATAAATAATAAAGCTGAACTATTATCTGTTAAATCTGAAAACATGCATTTACTGTATTTTAATTGCCAGAGATTATATAGGTCATGTGCTGTAACAACGGTGCATAAATAACTGGAGGGATGACCTCGTCATGCTGTAGAGGGGTGACCTCTAAATGCTGTAGAGGGGTGACCTCTAAATACTGTGCTGGGTGGAGGGATCAGCTCCAATGTGAAGGATGTAGAGCACACACCACATTCACCCTGATAACTTTAATTGATAAGCCTAGGATGCATCCATACGCCCCACTAAACATACTAATAAAATGGCCAAACTGAACATGAGTGGGACGATGCAGGATATCACTCCCCTGCATGTGAGTCACGACACCGGTGCCTCTAGTGCCATGGTTACGGTACCTCCATAACTAGTACATAAACTGGTCATGCTTGTATATAGTGCTCAGGCAATTTATTTAGTTATTAACATGATTACTGATAAGCTTAAACACATACTAGGGAAAACATTTGGCTGCAGACGGGAAATCCTAATCATGCATAGGAAAGGAAGTCCTTACTAAAAGGACAGAAAACCCGTACCTCGTGTCCAGTAATGAACAAGAATGAAAGCTGAAGGATCTACTCCGAATTCACGGATACTACATAAATAAGGGACATGAAATGAGTTGTTTGATTACTGTTTACTGTTACTGATTCTTATCTGTTCTTAGTTTAATTTATTTACTCTTGTATTACTGTTTGTATATAATCTGATAAGTTCTGACTGTTCAATAACATTATAGATAATATATATACTGTATTCCTGATTACTATGTAATGTCTATTATGGTATTACTATAAATAGTAACTTTCCATAAATAGTAATAAGCTCGTTAAATATACATAAGTAATTTATGTTATTCATCAAATAAGCTAATTTATATAAGTCGTGGTGCTAATTCTTATACGTCATGAATTATTAAGCCATGGGTAATTATAAGTATTATATTAATAAGTCATGATTTAAATAAGTCACATATTCATAAAGTCCATTTTAATAAAATAACCTTCATATGTTATCAGTTTTATAAACAAACTAAATTTTAATTGCAAAACTACACTTGATGCGTATATAATGTCCAAATATGTTATCTTGTCATATGATACACATAACCAACTAAGTACTAATTAAGTCTTGCAATTAGCTAAACATATCTTCTTATGATATGTGCCGCATTTTCATTTGTGTCTGACACAAAATTGGTTTCATTATTGTTATTCTGTTTGATAGATGTCTCCAAAAATTTGCAATTCTCAAATATTAGTAGTCTTTTGTGGTCTCAAATTAAAAGATCAATACCATGGAGTATTAAGTATTACGGATCGTAAAGATAAAATAAAATAAAAGGCACAACCATTGCACGAAAAACATTAGAGCCTCACATGATTAGTTTTATTTAAGCGTATGGATAATAGTAACGTGAATGGTGACATTTGTAAATTATAGATTTCGACATGAGTACATCCAGTTTTCTTTTAAATCATAATGACAAGAGTGTCTAAATCTTAATATAGTCTTTTGTATAAATCATTTATAACAATTACTTTAATTCTTATAGGTAAAATTATGATTATTATACGATTATGAATTCAGATTTACCTCTATGGCAACGGTGGATCGATACAGCAACAAGAACATGAATACCCGATAAACTGTCCGAGACTCAAACGCAATTACGATCCATGTACCTCCAACAAATGAATCATCACGAACGTGACCTGAGTAGGAACCGATACATAACTCAAGAGATGGTTTAAGGTTTTAATTTCTGACTGTGTCATTGGTATTTATTAGAGATAGTTCCAAAGTAACGTAGGTCACGTGGGAACTTTTGACTCCTTCTTTTACGGTTCTCTAATCAAGGTTTTAGGATATCTTTTCCTTATTAATACTAGTACCAATTTATATTCTAACTAGGCCTTGTGTTAATCCCTTTTCTTTTAAAATCATGCGTACCACATCATTGTGATTAATGAGGAGATGAAACACTGTATTGATTGACAAATTCCTAATTACTAGTTTCAAGTTTAGAATTAGTAATCCATTAATAACAATAGCTTATCTTATGGGGAAAATATATTCCTTAACTAACGTGATATTTATCATTTATAAAGGAAGAAAAAACTTTTATTTTATTTTTGTGACATAATAAACAAAATAAAAGCTTTAAAAAAATACCGAATATTATGTCATCACATATTTATGAAAATTTACGGGTTTTACAACTCTTCTCCTCTAAAAGAAATAATTCGTCCTCGAATTAGAGACACGATAATGTTGTGGTTTTACAATTCTTCCCCTAAAAAAAAGAAAATGCGTCCTTGAATTATAGGTAATAAGCTGATGAAGTTTATATGAACTGAACACGTAAGCTGGAAAGACATGTAAGCTGAAAGGATAATTCGTCCTCGAATCTAAACATAATGCTGCTGAAAGGGTATAAACGTGACATGATTGAAGTGAACGGGTAACGTAACATGACTGAGAGAACTTGACTGAATTATGAAGGAAAAGAATGAGAGCTCCGGATGGACTCCTCCGTTCCGAGTGGCTTCCCGCTCGAAATGGCTCTTTCAAGATCTAAACACAATGAAAATCTTGGTCTTTATGACCCTGTCCTGGCGATGCTGAATAGTTTTTTTGGTTCCATACTAAAGATGGATTTTCTGAATCGGATAGAATGAATAAGCTATACCATGTAGGATACATGAAACGGTACGTATGATTATCCTGAAAAGATAATATATATCTCTTCGAGCAAGCTGCTGAGGATATAACGGAACGAACTACGTGAACAATTATGAACGGTCTACATGAGCAATTGTGAACGTGGTTCGCGATTATAAAAGAAACACGAGGCCTGAATATATCATGGATGGGATACGCGAAACATATTGTGAACTTGATACTAGGAGATATCATGAATGTATGCTGACTGAGGAAAGAATGTCGACGATACGGCCTAAGACGTGAAACGGCTGTCTGGTCATGCAGAAACCATGCAAACTTGAGTATGATTTTCTCAAGTTTTCTGAAGTCAAATCCGGTACAAGGCTTGGAACGTATCCACGGAGATGGAACCGGAACCTGAACGTGAACAATGTCATGAGTGCGAATCGTGACTTTAAATCATGAGAGATCATAAACATGAACTGAA
The DNA here is from genome assembly GCA_025667525.1 of Glebionis coronaria. NCBI lineage: Eukaryota > Viridiplantae > Streptophyta > Magnoliopsida > Asterales > Asteraceae > Glebionis > Glebionis coronaria. Next base: position 472,162,789 of record CM046874.1, on the reverse strand, counting down.
ATAGCATCACACTGCGAATAAGATGAAAACGTGAAAGTGAATGTAAACGTGAATGTAAACATACACGTGATCGTGAACATGAATGTGAGCGTGATTCGAGAACGTGAAATTTCTATCTGATATACGGCTGATGGAATATCTTGTAATCATACAATTTACTACTAAATTTTCTACAGGTCCGCTACTGCGTAATCCTTTCGGATGAGAGAAAACGCGCATGATGATTACATGGATGACGATGACTTAGATAGTATCATACTTTTTTCTGGGTCTGTAACTGATAACAGTTTCATGGAATTTCGTCTCATTTCTGCTCAGATTTTCTACTAGTAGTAATAACTCGCTAGCATGACGGCGTTCTATCTTAAACCTGCGGTATGTCAGGCATCTAGATATGAACATAGCTGCATCAATGTGCGATACTGCTTCTACCAAAAATCTGCCTGGGATTATGGGACCTTCTAGTGGAAATCTGGTTGGACAACCATGGAAGAATTTTTGGTGGAAACTGTCAACAATTTTTGCGGTAGCAGTCAATTGAGTTCTAGAAAAGTTTGTACTTGTTCACAGGCATCGGTCGGGACCATCAGGTGATGGCCTTCACCTTCGCAGGATTGTTTGAAATTTCTTTCTGCTGAAGTAGGATGGCTCAGAAATTCCACCTCGTTCAACTGGAATTCACATCTGGAAAGCTGCTTATATAATTTTCTCCTATCTGAGATTATGTTCAACTGTGAAAAGATGAATCTCTTGTACTTCTCTTAGAATTTAGCAGATCAGAATGTTATCAATGAATATACTGACTATTTTATCTGAGAAGTCATGGAAAAAAAATTTATTCATAAATTTCATAATATAGCTGGAGTATTAGGGAGCTCAGAAGTATAAATAAAATTTTTAGAGAAATTATAATATGTACGATGGCAATCTGGAAAACATCATGTTCTTCCTCTCACCACTGATGGTAGCATGATCGGGAATTGTTCTGAAAATGTTTAAGACATCATAGCAGATCAGATAAGATTTCTATACGTGTAATGAATATCGATTAAGAATGGTGATCTGGTAAATTTTTCGGTGCTCGATATATGATCTCATGTTACCGGCCTTCTTTCTGATAAGCATAACATGGTGCACCTTCTGGGGGTGTGCTAGGGTGATTAAAGCCTCATTTCGGTAACTCTTGCAGAAAATGTTGCAACTCTTTTAACTCATTTGGAACCTTGCAATAAAGAGTTTTGAAAACAAGTTCCGTTTTTTTACAAGCTCGATGTTAATTTCTGTCTCGTGGTCAGGAAGGGATTTCTAGAAAACCTTCCGGAATTACATTTGGAAACCTTAGGATAATCGGTTGATCATGAATTTAAGGAATTTTAGAAATTGGCATCATGAATGGTGACTAGAAATCTTCGCAGCTATAAGATATTCATTCACGTGATTGTAATGCTGAAACAATTTGTACTGATATTTCTGGCAGAAATAAAAGAATATGCTTGGAATTTAGTAAGACGGATCTCGTCGTTAACTGAAAGGAGAACTCTAATAAACATGGGTGATACTTTTCAGTCCTTTCTGGCGGAGGGGCAGGTAACTACCTGTTTTAAGATAAAGCTGACATAGGAACACGTGAAGTAGAAATGGCGACTTTTTACTGAATGTGTTCGTCTGTAACCTTACTGAATAAATACTGCGTGTTTAACCTGAATGATACTCTAGTGGTGGTGACTAAATCTGTACTGATCTGATTCATGCGTGGCATAATAGAACTGGTATACCCCTTTCTGAAGGGTACCCTGAATTACTGAGGGTCTGGTTTAGAAAACATACTGGAGTTATGAGTTCTGACTCGTATTTTGAGAAAAGAATCGTATGACGTGTACCATGACTGGTGTCATGATATGTGTCTTCTGAAATGATACCTGAGACCTATGTTTCGACTGATGTCTTGACATGTGTTTTAGTGGATGAACCTGGACAAGGCTGAAATTTTTTGGTAACGGCTAGGATTGGCGGACCTGTTAGACTACTGACCTCTTGTATTCTGGTCATGTCCGTTCCGGAGTTCCAATGGTTACTGAACGATTAATTATAATTACAGTGGTTGTCATTACCTCCTTGTCTATCAGTTTCCTGATGGTCGTTATCATGACCGTGATTCATGTAACTATTTCTGCTCAGTGGCCGGCTGGTTACCGGTTCCCACTCTTCTGACTGAAAGATTAGCTGAGTGAAGTGTGACATCTAACTAGAGAGTAAAAGCATGGAATAGAATGGTAGTGTCTGATGGTTGAAATTTATTCTTGTCAAAAATTTCAAATTTATAGTTTTTGTCCTTGTTCTGTAGAGTCTTCATAGTATGAACGACATCAGCATCTTGAGAAATCTCCAAAGTATCAACAACATCAGCATTTGTGAGGTCTTCAAGGTGTTAGTAGCATCAGCATTTGGTAAAATCTTCAACTCACGAGGTGCATCAGCACCTGGTAGAATATCAACAAGTGGAAACGCCTGAGATGATTGAGGATCGATTAGAAATATCCATGGAGTACGGTACCTGGTGTACACCTGGACTACTCTACATGAAGTACAAAATGAATACTGCACATGGAGCATATCTGAGACACTATACATGGGGTACACATGAATTACTGTACATGGAGTATAACTGAGACACTGTATATGGGGTACATATGGAATACTATACATGGCACTGGTGGAAATTTTATGGGATGATCGAAACTGGTGTTGCTTGTCTGACATGATCAAAGAAATAAATTGATCTAAACGATAGTAAACTGAACTGAAATGAGTAACATGATAGCTTGGTAATTCCTGCGTAGATTTAATGCTGGTTGCATAGAGAGCTCGAAAGTATGGTTTAATTGAAGTTCCAACAATGGTCAGTATGAAACGTGATTAATGAAGGCCAAACATGCTTTATCATGAAAATAGGATTTTGTTGAAATCCTTTTTGTGTCTTAGTATGAAGACATTATCATTCTGTTGAACATAAAACCCTCGTAAGGAGACATGAAACTGAAACAGCATGAAAACGACATCAACTTGAGATTGTGCGAACTGGATTGTTATAAAGACCATAAGAGTATGATCAACTGATGTTTAACATCAATTGATGTGAATGGCTATAGTTCAATCCATAGAATTCAAGCAAGAAAACATGTGACTAAATATGGTCGATTCTGGTTCGACCCATACTTGTCAAAATTTCATGAGAACTGTCATGTATAGAAATTTACAATCTGGGACTAAATATGGTTGGTTGCAGTCCAACCCATACCAGTCAAAACTTATAAAATTTCATGATATGACAAAGGTGAACAACTATGGGTCGGTTCATAAAATAACCTTCGAATTGATTTGAACATTGGTGAATGTATATGGGCTGGTTCACCAAGTGATACTCGACTGAAAATATAAATCTGACATGAGTAAGGATGAACGCCTATGGTCAGTTCATCTATTCAAAAATCTGAACGGCAAGGGTGAACGCCTATGGTCAGTTCACCAAAACGAAAATTCATTAAGAAGTGCATGCGACTAAATATGGCCAGTCCTGTACCAACCTTTTACTTAGTCACAATCTTTAAGAAAAATTGACTGATAAATGAAGAAAACTGACTCATAAATGCATGGGAAACATGAAAGATAACAACGCCAAAATCTGGGAAGTTCCTGGTGACTACCCACTAGTCACAGGTCAAGTTTTAGAGCCTACAGGTCGAACCTTACGCTCTGATACCATAATTGTAACACCCCACTTGGATAAGTGGACCGTTACGTGTATTTATGGCGTGTCATCAAAGCATAAGGTAAATGTCCTAAAATATTAACTGACCATAACGGAAATACCGGATCAAACATCGGTAATCCAACCTAAGCTCAAAACATGAAAAAAATAAAATACTCAAGGAAGGGACTAAACAATGTCCAAATAAGCAGAATAATGTAAAAAGTGCATAAAGTAAGAAGTCCGGATAGCTTCCATTCAATGCACATGCTCTCAGAATCCTAAGAGCGTCCTGGTGTACCTGCCGTTAAAACATGAAAGAACTACGACTTAGCATAACGCTCAGTGAACGGATATAAAGCATGATAAGGAATTACTGAAATGAAACAGATGATAAAATATTGGAGCTGTAAGACTGATAAGTAAAGTTGCAGCGAGAATCTGTGTATAATCTATAAAGTCTGACTTATAAATAATAAAGTTAAACAGTTATCTGTTAAATCTGAAAACATGCATTTACTGTATTTTAATTGCCAGAGCTTATATAGATCATGTGCTGTAACAACGGTGCATGAATAACTAGAGGGGTGACCTCTAAATGCTGTAAAGGGGTGACCTCTAAATGCTGTAGAGGGGTGACCTCTAAATACTGTGCTGGGTGCAGGGATTAGCTCCAATGTGAAGGATGTAGAGCACACACCACATTCACCCTGATAATTGTAAACTGATAAGCCTAGGATGCATCCATACGCCCCACTAAACATACTGATAAAATGGCCAAACTGAACATGAGTGGGACGTTGCAGGATATCACTCTCCTGCATGTGAGTCACGACACCGGTGCCTCTAGTGCCATGGTTACGGTACCTCCGTAACAAGTACATAAACTGGTCATGCTTGTATATAATGCTCAGGCAATTTATTTAGTTATTAACATGATTACTGATAAGCTTAAACACATACTAGGGAAAACATTTGGCTGCAGACGGAAAATCCTAATCATGCATAGGAAAGGAAGTCCTTACTAAAAGGAAGGAAAACCCGTACCTCGTGTCCAGTAATGAACAAGAATGAAAGCTGAAGGATCTACTCCGACTTCACGGATACTACATAAATAAGGGACATGAAATGAGTTGTCTGATTACTGTTTACTGTTACTGATTCTTATCTGTTCTTAGTTTAATTTATTTACTCTTGTATTACTGTTTGTATATAATGTGATAATTTCTGATTATTCAATAACATTATAGATTAATATATATACTGTATTCCTGATTACTATGTAATGTCTATTATGGTATTACTATAAATAGTAACTTTCCATAAATAGTAATAAGCTTGTTAAATATACATAATTAATTTATTTTATTCATCAAATAAGCTAATTTATATAAGTCGTGGTTTAATAAGTATATTAAATTAGCTAATTCTTATACATCATGAATTATTAAGCCATGGGTAATTATAAGTATTATATTAATAAGTCATGATTTAAATAAGTAAAATATTCATAAAGTCCATTTTAATAAAATAACCTTCATATGTTATGAGTTTTATAAACAAACTAAATTTGAATTGCAAAACTACACTTGATGCGTACATAATGTCCAAATATGTTATCTTGTCATATGATATATATAACCAACTAAGTACTAATTAAGTCTTGCAATTAGCTAAACATATCTTCTTATGATATGTGCCGCATTTTCATTTGTGTCTGACATAAAATTGGTTTCATTATTGTTATTCTGTTTGATAGATGTCTCTCAAAAATTTGCAATTCTTAAATATTAGTAGTCTTTTATGGTGCCAAATTAAAAGATCAATACTACAGAGTATTAAGTATTACGGATCGTAAAGATAAAATAAAATAAAAGGCACAACCATTGTACGAAAAACATTAGAGCCTCACATGATTAGTTTTATTTAAGCGCATGGATAATAGTAACGTGAATGGTGACATTTGTAAATTATAGATTTCGACATGAGTACATCCAGTTTTCTTTTAAATCATAATGCCAAGAGTGTCTAAATCTTAATATAGTCTTTTGTATAAATCATTTATATCAGTTACTTTAATGCTTATAGGTAAAATTATGATTATTATACGATTATGAATTCAGATTTACCTTTATGGCAATGGTGGATCGATACAGCAACAAGAACATGAATACCCGATAAACTGTTCGAGACTCAGACGCAATTACGATCCATATACCTCCAACAAATGAATCATCACGAACGTGACCCAAGTAGGAACCGATACTTAACTCAAGAGATGGTTTAAGGTTTTAATTTCTGACTGTGTCATTGGTATTTATTAGAGATAGTTCCAAAGTAATGTAGGTCACGTGGGAACTTTTGAATCCTTCTTTTACGGTTCTCTAATCAAGGTTTTAGGATATCTTTTCTTTATTAATACTAGTACCAATTTATAGTCTAACTAGGCCTTGTGTTTATCCCTTTTCTTTTAAAATCATGCGTACCACATCATTGCGATTAATGAGGAGATGAAACACTGTATTGATTGACAAATTCCTACTTACTAGTTTCAAGTTTAGAATTAGTAATCCATTAATAACAATAGCTTATCTTACGGGGAAAATATATTCCTTAACTAACGTGCTATTTATCATTTATAAAGGAAAAAATACTTTTATTTTATTTTTGTGACATAATAAACTAAATAAAAGCTTTAAAAAAATACCGGATATTATGTCATCACATATTTATGAAAATTTACGGGTTTTACACAACGCCCTACCTTAAAATTTCCCAGACAGCCAGTCCTTACCAGGCTGCACACAAGAAGATTTTGGTTTTTATCTCTAAATTATTAAAGGTATTGCGTTCATGTTCTGAACCCTGAATCATTCACGCATACGGTATCCTCAAATATTTGATATTTTAATTTATTTATTATTCTATATTCAAGAATCATTAAAAACACGTATTAAAACAGGTTAGTAATAAGGGTTAATCATGGGAACGAGTTTTGTTATGGTTTGTGGCAGTTTACACGCAAACCGAGAGCTTCATGGCTCTTAGTGGTGTTTTATCCCAACCAGCCGCACCCTTATAAGGGTCGGTGGTGGTTTTATTGTGGCAGCCGCAACACCCAGACACCCCAGCAGGGGTGGTTTGGTTAAAACAGTGGGAACCGAGAGTTGGTATGCTCTCTTTAGGTAGTTTGTACGCAGCGGGGGGGGGGGGACTGTTAGGATCGATGGGTATTAATTGTTAACATAAGATAGTTAGGGGTAAAAATATGGTAAACACGGGGTACGCTGCACAGGGCAGCAGAACAGGGTAGGGATATTGGACAGAACTGGGTTTAATATATTGGACAAAACTGTGTTTAATAAATTGGACAGAATTGGGTTTACGATATTGGACAAAACTGGTTTTGTTTATTGGACAATATAGTGTTGTTGTTTTGTTTAGTCCGACAGAGACATGGGAGTCTCGGTAGGCTCGGGTACACATGGATATTTTGCTAAATTACCGTAGTGAATTTAATTAATATAAAATACATGTTATAATTAAATTAACCATGGAACTTAGGTTATAATTATTTAACATAATTAATCATGAATTTAGCCTAAGTATTTATTTATTTAAACAATTAAATTAATACCCTACACTAATTTAATTATATATTTATCAAGCTAAAGTAATGTTTTATTAAATGAATCATGTCATATTATAAACTAATAATCCTTAATAAAACCATGCATTGTATTATTATTTAATAATTATTAGTTTAGCCTAAAGTATTTATTTTAATAAACTTTAGTATATAATAATCAGGACATATGTTATATGCTTATTAAAACTATAGCTTATATTTTATACTTGTTAATCAAGCTTATTTCTAAATATGGAAACTATCTATTTTTGGAAACTTACTATTTTTGAGAACTTTCTATTGTTTGAAACTTGCTATTTTTAGGAAGTTACTCATTTTGATACAACAAGTATATTAACACATAAGAACATGAAATACACTAATCAGAACACATGAAACATTAGGAAAACAAAAGATTTAACATGAATCAGTAATATAAGTTAAGCACACTTAAAACAAGACAAGAACAAGTAAAAAATGTTAAGAACACGTCAAGTAAACTAATAATCAGTTAAGTATAAGTTAATCAAACAACTCATACACGTCCTTTTTTATTATATAGCTATTGTAAAGTCGGAGTGATCTTCCACTTTCGTTTTCATCCTCATTACTAGACACAAGGAACGGATATTCCGTCCTCCAGTAAGGACATTCTCTTCCTATATTAGGAATCCCCGTTTGCAGCCATCTGTTTCCCCAGTAGTCTACTTAAACTAAACAGTAATTATATGATCAACATTTTAGATTGCCTAAGCTATATATATGCATGCCAGTTCCACCTAGTTATGGAGGTACCATAACCATAACACTGGAGGCACCGGTGTTATGACTCTTCCGCGGTGAGAGTGATTGTTCGTGGCGTCCCTTTCAGTTATTTGGCCTATTTTATTATTATCATGTGGGGCGAATAGGTGCATCCTAGTACAAGTTAGCAAGATTTCATGGTAACTGTGGTGTGTGCCTTGCATCCGTTACATGGAGTTGATCCCTCCACCCAGACTATTTTAATTAGAGGCAACCCTTTGATACATGCGTTTTGCTAGGGTTCTAATTTTCTCGATATCCTCTCGAATTGATCTCGGTCTTAAGTGGAATGATTTGTTCTTGGTTAATAAAAAGGAGTTTTGTTTGTTTATCTATTTTAAACTAACTATAAGAAATTAAGTGTCGAAGAGTAAAATTAAAGACTTGTAAAATTAAAGTAAGAAACGAGTTTAAAAATAAATGTTGAAAACTTAAAGATTGTAATATAAAACAAATGAACACTCAATAAAAACTAACTCTTGGAAAGCTTTGTAAAAAATATGACTTGATTGGAAAAGACTAAAAGAAAGTAGGAACGGAACAAAGCAAAGTAACTAAGATCGAGATAGTGGAAAAACAAAGCACTCAATCGGAATGTTATTCCGATCGAGTGATCGGAATGTATGAAGTGGTACGTGATCGGAATAAGGAATCAAAAGGGATCAATCGGAATACTTGGAATCACTCAATCGGAATAATGGGGAAATCGTACCAATCGGAATATTGGTAAACACTTACCGTCGGAATATGTTAGAATCACCAATCGGAAAATAACTTGTCCAATCGGAATACTCGAAACTTGTTACAATCGGAATCCAGGCACTTGCAGCAATCGGAATATGTTAAAATGCTCAATCGGAAAACCAAAACCCTCTTCCGATCGACCGATCGGAAAGAGGGGGTATTGCGTGGTCGGAAAGTACAATCGGAAAAGGGAGTTACCCTTTTCCGAAAATGGTGCAAACCGAGTGAAAAGCAAGGGAAATGAGCTTATTGAATAAGCTAACTCCCTAACTAGCTCGTATCCAATAAAAAGCTGATCAAATAAGCAATAAAAATAACTTTTCTAACTTTTAATAAGCAAACTTATTAATCTACTCAATAAAGAAATGAACTTTTTTATAAAAAACCTTAAAAAGGAAATAAGCAAAACAACAAATAAGCCAATAAGAATAAGGATCTCAAAGCTTATTTATGTAGAAACTTAAGGAAACAATAAAAGTTAACAACTTTTTAGGCACAAATCATAGATGAATAACACGGATCATACGAGATTTGTACCAAAATCAACAAAAGTAAAAGAAAGGAAGGATGAGATTAAAGATTAAAACTTAAAAACTTGAACTTGATTAATGAAAGATAATACAAAAGTTTGAATTTGAAAGAGAAAAGGATGAAATCTAGTGAGAGAAAGTTCTAAACTTTCTCTCTCTAAAACTAGAGAGAAAAAACAAAAAACTAAAAACTAAGTGTCTCCAATTTTGTGAAGTAAGGGCTTTATATAGGCGTGTGTTGTGGTTATGGGCTTTTGATTGGGCTTTGATTTGGGCTTCTTTTTCTTCTTTCTTCTTAAGTCTTCATGCTTCTTCAAATAAACGTTTCCACTTTGGATTTGAGAAGTGTCGGTGAATTATTCTAACTCGTCTTATAATCTATTTTTTTATAGACTCGAGTTCTTCGACATATGTGAATCTTACATCTTTGGCTCTATTCTTCGATAAATCTTCAAATAGGCACAATGACTTCAAATCTTCTGCATCTCTTGGACAATAGACTTCGTCTTGAGTCTTTTTCCTCGATAAAACCCGTACAATCCCATGTTTTCTTCATTATTCATCCGGTTGACTCTGAAAACACAATAAACACAAAAACCACGCATAATTCCAAACAAATGATATTAAATACGTGTTTTGGTCTTGTTTTAGCCAGAATGAAGTGGTAAAAGGATGGGTGTTTTCACACCAATCAAATCCCCTACACTTAACCATTTCCATGCCCTCATGCAACTCTTAGTGATAAAGCAATTTTTACATTTTCCTCATAATCAATCAACCTTGGCCTTATTAATATACTACTAAACGAAAATGAAAATACTAAGAGAAATTAAAACTTTTAGAATAAACAGAAGGATGGAAATAACTTGCAAAGAGATCGAGGACTTACATTAGGGCTTCGATGCTGCGAAGATTTATCACCCTCAAGTTTCACGTTCCCCAAACTAAGCTTAAAAACGAGATCATTGTTATTATAAGTTAGCAATTCAAACACTTACACACATGGCTTAATTAAATGCTTAAACTCCCTTATTCCTAGGTGTATCTCTTATATTTTATTTTTGTCTTAGAATGATCATGAAGATGCATTTTGGGACTTATTTCGATAGTTGTTTAGGGCTGAAAGCAAAGTAGGACGATTTGATCAATAGTTAGCTAAAGGACAAAATATTTTAAAACTGCTTCTCGGGATATCAAAAAGTTCATATCTTGGCATAACTTGGTTCGCGATTTGAGACCTTTCTCGGGCCGATATTTGGCATGTACTTCATACTTCATATCTTGAGAGATGTTCTTGAGATAATGGTCTTCTCATCGTAATAGAGTTTCTTCACTTGGAGACTTTTGAGGGGTACTCCAACTTTGTTGACCACGACTTCATGATTATTCTTCAATCTCTGATTTTGAGATACAACGATCCGCCTCCTTTTCGGACTTGGATCTATTTATCCTCATACCTTGTTAGGGTCTTTTCGGATAGACTTCTCCATGATCTTTATGGGAGTTGATTGCTTTTCGTCGTGAGTCTTGATCCTTCATATTGATTTTAGGAATAATGCTTTTCACATCACTTTTGGATCTTCAGCAATAAAATGGAATCCTCATGCCTTGTTAGGGCCTTTTCGGACTCGCCAATCTTCGCGCCCCGCTTCATAAGTTATGCCTTGGCTATGAACTCTTATCATTACCGAGCAACTTTTAAACGATCTTGGGCTAGAAGCTAAGTAACTTTTCAAATCGTACGACCTTACTTATTGCAGATAAATTATTAGCAAGTGATGGGAGAATAGGCAAATATTTACACCAAGTGAGCTTGCGCAAGAATACCGACTTATAATTGACTCTATCATTTCTCGTCCTCCACAATTTAAAATCTCAAGTAATGAGACTCATGGATGCTTAGCCTAATTAACCAATTAAGGTCCACATGGTTAAGGATACTAGCTAGAATAAACTTGGATAAGTCTATTCGGGTTGAGTCAAAATAAACGCAACGGGCCTAATATGTCAAAGATTTCTAAACTAGCTACACCACTTTATTAAAATTTTTGACTTTATTGCGGGATATATACATATGAAAGCAACGATAAAAATTTAAAAATTACGACTAAATGGCCAAAGTTAATTAAAAATTTGAAAAATGTTGAAAAAGATGATTTTCTGGTTAAATGAAGGCATTTTCATGGAAATGTCCACTTAAAACTTCGATAGAAGTCCCCCCTACACTTAAGATAAACATTGTCCTCAATGTTTAAGCATGTGGGAGAAGACTCCCCTACACTTATGACATTGTGCACGTTGGTTAACTCAAGTTAAGGAAGAGACGACTAAAGTGATCAATTTCAAATGTGAGTATGAAGCAAATTGAATCACGATAGTAGAGAGATAGAACCGTATTTCGGATAACACGGAAGCACGGTTCTTCAAAAGTTCCAAGAGTGCATTCATCCCTGTAATCACATCACCACACAAATACAAACATCTATGTAGGCCCCCCTACACTTAGGAGGTTAAAATATTAAAGGATAGATACTCGGGCTGCCTCCCGAGGAGTGCTTGTTTTTGATAACCGAGTCACGAGCCTGACTCGACCCAAAATTAGTTCATGGGAAACGTGGTGAGGGATGGAATCATCTCCTGAGAGATGTCCTCACCAAAGTACAACTTCAGACGCTGGCCATTCACCTTGAAATTGGGCCCATTTGGCTGAGAAAGCTCAATGGTCCCATACGGAAAGACGTTGGCGACGGTGAATGGACCAGACCAGCGGCTCTTCAACTTGCCAGAGAAGATCTTCAACCGAGAATTAAAAAGTAAGACTTGATCACCAACATGGAACTCTCGGTTCTTGATTTTTGCATCATGAAGGATCTTCGTCTTCTCTTTGTAGATCAGCGAGTTCTCATAAGCTTCATTCCTCAGTTCGTTGAGCTCGTTGAGTTGAATCTTGCGATGATCACCGGCTTTGTTCATGTCGAAGTTAGCCCACTTCAAGGCCCAGTGCGCCTTATGCTCCAGCTCGATGGGAAGGTGGCACGCTTTCCCGTACACAAGACGATAAGGTGTACAACCGATCGGGGTCTTGTAAGCAGTACGGAAAGCCCACAGAGCATCATCTAACTTATCGGCCCACGCGGCACGATGCTCTCCCACAGTACGTTCCAAAATTCGCTTCAATCCACGGTTGGATATCTCGGCTTGCCCATTGGTTTGGGGATGATAGGCGGTGGAAAGACGGTGATTGACACCATACTTAGCCATGACTCTTGCAAATTGATCGTTGCAAAAATGAGTCCCGCGGTCACTGATAATAGCACGAGGAACGCCGAATCGAGCGAATAGCGATTTCAAAAAGTTACAAACCACCCTTGCATCATTAGTAGGTAAAGCTTTGGCTTCAACCCACTTAGAAACGTAGTCAACGGCTACAAGGATGTATTTGTTTCCTTTAGATGAGGGAAATGGCCCCATAAAGTCGATACCCCAAACATCAAAGATTTCACACTCTTGAATAAAATTCTGAGGCATCTCGTCTTTATGTGTGATCGTGCCTTGTTTCTGGCAAGCATCACATTTTTTAACCATATCGTGAGCGTCACGATAGATGGTGGGCCAATAAAATCCCGAATCAAACACTTTTTTGGCGGTGTAGTTGGGACCAAAGTGACCACCAGTGGGTCCTTTGTGGCAAGCATCAAGGATTTCGAAAGCTGCCGGTCCATCAACACATCAGCGAATAATCAAGTCGGCACATTGTTTGAAAAGATACGGGTCATCCCAGAAGTAAGTCTTTATGTCTTTGAAGAACTTCTTCTTTTGCTGGGATGTTAACCCGTCAACGAGGATTCCACCCGCTAAGTAGTTTGCAATGTCCGCGAACCACGGGGTTTCATCAGCAGTCGAGTTGATAGACATTAAGGTCTCCAGGGGAAAAGAATCATTGATATCTTTGTTCGGATGATCCCCCTGGTAAGGATCCTCAAGTCTACTGAGATGATCCGCGGCTAAGTTTTCTGCTCCTTTTTTATCGCGAATTTCGATTTTAAATTCCTGGCGCAGCAAAACCCAGCGAAGAAGTCTTGGTTTGGAATCTTGCTTTGTTAACAAGTACTTCAGCGCGGAATGATCGGTATACACAATGGTGGTAGAAAGGACAAGATAGGGGCGGAATTTTTCAAAAGCATAAACAACAGCTAAAAGCTCTTTTTCGGTTGTCGTATAATGCAATTGTGCCCCCGTCATTGTCTTACTAGCGTAATGGATTGGTTGGAAGTGTTTGTTCACTCTTTGTCCCAGAACCGCTCCAATAGCAAAATCACTAGCATCGCACATCAACTCAAAAGGCAGCTCCCAATTAGGGGTAACCAAGACGGGTGCCTTAGTTAGCTTATCCTTAAGCGAGTTGAAGGCTTCAAGACACTCTTTGGAGAAGATAAAATGAGTATCTTTTTCCAAGAGGTGGGTCATCGGGCGAGCGATTTGAGAAAAATCTTTGATGAATCGACGGTAGAAGCCCGCATGACCCAGAAAACTTCTCACACCCTTCACGGTTGAAGGTGGAGGCAACTTTGCGATAACATCGACTTTAGCACGGTCTACTTCAAGACCGGCTTTGGAAATCTTGTGTCCCAGCACGATGCCTTCTTTTACCATAAAATGGCATTTTTCCCAATTCAGAACAAGGCGAGTGTCTTCGCACCGCTTGAGCATACGTTCCAAATTGGCAAGGCAAGAAGAGAATGAATCTCCGAAGACCAAGAAATCATCCATGAAGACTTCCATGGTTTGTTCAATCATGTCATGGAAGATGGCTAACATACACCTTTGGAACGTCCCTGGCGCATTACATAAGCCAAAAGGCATTCTTTTGTAAGCAAAAGTGCCATAGGGACAAGTGAATGTAGTCTTCTCTTGATCTTGGGGATCGATGGGTATTTTGAAATAACCCGAGAAACCATCAAGAAAGCAGTAATATTCATTACCTGCTAAGCGTTCAAGCATTTGGTCCATAAAAGGTAGAGGGAAATGATCCTTTCTCGTGGCATCATTGAGTTTGCGGTAGTCTATACAAACTCTCCACCCAGTAACGAGACGAGTGGGAATCAACTCGTTGTGTTCATTGGGAACAACGGTTATTCCGCCCTTCTTGGGCACATAATGGATTGGACTAACCCACGGTGAATCCGAAATAGGGTAAATCATACCCGCATCAAGAAGTTTGATAACCTCTGTTTTGATGACTTCATGTATTTTTGGATTCACCCTTCGTTGGCTTTGAATAGTGGGCTTGAAGTCGTCCTCCATGAGAATTTTGTGTGTGCAGAAGTGAGGATCAGTTCCACGAATATCCGAGATTTTCCAAGCAATAGCCTTCTTATGAGCTTTCAGCACGGCAACGAGGCGAGTCTTCTCTTCATCTTTCAAATCCTTTGCAATAATGACGGGCGACTTCTTGTTGTCGTCAAGGAACACGTACTCGAGATGAGGCGGCAACTCCTTAAGTTCTAAATCCGGAGGATTGTCGACGGGAGGCGTATTCAAAGTCGGAGTATCGATAGCAATGACCGTGGGAGATGGAAGCGAAGGATTGTCTTCGGTGAGAAGATTGTAAAAGAAATTCATGTCTTCATCCCCCTCGGTGGGAGAATCATTAGTAGCTAAATTCACATCTCTCATGGTATCTTCAAGATTGTTCCAAAATAAATCACTATCTCCAAATAGAGACAATGATGAATCAATAGAGGACACGGTCTCAACATTGGGAAGAGAGGTAGGAATACTTTTGCAAGCATCATTAAAGTGTTCTTCACAAGCCTCATCAAGAACGTCAATACAATTAACACTCTCATATGAATAAGGCTGTTTAGACAACTTTCCCATGTTGAAGACTACTTTATCGTCACCCACTCTCATGATAAGCTCACCGGCTTCAACATCAATAAGAGTGCGACCGGTCCTCAAGAATGGACGACCAACAATAAGTGGCACACGGGGGTCCATCTCGTAGTCGACGACAACAAAATCGGCAGGAAAGGTGAATTTGTCGACTCCTACAATAACGTCTTCGGCTATCCCCACTGGATAAGCAACCGTACGGTTGGCCAATTCCAAAGTCATTTTAGTGGGGACAAGCTCTGGGAGAGATAATTGCTTCCAAACACTTAGAGGCATGAGATTAATACTGGCACCTAGATCGGCTAGGGCCATGCAATTCTCTACTCCCGAGAAATTGCAAGGGATAAGAAAACGACCCGGATCACCAAGCTTGATTGGCAATTTCCTTAAGAGCACTGCAGAGCAGTTCTCAATAAGTTGGGTGTTGGCGAGATCGAGGAGCTATTCCTTGTCGCTCAGAAGATGTTTAAACATTTTCGCATATTTAGGCATGTGAGCGAGAGCCTCAGCGAAGGAGATATTGAAATTCAATTGTTTGAACATTTTAAGGAAGTTCGAAACCTGAATATCATCCTTGCTTTTGAGCTTCTCTTTCCTCAACCTAGATGGATAAGGTATATTGGAAGAAGAGGAAGTCTTTGGGATAATAGGATCACTCACATCCTTGGGTGGAGGAGGGGTAGAAGGAAGAGGTGGAGAAATTGGGGAAGGAGAAGGATGAGGAATAGGAGCAGGTGACTCGTTTTCCTTAGTCACAACCACCGGTGGAGGTATAGGAAGCTCGGGTTCCTTGGTACCTTTGCCACTTCGAGTGGTGATTGCTTTCATCTCCCCTCTTGGATTCGCAACGGTATTACTCGGAAGAGTACCCGAAGAAGAGGGTTGATTACCTTGGAAAAAGCTAGCCATCATGTTCCTCAAGTCATTCGTTTGACTATCCATAGTGTGTTTCATATCAGCTCTCAGATCATTCCCTTGTTTCATCAGGTCTGCTTTCAAGTTGCGCACTTCCTGTTGGAGATTATCCACGATCACATCGTTAGTCCTCATGTAGGTTCCAATGTCTTGATGTGATGCGGGGGTTTGGTTTGAAGGAGCAGTGTATGCGGGTGGTTGATAAGCAGGTTGCTGGTAAACTTGGGTGTTTCGTTGTTGTGGTTGTTGTTGCTTGTGAGGAGGGATGTATGGTGTACGAGTTTGTTGTTGTTGAGGAGGGCGGTTGAGGTTTTGTTGTTGGTTTTGGTTGTTAGGATTAAAACCAGGTGGTGAGATATAGTTGTTGGAACGGTAGCTAAGCAAGTTGCGGTCACCTTGAGGTTTTGCTTGATAAGCAGGTTGAGTATAGGTGCCATATGCTGCATTAACATTCTCAGCAGGGTAGTCTTGGGTGGCAGTACAGGTAGTGTGAGAATGAGGACCACCGCATATCTCACAAGGTTGGCTGACAGCGTTCACTTGAGCGTTTTTGGCGTTGTTGCTGTTGTTGTTGCTGACGGTGTGGGTGACAAGCGATTCAAGAAGCGTAGTGATTTTGTCCAATCGCTTGTCGCTGTCATTAGTGCTAGCACTAGCGACATTGGTCCTAACACTCTTGGTTTGCACACGAGATTTATTCTCAATGATGTCCCAAGCAGCATTGGAAGTCTTAGCCAATAGATTACCCCCCGAGGCACTGTTCAGTGAATCTTGGTCACTCATGCTTAAACCATTGTAAAAAGTATTAATTTGATGTACTTTGGTAAAACCATGTTGTGGGCATTTTCTTAAAAGATCTTTGAAACGATCCCAAGATTCACTGAATGACTCATCGTACTTTTGTTCAAAATTTATGATTTCATTCCGCAATGCGGTAGTACGAGAGGGTGGAAAAAAGTAATTGATGAACTTAGTTTCCAAATCCGTCCACGAGAGAATACTCTGTGGCGGTTCCTTAGCAAGCCAATGCCGGGCTTGTCCCTCTAAAGAAAAGGGAAAAAGTTGTAACCTTATAACCTCTTGTGGAACTCCATTGAACTTGATCGTGTTGGTGAGTTGTAGAAATCTCTTGATGTGGTCATGTGGGTCATCAATGGTACGTCCCAAGAATGGTTGAGCGGAGACCATCTGGATAAAGCCTGATTTAAGCTCGAAATTGTTGGCGGCAATTGGTGGTATAACAATTGGATCCGTGTTGCCATCGACATGAGCTTGCAGTAATTCAATCATCGTGCGATTATCTGGAAGGGGCTCATTGTTGTTATTGTTCATGTTGTTGAAAGACGGTTTGTTGTTGTTATTATTGTTTTGAGGTGGTATACCGGCCATGTCTAAGTTATCGAGAGGCTCGGGCTCTTGATATGACGTGGATCGAGTGTGCATACACCTGCAAAAGAACGAACAAAGAAAAACAAAGCAAAAATATTTTTGGTTTTTATGTTTTTTAATTTTTTAATTTTTTATTTTTTTTTTGTATTTTTGAAAATTTTGTATTTTTTAGTTGTTTTTGAAAATTTTTGATGAAAAAGAACGTTCACGGGGAACGGATCCCAAAATCCAAGTTCTCACAAAAAACTTTTGATCTTAACGAGAAGAGCCGGCAGCGGCGCCATTTGATACATGCGTTTTGCTAGGGTTCTAATTTTCTCGATATCCTCTCGAATTGATCTCGGTCTTAAGTGAAATGATTTGTTCTTGGTTAATAAAAAGGAGTTTTGTTTGTTTATCTATTTTAAACTAACTATAAGAAATTAAGTGTCGAAGAGTAAAATTAAAGACTTGTAAAATTAAAGTAAGAAACGAGTTTAAAAATAAATGTTGAAAACTTAAAGATTGTAATATAAAACAAATGAACACTCAATAAAAACTAACTCTTGGAAAGCTTTGTAAAAAATATGACTTGATTGGAAAAGACTAAAAGAAAGTAGGAACGAAACAAAGCAAAGTAACTAAGATCGGGATAGTGGAAAAACAAAGCACTCAATCGGAATGTTATTCCGATCGAGTGATCGGAATGTATGAAGTGGTACGTGATCGGAATAAGAAATCAAAAGGGATCAATCGGAATACTTGGAATCACTCAATCGGAATAATGGGGAAATCGTACCAATCGGAATATTGGTAAACACTTACCGTCAGAATATGTTAGAATCACCAATCGGAAAATAACTTGTCCAATCGGAATACTCGAAACTTGTTACAATCGGAATCCAGGCACTTGCAGCAATCGGAATATGTTAAAATGCTCAATCGGAAAACCAAAACCCTCTTCCGATCGACCGATCGGAAAGAGGGGGTATTGCGTGGTCGGAAAGTACAATCGGAAAAGGGAGTTACCCTTTTCCGAAAATGGTGCAAACCGAGTGAAAAGCAAGGGAAATGAGCTTATTGAATAAGCTAACTCCCTAACTAGCTCGTATCCAATAAAAAGCTGATCAAATAAGCAATAAAAATAACTTTTCTAACTTTTAATAAGCAAACTTATTAATCTACTCAATAAAGAAATGAACTTTTTTATAAAAAACCTTAAAAAGGAAATAAGCAAAACAACAAATAAGCCAATAAGAATAAGGATCTCAAAGTTTATTTATGTAGATACTTAAGGAAACAATAAAAGTTAACAACTTTTTAGGCACAAATCATAGATGAACAACACGGATCATACGAGATTTGTACCAAAATCAACAAAAGTAAAAGAAAGGAAGGATGAGATTAAAGATTAAAACTTAAAAACTTGAACTTGATTAATGAAAGATAATACAAAAGTTTGAATTTGAAAGAGAAAAGGATGAAATCTAGTGAGAGAAAGTTCTAAACTTTCTCTCTCTAAAACTAGAGAGAAAAAACTAAAAACTAAAAACTAAGTGTCACCAATTTTGTGAAGTAAGGGCTTTATATAGGCGTGTGTTGTGGTTATGGGCTTTTGATTGTGCTTTGATTTGGGCTTATTTTTCTTCTTTCTTCTTAAGTCTTCATGCTTCTTCAAATAAACGTTTCCACTTTGGATTTGAGAAGTGTCGGTGAATTATTCCAACTCGTCTTATAATCTATTGTTTTATAGACTCGAGTTCTTCGACATATGTGAATCTTCCATCTTTGGCTCTATTCTTCGATAAATCTTCAAATAGGCACAATGACTTCAAATCTTCTGCATCTCTTGGACAATAGACTTCGTCTTGAGTCTTTTTCCTCGATAAAACCCGTACAATCCCATGTTTTCTTCATTATTCATCCGGTTGACTCTGAAAACACAATAAACACAAAAACCACGCATAATTCTAAACAAATGATATTAAATACGTGTTTTGGTCTTGTTTTAGCCAGAATTAAGTGGTAAAAGGATGGGTGTTTTCACACCTATCACCCCTCTAATTGCATGATGAGGTTACCCCTCTTTGTATTCATGCACGATGATACCTCATGACCTATATGGTCTCTAGGGCATATTTAAAATACAGTTTTATGATATAAACATAAGTCTTTTCAGAATATAAACCAGTTTATAAAACATACACCAGGTGTTCCAGGACTTACATTATTCCGCTGCACTATTAATTCATACTTTGCATATGTTTATGATATTAATTTCATTGTCATATATCCGTTCACAGAGCGTATTGCTCAGCAGTATAATTTCTTTCGATGACCCAAGCAACAAGTACCCAAGGACAGACTTGAGCATGGAGAGGATGTGCATAGGATGGGAGATGCCTTATACTTCTTTCCCTTTGCACTTCATTTACTTTTGCATCTTTTGTGTTTATGTTTGCGGGCTGATGTTTGATTCCTGATTTCCTTATGGTCATTTATGTTTTAGGACATTTACCTTGCATGCTTTGATGACACGCCATAATTATAATGTAACGTTCCACTTATCAAAGTAGAGTTCTACATTGGTAATGATAATAATTTGTATAAAATACCATATATGTTTAAATAGATCACATATTCACCATATTAGAAAAATAATGACAAGGTTGGACCTGATTGATGAGAACATCATATGATAGAATCACGTGGTTCTTGTCGGTAAATGTTGGTCGCCACGTCACGTCTGAAGTTATCTCTTGACACCACATGTAAGATTGGTAGCTAGAGAATTGCTCCCCCTCAATTGTTGACGCGTGTTCTATCTAAAGAGATGTAGTCGTCATTTGTGTAGTCGCATCGTCGATTATTTTGATACCAAATCATAAAGATCTTCGATTGTAGAGCTAATAACATCATAATAACAAGATTTTTCTCGTTTTAACAAATAAATGCACTGATGCATACATATGTTCGTGTTAGATTGTGTTATAACGTAAACACAATCCCTTACATGGTTATAAAGTAAATCATGCCCGGAAAAATTAATTCCCCTTGTTGAGCCAAAGCTTTCATAATAAATACTTAACTTGAATATGAAAAGCGGGTTACTATCTGAAATAATAGCAAACCATTTAGGCACATTTTATGAATATTTACAACTTTTGTACGAAATTTATGGCGCCGTGTCAATATTAATCGAAATTTCTAATGCCGTAAATATTATCGTACCAAAAGACATGCTTTAAAAAAATTAAAAAGATTGTAAAATATTGTTGGATTTTTATGAAAATTTTCAATTTTTATGGGTATTAAGTGGTTTTATATTTTGCTTTTTTGGATAAAAATATAAACAATATATACATGATCATAAAGGATACTAATAATAGTTTACCACCACTATTCTTTCGCTTCATTTGCCAATGCCTTTAGAGTCTCGAGCGAGAAAGTTTTCATTCCTAGCTTGTCGGCCAAAAATTCAATTAGAGCGCGATTTAAAGCCTTCGTAAAAATATCCGCCAATTGATACTCTGATTTGACAAAGTAAAGCTTGATCACTCTATTTCCACTTGCTCCTCGATAAAGTGGTAGCGAATGTCAATATGCTTCGACTGGGAGAATTGGACATTGTTGCAGCATAGGGCAATTGCACATTTGTTATCGTAATACATCGGAATTTTGTTGAAACATAGACCATAGTCAGTTAATTGCGATCTCATCCAAAGAATTTGAGCACAACAACCAGACACAGCTAAGTATTCTGTCTCCGTACTTGATTGCAGTGCTTTTCTGCCTTTTCGATGCCCAAATGATAAGTGGATCTCCTAGTGGTTTCAAACTTCCACTTGTGCTACGCCTTGTATCTTGACATCTCACGTGGTTCGCATCTGCATATGCTGTCAGTGTAATGGAGGAATCCTTCAAATACCATATTACTCAATTAATGGTTTCTTTGAGATAACGAAAGATCCTTTTAATGACAGCTAAGTGTAACTCAGTAGGTCGAGTTTGATATCGAGCCCACATACATACAGCAAACTGAAGGTCATGTCTACTAGCTGTAATATACAGAAGGGTACCAATCATTCCACGATAAAGTGTCAGATCAATAGCAATCCCACCTGGATCTGCATCTAGTTTAGTTCTTTCCACCATTGAAGTATCTACGGGGCCGTAAGATTCCATCTTATACTTCTTAAGTGATTCAAGGGCATATTTGGATTGCTTGATAAAGATTCCTCTAGGACTCTAGGATATCTGAAGTCCTAAGAAAAATGATACCTTACCAATCATTAACATCTGAAACTTTGAAGACATGAGTGTCTCGAGCTCATCCGATAAGGTTTTGGTCGAGGCAGCAAATATAATATCATCAACATATATTTGTACCATAATCATGTCGTCCCCTCGTTTCTGAATGAACATCGTTGGATCCACCTATCCTTTTGCGAAGCCTTCCGTAATGAGGAATTTGTGACAATAGATCATACCACGCGCGTAGAGCTTGCTTCAACCCGTAAAGAGCATTCTTAAGCCGATACACGTGATTAGGATATTTAAAATTTACAAAACCATGAGGTTGTTGAACATAGACCTCTTCCTTGACTTCAACATTAAGAAAAGCCGTCTTCACATCCATCTGAAATACAATAATATTCATATGATCTGCATAAGCGAGGAATAGTCTAGTAGCTTCCAAACGGGCAACGGGTGCAAAGGATTCCATTAAGTCGATGCTGAATAATTGTTTGTACCCACGAGCTACTAGACGAGCTCTGTTTTTCAAAATTCTGCCTAACTCGTCGAGTTTCACCTTGTAAAACCATTTCAAAGTGAGTCACTTCACTTGATCCGGGCATGGGACAAGTTCCCATACATCAAGACGTTTAAATTTATTAAGTTCTTCTTGCATAGCTTCTATCCAACAACATTGGGTAAAAGCTTCTTGCCACGTCTTAGGTTCAACTTCAATGAGAAAAGCATCAAAATGACAAAACTATGCACTTTCTTGTAACTGACTTCCTGTGGATAACGGATGATTAGGGTCACCAATAATAGAATCTATAAGATGATCCTTAGTCCACATGCTGTCATGTTCACGAATCCGTGGATTAGACTAGACCGTAGTAGGAGCTTCCTCTGAGGTCGACGACCCGACTTGATTAGGATCAGGAATTGGTACACCAAAGAATGGAAGTTCACGCATTTGAGCAAGTTCCAAATCGTGATCATCATCACCCTCTTCCTCATCAATAGGCATGGTATGGTAGTTGATACATGTGTTGGTTGAGAATTACTCATTGAAGGTTTATCTTGACCAATTATTGTCGACACATCTGATTGTGCTTCATTTGCTGGTGTTACAACTTCGTGAATCGGTGCTATTTCTCTAGGTTCTGGAGTAACAATACTTGGAGGAGTAAAGAATTCATAAAAGAACGGTTGAAACAATGTATCCACTCAATCCTAGTATGTGGTGTAAATGATGATGAAAGGGTTATTTGGGACAAGACTAGAGCTAATGTTACTGGGTCCTATTTCATGAAGTACGGGTCAGAGCTGCTTTGCTCAGAAGCCATTGCTGTTAGCTCGTCAAAATCAACATTCATAATTTCGAGGATATTACGAGATTTTAGGCTGTAGATTCGGAATGCATTCTTTGCGGGTGCATTGTTGATCCCAAACATAGATCGATTTAGCTTTGTGTAAACGAGAATGAATCAAGTTAAACACTTAGAGAAACTTTGTTGTATATGAAACAATCTAAGTATTATGCGGAATTAATACTTAGAACAAGAACACACAAACAGAATAAACCAAACTTTCACTTTGACTGATGATTGAACTTGCGTACAATGAAAGTGCAAAACGTATATTAAACTAAAACCTAAAGGCCTCCTTTTATAGAATAAGGAACCTTGTACAAGAGTCTACGTATCAGCTATTTTAGATAAAGATAAACATAAAAAATACATTGTCGAACATATCTTTACTAGAAACATAAAACGTGTAGATTAAGTATTCTATCAGTGCTTGACTTCTTCTTATCAGCGCTTGACTTCTTCTTGTCAACGCTTGATCTGACAACGCTCGATTTCTTCTTATCAACGTCCAAATTCCTCTTTTCAGCGTCTAAGTGTCTTGGCTCATTTTATTCCCAACAATCCTCCCCTAAACTTGATATCTACTCTAGTAATCAAGTTTCTGAATAAAAACTAAGTACAAGGAGGATTCTTACAAATACACATCACTTGTTAATTAGGAAATAAAAAAACATAATTTATCTTTGCCAACATCACTTGTGTAATCCATCTCCAGCTGTGTTGACACCATTTCCTTCAAAACTTCCTTGGACATAGAATATTCACAATCCACAAGAAAATATTCAGAAAAATTTGTAGTACTCAAATGATAAACACCACCTGCTAAATGTAGACGCCATTGAAATCCACTGATGTCATCAAGATCCAACCATACTGGATCTTCATCACTTGGTGCACACATTCTCTTGAATGTGGTCCAAATCTTTATTCCATTGACTGAAGTAGGTTCTTCAGCCTCATACTTGGTCTTCATCAATCCATAAAGTATTGGAAATATGTTTTTACGTATTTAGAAAGGATCAGTCACTCAAATGATATATTCAAGTATTGGGCTCGTGATCCATTAAGTAATCATATAGTCCATATAGCCCACATGTAGGGTGGGCTATATATTCCCCTTCCTAGCATGTTAGGAGGGGTTGCTCATTTGTTCATTTCACATTTCATTAATCTAATCACTTTCTCTCTCTACATCTCTTCTCTTCTCCTTTCTCTCTCTAGTTCATATCAAGATCTTCATCTATCCCTCTCTCTATTTAGATCAATTCAACACGTGTAACAATCATTAGAAATCGTAGACCTACAATTGGTATTAAGAGCTATGGTTGATTGATTGTTCTTGTGTTTGTTTTAATTGATTTTGGTAGGTTTTGATTTAATTAATCTCTAATCTTGAAATTTTTTTTGATATTATGGTTTAAATTGATAGATAAATATTTGTTTACTTATTTTATAATATATCACAAATTTTTTTATTGTTTTTTTTAGTTAATTTGTGGGTTTCGTATAACATTTGTGGTTCCTTCTTGATATATATATGTTTCTTTACGAGTTTCTATAATGTCAGTTTGTGTTTATCCAAAAAGTTACCAAACAGCTGTCATCCAAAACACTTTCTTCGCAAAAGGGTTTCTCATTCCGAAGTGTTTCACTTTATTCTGAAAACATTCCGTTTTTCGGAAGAAATTCTATTATTCCGAAGATATTTCTCCGAAAACGTGTATTATTCCGAAGATATTTCTCCGAAAAACTGTATTATTCCGAAGAATTCTCTGAAAACCCAATTATTCTGAAAAAGTGTATTATCCGAAGATATTTCTTCGAAGAAGTGAATTTTTACGAAGATCACCATTTTTCCGAAGAAGCTTTGTTTTCTGAAAATCCTTGTTTCTCTAAAAATTTCACATATTTCGAAGAAGAGCTTATTCTGAAGAATTTCTAATTATCCGAAGAAATGAAGGATTGTGCACCCTGACTCAACCACGACTCAACCCAGACTCATATACAACCTAGACTCAACCCAAGACTCGACTCGAAGATCTCACGACAACATCACCTACACAGACTCACATTCAACCAACACACACCCAGACTCGACTCTCGACACCCAGACTCGACTCCCATCACATTCAATCAACAACACCTTCAGACTCACATTCAAACAACAACACCTTCAGACTCACATTCAAACACACCCACACACAATCAAAACACACCACTCTCGGCTGCACCCTTGACTCCAACACACCCACCCACCCTCGACTGGCTCGACTCGACCCACAAACACAAACTTAACAGATTCCTCTCAATAGTCTCAAGAACAGCCTCAAACATCACACGAACACCAAACACCCTCACCTCTCAACTGTTACAACAAGCACCTCACCCAACCTCCCTCGACTAGAACAACACACCACCCTCACCCCCGTCCCCTCACCCACACCCTCGACGGCTAGACAAAACCAACAAAACTGACTCACATCGACTCAAAAACTATCTTGAAAAACTGACACAAAAATCACAACCCAAAACACCAACCCAGACTCAAACAAAAATTCATTTGTAACCACAAACTGACTCGACTTGGATTTAAATTTAAAAAATCATTTCTTTGATTTATTATAATCAATCTCTGACTTGTTTTTTTATTTCGTAACACAAACGAATTTTAAACATGCAATTCACCAACTTGTACCTACCCGAGACCAAACTTAATTGATCTTGAAGACTTGTGTCTATAAGCACCTCATTGGTTCTTGTTAGATTCGAATATAGGTGGGGTTTAATATGGTTACAATGCTAGAGGGTGTCATTGAGATGGGTGAATGATCGAGAGAAGATGAATGATTGTATTTTTTTTGTAAAGATCAGATGCGTTTGGTAGAGTGATCAATTAAGAATGAGATTTATGGTGATGGTTTAAGTTGGGAGATAAAGTTTTTGAGATAAGGGGACGGAAGTTTTGAGGGGACATTTGTTTCTGTCTTTTAGTAGGAGATAAGATTTGAGTGTTATATATAAAGAGAAAAAGGTGGGCGGATATAACAAGAAAAGAAAAACGTTTTTAATCCTGTCTCTATATAGACGGATTTAACAAGAAAATGGCCACGTGTTGGCACAATAAATACGTGTCTACATTTTTTGGCTCAATAAATACTGCATTTACAGTTATTAACGTTTTAACTTTTTTGGCGTATTTTTTGGCAAAGTTATCAAAAATTATGAAATTTTTTTAAAGTTATCAAATTTTTTTAAAGAGGGCTAGACATTTTACAGTTATTAAATGCTTTGGAAAAGCTATTAACGTGTTTTGGCAAATTCATTGGGCTTGGATAGAGTAAATTTTAAGGGATCAAATTTTATGGTATGCTTTGTTTTTGGATATAATTCGTCGGGCCGATTATTATATTCACCGAAGGTTGGATTTATTTGTTGGCGGGCTTTATTTTTGGAGTGAGCCGACTTTGATTTGGTCTCTGGTTTAATTTATCATCGTTTGAGCCGACAATAATTTTTGAGCCGAGTAAAGAGTTATACCATCAAACGACGATTGTGACGAAGTTTTACGGTTTATTAATTGGTTGGGGTGTAAAATCTCGTAAAATCGACTTCACGATTTCCTCACGAATTGTAAAATTCCGAATACAACTACAATCACAAGAATTTGTCTTCGAACTCTCAATGGATTCGTTGAATTCGAAATTTCAAGAGGGAGACTTGCATCACATGCAAGACACAGCTAGAGAAAGTGGTATAATTTCATGTCGACTACTTCAGTCACATCTTATGACCATTGCATGGGTTCAAGGAGGAAGCGAATTTGTGGCACTCTTTGGTCAAAATCATTATACATTCATCGATTCACTATTCCTCAACTTGCACCAACTTGCTGATCAACTTCAAAAAGAAGACTTTAATCACTCTGCATCGGCACTTGCTTATAAGGCTCTTGTGACACAACTTACGAATTTCCTCCAATTCAATATCATCAAGTCTGACAATTCAGGGATATGCCGGTCATTTCTTCAATACATACATAATGAGGTTAAACACTTCCGTGATACACTATTGAATTTATGACATCGGTTTCGTCTTCGATTTATGAAAGATCCAGACTTCAGCAAGCGTATGATAATGGAGTGCAAGAATCTATGATGCAGATGCAAGAGGTGAATGGTCATACGGTTGACAATTTGGCGCCTAACAATGGCAAGACCACGGAATCAGGACGACAACATGATACCAGTGTCACGTCAGGGAATGTTCACGGGTTCTCTTTTGATGACATCTTACCCGTTTATGACGAAGAGCCTGCGAACATGGTACAATGTAATGTTGTTTATGATGTATATGCTGATGAAATGCCGCATATTAAGCATTCTGAACCTAATTATGACAAACATGAGATGGAAAAGAGTGATAGAAATACCACCTCTGAATCATCCGATATGAGTCATAATGGGGGAGAAAGTGTTCAAAGTGCTAAACATCATGATAATTGTCTAATAACTGCTTCATTGACTGAATCTGATTCCAATATTAAAGAGCTCGAAACGATCGTAGCTCAGCAATCTAAAGATCTTGAGAATGCCAATCTTGAATTTTCGAAGAAAACGAACAAATTTGAAACATATTTTCAAAAACATGAAAAGTCAAATGTTGTTCTTGAACGAAAATTGGATCAAACAGTTCTAGATTCTAAAGCTGAAAAGGAAAATTTTTTGAAACAAATTAAGCTGCTTGAATTTAAGTTGGCATCCCAAGATGAATTGCTCAAAGAGAATGAGATCTTAAAAGCTCAAGTACAGGAAAAGGTCTTTGCTATAGCTGTGTTGACAAACGAATTGAGGAAAACCAAAGGAACTAGGGTGGACACTAAGCATGAAAAACCATCAATCTTGTGGAAACCGCCTATAAATCAGTTCGTCAGACAACCGACCGTCAGACAACCTACTGCATTTAGATCCGAGCGACCTCAATCCTCGAGACCACGGTTTGCCTCCCAAGTTGATTTGGTTCATCTTTCTAGACCAGTCACTCCACCATCTAGGCCTAATGTGTCTAAAACAGCTTCTGCGAGACCTACTCACATGACTGCCTCTAGTCTCCCTAGACATAGTCTAAAGAACATGTCTATAACTAGTTCAAATGACGTTTGCCATAAATATGGTCAAAGGGAAGCTAAGCAAAAGACACATGTAAGAGATAGCAATGTCAAACCTAGTCAGATGCCTTCTAGATTACCCAACACTACCAACCGTAGCATGACATCTCCTAGGAGCATCGATCAATCTTCTAGGAATTACTCGGACATTAAATATGCTACTTGTAAAACATGTAGGAAATGTGTCTTTAAAGCCAATCATGATTCTTGTATCAAGAAATTACTTAATCAGGTGAACTTCCATGCCAGACTTAAATCCCAGTAGGTTACTAAAATCAAACCCATTGGTAAAATGTGGCGCCCCACTGGTAGAACTTTCACTCTTGTAGGAAACGAGTGCCCTTTAACTAGGATAGTCTCTGATTCTACTAAGACTACTAGGGAGGAAATTGAAAAGGATGATACATCACTTCAACATGAACTTAAGGTTTTCTATAAAAGGAAACATTTGCCAACTAAGGCAAGTGAATCATGTACTCAGGTCGCCTCTGGCACAAGAAAAGACAACCGTGAACCCCCACTTGCTTCTAAGATAGATATCGCTAACCCATATCAAAGCATGCAAATTCCTAATGAGAATGCAGGTACCCAAGTTGATGTTCAACGAGAACGCAGCGGTCCAATCATTGTATACCGTTCAACAAAGGATACTCTTAGATTTTGGTTGCTAAAGAAGAAGATATCAGAGAAACAAGTGTCTCAGGGGATTTATGGTTAAGCTTATTGATACTTGTCTTTTTGTATGGTTCAGATTTATGTCTCTCGATATCCTCTCGAATTGATCTCTGTTTAATTGTGCGACTCAGTTGTTCTTGGTGAATCAAATAAAAGAGTTGTCGTTGTCTGAAACTAATTAAAAATGAAACCTTTAAACAAATATAAATAAAGTAAAGACGGTAAAAAGAGACAATGAAAGATAAAAACTTAGCGAGAAGCAAATTGCGAGAAAATTAAAAGTAAAATAAAGTAAATGACACGAAATTAAACTTGAATAAAAGGAAAACAAGTAAAAGTGCACATAAATAAAAAAAGCGGGAAAAATAAAGCTTGAAAATAAAAGACAAAAAACTTAAAAAGAAAAACGAATAAAAATTAACAGGAACCTTGATTCGGAAGTTCAAAACATCCGAATGAACTGGCTTGATACGGAACTTCTAATGTTCCGGATAAAGCTTGCTTCACTCGGAACTTTTGGACTTCCGGATGAAGCTTGCTTCATTCGGAACTTTTGGACTTCCGGATGAAGCTTGCTTCATTTGGAACTTATAGACTTCCGGAAGAAGCTTGCTTCACTCAGAACTTTTAAAGTTCCGGATGAAGCTTGCTTCACTCGGAACTTATAGACTTCCGGATGAAGCTTGCTTCACTCGGAACTTTTAAAGTTCCGGATGAACCCTCTTGATCCGGAAGTTTCCTGGAATGAAAAGATACAGAAACAACTCCCCGAAGAACAGGGAGATACAGTAACAACGATTCTATCCACAAATTAATCAAATTTAAACAAAAGATTAAACTAAACTCATGAAAAATCATTCAATAATCATAAACAAGCAATTTAAATCAACAAACATAACCAAATTAATCAAAACCCACTTGATCAAAATCATAAAAACTCAAGAACATGAACAATGAAGATAAAGAACAAATCAAACAAGAAAGGTGGAAAGAGATTAGCAATAAGACAAAGATTAACAACAATTAAAGGTAAACTTAGTTGGAATTAAAAGAAAATTAAAGGTGCAATACATGAAGATTAAGATGCATAAAATTAAAAAACAAGAGAAATGAAAAATGGGGAAGAGAGGCTTGTCAGGCCTCCAACAACTTAAACAAATGGCTAATAATGTGTATTTATAGGGGAGGAAGGGATTAGTGGAAGGAAGCTTCCTCCCCTCTTTCCTCTTTTCCTTAATTGCGTCATTAGGTCCCTCCTTTCTTTAATCTTCTTAAATCTTGGACTATAATGACTTTGGCTCGGGATTTCTTTGAACTCGTCTTGTAATTCTTCAATAAATTAGACTTGAGTTCTTCGACTTTTGGTAAACTTCCGTCTTTTGACTTTTTCTTTGATAAATCTTCAGAATTGGTCTTGGACTTCCGTTCTTTTTCCACTCTTGATCTTTCGACTTCATCTTTTGTCTTTTTCTTCAATAAACGCCCGTGAAAGACCGTGTTTTCTTTCCTTTTTACATTTTGACCCTGAAATACAATAAAAACACAAACCACGCATAATTCCGCTATTTACGACATAAAATATACGTTTAGGTCCAGTTTTAATGTAATTAAGTGGTAGAAAAGATGGGTGTTTTCACACCTATCAAGTCCCCTACACTTAACCATTGCAATGCCCTCATGCAATGCTTAGCAAAAAAGCAAGATTTACACTTTCCATCATAATCAACCTACCTTGGCCTTTATTAAACAACTAAGGAAAATCAAAAAGATAGAAAATAACAAGATGCAACAAGGAAGAAACTTGTAAAGAAATCTAAGACTTACATTAGGGCTTGTATGTCATGAATGTTTATCACCCTCAAGTTTCACGTTTCCCATGCCAAGCTTAAAAACAAGATCATTGTTAGTACAAGTTAGCATAACAAACATTTACTCATGTGGTTCAATTAATCACTTAAACTCCCTTATTCCTATGGGTATCTCTTATATTTTATTTTTGTCTTAGAATGATCATGAAAATGCATTGTTGGACTTATTTCGATAGTTTATTTAAGCTGAAAGCAAAGTAGGACTATTTGATCAATAGTTAGCTAAAGGACAAAATCTCTTAAAACTGCTTCTCGGGATATCAAAAAGTTCATATCTTGGCATAACTTGGTTCACGATTTGAGACCTTTCTCGGGCCGATATTTGGCATGTACTTCATACTTCATATCTTGAGAGACGTGCTTGAGATAATGGTCTTCTCATCGTTCATAGAGTTTCTTCGTTTGGAGACTTTTGAGAGGTACTCCAACTTTGTTGACCACGACTTCATGATTATTTCTTCAATCTCTATTTGGGATTTTGAGATACAACGATCCGCCTCCTTTTCGGACTTGGATCTATTTATCCTCATACCTTGTTAGGGTCTTTTCGGATAGACCTCGTCTGTAAGAGCAACGTCGTCCTCAGGCTGCATAGCAGGTAAGTCACAAACCTCATCATCCAATACTTTGTCGAGACCAACATCACTAAGCTCATGCAACGAATCTAGATCCTTAGACGCAGTAGGAACATCGAGAGTAGGAGCAGCAACTTCAGAAGATGAGTTGAAAGTGCATACAGCATCATCGTCATCATCATCATAATAGTATTGACGCACAAGTGGAGGGGTATAATCACTAAGATTAGATACTTGCTCTTGTTGCAGTCGCTTTTCCTCGTCCCTAAGTTCTTTAAGCAAAACAACGGCTTCTTGAAGTTGCAAAACAATGGAGTGTGTTTCTTCATTCAAGGTAGTGAGTTGTGGGTCAAGATGAATTTGTTGAGAGGATTGATGATTGAGGGTGTGATGTGGGGGCTCATAGCAAGGTTGTGGCTCATAGTTGTTCATCGGTTGAGAATAATTAGAAACCGGGTTTGGTTCATAATAATTCATAGGTGAAGAAAACTGTGGACACGGATTTTGCTCAGAATGATTCATTGGTTGACAATAATAGGTATCGTGAGGACCCCCACAGTTGTTGCAAACCGGGTATGGAGAAAAATCAGGTGCGTCTTGTGGATAGCTATTACCATTGTCATAATTGTACCCCGGTTCTTGCCCGTGACCATACGGGTATCGAACCGGGCACGAAACATGCCAATGAGAATCGCTTCCACAATAGATGCACGGGGGAACAGGAGGAGGTGGGTTCAAAAAGGACGAATTAGTCGAGTTGCACAAAGGAAAAAATCCGAATAGGAATTGTGTATTGTCGAGATCGTTTCCACACCGCTCACATGTACACCATTGACAAGAGTTGTTCCCAGATAATTGTTTCCCACACCGGACGCAGTGGACATAAAAATCCATAAAGAGAGATAGATAAGCAAGAAGAATATTTTTGGTGCAAAACTTTGAAAAAGAAATGGTTTTTATGATTTTTCAAATGTTTTTGGATTTTTGAAAATTTTTGACAAGAAAAATAACGTTCAGAAGTGAACGGATCCCAAAAGCCAACGCGTCACTCACAAAAAACCTTCGATCTTTACGAAAAGAGCCGGCAGCGGCGCCATTTGATACTTGTCTTTTTTTATGGTTCAGATTTATGTCTCTCGATATCCTCTCGAATTGATCTCTGGTTAATTGTGCGACTCAGTTGTTCTTGGTGAATCAAATAAAAGAGTTGTCGTTGTCTGAAACTAATTAAAAATGAAACCTTGAAACAAATAGAAATAAAGTAAAGACGGTAAAAAGAGACAATGAAAGATAAAAACTTAGCGAGAAGCAAATTGCGAGAAAATTAAAAGTAAAATAAAGTAAATGACACGAAATTAAACTTGAATAAAAGGAAAACAAGTAAAAGTGCACATAAATAAAAAAAGCGGGAAAAATAAAGCTTGAAAATAAAAGACAAAAAACTTAAAAAGAAAAACGAATAAAAATTGACAGGAACCTTGATTCGGAAGTTCAAAACTTCCGAATGAACTGGCTTGATCCGGAACTTCTAATGTTCCGGATGAAGCTTGCTTCACTCGGAACTTTTGGACTTCCGGATGAAGCTTGCTTCATTCGGAACTTTTGGACATCCGGATGAAGCTTGCTTCATTCGGAACTTATAGACTTCCGGATGAAGCTTGCTTCACTCGGAACTTTTAAAGTTCCGGATGAAGCTTGCTTCACTCGGAACTTATAGACTTCCGGATGAAGCTTGCTTCACTCGGAACTTTTAAAGTTCTGGATGAACCCTCTTGATCCTGAAGTTTCCTGGAATGAAAAGATACAGAAACAACTCCCCGAAGAACAGGGAGATACAGTAACAACGATTCTATCCACAAATTAATCAAATTTAAACAAAAGATTAAACTAAACTCATGAAAAATCATTCAATAATCATAAACAAGCAATTTAAATCAACAAACATAACCAAATTAATCAAAACCCACTTGATCAAAATCATAAAAACTCAAGAACATGAACAATGAAGATAAAGAACAAATCAAACAAGAAAGGTGGAAAGAGATTAGAAATAAGACAAAGATTAACAACAATTAAAGGTAAACTTACTTGGAATTAAAAGAAAATTAAAGGTGCAATACATGAAGATTAAGATGCATAAAATTAAAGAACAAGAGAAATGAAAAATTGGGAAGAGAGGCTTGTCAGGCCTCCAACAACTTAAACAAATGGCTAATAATGTGTATTTATAGGGGAGGAAGGGATTAGTGGAAGGAAGCTTCCTCCCCTCTTTCCTCTTTTCCTTAATTGCGTCATTAGGTCCCTCCTTTCTTTAATCTTCTTAAATCTTGGACTATAATGACTTTGGCTCGGGATTTCTATGAACTCGTCTTGTAATTCTTCAATAAATTAGACTTGAGTTCTTCGGCTTTTGGTAAACTTCCGTCTTTTGACTTTTTCTTTGATAAATCTTCAGAATTGGTCTTGGACTTCCGTTCTTTTTCTACTCTTGATCTTTCGACTTCATCTTTTGTCTTTTTCTTCAATAAACGCCCGTGAAAGACCGTGTTTTCTTTCCTTTTCACATTTTGACCCTGAAATACAATAAAAACACAAACCACGCATAATTCCGCCATTTACGACATAAAATATACGTTTAGGTCCAGTTTTAATGTAATTAAGTGGTAGAAAAGATGGGTGTTTTCACACCTATCACTTACCACAAGGACTTATAGTCACATCACATACTATAACTCGTTCATCAAAGAAAGGAAAGTATATCGCCGATGATAAACTTATCCTTACAACGAGAAATTAATTTTTCTCGGGCATGAGCTTATATAAAAACATTCCAAGTTTTTAAGCTCATGCACAAAGGCTTATAGACAAATCACATTTTGTGACCTGTTCTTCAGAGAAAGGGAATTTTATCTAGGTAACGATAACTTACCCTCAAAACGAGAAATTAAGTTTTCTCGGACACGAGCTTATTTTAAAACCATTCAAAGGTTTTAAGCTCGTGTATAAGGCTCATCATTAGATATCAGATGATGAACCGATCTTCAAATAAAGGAAAGTTTATTGCCAATAATAAACTTATCTTTATTAACGAGAAATTAAATTTTCTCGGACGCGAGCTTACATTAAAACTATTCAAAAGTATTAAGCTCGTGTAAATGCGTATAATTATATTTCAGATTATGCCCTGGACTTCAAGGAACGAAAAGTTTATCACCGATGATAAACTTATCCTTACAATGAGAAATTAATTTTTCTCGGGCATGAGCTACTATTAAAAACATTCGAAGTTTTTAAGCTCATGCACAATGACGTACAGTTAAATATCAGACTGTAACTCGGATTTCATATTTAGGATAGCTTATCTTTAAAGATAGCTTATCCTCGTAACGGGAAATTAAATTTTCTCGGTCATGAGCTTGTATTAAAACATTCCAAGTTTTAAGCTCAGAAAGGAAAATGTATCTTTTAAATAAGAGAACTTTTCCTCATAACAGGAAATTCATCTTTCTCGGTCATGAGCTTTACGTTAAAACATTCAAAGTTTTTCAAGCTCGTGAAAACGACTTCTAAGTAAATGTCAACTTAGGACTCGTTTTTCAGTTAAAAGGAAAGTTTATCGCCGATGATAAACTTATCCTTAACAACGGGAAGTTTACAACTTCTCAGACCTGAGCTTGTTTAGTAAGATATTCAACATCTTAAGCTCAAGTAATTGGTTTTCAAAACTTTGAACACAATTTTTCGAGAATTTCTCAAAGGGTTTTTTTTCTAAATCTTTCAAAATTATGTGTTCAAAAATGTTTTGATAAAAAGAGCATGTCTTCTGGAATCGATAATATTTACGATACTAGAAATGTCATTCAATAATGACACGGGGTTGTAAATAAAGTTCGAGCATAAGTTCAAGTGTTTTAAAACATGCTCAAAATGGTTTGCTATTATTTCAGATAGTAACCCGTTTTTCATACTCAAGTCAAGCATTTCACCGAAAAGCTTTGACTCAACAACAGGAATTTATTTTCTCGGTCATGGTTTACTTTATAACCATGTAAGGGATCGTGTTTACGTAATAACACAATCTAACAAAAATATATGTACGTGTCAGTTCATTTATTTGTTAAAACAAGAGAAATCTTGTTTTTATGAAGTTATCATCTCCACCAACCGTAGAAATTTACAATTGATATATACATACTCGACGATGCGACTACTCAAACGAAGACTACAACTCTTTCAATAGTACACGGGTCAACAATTGAGGGGGAGCAATTGTCCATCATTCAGAATCTTTGACGCTGAAAGTGCCAAGTTCACATGTTGGTGTCAAGACAACGATATCAATCGTACACATGGAGTCAAGAGATAACTTTAGACGTGATGAGGCGACCAACATTCGTGAATAAGAACCATGTGATTCTATCATATGATGTTCTCCATCATTCAAGTACAACCTCATAAATCGCTAATCTTGTGTTTAAAAGGTATTTAATTTACGTTTCAAGTACACCCTCATTAATTTGAGGGGGTGCTTGTGTAATTCATGAAGATAATTGGCATTGCATTATTTCTTCCCAAATTTTCTTAAAATGGTATTAAATCAATTGATATTAAAAACATCGATTGGGTTAATATTTTTAATATAGGGGAGAAAATGTGATTTAATATGGGAAATGATTAATCATAAATGGTTTGACTTAACGTGATAGCTCATCCCGACATGTACGAAATGTTTTTGGATATCGTGGCATATGTCAAGGGGGAGCAAAATGGACTTGCACTTCAAAATGGATTTCATGGTGACATACACTTACCCAAAACATCTCTATTCACGATGGTGAAGATTGTGGGGACATAAGAATGGTAGGATAGGTTAAAGTCCAATGATTCCTCTAGAACCGGAGGAATCTTCCCAAGGACATTCCATAGCTAGAAATAGTAGTCCTTAGGAAAGATGGAGAAAGATTGTGAACGTAGCTGAATGTCGACTAAGTACTTAAGTTAGCACTGTAACAATCACAACAAGGTGCTAGTTATGACGTATTGGTAAGCATTGAAGAAGTTGAAGAATGAAAAAGAATTGTAATGATAAAGGGTGTAAAGAAAGAAGCCCTCCTTACAACATAGGCAGAAACCGGGTCAATACATATGCTATTGAGATCATTTTTAATGATTCTTGATACTGAAGATAGACATCATGGACCCAGTTATGCAATGCACAACCCATCCCAGCTAACTCAGATATCTCTTAAAAGATATTTGTTTTAATCACACGGAGACAACACATTATCTATTGATTTATTCACTCCGAATAAATTGGTATTAAAAAGGTGGCACTCTTCTCCTGCCTTCGATCACTAAAATCTAATGTGCACGATCGAGTCTAGAGCCATTTTAGATCATCAAATATCTCATTAGGACACACTTTCATAATTCCTTGCTTCTTCACACACTGTGAAAAGTAAGAAAGATCTTAAGAGTCCTACGCAAAATCTTCATGATCTTGCCTGAACATCTGAGTAATACGAAAGTATTTACAATGAAGATGGAAATCCTTCTTGAGCGAATATCAAAAAGCTCATGGTAGGTGACTTGTGTGATTCTTTATGAATCAAACTTGTGATAACTGGAAAGCAACAGTGGTTTAATTCTTAAATGAATTTAAACATGTTCCAGGCCTCTACGCAATATCTTAGTGATCTTGCCAGAACACTCAGAGTGATACCTTAGTGTTCACAGTGATGAGTGGAAATCCTTCTAGTGTTAACCTCAAACAGCACTTGGTAGGTAACTTGCAAGATTCTATACGAATCAAGCTCGTGACAACTGGAAAGCAACGATGGTGCGGTTCTTAATTGAATTTCACTTGTTCCAGGAACATGAATTGACGGCTTCAAATCATGCGGATATTATTATCCAAATTTCACTCTTTATGTTCGCAGTCAGCTTTGGACGGTCGAATAAAGAGAACGGGTTTACCCGTGAAATCTTGTCAAGGAGGATCTTAATTGAAACTACCTGCCACAAGTACGATATTTAATATCGTCCAACGCTCTTCACCGACCGACGATAAAATGCTACCGAATTAGAATGAAATGTTCAAGTCCATTTCATCTGTGTATATGTTTTATTGCTAACTGTCTTATGCAGCGCAACAAGAAGGTGGCATTGCGGTGTTCAATCCAGAAGAAGTCGTCAACACATGCTTATGCTTTCTACACTTAATACTTCAACAAATTCAAGAAAGTCTAAAAGTCAAGTCTTCCGCTGTATCAAACTCTGAAGAATTTATAAAAGTATAAGTATGTGGATCATGAAGTCACGAAGAGGCAAATATCACAAGTGATGAATGCACAAGGTCAAGGCAAGAGAACATGCTCAAGACTAAAGACAAAGATCTCATAAGCATATTTACAAGAACAAGATCGAAGAATCAAGCATAGTATGCTAGGTTTAATATTTTGTAAAATGGTGTGACCTCCCTTAGGGGGAAATTGTTGGAAATACGTTTTTCCAAGGAAAGTCTCGGTCACATCATTATTATCATAGATCACGAGCTATAGACTATTTAGGACATTGTAACTTGGAGTGAACTCCCTTTGGGGGAGATTGTTGGAAATACGTTTTTAGGTATTTAGAAAGGATCGGTCACTCCAATGATATATTCAAGTATTGGGCTCGTGATCCATTAAGTATACATATAGTCCATATAGCCCACATGTAGGGTGGGCTATATATACCCCCTCCTAGCATGTTAGGAGGGGTTGCTCATTTGTCCATTTCACATTCCATTAATCTAATCACTTTCTCTCTCTACATCTCTTCTCTTCTACTTTCTCTCTCTAGTTCATATCAAGATCTTCATCTATCTCTCTCTATTTAGATCAATTCAACACGTGTAACAATCATTAGAAATCGTATACCTACATAAAGATCTACCATGTCTTCTCTATCTAGGCTTGCAAACAAAGAGATAAGAGTAGTAAAAGTATGTACCTCCTTTCCATATCTGCCAATCATCCAAAACCCACTTGCATCTTCTTCATAATGAAGTATAGGGTTTCTGGAATCATGAGGTAATACCTCTACCATATGTGAAGCTTCCAAAGGTGAGAGCTTAATAATCCTTCTAATAACTACTTCACTAGGATTCACTGTATACGAATTCTTTGGGAACTCAATAGAAAGTCCCTTATTCAAAGGCCTTGGTGCAGTTAAAGCCTTTTCGATCTGCATCTCTTCTTCAAGTTCTTACTTTCTTTCATCTGAAAGAAGTCTGATAGTATTCGGCTCTTGAACACTTGCCCATATAGGATAAGCCCTAAACTCCAACTCATCAAAGGACAAACCCTACAACTTCTAGAAAGTCCATCCTCCTTGATGACATCTGAGTAGCATATAGTAGAGCTCCCTTCTATCCTTCTTAGACTATGAAAGAACCTTGCTAGCCTTATACTTCAGAATCACCTTGCAATATCTTTGAAACTTAGTAGAATCTCCAAACCCCAAATTTGATATGAAGTAGTCATGTTTGGATTCTCTATAACCTTATTCTCCCATGCAAAGTACATCTGAACTACTTTAGGCATCTCATAATCTACCTGATTTTTCAATTCTGCAAGCCTCTCCTTAGCCAACTCATCACCATATTCAAGCCTTTCTGGATCTTCAATGATCATCACACTTGAATTAGTACTCTCATCATCACTGC
Source organism: Glebionis coronaria (assembly GCA_025667525.1). Lineage (NCBI taxonomy): Eukaryota > Viridiplantae > Streptophyta > Magnoliopsida > Asterales > Asteraceae > Glebionis > Glebionis coronaria. The sequence continues at coordinate 472,123,564 of CM046874.1, read as the reverse complement.
CATCCTTACTCTCAATAACAGTCTCCTTCATCCTCTCCTTTTCCTCAAGTTGTGCAACCAAAATAGAATCAAACTGCACTTGAGCTGCATCCTTGGGAACTTTGGCTTCTACCTTAATCCCTTTACCCTTATCTGATACATCAATAGTTGGCAAAGAAGTTGATGGTACCTGTGTAGACACATCCTTGATGATAGCTGATGATTGGGATACATCAACCACACCTGCAGGTCTATCAGCATCCAAAACCTGAGTGTCAACGCCTAACTTACTCCGATCAACGCTTAAACTCTGAATGTCAGCGACTTGCTTAGAAACCTGTTCCAACATCTCCATAAATGATATCTTCGTTGGAGTTAACAGTGAAACATCAATAACTAGCCTCTCCTTCAAACTGGTCAAAGCTTCAGCCATCTCCACACCAATAGAACCACCTGAGCCTTTGTCACTTAAATTAAATGGCTCAGTAGCAGCTTCCTCCACTTTGTAAGAATCCTTCCCTGATGAAAGGACTCTTGTTTGTCGCCTCCTAGCCTCAACAGTTTCCAAAACACCTAGCCTTTCCCTCAATTGAGTGAGTTCATGGCCCTGACCTGTGAAAATCTATACAAGGTCTGCATTTTGCTTTTGCAAGCTAATGCAAACCACCGTAAATTCCAACAATGTATAAGGTTCCAATCTACGCTCCTCCAGAATGGGAATTTGACCTCCCAAAGTAGATTCATGGGGCATGGATGGGGTCTTAATGATGTTAGGACTGGCTTGGCCTGCATCTAAGCTAGAACCAATAGTCCCAGCCCCACCCATGTCACCAACCACACTTGTGGTGGTGGTTCTCACTGCAACATGGCTAGGACCACTAGAGGAGAACACTCTAGTAGTCCTTTGGCGTTTTACCAACCTAAATTCAGGAGGTGTAGAAGATGATGTGGATTGGGTGTCTGTTTGAAGGTTAAGGGGTGTGTGGGTTTGTTGTAAAAGGGTGAAAGCGTTTGGATTTGGAGTGTCAAGGCCAACATTTAACGTGCCAACGTTGAAAGGTTCTTGATCAACTTCCATTTGCGGGGGTGATGGTGGTTGTGCAAGCAATGGGTCTGGTTGTGGTTGAGGGTCTTGTTGTGGTTGTGCTGCTTCAATAACAGCAAGCATGGCTTGGGTAAGGGGTAAGTCTCTATGAGGTGGAGAATTCATCTTCCCAAAAATAGCTTTCTTTTGAACAGGGATAGTATAAAAATCATTGTGATCCCTATTGAAGTAGCTTTGTAAATCAAACACCATTTGTAAAAATATTGGGTAAGCAATAGTCATCTTGCTACCCTTGTTAAGACACATGCCATCAAAAATCATTTTTGAAAAATTATATTTTTTCCCAGTTGCAATACGCACAATGGCACTCCCAATTGAACGGTTGATTTCATTATGTGCAGTACATTTGGGACTCAAGCATTGAAGAATGACATTTATCAAGTACTTCCAAGCTGGGGGAAATTCTTGTTTTGTATATTTGTTTAAATGGCCATCTTCTGGCAAAGGATAACCCACAGCTTGAAGTCCTTGTTCTAGCCCTCCAATGGGTAGGGTGGTTATACCTTCTGCATCATTAAGATGCAAAGCTTGGCGAACTAGAGCTTCAGTAGCCACCCATGGAACCCCATGGACAATAGCAGTCAATGTAGTCACATTATTAACTGTTGAGGAAGTTACAGTATTCCAAAACTGTTTAATATGTGTGACAGGGATAAATGCAGCATGAGAAAGTGCACACTTTAAAGGGGATGCATTAAAATACTCAACCATCTGAGTATATTGAGGAAACAGAGCATCATCAGCTTGCAAATAAGAAACCATGTTATGCTGAATTTTGAACCCCAATTCCAATTCTCTTGGTTTAAACTTAGGCGCCATTGATGTAGAAAGCTGTGATAAAAGTTATGAAAGATGAAGGTTTGAGAAAATTTAATTAGACAAGAATAAGCAGTTACCCTATTTCAAAGGAATGAGCCAAATATATAGGAGAGGTAAAAACATGTGATTGGTCAAAACATGAGGCAGTTATATTCAAAATAGAATGATTAAAATCATGAAAATATATAAATTATCTATTGCATTAATAAAAAGTTACCAACTCCTAAAATTACGGCCCAAATTTTCATCAAAAATAACAACTGGTTAGGACCCAATGTTTATCAACGGTAAAAAATAACTTATCAGCGCCCAACTGCTATATTCTTGTCAACGTAGGATTTTGCCATGTCAACCCGTCAAAATTGGTCTTAACAATGCTTGGAAAGAAAACTGTCAGCGTCCAAAAATAAAAATAATATAAAAGAAAAAGGACCTTAACAAATTAATTTATTCTAGTGTAGATAACTTATAGACTGAAAATCACCATAGGGTGGCAAGCACTGTCCAATCATGCACACTTGCTTAAGCAAGATAGACATAATTGTCCTCAAGTGTCCCTTGCTAATCAAAGTTCTTAACAATGAAGTAATCTCATAAAATCATTTGTAACTTCCCAGGTAAGCCCAATAAAAATCATACCCAAGTCTCCCAACAGACCACATCCAATTCTAGGTCAAAAAGTCTTGGCAGCATGCAAAGTATATCAACTTTGCATGCTACAGTGCCTCACGATTTAGTAAACTAACTCGTACTCACCAGTGGACACAATCTAGAATTGTGATAAGAGTATTATATGAATATCCAAAAAGTCCTAAAGGTTTCCTAAACCTCCCCTTAAAATATGATATACAAGTTGCCAAACATAATACATGCAATAAAAATTTATGTCAAGATAGGAATGTAAACATTCCAACCATCATCCATAAACTTGAACACACTCCAAGTAAGCTCCAAAGATCCATAAGCAACTCTGTATCCATTTGTACAATGCTCATAATGCCTGCATAATTATATCAAAAACCACAAAACTAACATGTTGGCGTCAACGTCCATTTTAACACTTATCAGCGTTAAAATAACCTTTGTCAGCGTTAGACAAATAGAGTGGAAAACCTAATTTTGTACAAAGACCAATAACAATGCATATCTTGTACATACTTTTACAGTAAGTTCCAAAAACACATATTAGGTGAGATTGATCATTCCAATACTTGTTACCAAGTATTGAAATCTTCTAGCATCAAAAGGTTTAGTTAATAAATAAGCCACATTTTCATATGTGTCAACCCTATATGGCTGTATTAAACCTTTTTCAAAACAATCTCTTATAAAATGATGTCTACTTTCTATGTGTTTTGTTTTAGAATGATGTACAGGATTCTTAATAATGCATAAAGTACTGTTATTTTTTACAAACATCTTGGTATGCATAAAATTATACCCATAATCCAATAGTTAGTTCTGAATCCATAAGACTTGTCAATAACAAGCAGCTGCAGCTACATATTCTGCTTCAGTTGTAGAGTTGGCCACCACTGTTTGTTTCTTGCATTGCCAAGATATTAACCTGCTCCGAAGAACTTGGCATCCACCAGTTGTGGATTTTCTATCAAATTTGTCACCTCCATAATCACTGTCTGAATAACCAATAAGCTCTAATGGAAAATCCTTTGGATACCATAATCCCAAGGTGGGATAGCACCTAAGGTATCTAAAATCCTCTTGACACCTTGAAGATGACACTCTTTTGGAGTCACTTGATGGCGTGCACATGTACACACAACAAACATAATGTCAAATCTAGAAGCTGTAAGATACACCAATGACCCAATCATTGACCTATAATTCCTGACATCCACCTCTTTCCATCTCCAATCTTTCCCTAAGGGTGTTCCATATCCATGGGTGTGCTAGCCCGTTTTTCATTTGGGGAAAAACCAAACTTTTTCAAGATCTCTACTACATATTTGTCTTGAGAGATGAAGATACCATCTTCTTTCTACTGAACTTGTAACCCTAGAAAGAAGTTCATCTCTCCCATTGCACTTATCTTGAATTTGTCTGTCATGAACCTGGAAAAGTCTTCACTCATCTTTGGATTGGAAGGGTCAAAGATGATATCATCCACATAGACCTGACCAAGTAAAAAGTCCTTACCAGTCTTCTTGGTAAACAAAGTCTGATCTATGGTTCCCCTCTTGAATCCATTTTCCACCAGATAGGTGGACAATGTGCCATACCATGCTCTTGGGGCTTGATGAAGTCCATACATTGCTTTCTTCACTCTATACACCTTGTCTGGATGTTCTAAATCTTCAAAACCAAGAGGCTGCATTACATAAACCTCCTCTACAATTGTGCCATAAAGAAAAGCACTATTCACATCCATTTGATAAAATGTGAGACCCATGCAAGAAGCATAGGCTAGTAAAATCCTTATTGCTTCAATCCTTGCAACAGGTGTAAAAACCTCTTCATAGTCTATCCCTTCCTCTTGTGTATAGCCTTGAGTAACTAAACGTACCTTGTTTCTAACCACAATCCCTCTTTCATCCTTTTTGTTTCTAAGAACCCATCTTGTCCCAATAGGTCTGACATATCTGGTACAATCAACTAACTCTGAAACATCTTGAATAGCAAATTGGTGAAGCTCATCCTGCACAGCTTCCACCCAACTTGGTTCTTTGAGAGCATCAAAAATCTTTTTGGGTTCCTGTTGTGACAGAAAAAAAGCAAACAAACATGCCTGTACAAGAGGGGTATCAACCCTTTTATGGATATTGGCAATAAAACCTCCTTGATTCTGATGAGACCTTCTTGTTTACACAGAAGACATCACATCACCAATGATTAGAGAATAAGGATGATTTTTGATAGTAGATGTAAGTATTCCTCCTTCAAGAATGGTATTGTCTTCAATTTCAGCCTCCATGTTACCAATATCATCTTCAAATTCTCCTCCATCATCACCTGAATGAATCTCTTCATGTATAGTGGAAGTTTCACCTTGTTCAAAAACATTGGAAGAGAATAAATTGTCAAAAGGGTTGTCAACGCCTGAACTAGGTTTGTCAACGTCTGAGCCATCAACCCTTGAATTTGGCCTGTCAGCGCCCGATTTTCCTTTGTTAGCTCTTGAAGATTCATGCATGTTTTCATCAACTCGTTTTTCTTGTGGACCATCTTTTTCCTTTCCAGCAGTAGCAGCAGAAAATCCATCTGTCCATATAGGAATGGTGACATACTCAATTATGGGAGCTGATTTGACTGCTTGTGATTCTACTTCCTTGTCAACCTGTATACCTGAAAATTCAACAACTGGTTCTTCCACAACATTTGACTTCACTTTCACAATGTTTGGATTAGTAACAGGCATATAATTCAAGGTTCTATAAAAGGTTCTAAGTCAAAGAACTAATTTGGTCCACTCTCAGTCACTAGGTTTACTTTCTAAAAACCTAATATGTACCTTTTCAAGTATACGTTTTTCTTTCTTAATATAAACCCTATATCCTCTACTCTATACTGAATAACCCATAAAATAGCCTTCATCACCTTTAGCACTAAACTTACCTAAGGCATCACTAGTATCAAGAACAACTACATGACATCCAAAGGGTTTAAGAAAACCAATATTAGGTTTTCTATTCCAAAACATCTCATAAGGTGTCTTATTGTGAATTTTGTTGATCAATGCCCTATTCTACACATAACTGACTGTATTCACAGCCTCAGCCCAAAAAGCAATGGGAAAATGAGCATCAACCAACATTGTCCTGGCTGATTCTATGAGTGTTCTATTCTTCCTTTCAGCCACCCTATTTTATTGTGGGGTTCTAGCTACACTAAAATGCCTAGTAATCCCTTTCTTGACACAGAAGTCATCTAACAGCTTATTTCTAAACTCACCACCATTATCACTTCTATGAATTTTAACCTTATTCCCAGTCTTTTTCTCAATTTGGGTAATAAAGTTAATCAAAACAGTGGCAGTTTCACCTTTTATAACCAAAAAGAATGTCCAAGTAAATATAGAAAAATCATCAGTTATGACAAAACAAAAAGATTTACCATTTAAGGTTTCTATATTAGTTGGACCAAACAAGTCCATATGCAACAAGTAAAGTGGTTTAGAACTAAAGTGAACAAGTTTGGACTTAAAGGAGACTTTGTGTTGTTTTCCTTTAAGGCATGCAACACAAGAATGATCATTGTAGAAAGCCTTTTCAGGCAAACCATCAACTAAACCATGTCTCATAAGTCTGTTTATGTTCTTAAAATTTATGTGCTCTAACCTTCTGTGCCAAAGATTACTTTCATCAACTGAAGCATTAGCATATAGACACGATAAATTATTATTCATCCTAATTCCATTAAGATCCACATTATAAATGTCCTTATGCCTAGGTGTTTTATAATCAATAAACTTGTCATTAGGTATTTTAAAGTCTTTGCTTAACACCAAGCTATAAAATCCATGATTTTACCATGATTTCATGTAATAAGGTTCACCCATAAATGATAGAATAATCACTCATGTGTTGTGCATCTATAAGTTGTGTGTGAATTTGACCACTATGTATTTATACTTCTACTACTACTTTGCTATGGAAATGTGATGCATAACTAAACTTGGTATACAAGACTAGGATCACAAGTATTGAAAGTTTCAACAACTATATATGATTAACACTTCAACAAATTATGGAAAAATTATTGCATGAGGTAGTACTACATATATATATGTATGTGTACATTATAAACATATATACATATACACTTTGGACTAGCCCAAAGTCCACTACCTTGTGTGCTATCCCAACACAAGCCCACAATTTGAGCCCATCTCCCCTTTTTGGCTAAGAATCACACGCATTTCTCTTGGGTGGAAGGTGAAGAGAAGCCTTGGGAATGCAAGTGTCATGCATTGGGAACCCAAGTGTCTACACTTGACACTATTTCCCTTACCAAGGTGTTCACACCCTTTCATGTTTCTCTCTCTCCTTTTAGCCGAAAACACACACACCCTTCACATACACTCTCAACAAGATCTCACCCTCTCCTCCCTTTTCCTCTCAAGCAATTCGGCTTTAAGCCACCAAAAATCTAAGTTTGTTCACAAGATCTACTAGATCTTTGCCTCATAGCAATCCCAAATCTATAGGTAGCATAATCATCATCCTTGGAAATATTATACCAAGCCCTAGCCAAACCAAAAAGGTCACGGCTTGGTTAATAATTGGAGTCTCCCTCATCATCTTGACTAGATCTCCCACCTCCTTGTTAATATAGATATTACTTGGTATCATATAGGCAGAAAGGTATACACATCATATTCTTTCATTCTTTCATGCATGCATCATCATACACATATAAACACAAGTAAATGGCGTGTTAAAAATCAAGATTTGATAAAGCTATGACCCACATAGGTCACGGCATATATATGCAAATCATGTTCATGATTTAAAATCTTTTAATAAGAAACTCATGACTTATATGATATGTTTAAACTTGATTTAAAAACCATATGAAACCGTTTATAAATCTAGACATTTCATGAGTTACAAATCTTGTTTTATGGGACTTTGGTTAGCTAATAACCATAGATCTCATGAAATGAACTTGTGCAACTAAAAGATCAAGAAAACCATGACCTTAAAGGTCACGGCTAAATTAAGTGGAGACTATATGATTGGTTTTCTAAGTTTTGAATCATGGAATACGAAAGGTAACATGTTAAATGGAATATTAAAAATCATCAAAGTAACTTATGCGAATATTTGTAGTCGTGTGTTTTATATGACCCTAAATGGGTTATATGTACATGCATGTTATTGTACAACCTAGATCTAGTAATAAGTGTTAACTTAACATGATAAACATGAAATAAGCTTATAGATCTTATGGGAATATTGGGAGAAAACAATATAGCCGTGGGCTATACCTTGTTTTCTTGGAATGATAATAACCTTGGGAACATGCATGTAACCTAGATAATTATGATGTGTTTTTGTAAGTATTTACAAGACTTTAAAACTAGCTAATATGTTCATCTTGGAAATACCAAGATTTAGAAATATGGTCGTGGACTATATATGAGTAAACATGGATCTATGATTGATTTTAGGTCTAGACATAATTTAGATCTCATTTTGGACTTATGACTTATTTACTTGAATTGTACATAGATAAATCTAATTTGGAACATCACATAAAACAAGTATAAGTTTTATTCTTCTATTTTATATTTAAAACTATATAAGAATAAGCTCATAATAAACTTATAAGAATATCCCAAGTTAAAACTTACATAAAATGTATAGTAGTGGTAATGAACTATTTAAGCCCATGAAATATTGATCCAAAACTTAATGGACCAAATGAGCCCATATAAAGTTTGAATAAAAGTTTTTATAGTAAAATATAACTTATAAAAACTTTTTGGATGAAATTGACAATTTATAAGACTTAAGGACTAAAACCGTAACTTATGAAACTTTTTTTGATAAACTAGTGAGCACAAGGACTGAAAATATAAATATCCAAAAGTCTAGGGTTTAATAATTATTTTCCGTGGCAATATTAAACCCTAGGGACCATTTTGGGAAGTTATTAAAAGTTATTTTGTTATTCTAAAACCCTAAGGACCATTTGGGCAAAAGTCTGAAACTTAAAGAAGCCCTAGGAGCTATTTTGTTATTTTAGTGAAGTTACAAAACCTAGATAATACTAGAGGGACTAAATCTGCCATAAGCCGAAACTATAACAAGCCCTAGGTGCTAAGTATATAAAATCCGAAAGTTTTACTTGTTTAAAAATATGGAGGGACTAGTTTTACCATATCGCGAAACATTTCCAAGCCCTAAATCTAAAATCTATTTTAATTATAATAAAACATAATTAAACTACTTAAACCACAAGAATTAAGGTATAAGTACTTAAGTTTGAATTATTTCAAAATAATCCATGAGAACATTAAAGTTAAGCAAAATATTTTTGTATATAGAAATATTTATATTTACTTTAGGAAATAAATGTATAAAAAAATATGAATATGTATTGTTAATACATGTACTCATATACTTTTAAGAAATAAAATTATGTGAAGGTTAATTAAATTAAATGTTACTGCGTAATTGTATTTTAAGTAAACCCCTTGAGTATACTTAAATATACAACATAGTTACGAAACTTAATGGGATGTTATTGATACAAGTACTATAAACGCAGATTTATATTTTTAAGTAAAACATTTTCTTTTATGTTTACTTAAATGTAGAACTCGATTGTAAAATTGGATGATTACTATAAATACATGTATGCTAACTAATAGTAATAGTTAAACATGCAATGTGAGCTTAGAAATGAAACTTATATAAGTAAGTTAAACGGATATTGATGTTGCTTGAACTATGGTCATTTAGATAAATACAGTGTGAATGAACTGAATAAAATCCATATAAGCATACATATATGTTCTTTGTACTATCTATTAAGATTGTACTATCTGATTAGGCATAACCTTGGTGTGAGCTTTAATTGGATATCTGTGTTAAAACAAGAAATTGCCTACTCCCAGGTGAGTTTACAGCCCCATTTAAACTTTGATAAAACTTTACCTTTTGGGAAAGAAAATATGCAAACATATATTGGACACGTCTGGATTGTATAAACTGGATTATGATTGCTTACTATTGAAACTGTTAAATTGTTGTAAATCGCCCGAATGTTATAAATAGATCTATTAGGGATTGACCATCCCCGTCTGGGTGAGTCATGCTCATTGTGCCTTGGCCGGGACAGCAGATGTATACCATGTTGGAACTGGAATGGGTGTCTTTCTGTAAGACACTACGTCCTCATCTGTTTAGGACTATGGGGTTAAGCTTCAGTTACTAATAATACACAAACGTTATTTACATTTTAGTAAGAATGATTTGTGCATTATTACTTCTATGATTATTGTACGTCCAAACTAATTAATTGTTAAAATCTGTAAATTCACCAACTTTATGTTGATCCGTTAGTATGTTTTGCACAAGAATATGAAGTTAGTACATGGTGTGTGTGCATGGCCTTCAGCATCTTAGAAATCTGCGTCATAGGACTCGTCACGGGTTCTATTTGGGAAACTCAATTAAACACTCTCCACCATGTTTAAGACAATTTTTATTCATTTGCTAAAATAAACATGTAATATGATTTAACTTAATTTTATCTTATGCTCTACGAACTATATGCTATCGATGCGCCCCTGTGACATCTCCGTGGATATTTCTGCATATGTTGACCCTACCCGGGGTGTCATAGAGAATGGTAACAGAGCATTATTTATAGAGAACCAGATAAATTTTTAAATAAAATAAAAATAAAATGATTTTTCTTTTATTTAAAACTGGACTATAACTTATAAAACTCTTATTGGGATTTTATTTTGGGACCGTCTTAGTTAAGCATATAGATCTTAGGGCATTTTTATGCTATGTGAACTAATTGTATATGCATATGTTTACTACATTTGATTATTAATACTGTTTAGTAAGGTATTGCCATATGTCAAACGTGCTAAACTTGAAAATTTTACACTATATAGTAAAATACTGAAATGCAAATATGAGTAATATTAAACTAAATTTCACACCTACTAACTAATAAATGAACTACTTACATGATAGTACATATATATGTTTAAGTATAGATATTGTAACCTTAAAACATTCTAATAATTGTTTAAGAAGGGATATATTTCATAAAGTATGTAATCTCAATAATATTATTCTTTGTTTGTAAGCCTATACTCACTTCAAACTTAAAATGATATTATTTTAGAGCATCATGACTTCGCCTACTGCATCTACGACTCTTCTACCCAGAGTAGCTCCTGCCGTAGTGGTTTGTTTATCTCCACGATCGGCGCAGTATGGATGGTTGTCAACCTCGGATTTAGAGGATGACCTAACTATCGAGGCTCTACTCCCAAAGGATCCATTTCCTACCTCCACATCACCTATACTGACCCCAACCTCGATGGAAGAGGACCAGGTTCCTCCTAGCCTAGCTCCTTCCATGTCTCCATTCTTATCATCGGGCCATTTCTCCGGGTCCGTACCTGTCTCTACTTACGAGACCGGGGAGAGCTCTAGAGCGAGACATGTCGATCCCGTTTAGGCTCAGATTGCTGCATTGGCTGCACGCTAGGAGGAAGAGATATTGGACCTCCGCAATCTACTAATGGCCGGCCAACAAGGCCGCACCGTCATCCATGATCGTATTGACACTTTCTCCCGCACCATGAGAAGAGAAGCCCAGGCCACTAAGGGTGCCCGGGCTAAGACTAATAAAGCATTGAAGTGGCTCATAGAGGAAAATCGTCGTCTTCACCAACGTATTCAGGTCATGAAGGGTCCCCAGAATCGGACCCATATGGCCATATCTGCTCAGGAGCATTCATTGTCTATCTTTTGTGATCTCGCCACCGTCCGACATGACGGGATTACAGCGGAAATGACTCATCTCCGGGGAACCACCAATAGGCTCCGGACCCATTTGCTGACAGCATTTCATGTGCTCAAGGAGACCCGAGCGACGATTCGAGCATTATAGGGTTCCCGAAGAGCATTTGTAGCTCCACCAGCATTATCAACACCATCAGCACCAGCCATGCCTAGTAGATCATCTAGGCAAGACTAGTATAGATGTATCGGAATTCTTGTACCCTATGATGAGCCTACAGATTGTATCCCAGCTATCATGATATGATACCTTCGTACTTTTATTTCTTTTCAAGCTTTTATTGATACATTTATGTGCTGTACCTTTCTTTTCTGGCGTGTATTTTTGGGATTTGATGTACTTAAGATTATGTGTATCATTAACCAGGACAAGACTAGCTAAGTCTCTGTTCCGGATTTGGTATGCTCGATGAATGTTTAATTCCTTATGGAAATTTGCATGCAATCATTCTCTTATGTTATATCTGTTGTGCAAAATATTATATTATGAAATCCTGACAGGTTATCCAAATTTTTTATGAATTTTACACATGAAACCATCTCTTGCAAATAATATAAAACTTGCACTAACGTTTGAACTAATAGTCTCATTTTGTGTATGATTATAGACAAATGGTGATTACGCGATCAAACCCCACAAATGCAATCGCTCCCAACACCGCTCGCACCGAGGCTCCTGAAGCTACTCATAGTGTTACCACTGCTCAACTGAGAGAGTTGATTGGTGAAGGCATTTCGGCAGCAATGACATCCAGAAAATTTAATATGAGCAGTGAACCGAATCACAACATGCACAAAAACAACTTCAACAAGGGTTGTTCATACCCCGACTTCTTGAAATGTAAACCCTCATACTAACGAGGAAGAGAAGGAGTTGTTAAATTGATGCAATGGTTTGAAAGACTAGAGACACTTTTCCATATCAGCGGTTGTGCTGACGAGAACAGAGTTAAGTTTGCCACATGCACCCTACTTGAGAGTGCCCTTACCTGGTGGAACTCTGTGGTCGCCATCCTTGTATAAGATACTGCCTATACTCTCACTTGGACCAACTTCAAGGAAAGAATGACTGAGAAGTATTGTCCAAGAGGAGAAATGAAGAAGTTGGAAGTCGAGCTGTGGGATCTCAAGCGTGAGAACAACGATATCCTTTGGTACAACCAAAGATTTCAAGAGTTAAGTTTGATGTGCACCAGAATGTTCCCTCTAAGGAGTGACAAGATTGAAAAGTATGTCAGTGGACTCCCTGAAAACATTCATGACAGTGTGCTAGCTTCACAACCTACTACCATAGAAGGTGCAATGGAATTCGCGACAGAGCTGATCATCAAGCGAGCTCATAACCTGTCCGAAAGACAAACGAACAACAAGCAGGAGTCGAGTAGAACTAATCGTAGTCGGCCCCGACGATCTTCTAAAAGACAATGCATTGAGCAAACTGATGATACTACTCCCACAACCCGCAACAAGAAATACTTAGGATCCAAACCTAAGTGTTTAAAGTGCGACTACCATCATGATGCTGGAAAGCAATGTAAAGGGAACCAAAACCCCGTAAGTGAAAGTCATCATGAGCCAAAGAAAGTTGTAGTATGTTACAGATGTGGGACCTCTGGGCATGAAAGACTTGATTATCCCAAATTGACCAACTGCAAGGAGGACAACAAAGGAACCCCATCACAAGTATACATGACTGGCGATGCCCAAGCCAATTCAAATTCCAACATCGTCACCGGTACATTTCTACTAAATCAACGATATGCATCTGTCCTATTTGACACCGGGGCAGATTGAAGCTTTATCTCAACCGAATTTAGTAAAGTATTGGAAATTACTCCATCAGTCTTAGACTCCTACTATTCGGTAGAACTAGCTGACGGAAAAATAGTGATAGTTGGCACCATTATTCGAGGCTGTACCTTAAACCTCTCCAATCACCCGTTCGACATCTATTTGTTCCCAGTAAGTCTTGGTAGCTTTGATGTCATCATTGGCATGGATTGGCTGTCGAAATACCGTGCAGTCATTGTATGTGATCAAAAACTGGTTCGTGTACCTTGGGGAGATGAAACCTTGATTATACGAGGGGATGGTAACCCTAATATCATCAACACTAGACTTAGTGTCATTTCTTGCACCAAAGCACATAGGTACTTGACCAGAGGATGCCCTATCTTCCTAGCACATATCTCCAAAATAGAGGAAGAAGACAAACCTGAGGAGATCAGAATCGAGGATGTGCCAATTGTCTGAGATTTTCCCGAGGTATTTCCTGAGGAACTGCCAGGTATGCCCCCAGTACGACAGATAGAGTTCCAGATTGATTTAGTTCCTGGGGCTACACTTGTAGCTAAGGCACCCTATAGGGTAGCACCATCAGAATTGAAGGAATTGGCCAAACAACTCCAGGAACTATCAGAAAAGGATTCATTAGGCCTAGCTCTTCTCCATGGGGAGCCCCCATTCCGTTTGTCAAGAAGAAAGACGGTTCTTTTGGAATGTGCATCGATTACCGGGAATTGAACAAACTAACGATAAAGAATCGCTATACTTTACCTCGCATTGACGACTTGTTTGATCAACTCCAGGGATCGAGCATGTATTCTAAGATTGATATGAGGTCTGGGCACCATCAACTGAGAGTCCGGGAAGAAGATATCCCTAAGACAGCTTTCAGAACTCGTTATGGTCATTTAGAATTTAGAGTTATGCCTTTTGGGTTGACAAATGCACCGGCATTATTCATGGATCTCATGAACCGGGTATGTAAACCCTATTTGGACAAATTCGTAATAGTCTTCATCGACGACATACTTGTTTACTCCAAAATCAAGCAAGACCATGCTGAGAATTTGGCCCAAGTACTGAAAATACTCAACAAAGAGCAGCTATATGCCAAATTTTCCAAATGCGAGTTCTGGATACCCAGAGTCCATCTCCTAGGACACGTTATTGACAGCGATGGTATTCACGTAGTTCCTGAAAAGTTGAATCCGTCAAGATTTGGGCATCTCCCAAATCACCAGCGGAGATCCGCCAATTCCTAGGACTCATCGGATACTATCGTCGATTCATTGAAGACTTCTCCAAAATAGCCAAACCAATGACAAAACTCACTCAGAAAGGAGTAAAATTTAGTTGGGGAGAAAAGGAGGAATCAGCTTTCCAATTGATAAAACAGAAGTTGTGTAGTGCGCCTCTCATATCCTTACCCGAGGGCAATGATGACTTTGAGGTATATTGTGAGGCCTCATATAAAGGATTGGGAGCAGTGCTAATGCAAAGAAAGAAAGTGATTGCCTATGCTTCTAGACAACTGAAGAAGCATGAGAAAAACCACACTACCCACGACTTAGAACTTAGAGCAGTGGTCTTTGCCTTAAAAATATGGAGGCATTACCTTTACGGGACAAAATGTATAGTGTACACCGACCAAAAGAGCCTACAACACATATTAGATCAAAAAGAGCTTAATATGAGGCAGCGTCGTTGGATCGAACTATTAAGCGATTACGATTGTGAAATCAAATACCATCCAGGTAAAGCAAACGTAGTCGTTGATGCGCTAAGCCGTAAAGATAAAGACCCACCCATGAGGGTTCGAGCCCTAACCTTGACCATCAACCTGGATCTGCCCAAGCAAATCCTTGAAGCACAAACTTAGGCACAAAAACCCGAAAATCTCTGGTAAGAAGATATAGGAGGAATGCTTCGAACTGACCTCTCTAAAGAGAAACTGGAACCAAGGGCGGACGGAACATTGTGCTTACACGGGAGAAGTTGGTTACCCCATTACGGGAATTTGAGGGACATAATCATGCATGAGTCACATAAATCCAAATACTCAATACATCATAGATCGGAAAAGATGTATCAGGATATGAGGAAATTGTTTTGGTGGCCCAACATGAAGGCTGACATCGCCTCTTATGTTTAGAAATGTTTGACATGCGCACGTGTCAAAACAGAACACCAAAGGCCATCCGGTCTACTGGTACAGCCTAATATACCTGAATGGAAGTGGGAAAATATCACCATGGATTTCGTGACCAAACTCCCAAAATCATCTCAAGGATATGATGCCATTTGGGTGATAGTCGACCGACTCACTAAGTCTGCTCATTTCATACCCATTAAGGAGTCCGACTGCTTATCCAAGTTGGTAAGGACCTACCTTAAGGAAATTGTAACCAAACATGGGGTACCAGTCTCAGTAATCTGTGACCGGGACAACAGATTCACCTCCAACTTCTGGAAGGCTCTCCAACGAGCCCTGGGTACCCAACTGGATATGAGCACCGCCTATCATCCCCAAACGGATGGTCAAAGTGAGCGAACTATCCAAACTCTAGAAGACATGCTAAGGGCATGTGTGATTGATTTTGGAAATAGTTGGGTCGAGCATATACTTTTGGTTGAGTTCTCCTACAACAATAGCTATCACGCCAGTATCAAGGCAGCCCCTTTTGAAGCCCTTTATGGAAAGAAATGTCGTTCTCCTGTATGTTGGGCAGAGGTAGGTGAGTTCCAACTCACTGGGCCTGAATTGATTCAGGAGACTATAGACCGAATCATCCTTATAAAGCAAAGATTGCAAGCTGCTCGTGATCGAAAAATGAGCTACGCGGTTCAGAAACGCAGACCCGTGCAATTCAGAGTAGGAGATCACTTCATGTTAAAAGTATCACCATGGAAGGAAATTATACGATTTGGGAAGCGGGGAAAGTTGAATCCACGATATGTGGGTCATTTCAAAGTGATAGCCAAGGTCGGGGAAGTGGCTTACCATTTAGAATTGCCTCCACAGTTAAGTCGGATACACCTCACCTTTCATGTGTCTAATCTGAAAAAGTGCTACGCAGAAGAACCTTTGGTTATGCCCTTAGAGGGGGGTCCATATCGATGACAAACTCTAATAAACCGAGACACCAGTAGAAATCATGGAGAGGATGACAAAGAAGTTGAAACGTAGCCGCATCCCGTTAATCAAAGTACGATGGGACTCAAAGAGAGGCCCCGAGTACAACTGGAAACGAGAAGACATCTTCAAGGCCAAATACCCTTATCTTTTCATTTAAAAGATAACTAGGTTTTAGTTACCTTGAGGACAAAGCTAAAATAACGGGGCGGTGCTGTAAAATCCATGATTTTACCATGATTTCTTTTAATAAGGTTTACACATAAATCTTAGAATAATCACTCATGTGTTGTGCATCTATAATTTGTGTGTGAATTTGACCACTATGTATTTATACTTCTACTACTACTTTGCTATGGAAATGTGATGCATAGCTAAACTTGGTACACAAGACTAGGATCACATGTATTGAAAGTTTCAACAACTATATATGATTAACACTTCAACAAATTATGGAAAAATTGTTGCATGAGGTAGTACTACATATATATATATATATGTATGTATACATTATAAACATATATACATATACACTTTGGACTAGCCCAAAGTACACTACCTTGTGTGCTAGCCCAACATAAGCCCACAATTTGAGCCCATCTCCCCTTTTTGGCTAAGAATCACACGCATTTCTCTTTGGTGGAAGGTGAAGAGAAGCCTTGGGAATGCAAGTGTCATGCATTGGGAACCCAAGTGTCTACACTTGGTACTATTTCCCTTACCAAGGTGTTCACACCCTTTCATGTTTCTCTCTCTCCTTTTAGCCGAAAACATACACACCCTTCACATACACTCTCAACAAGATCTCACCCTGTCCTTCCTTTTCCTCTCAAGCAATTCGGCTTTAAGCAACCAAATATCCAAGTTTGTTCACAAGATCTACTAGATCTTTGCCTCATAGTAATCCCAAATCTATAGGTATCATAATCATCATCCTTGGAAATATTATACCAAGCCCTAGCCAAACCAAAAAGGTTACGGCTTGGTTAATAATTGGAGTCTCCCGTATCATCTTGACTAGATCTCCCACCTCCTTGTTCATATAGATCTTACTTGGTATCATATAGGCAGAAAGGTATACACATCATATTCTTTCATTCTTTCATGCATGCATCATCATACACATATAAACACAAGTAAATGGCGTGTTAAAAATCAAGATTTGATAAAGCTATGACCCACATAGGTCACGACATATTTATGCAAATCATGTTCATGATTTAAAAATCTTTTAATAAGAAACTCATGACTTATATGATATGTTTAAACTTGATTTAAAAACCATATGAAACCTTTAATCAATCTAGACATTGCATGAGTTACAAATCTTGTTTTATGGGACTTTGGTTAGCTAATAACCATAGATCTCGTGAAATGAACTTGTGCAACTTAAAGATCAAGAAAACCATGACCTTAAAGGTCACGGCTAAATTAGGTGGAGACTATATGGTTGGTTTTCTAAGTTTTGAATCATGGAATACGAAAGGTAACATGTTAAATGGAATATTAAAAATCATCAAAGTAACTTATGTGAGTATTTGTAGCCGTGGGTTTTATATGACCCTAAATGGGTTAGATGTACATGCAGGTTATTGTACAACCTAGATCTAGTAATAAGTGTTAACTTAACATGATAAACATGAAATAAGCTTATAGATCTTATGGGAATATTGGGATAAAACAATATAGCCGTGGGCTATACCTTGTTTTCTTGGAATGATAATAACCTTGGGAACATGCATGTAACCTAGATAATTATGATGTGCTTTTTAAGTATTTACAAGACTTTAAAACTAGCTAATATGTTCATCTTGGAAATACCAAGATTTAGAAATATGGCCGTGGACTATATATGAGTAAACATGGTTCTATGATTGATTTTAAGTCTAGATATAATTTAGATCTCATTTTGGACTTATGACTTATTTACTTGAATTGTACATAGATAAATCTAATTTGGAACATCACATAAAACAAGTATAAGTTTTATTCATCTATTTTAGATTTAAAACTATATATGAATAAGCTCATAATAAACTTATAAGAATATCCCAAGTTAAAACTTACATAAAATGTAGAGTAGTGGTAATGAACTATTTAAGCCCATGAAATATTGATCCAAAACTTAATGGACCAAATGAGCCCATATAAAGTTTGAATAAAAGTTTTTATAGTAAAATATAACTTATAAAAACATTTTGGATGAAATTGACAATTTATAAGACTTGCGGACTAAAACCATAACTTATGAAACTTGTTTTGATAAAATAGTGAGCACAAGGACTGAAAGTTTAAATATCCAAAAGTCTATGGTTTAATAATTATTTTCCGTGGCAATATTAAACCCTAGGGACCATTTTGGGAAGTTATTAAAAGTTATTTTGTTATTCTAAAACCCTAAGGACCATTTGGGCAAAAGTCCGTAACTTAAAGAAGCCCTAGGGGTTATTTTGTCATTTTAGTGAAGTTACAAAACCTAGATAATACTAGAGGGACTAAATCTGCCATACGCCAAAACTATAACAAGCCTTAGGTGCTAAATATATAAAATCCGAAAGTTTTACTTGTTTAAAAATATGGAGGGACTAGTTTTGCCATATCGCGAAACATTTCCAAGCCCTAAATCAAAAATCTATTTTAATTATAATAAAACATAATTAAACTACTTAAACCACAAGAATTAAGGTATAAATACTTAAGTTTGAATTATTTCAAAATAATCCATGAGAACATTAAATTTAAGCAAAATATTTTGTATATATAAATATTTATATTTACTTTAGGAAATAAATGTATAAACAAATATGAATATGTATTGTTAATACATGTGCTCATATACTTTTAAGAAATAAAATTATGTGAATGTTAATTAAATTAAATGTTACTGCGTAAATGTATTTTAAGTAAAACCCCATGAGTATACTTAAATATAGAACATAGTTATGAAACTTAAGGGGATGTTATTGATGCAAGTACTATAAACGCAGATTTATATTTTTAAGTAAAACATTTTCTTTTATGTTTACTTAAATGTAGAACTCGATTGTAAAATTGGATGATTACTATAAATACATGTATGCTAACTAATAGTAATAGTTAAACATGCAATGTGAGCTTAGAAATGAAACTTATATAAGTAAGTTAAACGGATATTAATGATGCTTGAACTATGGTCATTTAGATAAATACTATAGTGTGAATGAACTGAATAAAATCCGTATAAGCATACATATATGTTCTTTGTTCTATCTATTAAGACTGTACTATCTGATTAGGCATAACCTTGGTGTGAGCTTTAATTGGATATCTGTGTTAAAACAAGCAATTGCCTACTCCCAGGTGAGTTTACAGCCCCATTTAAACTTTCATAAAACTTTCCCTTTTGGGAAAGAAAATATGCAAACATATATTGGACACATCTGGATTGGATAAACTGGATTATGATTTCTTACTATTGAAACTGTTAATTTGTTGTAAATCGCCCGAATGTTATAAATAGATCTATTAGGGATTGACCATCCCCGTCTAGGTGAGTCATGCTCACTATGCCTTGGCCGGGACAACAGACGTATACCATGTTGGAACTGGAATGGGTGTCTTTCTGTAAGACACTACGTCCTCATCTGTTGAGGACTATGGGGTTAAGCTTCAGTTTCTAATAATAAGCAAATGTTATTTACATTTTAGTAAGAATGCTTTGTGCATTATTACTTCTATGATTATTGTACGTCCAAACTAATTAATTGTTAAAATCTGTAAATTCACCAACTTTATGCTGACCCGTTAGTATGTTTTGCACAGGAATATGAAGTTAGTACGTGGTGTGTGTGCATGGCCTTCAGCATCTTAGAAATCTGCGTCATAGGACTCGTCATGGGTTCTATTTGGGAAACTCAATAAAACACTCTCCACCATGTTTAAGACAATTTTTATTCATTTGCTAAAATAAACATGTAATATGATTTAACTTACTTTTATCTTATGCTCTACGAACTATATGCTATCGATCCGCCCCTGTGACATCTTCGTGGATATTTCTGCATATGTTGACCCTACCCGGGGAGTCACACAAGCATTCAGTATCAGTAAAAAGAACCTTATTTTTGTTATCACTGACTTGTGATACACTAAACATATTGTAATCAAGTTCTTTTACCAGAAATACGTTTTCAAAACGCAAATTGTTGGTGATAAGAGTGCCTTTGCCAGTGATGGTTCCATATCCTCCTCCAAAGTACACTTTGTCACCATCTTTAATGAGGGTAAAGTTGGTCTAATAATCTTCCTTCCTCGTCATGTACCTAGAGCATCCACTATCCCAATAGCCATAATCATTTACCTGCTTTTGAATGCCCTGCAAATAAAGAAAACAAATTAGTTTCTTTGGTAACCCAAGCCTGAGCAGACTTGGATTCATTTGGTTGTTCAACAAGAACATACTTAGTCCTTATAACAACCCCTTGTTCATCCCTTTTAGGGCTGAACACCCAGTTAACTCCAATTGGTTTAGTTATGACCTTTGAAATATAATGAAATCTGTTACAGGTCATAGAAATCCCATCTGAATTAGGGTTTTGGTCTTGTTTGGGTCTCCATGTCAAGCTAGAAGAAGCATTAGACCCCATTCACTTTGGTTGCAACTATTTGTCATTACTTGGTCTAACAGTGTTGGAAACATTCCTGTCAAAGTTAAAATTGTTCTTGACAGCGCTAAAATTACCCTTATCAGCGTCAAACCTAGGGTTTGCTACTGAAACCCATTGTCTGTTAGACCATGTATTAGTCTTTTGAAAAGGCCTTTGTCCATAAGTATTAGACCCTTTAGTAAAGAATGGAGCTGGTCTAATGACTTGTGGACTTTGCTGAACTAAAGGTCTGGGTTTGACCATGGGTGACTTTTTGTCAGCGTTGACTCTTGAAACACTGACACACTTATAAGCCAAATGTGAAAAACTCCCACAAGTGTCACAAGCTTTTCAAGACATAACCCTAGGTTTCGATGAAAAGAACCCTGTTCCATTATCACTAACTTGACTCTTTGGTGACCTAGGTTTTCTATACATTTCTACATATTTAACACTAGGTTTTCTATCAATGTTTAAGCCAAGGTCAACAGTCTTTCTAGTAGTAGGGTTAGTCACAATTATGGGTGTAGACTCATTTGTGCTTTCATTGAGCATTCCTCCTTTAAGAAACAAAGTCTGATTGGCATTCTTCCATTGGTCCAAATCAGTCAATTTCTACTTATATTCCTCTACTGGAGTAAGAACTCTTGGTGGAGGAATGAATTCCTTTTTTTGGAGTTCTGGTATACCAGTCCAAGACAAATCCTTTCTAAGGACACCATAGAAGTTCCCAGTAGGTGGTGGAACATCAACATACTCTTTCATCCCAATCCGAGTCATATCCCTAGAGTCTCTTTGTTCACTAACATATTTTTCTAGGGTTTGAGAAGCTTTATCAAATCATTGAATTTTAAGCCCTACATTATCTTTGTTTGTAATGGCCTCATCCAATTCAGCTTGTATTACACCTTTGGATCTCTCCAAAATATCCCTGAGGTCAACACTAACTTTAAGGTCATGTGACAAAATGTTAATTTGATCTTTTAGGTCAAGCTACATTTTCTTATATTCAGTCACAGTCTTTTCAGTTTGAGCAAGTGCAAGTTGATAATTAGATAACTTGCATTTTTCATAAAAAAACATCTGATTTTAACTTTAAAATTACTTTGTTAAGTTTTTTAGTGTTTAAACGACAACCTTTACTACAAAATGCATCATCATATACCTCATTGTCTGATGAAGATGAAGAATGTGCCATGAGAGCATAATGAACATGCTCTTCTTCCTCCTTTTTCTACAACACATCTTTGGCCATAAAGCTCCAATCCCAGCCAACACCATCAATTTCTTGCATGGCAACAATAGCCTTTGTGTCTTCAACTTTGATGATTTGGTTTGAAGGTTTTCCAGCATCAGATCTTCTTGGAGATCTGCATTCTCTCATAAAATGACCCATTCTATGGCAATTGTCACACTTAACCTTGGATTTATCAAATCCAGCAGTGTCTTTAGCATCAAATGTCATCTTCTTCTTGAATCTCCTATTCCATATATTGGCTCTTATGCTGGCAAGTTCCATATTCCACTTTATGTCCATCTCCTCCAAATGCTCATCACTGATTTGCTCAAGGTCCTCATATGTAACCACTGAACCATTGGGCAATGCATCAATGTATGCACACACTGTATCTAGATCAATAACAGCAGGCCTAATCCATGGTGAGTCAACATTGTATGTGTCAGCGTCTGAATGTGGGGCGCTGACAAACCTTGATCCACGGTTGACACAAGGTAATCTAGTAACCGGATCTACGTATGACTCCCTTTGATCAAATTGACCTTCACTATGTGTGAAGAAAGCCATGTTTCCATTGGTAGATTTGCTTCCTTGATCCAAAAGGATTTCATTCTCTACAATCTTCAGTTTATTCTAGACGTCAGCCAAGGTGGAACTTTTGTGAGTATTGGTAGCAATAATAGAACTTGCTTCAATCTTCCATGCATCACCAAGACTAAACTATTCCCATAAAGGACAATTTGCTTGTGATATCAAGAAGTCTACTTCTCACCCCACTTAGCTTTTCATTGGGAAGAGCTTTGAACACAGCATACTCATACAAGAGTTGCTTCTTCTTCTCTGAGGAAGTATCATCATTACCACCATAATTGACTTGAAGGGCTGCCCAAAGCTCCTTGGCAGACTCAAAACCTCTATACTTGTGCTGATTTGCTGGTCCCAAAGAAAGTTTAAGAATGCTTAGAGTCTTCATGCCATTCCTTCTCTTTGCAATGTCTTCAGTTGCAACAGCTCTTCCATCTGAAGGTCTTTCTTTTCGATCCTCTTCAGTTGAGCCTGGAGTTGATCTTACAACAATTGCAGCAACAATCCTAGCAGCTTTATCGAATGTGTTTCCATATTAAATAATTTCCCATTTAGTGTGATCATGAATTTGAAGATACTGCTCAAAGTTGAACTTCCATAGCTCAAAGTTGTCAGGATCTAGCATGGGGATTTTTAGATTCTGACTAGAGGAGGAGGTCATCTCTGGTGTAGACATGTTGTCTGGTTTTGAGGGTTTCTTGAAAAATTAGGGTTTTTGGTGATTTAGGGTTTCTAAGGTTTTGTGTTCTTTAGATCGAAGTTCCTCAACAAGCTCTGATACCACTTGTTGATCCCAAACTTAGATCAATTTAGCTTTGTGTAAACAAGAATGAATCAAGTTAAATACTTAGATAAACTTTGTTGTATATGAAACAATCTAAGTATTATGCGGAATTAATACTTAGAACAAGAACACACAAATAGAATAAACGAGACTTTCACTTTGATTGATGATTGAACTTGCGTACAATGAAAGTGCAAAACGTATAATAAACTAAAACCTAAAGGCCTCCTTTTATAGAATAAGGAACCTTGTACAAGAGTCTAGGTATCAACTATTTTTGGTAAAGATAAACATAAGAAATACATTGTCGAACATATCTTTAATAGAAACATAAAACGTGTAGACTAAGTATTCTATCAGTTCTTGACTTCTTCTTATCAGCGCTTGACTTCTTCTTGTCAACGCTTGATTTCTTCTTATCGACATCCAAATTCCTCTTGTGAGCGTCTAAGTGTCTTGGCTCATTTTATTCCCAACATGCATAACCAATGAAAATACCAATATCAGGCTTTGTTTGAAGTTTTCCCAAATTGTCACCATCATTATTTAGATAGCAAACAGAACCAAATACATGAAGGTAGGATAAATCTGGTACTTTTCCATGTAGAAGCCCATAAGGTGTTTTACCATGGCGTTTATGAATTAGTGATCGGTTTGGGGTGTATACAATTGTAGATACTGCTTCCGCCCATAAAAACAATGTAGCCTTTGCATAAATTAACATCATTCGGGCAACTTCCATAAGTGTGCGATTTTACCTTTCAACGACACCGTTTTGTTGTGGAGGCGGGCAACGGATGATTCATGAGATATGCCAACTTCTTCATAATAATTACGCAAGGTTTGATTGACAAATTCGGTTCCTATATAACCCGCATGCTTTTACCATGAACAGTACACTGAGTAAACGTACGTACATATTAAAACTTTCCTTTTATAGCATGAACACGTGTCACGATTAGTAATTACAGAAGTTATGTACGTATTATTACACAAGAAGTATTAAGTACGTGATAGTACACGATAATTATTAACAATAAGAATTATAATCTCGAACATGAAATCATGAATATAAAAATCACGAACACGTAATTACGTACATAATTAATATAATACGATTAATATCGTTACGTACAAGTAATTAAATGTAAAACCCGCATGATTTTACCATGACTAGTACCCTTACGATCGTACGTACATGATTAGAAATTTCCTTTTCTAGCATGTTTACGTTTGACGAACAAGAATTACAAGTATTACGTACGTGTTATAAAACGATAAGTATTTATTACGTATTAAGACACAATAATTATTTCAATAATAATTATAATCACGAACATACGAACATGAAATCATGAAGGTAAATAATCACGAGCTCAGTATTACGTATTTATGTATATTATTACGATCATGAATAAATATAATAAGACACAAACGATAACTTTTAAAATCCATGATTTTACCATGATTTTATGAAATAAAGTTTCACCCATTAAGCCTAGAACACATACTCATGTGCTATACTTCTATAAGTTGTGTGTGAACTTGTCCATTATGTACTTATACCTTTGCATCCATATTGGTTGTAAATAAGTTACATAGCTTAAACCTTGTACTTAAAACTAGGGATAACAAGTAGTAAAATATATACTTAATATTTGAAATATACAACACTTAACAAAATTTAGAAATCTACTACAATTAGGTATTGTAGTCGTGTGTATGAGTGTAAGTAGACTAGGAGTTTACTTAACTCTTAGACTAGCCCAAGAATAGATGCCATTTGTGTGCAAGCTCAACATAAGCCCAAGCCAAAGGCCCATTACTCCTTTTAGCTAGTTAGACACGGCACATAGACTTGTGTGTAAGGAGAAGAGTTGCCTTGGAAAGGCAAGGTAGGACACTTGGCACAATATGTCTTACCAAGGTGATAGATACCTTTTATCATTCCCTTCCTCTCTCTTCTTTAAGCCGAAACACACACATACATCACACACACATTCTCATTTCACATGCAACCAATCTCACTCTCCTTGTTTCTCTCTCAAATCATTCGGCATTAAGCCACAAAAATCCAAAGGTTGTTCATTTAATCTACTAGATCCTTGTCCCATAGTAATCACTAATCGTTTGGAAGCATCACCATCATCTTTGGAGGTATTGTAACAAGCCCTAGTCGAATGTATAAAGGCCACGACTTAGTTATCTTTAGCGTTTTTTTAATCATCTTGATTAGATCTCTAATCTCCTTGTTCATCTAGAACATCCTTGGTACTTTTAAGCAAGAAGGGTATACACCTCATGCTCTTCATTTCTTCATGCATGCATCATCATACATCTATAAACACAAGTAAATAACATGTTAAAATTAAGATTTGATAAAGCCATGACCATTATAGGTCATGGCATATTTATGAAAACCATAGTCATGGTTAGAAATCTTTTAATAAGAAACCTATGACTTGTACTATATGTTTTTAAACTTGATTGAAAACCATATGAAACGTTTTATGAATCTAAATGTAGCATGAGTTACAAATCTTGTTTTATGGGATTTTGGTTAACTAATAATCGTAGATCTCATAAAATAAATTTGTGTAACTTGAAAATCATGAAGACCATGACCTTAAAGGTCACGGCTAAAATGAGTGATGACCATATGATTTGTCTACTAAGTTTTAATGATGGAATAGGTAATGTTACATGTTAATTGGAATATTAAAAATCACAAAATATAACTTATGTGTATATATGTAGTCGTTGGTTACATATGACCTAAAATGGGTTAGATGTACATGTATGCTTATATAAACCATAGATCTAATGATAGAGTTAACTTGAGTATACTAAACATAAAACAAGCTTATAAAAGTCTTATGGGAACCTTGGGAGGGTCGTGGGCTATATGTAGTCTTCTTGGAATAATGGTAACATTGGGAACATGCATGTAACCTAGATAATCATAATGTGTTTTTGTAAATATTTACAAGACATAAAACTAGCTAAAGTGTTCATCTTGGAAACACCAAGATTAGAAATATAGCTGTGGGCTATATATGAGTGTACATGGATCTATGATTGATTTTTAGGTCTAGACATAGTTTAGATCTCATTTTGGATTTGTGACTTGTTTTCTTGACTTGTACATAGCTAGATCTTAATTTGGACATTATAAGTACATGCAACCTTAAAACAAGTTTAACTCATCTTAAATAAGCTATAACTAATTATAGCCGTGAGATATAAGCTCCTATTAGGGCTTATGACTTGCATGCAACCTTGTAACACACCTAGATCTAATTTGGAACATCACTAAAAACAAACTATAAGTTTTATTCTTTTATTTAGATTTAAAACTAAATATGAATAAGCTCATAATAAACTTATAAGAATATCCTAAGTTAATACTTACATAAAATATAAAGTAGTGTAAATGGACTATATAAGCCCATTCAAAGTTAATCCAAGATTTAATGGACCCAACAGCCCATTTGATAAATCTTAGTATCTTAATAGACTTAATCTTACACTTAGGCCCATTTAACTAATTAAAGGACTTAAAAAATGTATATAAGCCCAATAAGTGATTTAAAGGCCCATTTAAATAAATTAGTGGACTTGAGATATATTTAGGCCCACTAGATAGCCCATTAGATGTTTAGCCCGTTTAATGAGCCCATATAATGTTTGAATGTTAAAATAAAAGTTTTTATAATAAAATATAACTTATAAAAACATTTTGGATTAAAATGACAATTTATGAAACTTAAGGACTAAAACCATAACTTATGAAACTTGTTTTGATAAACTAGTAAACACAAGGACTGAAAATGAAAATATCCGAACGTCTAGGGTTTAATAAATATCATCCGTGGCAAATTAGACCCTAGGGACCATTTTGGGAAGTTTCTAAAAGTTATTTTGTCATTTTATAACCCTAAGGACCATTCGTGTAATTAGCTGAAACTTAAAGAAGCCCTAGGGGCTGTTTTTTTCATTTTAGTAAAGTAGTAAAACCTAGATATAACTAGGGGGACTAAATCTGCTATAAGCCGAAACTTTAACAAGCCCTATGTACCAAATGTGTAAAATCCAAAAGTTATACTTGTTTAAAATATGGAGGGACTAGTTTTGCCATGTTCCGAAAAATTAACAAGCCCTAACCCTAAAATCTATTTTAATTATAATAAAACATAATTAAACACCTAGACCATAAGAATTAATGTATAAATTCTTAAACTTGTAATATATAAATTATTTTATAAATATTAAAGTAATTTATGGACACTTTAAAGTTAAATAAAATATTATATTTTAATTTTCAAAATAAAACATTTATATTTGCTTTAGGGAATAAATTGTATAAATAATTGTGAATAAGTATTATAAAAGCATGAACTCATAGACTTACAGAAAATAAAATTTATATGAACGTTGGATAAATTGAATACTAATATTTAAGTAGAACACCTTACGTCTACTTAAAATATGAAACTTAATAGTAAGTTTAAAGGAATGATTATAATACATGAACTACGAACGTAAACTAATATTAAGTAGAACTTTTTATGTTTACTTAATAATGAAACTTAATAGTAAATGAGTGATTATAATACATGAACGGAGAACGTAAACTAATATTTTAAGTAGGACATTTTATGTCTACTTAAATAAGAAACTTAATTGCATGTTGAATGATTATTATTAATACATGTATGCTAACTGATATTAAAAGTCAAAAATTTTATGTTTACTTAGAAATGAAACTTATATAGATAAGTTTAAATGAATATTGTTGATACTTGAACTACGGTTATTTAGATAAATACCGTAGCATAAATGAACTAACTAAAATCTGTATAAGCATACATATATGTTCTTTGTACTATCAATTAAGACTGTACTATTTGATTAGGCATAACTTTTGGCGTGAGCTTTATTTGGATATTCCTATTAAACAGCTATTGCCTACTCCCAGGTGAGTTTACACCCTCATATAAACTTTTAATAAAACTTTTCCTCTACGGCGGAGAAAACATGCAAACACTTAATGGGCTTAATAGAGTTGTAAAAACTTGACTATGATTGATTATTATTGGAACTGTTAAATTGTTGTAATCGCCCAAATGTTATAAATACATCTATTAGGGATTGACCATCCCCATCTGGGTGAGTCATGCTCAATGTGCCTTGGCCGGGACAACAGATGTATACCATGTTGGAACTGGGTTGGGTGTATTTTTGTAAGACACTACGTCCTCATCTGTTAAGGACTATGGAAGGTTAAGCTTCAGTTTCTAATAATAAACAAATGTAATCTAAATTTTAGTAAGAATGCTTTGTGCATTGTTAGTTATATAATTATTGTATGTCCAAACTAATAAATGTTAAACCTATAAATTTACAAACTTTATATTGACCCTCTAGCATGTTTTTCATAGGAAAATGAAGTTAGTACGTGATGTGTGCATGGTCTCCAGCATCTTAGTAATCTGCATCGTAAGACTCGTCAGGGGTTCCTTTTGGGAAACATAAACAATCATCTTTTATCATGTTCAAGACAATTTTTAATTATTTGTTTATCAAACATGTAATCTGATTTGAATAACTCTTTATCTTATGCTCTATGGACTATATGCTATCGATCCACCCTAGTGACATCTCCGTGTATATTTCCGCATATTTTGACCCTACCCGGGGTGTCACAGAGAATGGTATCAAAGACTTAGTTATAGAGAATCAGATAAATTTTTAAATGAAATAAAAATAAAATGATTTTTCTTTTATTTAAAACTGGACTATAACTTATAAAAATCTTTTTGGGATTTTTTTTGGGACCGTATTAGTTAAGCATATAGATCTTAGGGCGTTTTATGCTATGTGAACTAAGTGTATATATTGTTACTAAACTTGATTATTAATAATTTTTAGTGAAATATTGCTATGGAAAATGTTAGATATGCTAAACTTGAAAATTTTACACAACTTAGTAAAATACTGAAATGAAAATATAGGTAATACTAAACCAAACCTTGCACTTTGATACAAGCGTTTTCATTGGGTTCAAGATTTATCTCAGAATCTCCTCGAATTGATCACGGTTCTAAGTGGAATGATTTGTTCTTGGTTAATAGAAAGGTGTTGGTTTGTTTATTTATTTTAAACTAATAACAAATAAGTAAGTGTCGAAGAGTAAAATTAAAGCTTTAAAAAGATTGAACTAAAAAGACGAGTTTAAAAATAAATGCTTGAAAACTTAAAGATAAGATTAGAAAAATACTTGAATAATTAATGAAACTAACACTTGGAAACTTTGCAAAAACAAGAAATTAAACAAACAATTTATGCCAAATCGGAATATCACGAAAAGACCTAGATCGGAATATATTCCGACCTTATGATCGGAATGTATAGGAGTACACTGATCGGAACAAGGGAATAAGGGCTCAGATCGGAATATGCAAAAATAAGCTACAATCGGAATAAACCTAAACACCTTAATCGGAATATGCCAAATGGGGCAAATCGGAATCCACCAAAACTTCCCCGTCGGAATACTAAAAAATAAGCCATGATCGGAATACGAAAACCCTTTTCCGATCACTGCGATCGGAATAAGGTGCTGATGTGCTGGTCGGAATGACCCAATCGAAAAGGGGTTTATAACCCTTTCCGATGCCTATGTGATCCGAAAAATAAGCAAGGTGAATAAGTTATTTCAATAAGCTAATACCCAAACTAGTTCGAATAAAATATGAAACAAATCAAATAAGCATAAATAACAACTTAACTAAACTTGAAATAAGCAAACTTATAAATAAAATGATAAAAAGATAAGCTTTTTAAGAAAACTTATAAAAAGTAAATAAGCAAAACTAACAAATAAGCCAATAAGCACAAGGATCTTAAAGCTTATTCGTGTAGAAACTTAAGGAAACATAAAAAGATTAACTTTTTAAGCACGAAAACATAGATGAACAACACGGATCATAAGTAATTCGTACCAAAAGTGAATCAAAATCAAGAAAGGTAGAATGAGATTAAAGATTAAAAGCTTGAAATTAAACTTGATTAATGAAAAACAATACAAAGGTTTGATCTTTAAAGTAAGAAAGATGAAAACTAGTGAGAGAAAGTTTAGAACTTTCTCTCTCTAAAACTAGAGAATAAAAAACTAAAAACTAACTAAAGACTAACTAGCTCCAAATTTTGTGAAGTAAAGTCCTATTTATAGGCGTGTGATGGTGGGCTTGTGAATGGGCTTTGGTTTGGGTTTCTTTTCTTCTTTCTTCTTTAGTCTTCACGTTTCTTTAAATAAACGTTTTCGACTATGGATTTTGAGAAGTGTCGGTGAATAATTCCAACTCGTCTTATAATGTTTTGTTTAATAGACTCGAGTTCTTCGACATATATGAATCATCCATCTTTGTCTCTATTCTTCGATAAATCTTCAAATAGGCACAATGACTTCAAATCTTTTGCATCTCTTGGACAAAAGACTTCGTCTTGAGTCTTTTTCCTCGATAAAACCCGTGCAATCCCATGTTTTCTTCAATATTCTCCCGGTTGACTCTGAAAACACAATAAACACAAAAACCACACATAATTCCAAACAAATGATATTAAATACGTGTTTTGGTCTTGTTTTAGCCAGAAATAAGTGGTAAAAGGATGGGTGTTTTCACACCTATCAAATCCCCTACACTTAACCATTGCCATGCCCTCATGCAATGCTTAGTGATAATGCAAATTTACACTTTTCTCATAATCAATCAACCTTGGCCTTATTAACATTCTACTAAACAAAAATTAAAGTACTAAGAGAAATTAAAACTTTAAAGTAAACAAAAGGATAGAAATAACTTGCAAAGAGATCAAGGACTTACATTAGGGCTTCGGTGCTGCGAAGATTTATCACCCTCAAGTTTCACGTTCCCCAAACTAAGCTTAAAAACGAG
The DNA here is from genome assembly GCA_025667525.1 of Glebionis coronaria. Taxonomy (NCBI): domain Eukaryota; kingdom Viridiplantae; phylum Streptophyta; class Magnoliopsida; order Asterales; family Asteraceae; genus Glebionis; species Glebionis coronaria. The sequence continues at coordinate 472,092,039 of CM046874.1, read as the reverse complement.
ATCATTGTTATTATAAGTTAGCATATCAAACACTTACACACATGGCTTAATTAAATGCTTAAACTCCCTTATTCCTAGGTGTATCTCTTATATTTTATTTTTGTCTTAGAATGATCATGAAGATGCATTTTTGGACTTATTTCGATAGTTTATTTAGGCTGAAAGCAAAGTAGGACGATTTGATCAATAGTTAGCTAAAGGACAAAATCTCTTAAAACTGCTTCTCGGGATATCAAAAAGTTCTTATCTTGGCATAACTTGGTCCACGATTTGAGACCTTTCTCGGGTCGATATTTGGCATGTACTTCATACTTCATATCTTGAGAGACGTTCTTGAGATAATGGTCTTCTCATCGTTAATAGAGTTTCTTCACTTGGAGACTTTTGAGGGGTACTCCAACTTTGTTGACCATGACTTCATGATTATTTCTTCAATCTCTAATTGGGATTTTGAGATACAACGATCCGCCTCCTTTTCGGACTTGGATCTTTTTATCCTCATACCTTGTTAGGGTCTTTTCGGATAGACTTCTCCACGATCTTTATGGGAGTTGATTGCTTTTCGTCGTGACTCTTGATCCTTCATATCGATTTTGAGAATAATGCTTTTCACATCACTTTGGATCTTCAGCAATAAAATGGAATCCTCATGCCTTGTTAGGGCCTTTTCGGACTCGCCAATCTTCACGCCCCGCTTCATAAGTTATGCCTTGGCTATGAACTCTTATCATTACTGAGCAACTTTTAAACGATCTTGGGCTAGAAGATAAGTAACTTTTTCAAATCGTACGACCTTACTTATTGCAGATAAATTATTAGCAAGTGATGGGAGAATAGGCAAATAATTACACCAAGTGAGCTTGTGCAAGAATACCGACTTAAAATTGACTCTATCATTTCTCGTTCTCCACAAGTTAAAATCTCAAGTAATGAGCCTCGTGGATGCTTAGCCTAGTAAACCAATTAAGGTCTACATGGTTAAGGATACTAGCTAGAATAAACTTGGATAAGTCTATTCGGGTTGAGTCAAAATAATCGCAACGGGCCTAATATGTCAAAGATTTCAAAACTAGCTACACCACTTTATTAATATTTTTGACTTTATTGCGGGATATATACATATGAAAGTAATGATAAAAATTTAAAAATTAGGACTAAATGGCCAAAGTTAATTAAAAATTTGAAAAATGTTGAAAAAGATGATTTTCAGGTTAAATGAAGGCATTTTCATGGAAACGTCCACTTAAAACTTCGATAGAATTCCCCCTACACTTAAGATAAACATTGTCCTCAATGTTTAAGCATGTGGGAAAAGTCTCCCCTACACTTATGACATTGTGCACGTTGGTTAAATCAAGTTAAGGAAGAGACGACTAACGTGATCAATTTCAAATGTGAGTATGAAGAAAATTGAAGCACGATAGTTGAGAGATAGAACCGGATTTCGGATAACACGGGAACACGGTTCTTCAAAGGTTCCAAAAGTGCATTCATCCCTGTAATCACATCACCACACAAATACAAACACCTATATAGGCCCCCCTACACTTAGGAGGTTTAAAACAGAAAAGGATAGATACTCGGGTTGCCTCCCGAGGAGCGCTTGTTTTTTATAACTGAGTCACGAGCCTGACTCGACCCAAAATTAGTTCATGGGGAACGTGGTGAGGGATGGAATCATCTCATGAGAGATGTCCTCACCAAAGCACAATTTCAAACGCTGGCCGTTCACCTTGAAGTTGGGCCCATTTGGCTGAGAAAGCTCAATGGTGCCATAGGGAAAGACATTGGCGATGGTGAATGGACCAGACCAACGGCTCTTCAACTTGCCTGAGAAGATCTTCAACCGAGAGTTAAAGAGTAAGACTTGATCACCAACGTGGAACTCTCGGTTCTTGATTTTAGCATCGTGGATAATCTTGGTCTTCTCCTTGTAGATCAATGAGTTCTCGTAAGCTTGATTCCTCAATTCTTGTAGCTCGTTGAGTTGAATCTTGCGAAAATCACCAGCTTTGTTGATGTCGAAGTTAGCCCACTTCAAGGCCCAATATGCCTTATGTTCCAGCTCGATTGGGAGGTGGCAAGCTTTCCCGTACACAAGACGATAAGGTGTACAACCAATCGGTGTCTTATAGGCGGTACGGAAAACCCACAGAGCATCATCAAGTTTATCGGCCCACGAGACGCGATGCTCTCCCACAGCACGTTCCAAAATTCTCTTAAATCCACGGTTGGATATCTCGGCTTGACCGTTGGTTTGAGGATGATAAGCGGTGGAAAGACGGTGATTGACACCATACTTAGCCATGACTCTTGCAAATTGATCGTTGCAAAAATGAGTCCCGCGGTCACTGATAATAGCACGAGGAACACCGAATCGAGCAAACAGTTGTTTCAAGAAATTACAAACCACCCTCGCGTCATTAGTGGGTAAAGCCTTGGCTTCAACCCATTTGGAAATGTAGTCAACAGCGACAAGGATGTATTTGTTGCCTTTAGAAGAAGGGAATGGCCCCATAAAGTCGATGCCCCATACATCAAAGATTTCACATTCTTGTATGAAATTTTGAGGCATGTCATCTTTATGTGTGATCTTGCCTTGTTTTTGGCAAGCATCACAATGCTTAACCATCTCGTGAGCATCACGATAAATGGTGGGCCAATAGAATCCCGAGTCAAACACCTTTTTGGCGGTGTAGTTGGGACCAAAGTGACCATCGGTGGGTTCTTTGTGGCAAGCTTGGAGAATGTCCAAAGTCGCCGGTCCGTCAACACATCGGCGAATAATCAAGTCAGCGCATTGTTTGAATAGAAAAGGGTCATCCCAAAAGTAAGTCTTAACATGGTTCAAGAACTTCTTCTTTTATTGGGATGTTAACCCTTGGATGAGAACACCACCCGCTAAGTAATTTGCAATATCGGCAAACCACGGGGTGCCATCAAGATTGAGATTTATAGACATTAAGGTCTCAAGGGGGAAAGAATCATTGATCTCTTTGTTCGGATGATCCCCTTGATATGGATCCTCAAGTCTGCTCAGATGATCCGCGGCTAGGTTTTCAGCACCCTTCTTGTCACGAATTTCAATGTTGAATTCTTGAAGGAGTAAAACCCAGCGGAGAAGTCTTGGCTTAGAGTCGTGTTTAGTCATCAAGTACTTCAACGCGGAATGGTCCGTGTATACGATTGTGGTGGATAAAACAAGATAAGGGCGGAATTTTTCAAAAGCATAGACAACAGCTAAAAGCTCTTTTTCGGTTGTCGTATAATGCAATTGAGCCCCCGTCATTGTTTTGCTAGCATAGTGGATTGGTTGGAAATGTTTGTTGATCCGTTGTCCCAAAACGCACCAATAGCAAAGTCGCTAGCATCGCACATCAATTCAAAAGGCAGCTCCCAATTAGGGGTAACCAAGACCGGTGCCTTAGTTAGCTTATCCTTCAGAAGATTGATGGCGTTGAGACACTCTTTAGAAAAGATAAAAGGAGTATCTTTTTCCAAGGGGTGAGTCATCGGGCGAGCGATTTTAGAGAAATCCTGAATGAATCGACGATAGAAGCCCGCATGACCCAGAAAACTTCTCACACGCTTCACGGTTGAAGGTGGAGGTAATTTAGCGATAACATCGACTTTAGCACGGTCTACTTCAAGACCGGATTTGGAGATCTTGTGTCCTAGCATGATGCCCTCTTTTACCATGAAATGGCATTTTTCCCAATTAAGAACAAGGCGAGTGTCTTCGCACCGCTTAAGCATACGTTCCAAATTGGCAAGGAAAGAAGAGAAGGAATCCCCGAAGGCCGAGAAATCATCCATGAAGACTTCCATGGTTTGCTCAACCATGTCATGGAAGATAGCCAACATGCACCTTTGGAAAGTCCCGGGGGCATTACATAAGCCAAAAGGCATCCTTTTGTAGGCAAATGTGCCATAGGGACAAGTGAATGTTGTCTTCTCTTGATCTTGGGGATTGATGGGTATTTGGAAATAACCTGAGAAGCCATCAAGAAAGCAGTTATATTCATTACCCGCTAAACGTTCAAGCATTTGGTCCATAAAAGGTAGAGGGAAATGATCCTTTCTCGTGGCATCATTGAGTTTGCGGTAGTCTATACAAACTCTCCACCCAGTAACGAGACGGGTAGGAATCAACTCGTTGTTCGCATTGGGCACAACGGTAATTCCGCCTTTCTTAGGCACACAATGGACTGGACTAACCCATGGTGAATCCGAAATAGGGTAAATCATACCCGCATCAAGAAGTTTGATAACCTCTTTTTTGATGACGTCATGGATTTTAGGATTCACCCTTCGTTGGCTTTGAATTGTGGGCTTAAAGTTGTCCTCCATGAGAATTTTATGTGTGCAAAAGTGAGGATCAATTCCGGGAATGTCGGAGATTTTCCAAGCGATAGCTCTTTTATGCTTCTTCAACACGGCGATAAGTCGGGCTTTTTCTTCTTCTTTCAGGTCCTTTGCGATGATGACCGGTAACTTCTCGTTGTCTTCAAGGAAAACGTACTCAAGATGAGGAGGTAGGTCCTTAAGCTCAAGAGTAGGAGGATCCGCAATAGATGGTGTAACTAACGATGGATCATCTTTAGTCACCTCTTTAGGAGCAGGAGGAGAAAACGGGTCTTCATTGAGAAGTCTCTCAATAGTACGAATGTCTTCATCCCAATCGGTGGATGAATTATCATACTTAATATCGAGAGGACCCAAGCTAGCTTTGAAATCATCCAAGTCACTTTCTCCAAAAGGAGTCAATGCCGGAACAATTGAGGCAACGGTCTCAACATTGGGTAGAGAAGAAAGAGTACTTTTACAAGCATCTTTGAAGTGCTCTTCACAAGCCTCATCAAGAACGTCAATACAATTAACACTCTCGTTAGAATAAGTCTGTTTAGAAAGCTTTCCCATGTTGAAGACAATTTTATCGTCACCCACTCTCATGAGAAGCTCACACGCTTCAACATCGATGAAGTGCGACCGGTCCTCAAGAATGGACGACCAACAATTAATGGCACACGAGGGTCCATGTCATAGTCGACGACGACGAAATCGGCAGGAAAAGTGAATTTGTCGACTCCTACAAAGACGTCTTCGGCTATCCCCACTGGATAAGCAACCGTACGGTTAGCTAATTCCAAAGTCATTTTGGTGGGGACTAGCTCAGGGAGAGATAATTGCTTCCAAACGCTTAGAGGCATTAGATTAATACTGGCACCTAGATCGGCTAGGGCCATGCAATTCTCTACTCCCGGGAAGTTGCAAGGAATTAAGAAGCGACCAGGATCACCAAGTTTGGTGGGCAATTTCCTTAAGAGAACGGCGGAGCAATTCTCATTAAGTTGGGTCTGAGCAATGTCAAGAAGCTTCTCCTTGTGACTTAGAAGATCTTTAAACATTTTCGCGTATTTGGGTAAGTGAGCGAGAGCCTCGACAAAGGAGATGTTAAAATTCAATTGTTTAAACATTTTGAGAAAGTTTGAAACTTGAATATCATCCTTGCTCTTTTGCTTCTCTTTCCTCAACCTTGAAGGAGAAGGTATATTTGATGAAGAAGAAGGCTTTAGGGGAATAGGATCACTCACAACCACGGGTGGTGGGTAAATGGGGGTAGAAGGTGAAGGAGGTGGAGAAATTGGGGAAGTAGAAGGATGAGGAATAGGAGCAGGTGACTCGTTTTCCTTAGTCACAATCACCGGTGGAGGTATAGGAAGCTCAGGTTCCTTGGTACCTTTGCCACTGCGAGTGGTGATTGCTTTCATCTCCCCTCTTGGATTCGCAACGGTGTTACTCGGAAGAGTATCCGAAGAAGAGGGTTGATTACCTTAGAAGAAACTAGCCATCATGTTCTTTAAGTCATTCGTTTGACTATCCAAAGTGTTTCTCATATCAGCTCTCAGATCGTTCCCTTGTTTCACCAGGTCTGCTTTCAAGTTGCCCACTTCCTGTTGGAGGTTGTCCACGATCACATCGTTAGTCCTCATGTAGGTTCCAATGTCTTGGTGTAATGCGGTGGGTTGGTTGGGAGGAGCATTGTATGCGGGTAGTTGATAAGCAGGTTGCTGGTAAACTTGGTTGTTTCTTTGAGGTGGATGTGGTTGTTTGTGAGGTGGTATGTATGGTCCACGAGGTTGTTGTTGTTGTTGAGGAGGGCGGTTGAGGTTTTGTTGTTGGTTTGGGTTGTTAGGAGTAAAACCAGGTGGTGAGAGATAGTTGTTTGAGCGGTAGCTAAGCAGGTTGCGGTCACCTTGAGGACGAGCTTGATAAGCGGGTTGAGGATAGGTACCGTATGCTGCATTCACATTCTCAGAAGGGTAGTCTTGGGTGGCGGTACAAGTGGTGTAAGAGTGAGGACCCCCGCATATCTCACATGGTTGGCTAACAGCATTGACTTGAGCGTCGTGAGCGTTTTTAGCGTTGATGCTGTTGGTGTTGTTGGCGGTTTGGGTAGCAAGCGATTCAAGAAGCGTAGTGATTTTGTCAAGTCGCTTGTCGCTGTCACTAGTACTAGCACTAGCGACATTGGTCCGAACACTCTTGGTTTGCACACGAGACTTATTTTCAATAATATCCCAAGCGGCATTAGAAGTCTTAGCCAAAAAATTACCCCCCGAGGCACTGTTTAGTGAATCTTGGTCATTCATGCTTAAACCATTATAAAAAGTGTTAATTTGGTGCACATTGGTAAAACCATGTTGTGGGCATTTTCTTAAAAGATCTTTGAAACGATCCCAAGATTCACTAAAAGACTCATCGTACTTTTGTTCAAAATTAATGATTTCATTCCGCAAAGCGGTAGTACGAGAGGGTGGGAAAAAGTAGTTGATAAACTTGGTCTCCAAATCCGTCCACGTAAGAATAATCTGTGGCGGTTCCTTAGCAAGCCAATGCCGGGCTTGTCCCTCTAAAGAAAAGGGAAAAAGTTGTAAACGGATTACCTCTTGTGGAACACCATTGAATTTGACCGTATTAGTGAGTTTCAAGAATCTCTTGATGTGGTCATGTGGATCATAAATGGCACACCCCAAGAATGGTTGAGCAGAGACCATCTGGATAAAGCCGGATTTGAGCTCAAAGTTGTTGGCTGCAATCGCGGGTATAACAATTGGATCATCGTTACCATCTACATGTGCTTGCAGAAGTTCAATCATCGGGCGATTATCCGGTAGAGGCTCATTGTTGTTGTTATTATTATTGTTGAAAGGTGGATTGTTATTGTTATTATTATTGTTTTGAGGTGGGTTATTGTTGTTGTTTTGTACACCGGCCATGTCTAAGTCTTCGAGAGGCTCGGGCTCTTGATAAGACGTTGATCGTGTACGCATGCACCTGCAAAAGAACTAACAAAGCAAGAAAGAAATATTTTTTGTTTTTATGGTTTTTTTATTTTTTTTGGAATTTTGAAAATTTTATATTTTTTAGGGTTTTTGAAAATTTTTATGAAAAAGTAACGTTCACGGTGAACGGATCCCAAAATCCAAGTTCTCACAAAAAACTGTTGATCTTAACGAGAAGAGCCGGCAGCGGCGCCATTTGATACAAGCGTTTTCATTGGGTTCAAGATTTATCTCAGAATCTCCTCGAATTGATCACGGTTCTAAGTGGAATGATTTGTTCTTGGTTAATAGAAAGGTGTTGGTTTGTTTATCTATTTTAAACTAATAACAAATAAGTAAGTGTCGAAGAGTAAAATTAAAGCTTTAAAAAGATTGAACTAAAAAGACGAGTTTAAAAATAAATGCTTGAAAACTTAAAGATAAGATTAGAAAAATACTTGAATAATTAATGAAACTAACACTTGGAAACTTTGCAAAAACAAGAAATTAAACAAACAATTTATGCCAAATCGGAATATCACGAAAAGACCTAGATCGGAATATATTCCGACCTTATGATCGGAATGTATAGGAGTACACTGATCGGAATAAGGGAATAAGGGCTCAGATCGGAATATGCAAAAATAAGTTACAATCGGAATAAACCTAAACACCTTAATCGGAATATGCCAAATGGGGCAAATCAGAATCCACCAAAATTTCCCCGTCGGAATACTCAAAAATAAGCCATGATCGGAATACGAAAACCCTTTTCCGATCACTGCGATCGGAATAAGGTGCTAATGTGCTGGTCGGAATGACCCAATCGAAAAGGGGTTTATAACCCTTTCTGATGCCTATGTGATCCGAAAAATAAGCAAGGTGAATAAGCTATTTCAATAAGCTAATACCCAAACTAGTTCGAATCAAATATGAAACAAGTCAAATAAGCATAAATAACAACTTATCTAAACTTCAAATAAGCAAACTTATAAATAAAATGATAAAAAGATAAACTTTTTAAGAAAACTTATAAAAAGTAAATAAGCAAAACTAACAAATAAGCCAATAAGCACAAGGATCTTAAAGCTTATTCGTGTAGAAACTTAAGGAAACATAAAAAGATTAACTTTTTAAGCACGAAAACATAGATGAACAACACGGATCATAAGTAATTCGTACCAAAAGTGAATCAAAATCAAGAAAGGTAGAATGAGATTAAAGATTAAAAGCTTGAAATTAAACTTGATTAATGAAAAACAATACAAAGGTTTGATCTTTAAAGTAAGAAAGATGAAAACTAGTGAGAGAAAGTTTAGAACTTTCTCTCTCTAAAACTAGAGAATAAAAAACTAAAAACTAACTAAAGACTAACTAGCTCCAAATTTTGTGAAGTAAAGTCCTATTTATAGGCGTGTGATGGTGGGCTTGTGAATGGGCTTTGGTTTGGGCTTCTTTTCTTCTTTCTTCTTTAGTCTTCACGTTTCTTTAAATAAACGTTTCCGACTATGGATTTTGAGAAGTGTCGGTGAATCATTCCAACTCGTCTTATAATCTTTTGTTTAATAGACTCGAGTTCTTCGACATATATGAATCTTCCATCTTTGTCTCTATTCTTCGATAAATCTTCAAATAGGCACAATGACTTCAAATCTTTTGCATCTCTTGGACAATAGACTTCGTCTTGAGTCTTTTTCCTCGATAAAACCCGTGCAATCCCATGTTTTCTTTAATATTCTCCCGGTTGACTCTGAAAACACAATTAACACAAAAACCATGCATAATTCCAAACAAATGATATTAAATACGTGTTTTGGTCTTGTTTTAGCCAGAAATAAGTGGTAAAAGGATGGGTGTTTTCACACCTATCACACTTACAAATTGTTAGATGAACTGCGTAAATGATAACATATATATATATATATATATATATATATATAAGTATTAATATATGTAACCTTAAAACATTATGATAATTGTTTAAAAGGGATATATTTCATCAAAACATGTAATCTAAAATAATATTGTTCTTTGTTTGTAAGCTTATACGTACTTCAAACTTAAAATAATACTATTTCAGAGCATCATGACTCTGTCTACTGCACCTTCGACTCTTCTACCCATAGTAGCTCCTACTCCAGTTGTTTGTTCATCTCCATGATCTGTGTAGTGCGGATGGTTATCAGCCTCTGACTCGGAGGATGATCAGAACATCGAAGCTGTGCTCCCAGAGGACCCTTTTTCTATCTCAGCATCAACCATACTGGCCCCAACCTCTGTGGAGGAGGACCAGGTCCTTCCTAGCATACCATCTTCCATGCCTCCATCTTTGTCATTGGGCTATTTTTCCGGGTCCGTACCCGTCTCCACTTATGAGACCGGGGAAGGCTCCGGGGCAGGGCGTGTCGATTCCGTCCAGGACCAGATCGCCGCACTGGCCACACGCAAGGAACAGGAGATATTATGGAAACCTTGGTTTCCTCGATATTTTAGCTACTAGGAATGCATCATGTTCATATGATTAGATAATCAAAGCGGAATTAGAACACGACACATTAACAAGGTGTTTAGACACAAAGAACATGAATTAAAACAAATGGATTGCTATTTATATTAATAATCAACAATCACTAGGTGTGTGTACATTGAATCTCACACCTAGTCGACACATGCTTTAGGTTTACACTGTATATGAAAGTTATGAATAAACCTAATACCCTTAGTTCCTTTTATAGTGTAAGGACTAAGGTTTACAAGAGATAATATCAAACAAACATATAAATCTTCTATTCGAATAAACTTATACAGAATATATTCTGCATACTTATCTAAATAGAAGCTTCCAACAACACTTGTCTACGTTTCTGTCAATGTTGGATTGCATGTGACAATGCTTGGATTGCACTTGACAATGCTTGTCAATGTTGACTTCTGTCAACGCTTGATTTGCTCTTGACAACGCTTGATTTGCTCTTGTCAACGCCTGAATAAATGTCTTTATGTTTTCTTCGTTTTTGAGTTTTTGCCACATCAACTTTTTGACCCAACAATCTTCCCCTAGTTGATGTCGGCAAAACTCTATGTGTATCTATTGTAAGTTGTACATCATCTTCAAATTGCTTCCCCTCAATTGTAGCATGTATGTCTTCCCCTTTTTTTCATATCAGCAGGGAAGAAAACAATGTATGGAATCTTGAAGATTCTCCAAATGTAGACTCTATGTAATGATTTTGAAGAAAAATAAATAAAGTAATCTTGATGTAGAAGAAGAGTAACCCAACCTTATGTTCTATGTGTTGTACTATCCATGTGATGAAGAACTTATAAGAAGACTTTAAATTATATAAGTAGACCTCGATCCCTTGTCAATATTCTCATCCTTTGTGAGACACTGAGCACGATAATGTAACTCCTTCAAGTGTTATGACAAGTCTTCGTCACCAAATATTTAAAGCACGAACAAGTTATCTTAAAAGTTAATTGTAATGCTGATTACTTTTAAGATATGATAGAACATAACCTCGGGAAAATCTTCTTCAAACATCAACCTTACCATAAGAACTCTTCCCCTTAAGCCAACACCTCTTCATGACGAATTTTAATGAAATAACATCTTCATACCATATGTAAAAGCATTGAATGGATAACTCTTTCACAAGGCTACCCCGATTACATAATCTAATATCCATCAAATTCTTCATGAATTGTTGCTAACTCGTATTAAAATCATTAATCCCTCTTTAAAAATATCCGAGCCATTAATATCAACTTGATATTCTAAATAAAACAGAGATTCCATGTACCTTTGCGTGTAAATACCTCCTTTTTGTGTGCTAAAAACGTATCAATTTTCCCGAATAGCAGCTATTCCTTTTGTTATCCAATATCCTCCTTTATCCAATATATTACCACTGTGTGTTGTCCAACATCGGACAACACTTGTCAGCGTTTGAAAAGTAATATATCGGACCACAAGTGTCAGCACTTCCCAACAGTGCTTAACATATTCTTGTCAGCGTCGAATCAAAACCTGTCAACGTCTCCTACTGTCAACGTCTATATACATAAACATTAATGTCATGAACATTTAAACAAATAAATTTGTTTTCATGTCCATATATCACGTTATATTAATAGCCAATCTCCTCACAGTGATCGACTTCTTTTTCACGTGTTCTTGTGCGACATAATCACATGTTTCTATCACGTAGCTATCAACGCATGTTTACTTTGTCTTTTATAACCCCACATGAAGTATACAGAAATCAGTCTTGGACCAGCATGAATTAATAAACGAATGTGGACCAGCATGGTGAATCAATCTGTCTCATGTCACTTTCATTCTTTAATTCTTGGACCATAATGTTTGCTTTACGTGAGTTTTTAATTTAGCAGACAAACTTTATCAACACCTCTCGTCCAATCAATTGATACTTTGCTCTTTCTTTGGGAGCGAGTGCATGAACAAAACTTGAATAATAAACAATCAAACAAACATCCTGGACCACGATATACATCCCATCATCTATCCCATCGGGTCCTTGATCTGCTGCAATAATAGGACAACAACTAGCATAAACAATCAGACGTGGAGTACTTTGCTATGATCAATTAGCAAGATGTCGGCCAGCATGAATACTAAGAGACATGAATTCAAGTATTTAATCATACGAGAACCACAATCTGCCTCCACATCACGCATCCAAGTTAAACACCAGCAAACCACATAACTATTTTCATTCTTGGGTTTATACCTAAAACCCTAAAAACTAATCTTAGATCAAAGGAAGTTCCATCTAGGGTTTTGGATAAAACCCTAATACATGTATCTCCACCAAATAATCCCAAATCTTCTTGTTTTTCTGTTATAGAACTGATCCTAGGGTTTATAGAAACCCTAATATCATAATAAGAAAATCAGAAAACCAAAAGACATCTCTCTGCAGCCAAGTTCGACTGATAATATCTCGTTCATAAGACCTCAGATCTAAGATCCCTTCACCGATCTAACGGTTAACGAAGGAGAAATCGTGTTTTGAACATGGCTGTCTACAGAAAACTGCATTTATCCTGCTGCTGACTTTGACGCTTAGTAACTTTTTCTTGGGGATAAAACTCGACAATCCCTCCGGTGGATGTCTAGATATATGTATGTAGAACACACATAAAACATTTCGTGACGATCCAACGGTTCAATCAAAAGTTATGACCTTCTGAATACTGCTGCGCACACAAAAACGTCCAGAAAAACCCTAGACGGATTTTTCTTTTCTTCTCGATACATGAACACCTTGTTGGTCCTAGCATCACGAGCCACGAGGCTCTGATACCAAATGTGGAAACCTTGGTTTCCTCGATCTTTTATCTACTAGGAATGCATCATGTTCATATGATTAGATAATCAAAGCGGAAGTAGAACACGACACATTAACAAGGTGATTAGACACAAAGAACATGAATTAAAACAAATGGATTTCTAATTATATTAATAATCAACAATCACTAGGTGTGTGTACATTGAATCCCACACCTAGTCGACACACGCTTTAGGTTTACATTGTATATGAAAGTTATGAATAAACCTAATACCCTTGGTTCCTTTTATAGTGTAAGGACTAGGGTTTACAAGAGATAATATCAAATAAACATGTAAATCTTCTATTCAAATAAACTTATACAGAATATATTCTGCATACTTATCTAAATAGAAGATTCCAACAACATTTGTCTACGTTTTCGTCAATGCTTGGATTGCATGTGACAATGCTTGGATTGCACTTGACAATGCTTGTCAATGTTGACTTCTGTCAACGCTTGATTTGCTCTTGACAACGCTTGATTTGCTCCTGTCAACGCCTAAACAAATGTCTTCATGTTTTCTTCGTTTTTGAGTTTCTGCCACATCAACTTTTTGACCCAACAGATATCCGACCTCCGCAGCCAGTTGACAGCCAGTCAACAAGGTCGCGCCGTCATCTACGATCGTATCGACTCTCTCTTTCGCACTATGAGAGGAGAACCCCAAACCGCTAAAGGCATCCAGGCTAGGACATACGAGGCATTGAAGTGGTTATTGGAGGAGAACTACCGCCTCCAACAGCGCATTCAGGTCATGGAGGGTCTGCATCATCAGACCCATGTTGCTCTTTCCGCTCAGGAGCAATCATTATCTATTTTCTATGGTCTCGCCACTGTCCGGCATGATGAGGTTACTGGGAAGATGGCTTATCTCCGAGGGGTCGTCGATAGACTCTGGAAACAGCTATTATCAGCACTCTGTACGCTTAAGGAGACCCGAACGACAGTTCGGACTTTATGGAACACCAGGAGGAATTCTACAGCTCCACCAGCTCCATCAGCACCATCAGCACCGGCCTAATCTAGTGGACCATCTAGGCAGGATTAATATAGACGTACTAGACTTCTTGTACGTCATGATAAGCTTACGGGTTGCATCTCGGCTATCATGACATAGGGCCTTTGTAATTTTATTTATTTTCAGCTTTTGGTGATGTAATCCCGTACTTTATCTTTTCTTTTCTTTTGGACATGTAACTTTGGGATGTAATGTTTTAAAGACTGTGTGTATCATTACCTTGGACAAGGCCTATTGAGAAATATAAAATAGTGAATCGAAAAGAGTTTAGGATAGAACTGGGAAGAAGGGAACACGGAATCACGGTTCGTCAAAAGTCATCAAGAGTGTGTCTTTGAAGCTCTAATCCCTGCACATGATAAGAAAGAAAGCAAGAAACACCACGGGGCTCCCCCTACACTTATGGTGAAGATAGATAGATAATTGGGTTGCCTCCCAAAAAGCGCTTGTTTTTATTGACCGAGTCACGAGCCTGACTCTTTCCCAAATTAAATGGTCCGTGGGGAAGCCTCGAATGTAATACCGGGATCAAAGACCTTGTCCTCGTTCCCGGTTGACATCAACAAAGGAGAGACGGGGGGATAAGTATTGAATGGGAGAAAGGTCCTTTCAACATACGAGAAGTATGTGAATTCAAGATCCACGGGAGGTGGGGTGGGTAAAGTAAGCACATTGTCCTCCCCCAAAGACAATAGATGCTGAGCAAACGGCAAAGCCGTATTGTTATCAATCATAGCATAATCAATGTCACCTCCCGGGTCAAAGGACTCATCCTCCAAAATAGTGGCTAAAGGGTAGGATAAAAGGTGCTCGGGAGGGGGACTTGGGTCAATACTTTCCTGCAGCAAATTATCAAAAATAATGTCCTCCTGCATATCGTCGTCATCATTACCTGGTGGTATGGAGTGAATGTCAATTTCTTCCAGCAATGGGTCATTATCTTCAACGGGAGGAATAGAAGGAGGCAAAGACTCGGAAAGAGGAGGAGAAGTCAACGCTTCGATTTGAGCAATAAGAAGGTGCACTTTCCGTAATCTATCTCGAAGAAGCACGTCTTCCACCTTATCCACAAGATCATGTTCATCGGTGAACTTCTCGTAAACCGGAGAGAATAAATCGTCATCACCCACATCTCCCGGTGGAGATTGAGAAATTTCAAAAGTGAAATTCTCATTGCTTGGAGAAAAATCGTCATCATTAGGATCGACCTCTTCCGTAAGAGCAACGTCGTCCTCAAGCTCCATAGCAGCTGATATGTCACAAACCTCATCATCAAACAATTTATCAAGACCAAACTCACTAAGCTCACTCAATGTATCACAATCCTTAGACACGTTTGGGATATTGAGAGGAGGAATGACAATTGCACTAGGACATTGAGCAGTAAGGTCATTCCAAGAAATAGTAGGCTCATCGTCATCATCATCATAATAGTATGGATACACCAAGGGAGGAGTATAAGTCTCGATATTCGATATTTGCCCCTGTCGTTGATCCTCTTGACATTTATCGATGATCTTGTTGCAAGCTTCGTGAATTTGTTGACTTTGCTTAACAAGAGTGTCCCATTGTTCGTGGGGGCTCAAATGATCGAAGGAGGGTTGATGATCGATGGGGTGTTGTGGGGGTTCAAAATGTTGAAAACCTGAATTATAGCATGGTTGTGGCTCATAGTAGTTCATCGGTTGAGAAGAATTAGAAACCGGGTTTGGTTCATAATAATCCATTGGTGAAGAAAACTGAGGACACGGATTTTGCTCATAATAATTCATTGGTTGACAATAATTGGTATCGTGAGGACCCCCACAGTTGTTGCAAAATGGGTAAGGAGAGAGATCGGGTGCGTCTTGTGGATAGCTATTATCATTGTCATAATTGTACCCCGGTTCTTGCCCGTGATCATACGGGTATCGAACCGGGCACGACACATGCCAATGAGAATCTCTTCCACAATAGATGCACGGGGAAAGAGTAGGTGGGTTCAAAAAGGACGAATTAGTCGAGTTGCACAAAGGACAAAATCCGCATATGAATTGTGTATTGTTGATATCGTTGCCACACCGCTCACATGTACACCATTGACATGAGTCGTTCCCGTACAATCGTCTCCTGCACCCAACGCAATAGACATAAGAATCCATTAAGAAAAATAGATGAGCAAGAAGAATATTTTTTGTGCCAAACTTTGAGAAAGAAATGCTTTTTATGATTTTTTAAATGTTTTTGGATTTTTGAAAATTTCTGACAAGAAAAATAACATTCACAAGTGAAAGGATCCCAAAAGGCAACGCGTCTCTCACATAAAACCGTTAATCCTCACGAAAAGAGCCGACAGCGGCGCCATTTTAATAACTAAGTTTTTACTTAGTTAAAAAGTTCTTTGATGTGTGTCTAATCGAATTGATTACTGGTTTAAAGTGCGAGTCAGTTGTTCTTGGTGAAAACAATATTTTTGGGTTTGCTAAACTAAGTGTGCAAGACTTAAAAATAAATTACAAGTAATTAAAGCTAAAACTAGTTGAAACGTAAAACGGTGCAATCTTTAAAACGTTAAAAGTAAATGACGAGAATTTAAATAACGTAAAATTAAATATTAACGAAAAGTAAATTGACAATTAAATAAAAATGCAAGACGTAATTAAAATTGACTAAAGACAAAACAATTGAAGTGGCGGAAAAACAAACAAGCATAACACTAAAACAAAACAAATCATTCCATCGGAATACACCTGATCGGAATCCATAAGGATCCGATCGGAATGTATTCCGATCGGAATGTCGTAATCGGAATGAGTAAAAAGCATGATCGGATTACTCGAAAACTGGATAAATCGGAATACCACAAAAAACCTCCAAATCGGAATAATATGAAACCCTATTCCGATCAAGTGATCGGAATGAGGGGAGCAAATCGGAATATGGCAAAAGATCAAATCGGAATAACTAACAAAGGGTTCATCGGAATAAATGAAAAAGTACCAATCGGAATGTCTAATAAAATCACACAATCGGAATCAATGAAACCCTTTTCCGATCATCAGATCGGAATGAGGTCCCTTGGTCGGAAAGAAGTGGTCGGAATGACCCAATCGGAAAAGGGTTTTACCCTTTCCGATTTCAATGTGATCCGAAACTTAAGCAAAGGGTAATAAGCTATGGTAATAAGCTCACACCAAAACTAGAATGAAAACAATAATGAAACAGAACCAATAAGCACAAATAACAACTTTTCAAACATAAAAACAAGCAAACTTTAAAATCAAAACATAAAAAGATTGACTTTTTAAGCACGAAACTTTAATGAACAACACGGATCATAAGTAACTCGCATCAAAAGTAAACTAGAATCAAAGAAAGGTAGAAAGAGATGAAAGATTAAAAGCTTGATCAAAGGTAAAGAAGATTTAAGATAACAAAATTAAAAACACTTACTTGAATTAAAGGAAAGAAATTAAAGGTGCAAATACAATAAAAATAATAAGGAATGAAAATGGTGGAAGGGGTGGTTTGTCAAGCCACCCAACAACTTGAAATGAAAGGGAACTAAACTATATATAGGGGTGATTAGGGAGGAGCTTAGGAAGCTTCCTCCCTCTTTCCTCTTTTCCTTAATTGCACACTTAAGTCCTTTTCCTCTTAATCTTTTGTTAATCTTGGACTTAATGACTTTGTCTCGGGATTTCTTTTGAACTCGTTTTGTAATTTCTTCATAAATAAGACTTGAGTTCTTCGGCTTTTAGTAAACTTCCGTCTTTTGACTTTTTCTTCGATAAATCTTCAGAATTGGTCTTGGACTTCCGTTCTTTTTCCACTCTTGATCTTTCGACTTCATCTTTCGTCTTTTTCTTCGATAAAAGCCCGTGAATGCCGTGTTTTCTCCACTTTTCACCTTTTCGTCCTAAATCACAACAAAAACACAAACCACACATAACTCTGACATAAATGACATAAAATACACGTTTTGGCTCGGTTATTATTGTAATTAAGTGGTAAAAAGGATGGGTGTTTTCACACCTATCAGTAACCCAAATATAATCAACACTAGACTTAGTGACATTTGTAGCACCAAACAACCAGGGGATACTTGGTCAAAGGATGCCCCATTTCTTTAACCTGTTCCTCCCCGCCTAAACCTGAAGGACACATCCAACTCATAATGGGTGTATTTTGTAGGGTTATGTCCGCCACTTAGGCAACCCTAAACCTGAAAGGCACATCCAACTCACAATGGGTGTACTTTGTAGGGCTGTGTTCGACATCCCCCGTAAAGAGATGTTGAATGTCCCATGTTTTTTGACATACCTTTTTCTCTTCGGGTCCAGTTAGTTCGAAAATACCATCATCCACCAGACTCTAGGAGATTTAACTTTCTCCTTTTTTTTAAAAGGTCAAAATTTGTGCAAATTTTTGACTAGTAATAGTGGATGCATGACCCTTTTTGTAGCACCCCGCACGGCGCGCACTTCTTTATTCTTTCTATCTTCTTTATTTCCACCATTTGAGGTACTTCTTTTCTGCGCCCGTCTCATTCAGTCCCGCGACGAATGAAGCAGATTCTTTGCAACTTCTTACCCAATCGCCATCAACAAAAATCATAACCTCTCTGTTGGGTAGAAACTTTAGTACTATTAACTAATGTTTGTATCCCATAAGCTTGAGGTATAATTGTAAATCTTTTCATAAAGCTATTGATATGGGTGGGGTTATAGTTAAAATATTTTATTTTACCTTCAACTCCCAATTTTCATCATCGGGTGTGGAGATATAACCTATATCTCACCCGTAAAAAGGATACAAATAAAATACATCCCCAGCTTCCCCAACATATAAAACATGTTGGCGTGTCCTCCTCATACCAGAAACCATTTGCAATGGATTTGTCCTCCTAACCAAATCCACAACACCATTGGTCCTCTCCCAGCTCTTGAAAGTACATAACTACAACCCCTGTTGAAAGGTCCGCGCCTATCCATCCACAGTAGCAGTCTCCTTTACTGCTCAATCGGATGAATAGTGCGACCCGGGTAAATATCTCTTTGCATTCCCTTCCTATCCATCCACAACAGTAGTCTCCTTTACTACTCAATTGGATGAATAGTGCGACCCGGATAAAGATCTCTTTGCATTCCTTCCTATCCATCCACAACAGCAGTCTCCTTTACTGCTCAATTGGATGATTAATGCGACCCGGATAAAGATCTCTTTGCATTCCCTTCCTACCCATCCACAACAGCAGTCTCCTTTACTACTCAATCGGATGTATAGCGCGACCCGGATAAAGTTCTCTTTGTATTCCCTTTTATCCATCCATAGCAGCAGCTTCCATTACTGCTCAACCGGACGTATAAAGGTAACCTAGATATAGACCATTTCATATCAATGTCACCACTCGTTTCTGAGAAAGAGTGTTCGACATGAACCCTATACTTAGAACATCTTGCATTTAAAAGATAACTACGTTTTAGTAGCTTTGAGGACAAAGTTAAAATAACGGGGTGGTGCTGTAAAATCTATGATTTTATAAAATAAAGTTTCACCCATTAATCCACATACTCATGTGCTATACTTCTATAAGTTGTGTGTGAACTTGTCCATTATGTACTTATACCTTGACATCCATATTGGTTGTAAATAAGTTACATAGCTTAAACCTTGTACTTAAATCTAGGGATAACAAGTAGTAAAATATATACTTAATATTCGAAATATACAACACTTAACAAAATTTGAAAATCTACTACAATTAATTATTGTAGCCGTGTGTATGAGTGTAAGTAGACTAGGAGTTTATTTAACTCTTGGACTAGCCCAAGAATAGATGCCATTTGTGTGCAAGCCCAACATAAGCCCAAGCCAAAGGCCCTTTACTCCTTTTGGCTAGCTAGACACGACACATAGACTTGTGTGGAAGGAGAAGAGTTGCCCTGGAAAGGCAAGGGAGGACACTTGGCACAATATGTCTTACCAAGGTGATACATACCTTTTGTCATTCCCTTCCTCTCTCTTCTTTAAGCCGAAACACACACATACATCACACACACATTCTCATTTCACATGCATCCAATCTCACTCTCCTTGGTTCTCTCTCAAATCATTCGGCATTAAGCCACAAAAATCCAAAGGTTGTTCATTTAATCTACTAGATCCTTGTCCCATAGTAATTGATACAAAGCTTTTACTAGGTAGAAAGTTCGTTTCTCGGTATGTTCTCGAATTGATTTCCGGTTCAAAGTGTGACTCAGTTGTTCTTGGTGGAAAAGAAATAAAATTGTTGTCGTTGTCTATTCTATTGAAAAGGTAAATGCGAAGCGAAAATAAACAAAGACAAATAATAAAGGAGCAATACAAATAATAAAACGAAAAGTAAAGCAAAACAATAAATAAAAATAAATAAAAATAAAGCTAAAAGGCGAAATTAATTAAAGACTGAAAAATAAAATAAGACAAAATTAAAATCAAAATAAATGAAGGAAAGTAAATTAAAAATGCGACCAAGGAAAAAGGCGGGAAAAATAAAGTTTAAAACTTAAAAACATAAACTTAAAATAAACTAAAAAAGTTCATTCGGAATATTTTTCATTCGGAATAAATGAATTCATCCGGAATAATCCTTTGTTCGGAATAAGACGCTTCATCCGGAATAATCCTTCATCCGGAACAATAGGCTTCATCCGGAATAATGGTTCATCCGGAATAAAACTTTCGTTCGGAATAAAGTTCATCCGGAATAAAACGTTCGTTCGGAATATAGGTTCATCCAGAATAAATCATTCGTTCGGAATATTGGTTCATCCGGAATAACTAGTAACTCATGCGGAATAAAAAACTGATGCGGAATAAATGGTGAAAAGAGTTCATTCGGAACAAAAAGAAATTGGTTCGGAATAAATAACTAAAATTGCTGGTTAAGAATAATCAAAAGGAAAAACTGATTCGGAATAAAAAATAAATGGAATATAAACTACAAAAGTGCTCATCCGGAATATTTAAACTTAAAAGCTTTATTCGGAATAATAATTTGATTCAGAATAATTACAACAGATCCTTCATCCGGAATAAACACTGATCCGGAATACTTTGAAAGTAATGCTTGGTTCGGAATAAATGTCTTGATCCTGAATCTGGGCAAAGTAACAGTAACAGCGAAGAACAAAGGAAGAACAAAAAAAACGAATCTAATCTAGATCAATCGAATTAAACCAAAAGATTAAGCAATACTAACCACAAACGATCAACTAATTATAATCAATCAAACCAAATCAATAACAATAACAAAAATGATCACAATAATAAAAACACACCTAATCAATTTAATAAAAACTCAAGAACATGAACATAACATAAGATTAAATCAATCACAAGAAAGGAAGATGAGAGACCAACAATAAAGATAAAGAATCAATAACATGAAAAAGAAACTTACTTGAATTTAAAGGAATTAAAGGTACATGACAAGGTAATTAAAGGTGCAAGTAATTAAGGTGCAAAAATTAAAGATGAAAGAGCATAGTTTGTCAAACTAGCCAACAACAATGAAACTAACACGAATCATCTATTTATAGGGGAGGAGGAGGATTGGTGGAAGGAAGCTTCCACCCCTCTTTCTTCTTTCTTTAATTGCTTGATTAGTCCTTAATCTTCCAAATTCTTCAACTTTTGTCTCGGAATTAATAAAATCGTCTTGTAATCTTCAATAAACTAGACTTGAGTTCTTCGGATTTTAGTAAACTTCCGTCTTTTGACTTTTTCTTCGATAAATCTTCAGAATTGGTCTTGGACTTCCGTTCTTTTTGACCTCTTGATTTCTTGACTTCGTCTTTTGTCTTTTTCTTCGATAAAAGCCCGTGAAAGCCGTGTTTTCTTCCCTTTTAGCATTTTGATCCTAAAATCACAACAAAAACACAAACCACTCATAATTACGACATAAAATACACGTTTTTGCTTGGTTATTATTCTAATTAAGTGGTAAAAGGATGGGTGTTTTCACACCTATCAAATCCCCTACATTTGACCATTGCAATGTTCTCATGCAATGCGTTAGTTACAAAGCACGTTAACACTTTTCATCACAATCAATCCGCATTGGCCTTTATTAAAGAGATAGAAAATAACAAAACAAGTAAAGAAATCAAAAACTTACCTTAGGGTTTTAGAATGTCATGAATGATCATCATCCTCAAGTTTTTACATTCTCCAAACCAAGCTTAAAAACGAGATCATTGTTATTATAAGTTAGCAAACTAACACGAGCTCATGTGGGCCAATTATTCACTTAGACTCCCTAATTCCTAGGTGTATCTCTTATATTTTATTATTGTCTTGAATGATCACGAGGATGCATTGTTGACTTATTTCGATAGTTATTTAGGCTGAAAATAAAGTGGGACGATTTAATCAATAGTTAGCTAAAGGACAAAATCTTTTAAAACTGCTTCTCGGGACCTCATAAAGTTCATATATTGGCATAACTCGCTTCGCGATTTGAGACCTTTCTCGGACCGATATTTGGCAGCGACTTCATACTTCAAATCTTTGAGAGACGTTCTTGAAATTATGGTCTTCTCTTCATAATAGGAATTTCTTCACTTTGATGTTTTGAAAGATTCTTCATACTTGGACCACGACTTCTTCATTTTTCTCCAATCTTTATTTTGGACTTTTGATATACAACGATCCACCTCCTTTTAGGACTTGGATCTATTTATCCTCATACCTTGCTTGGGTCTTTTCGGATAGACTTCTCCATGACTTTTGGGGAGTTTTTGCTTTTCGTCGTGTGTCTCGATCCTTCATATTGATTTTCGATAAATGATTCTTCACATCACTTTTGGATCTTTAGCAACAAAATGTAGCCCTCATGCCTTGTTAGGGCCTTTTCGGACTCGCCAATCTTCGCATCCCGCTTCAATAAGTTATGCCTTGGCTATGAACTCTAATTAATACCGAGCAACTTTTAAACGATCTTGGGCTAGAAGCTAAGTAATTTTCAAATCGTACAACCTTATTTATTGTAGATAAATTTATTAGCAAGCGATGGGAGAATAGGCTTATAATTAACTCACATAAATTCACGAAAGGATACCAAACTTATAATTGAGTCTATCATCTCTCGTTCTCCACAGTTTAAAATCTCAATGAACGAGACTCGTGGATGCTTAGCCTATTAAATCAAAGTTATGGGTTTTCGAGTCATCTATAGGATCTTGCAAACTCTTAGACTTTTTCAAGTTTAGAAATCGCATTTTAAAGTTCCCTTGATAAACGACTCTCTAGGATCAATTATAGGAACTTGTAAAAAGTTCTTGTTCTTAACCCGTGAGAGTTAAGACTTTCGCGTTTTAAAGCTCCCTATATAAAACCCTAGCAAAACTCAACTTAAACATGTTAAGGATACTAGCTAGAGTAAACTTAGATAAGTAAACTCGGGTAGAGTCAAATGATTCACAACCTTTGAAAATTAAAACCACTTTTTTCAAAATTTATTCTACTAAAGAAAGAAAATAACTTTACAAAGGTAAAAACTAATAGGCCAAAATAGATAAAAAATTTTGAAAAATGTCGAAAAATTGATTTTCCGATTAAAATGAGGACAAATACAAGGAAAAGGACACTTAACTTCAATAGAAGTCCCCCCTACACTTATTATAAACATTGTCCTCAATGTTTAAGCATGTGGGAGTAAACTCCCCTACACTTAGGACATTGTTCACGTTGTTTAAATCTTGCTAAGGAAGAGACAACTAAAGAGATTCCTATTTTAATATTGAGAAATATAAAATAGTGAATCGAAAAGAGTTTAGGATAGAACCAGGAAGACGGAAACACGGAATCACGGGTCGTCAAAAGTCATCAAGAGTGTGTCTTTGAAGCTCTCATCCCTACATATGATAAGAAAGAAAGCAAGAAACACCAACGGGGCTCCCCTTACACTTATGGTGAAAACAGGTAAAGATAGATAGATAATTGGGTTGCCTCCCAAAAAGCGCTTGTTTATATTAACCGAGTCACGAGCCTGACTCGTCCCCGAATTAAATGGTCCATGGGGAAGCCTCGAATGTAATACCGGGATCAAAGACCTTGTCCTCGTTCCCGGTTGACATCAACAAATGGGAGGCGGGAGGATAAGTCTTAAATGGGAGAAAAGTCCTTTCAACATACGAAAAGTATGTGAAGTCGTGAGCCACGGGAGGTGGGGTAGGTAAAGGAATCACATTGTCATCCTCCAAAGACAATGGATGTTCAGAAAGCGGCAAAGCCGTAAGGTTATCAATTATAAAATAATCAGTGTCACCTCCCGGGTCAAAGCACTCATCCTCCGATATAGTAGCTAAAGGAGTGGATGAAAGGTACTCGGGAGGGGGACTTGGGACAATACCTTCCTGCAGAAAATTATCAAAAATAATATCCCCCTCCGTGTCATCATCCTTAATACCCGGAGGTATTGAGTGAATGTCGATTTCTTCTCGCAATGGGTCATTATCTTCAACGGGAGGAATAGATGGAGGTAGAGACTCGAAGAGAGGAGGAGAAGTCAACTCTTAGATTTTAGCAATAAGAAGATGCACTTTCCGTAATCTGTCGCGGAGAATCACATCTTTCACCTCATCTTCAAGAGCAAGTTCATCGGTGAAATTCTCGTAAGCCGGAGAGAATAAATCGTCATCGCCCGCATCTCCCGGTGGAGATTGAGAAATTTCAAAAGTGAAATTCTCATAGCGTGGAGAAAAATCGTCATCATTAGGATCGACCTCTTCCGTAAGAGCAACGTCGTCCTCAGACTCCATAGCAGTCGGTATGTCACAAACCTCATCATCAAAGAATTTATCGAGACCAAAATCACTAAGCTCACTCAATGTATCACAATCCTTAGACACGTTTGGGATATCGAGAGAAGGGATGGCAATGGCACTAGGACATTGAGCAACACGATCATTCCAAGAAATAGTAGGCTCATCGTCATCATCATCATAATATTATGGATACACCGGAGGAGGAGTATAAGTCTCGAGATTCGATATTTGCTCATGTCATTGATCCTCTTGACATTTTTCGATGATCTTGTTGCAAGCTTCTTGAACTTTTTGAAAGTTGTCAAAAAGAGTGGCAATTTGCTCAGGAGGAAATGCACAATAGGGTTGATGATCGATGAAGTGTTGTGGGGGCTCAAAATGTTGAAAACCTGAATTATAGCATGGGTGTGGCTCATAGAAGTCCATCGGTTGAGAAGAATTAGAACACGGATTTGGTTCATAATAATCCATTGGTGAGGAAAACTGAGGACACAGATATTGCGCATAATAATTCATTGGCTGACAATAAGAAGTATCGTGAGGGCCCCCACAATTTTGGCAAGAAGTGTATGGAGAAAAACCCGGTGCTTCTTGTAGATAGCTATTACCATTGTCATAATTGTAACCCATTTCTTGCTCGCCATGAGGCGGGTGTCGAATTGGACACGAAACATGCCAATGAGAATCACTTCCACAATACATGCAAGGGGGGCTAGGAGGTGGATTTGAAAAGGACGAATTAGTCGAGTTACACGATGGACAAAATCCAAATTGTGAATCGATGGAAATGGGAGGAAGGTCTCTTCCGCATCGCTCGCATGAACACCATTGACATGATTCGCCATCATATAGTCGTCTCCAACACCCGACGCAATGGACATAAGAATCCATAAAGAAAAATAGATAAGCAAGAAGAATATTTTTGGTGCAAAACTTTGAAAAAGAAATGCTTTTTATGATTTTTCAATTGTTTTTGGGATTTTTTGAAAATTTTTTACACGAAAAATAACGTTCACGAGTGAACGGATCCTAAAAGCCAACGCGTCTCTCACAAAAAACCGTCAATCTTCACGAAAAGAGCCGGCAGCGGAGACATTTGATACAAAGCTTTTACTAGGTAGAAAGTTCGTTTCTCGGTATCTTCTCGAATTGATTTCCGGTTCAAAGTGTGACTCAGTTGTTCTTGGTGGAAAAGAAATAAAATTGTTGTCGTTGTCTATTCTATTGAAAAGGTAAATGCGAAGCGAAAATAAACAAAGACAAATAATAAAGGAGCAATACAAATAATAAAACGAAAAGTAAAGCAAAACAATAAATAAAAATAAATAAAAATAAAGCTAAAAGACGAAATTAATTAAAGACTGAAAAATAAAATAATACAAAATTAAACTCAAACTAAAATGAAGGCAAGTAAATTAAAAATGCGACCAAGGAAAAAAGCGGGAAAAATAAAGTTTAAAACTTAAAAACATAAACTTAAAATAAACTAAAACAGTTCATTCGGAATATTACCTTCATTCGGAATAAATAAATTCATCCAGAATAATCCTTTATCCGGAATAATCCTTCATACGGAACAATAGGCTTCATCCGGAATAATGGTTCATCCGGAATAAAACGTTCGTTCGGAATAAAGGTCCATCCGGAATAAAACAATTGTTCGGAATATAGGTTCATCCGGAATAAATCATTCGTTCGGAATATTGGTTCATCCGGAATAACTAGTAACTCATGCGGAATAAAAAACTGATGCGGAATAAATGGTGACAAGAGTTCATTTGGAACAAAAAGAAATTGGTTCGAAATAAATAACTAAAATTGCTGGTTCGGAATAATCAAAAGGAAAATCTGATTCAGAATAAAAAAGAAATTGGTTCGGAATATAAACTACAAAAGTGCTCATCCGGAATATTTAAACTTAAAAGCTTTATTCGGAATAATAATTTGATTCGGAATAATTACAACAGATCCTTCATCCGGAATAAACACTGATCTGGAATACTTTGAAAGTAATGCTTGGTTCGGAATAAATGTCTTGATCCGGAATCTGGGCAAAGTAACAGTAACAACGAAGAACAAGGGAAGAACAAAAAAAAACACGAATCTAATCTAGATCAATCGAATCAAACCAAAAGATTAAGCAATACTAACTACAAACGATCAACTAATGATAATCAGTCAAACCAAATCAATAACAATAACAAAAATGATCACAATAATAAAAACCCACTTAATCAATTTAATAAAAACTCAAGAACATGAACATAACATAAGATTAAATCAATCACAAGAAATGAAGATGAGAGATCAACAATAAAGATAAAGAATCAATAACATGAAAAAGAAACTTACTTTAATTTAAAGGAATTAAAGGTACATGACAAGGTAATTAAAGGTGCAAGTAATTAAGGTGCAAAAATTAAAGATGGAAGAGCATAGTTTGTCAAACTAGCCAACAACAATGAAACTAACACTAATCATCTATTTATAGGGGAGGAGGAGGATTGGTGGAAGGAAGCTTCCTCCCCTCTTTCTTCTTTCTTTAATTGCTTGATTAGTCCTTAATCTTCCAAATTCTTCAACTTTTGTCTCGGGATTAATAAACTCGTCTTGTAATCTTCAATAAATTAGACTTGAGTTCTTCGGCTTTTAGTAAACTTCCGTCTTTTGACTTTTTCTTCGATAAATCTTCAGAATTGGTCTTGGACTTCTGTTCTTTTTGCACTCTTGATTTCTTGACTTCTTCTTTTGTCTTTTTTCTTCAATAAAAGCCCGTGAAAGTCGTGTTTTCTTCCCTTTTATCATTTTGATCCTAAAATCACAACAAAAACACAACCCACGCATAACTCCGACATTTACGACATAAAATACACGTTTTGGCTTGGTTATTATTGTAATTAAGTGGTAAAAGGATAGGTGTTTTCACACCTATCAGTAATCACTAATCATTTGGTAGCATCATCATCATCATCTTTGGAGGTATTGTAACAAGCCCTAGCCGAATCTATAAAGGCCACGGCTTAGTTATCTTTAGGGTTTTCTTAATCATCTTGATTAGATCTCTAATCTCCTTGTTCATCTATAACATCCTTGGTACTTTTAAGCAAGAAAAGTATACACCTCATGCTCTTTCATTTCTTCATGCATGCATCATCATACATCTATAGACAGAAGTAAATAACATGTTAAAATCAAGGTTTGATAAAGCCATGACCATTATAGGTCACGGCATATTTATGAAAACCATAGTCATGGTTAGAAATCTTTTAATAAGAAACCTATGACTAGTACTATATGTTTTTAAACTTGATTGAAAACCATATGAAACATTTTATGAATCTAAATGTAGCATGAGTTACAAATCTTGTTTTATGGGATTTTGGTTAACTAATAATCATAGATCTCATAAAATAAACTTGTGTAACTTGAAAATCATGAAGACCAAGACCTTAAAGGTCACGGCTAAAATGAATGATGACCATATGATTTGTCTACTAAGTTTAATGATGGAATAGGTAATGTTACATGTTAATTGGAATATTAAAAATCACAAAATATAACTTATGTGTATATATGTAGCCATGGGTTACATATGACCTAAAATGGGTTAGATGTACATGCATGCTTATATAAACCATAGATCTAATGATAGAGTTAACTTGAGTATAATAAACATAAAACAAGCTTATAAAAATATTATGGGAACCTTGGGAGAAGACAATATAGCCGTGGGCTATATGTAGTCTTCTTGGAATAATGGTAACATTGGGAACATGCATGTAACCTAGATAATCATAATGTACTTTTGTAAATATTTACAAGACATAAAACTAGCTAAAGTGTTCATCTTGGAAACACCAAGATTAGAAATATAGCCGTGGGCTATATATGAGTGTACACGGATCTATGATTGATTTTTAGGTCTAGACATAGTTTGGATCTCATTTTGGATTTGTGACTTGTTTTCTTGACTTGTACATAGCTAGATCTTAATTTGGACTCATATAAGTACATGCAACCTTAAAACAAGTTTGACTCATCTTAAATAAGCTATAAATGTAACACCCCACTTGGATAAGTGGACCGTTACGTGTATTTATGGCGTGTCATCAAAGCATAAGGTAAATGTCCTAACACATTAACTGACCATAAAGGAAATACCAGAATCAAACATCGGTAATCCAAACATAAGCCCAAAACATGAAAAGTAAAATACTGATGGAAAGGACTAAACAATGTCCAAATAAGCAGAATAATGTAAGTACATAAAGTAAGAAGTCTAGATAGCTTCCATCCAAATGCACATACTCTCAAAATCCTAAGAGCGTCTTGGTGTACCTACCGTTATAACATGAAAGGGAACTACGGCTGAGCATAACGCTCAGTGAACGGATATAAAGGATGATAAGGAATTAGTGAAATGAAACAGATGATAAAATACTGGAGCTGTAAGGCTGATAAGTAAAGTTGTAGTGGAAATCTGTGTATAATCTGTAAGGTCTGATTTATAAATAATAAAGCTGAACTGTTATCTGTTACATCTAAAAACATGCATTTACTGTATTTTAATTGCCAGAGCTTATATAGGTCATGTACTGTAACAACGGTGCATGAATAAGTGGAGGGGTGACCTTGTCATGTTGTAGAGGGGTGACCTCTAAATAACTGTAGATGGGTGACCTCTAAATACTGTGCTGGGTGGAGGGATCAGCTCCAATGTGAAGGATGTATAGCACACACCACATTCACCCTGATAACTTGTAAACTGATAAGCCTAGGATGCATCCATACGCCCCACTAAACATACTTATAAAAATGGCCAAACTGAACATGAGTGGGACGATGCAGGATATCACTCTCCTGCATGTGAGTCACGACACCGGTGCCTCTAGTGCCATGGTTACCGTACCTCCGTAACTAGTACATAAACCTGTCATGCTTTTATATAATGCTCAGGCAATTTATTTAGTTATTAACATGATTAGTGATATGCATAAACACATACTGGGGAAAACATTTGGCTGCAGACGGGGAATCCTAATCATGCAAAGGAAAGGAAATCCTTACTGAAAGGGCGGAAAATCCGTACCTCTTGTCCAGTAACTGACTGAATGGAAGACTGAACGAATACTACTCGGGCTTCCACGGAAGCTACAATAATAATAGACGTGAATAAGTTACCTGATTATTATTTAATTTACTGTTCTTATTTTCCTCATTTACTTATTTTATCTCTGAAGTTCTACACGTAGTTTACTGATAAATACACTCTTTAATTATAATTCATTCTAATATATTAACGACCTACTATTATTACGATACAAACGTATTATGACGTTAATTAAAATACTATAATAAGTAACTTGTTAAAATGTAAGGTTTCTAATTATCAAGTTTCTAAAACAATTTAATTCGTATAATAAAATTATACCCTTTTAAAAATATTACAAAGCTATTATAATTTAATTTATTTAAAACAATACAATTAGAACATTAAAAAACATAAGTAATATGAAGGTATAATTTAAAATCTTTTTTATTATTATTATAACTATGTCCCGAGCCTACCAAGATACCACTTTCTGTTGGGTCTACTAGATGTAGATCTTGCAGCCTGTCAGGACCGGTGAATGACTTCTGTAATCACAAGTCAAATCACAAAGAGACTCTATACACAATATGAATGTAGAATATAAATATAATTAAGAAGAACAGAATAACTATAAAGACTTGATCCTTTCTAAGGATTTATAATATTGATAATGACTAGAACTACGTTTTGTGAAGGTGTGTCTAACCCTTCTGCCTAAGGTTCCTTTTATACTACAAGGAAACCCTAATACATCATTAAAGAAAACATGTAAAACTGATATGCATATCCTTTCCTAACATATCTCATGCATATCCTAACAGAATATTAAGTAAATAATAAAGTTTAACTTCGACTAGGACCAGGAGTAGGACTTGCTCCTACTACTACTAGGACCAGGAGGAACTACATACCTCCTAATCAACCTAATACATATAACTATTACAATGGTCCTAACAATCCTCCCCTAAACTTGAATTTGACCTGTTGAGTTCAAGTTTCCTGGAAAACGTGCAAAGAAAGCCCGAGGATTGTATCAGCAAAACAAATAGCAGCATCAACAAGATAAGAATCAGAGTAACAGCCGCAACATGAAACACTAGAAGCTTCTCCAAAGCTTGTAACAAATCAGCATCGTGTTGAATCTTTTCAGCAACATGAGCAGATTTGATGAGCCTTTACCAAGTAGTTGCTCGCTCTTGGGCTAGCTAGTCATTCTGGTGGAATAAGCATCACCCTGGGAGACTAGAACCCAGCCCAACTCTTAGAACGTGAATCAATGGTGAGTGGGAGTACCCTGATGATTTTAGGCAAATCATCACAGCCGTCAATGGATTTGATGCGTCTTTACCAGAAGTCGTACCCCTCTGGACTCGCCAACTCTTAGCAATGAAGCATCGGTGAGTTGAACACCCTATAGCTTTAAGCAAGCTATTACAACTATCAACGGATTTGATAAGATCTTTACCAAGAGCCGTACCCCCTTGGATTAGCCACTTTTCAGTCCAAGACTAAGGCAAGTGAAAACCATCCAGTTTTGGGTAACCTGGCAACCATCAACGGATTTGAGAATCGCACCAGGAGCCGTACCCTCAAGGTGAATCAACTTTTTCTTGTCGATTAGACATGGTAAGTTGAGAACCATTTGTTGTGTGGACCACGTCCAACACCAAGTGAAACCAAGTACCAGCACAAGCTCAAAACAGGAACCAGAAACCACATTGTGAAGCAGCCAAGGGATATTATGTACAAGTATAAAATCTAAACTGTGTTGAAAGTATAAGCAGATATTATATAAAAAGTATATATATATATATATATATATATTTTTATTATTATGAAATGTGTTTTGCTTTTTTTTTTTTAAACTATAAAGAATGAAATTCACCAATCACTGTACATATTGGTGAAAAGAATAAAAATAAGAACAAATGAACAAAAATACAAAGCATAAACACTTACAACCCAATCACCTTACATACCAGAAGCAGCCTTTTTATCTGCTAGCAACCGCGCCTGAATACCCTCTACCAATGTCGTGGCCATACTTGACTCATTTCCAGAAGGAGCAGTAGAAATTTGCAAGTGACTCGCCAACATCGCCTCCATGGAAGAAATAGTCAAAGGATACTCCACATCCGTCAGCATAAACACCATATGACCAGATTCTAATTCCAACATATGAACTCCACATCCAGCATATAGCTTCCAGCGCAGAATCTCCCATTGCATTTGATCCTTCCATATGCCCGAAACAGGAGCATTTGGAGGAGGATCCAACATCAGCTTGAGATCAGCCCAGATTCGCATACCAGGCCATGAAGACACAACCATGGGGTCAAACGGCATACTAGAATCAACAAGTCCAAACAACGCCATAAGATCCATACGGTTAGCCCAAGATAACACACCCTGCAAACCCGTTGCCAATCGCACAGACCCATCACTCAAAGTAATCCGATGGGATACGCCACCAGGAAGTGTTGTAGAACGCTCAACCATATAACCAGTAATGTTCCTATTGCCCAAGGGTAAGTCAGAATTGCTGTCAGAAGCTGCATCAATTAAATTCTCAGGATCACGCTTCTCAAAAGGAACTGTCTTACCACGGCGAACACGACGAGCTTGTTTCTGGCGAATGGAACGTCTTGGTGTGGGATCAGTAGGTGTTGATTCAACCTTTACCTTAACCGCAGCAGCAGCAGAGGAAGCAGTAGAAGTAGACTCATGAATGTGTCCACCCAATGGACCACTAGGAGCTACATCAGAAGTAGGATTAGGTTGAGTTCTAGGAGCTGGTGATGAAGGAGATGGCACATCAGATGTAGTAGGTATGGTGGTGGTAACAAAGGTGCTTGCAAGAACATGTGTGGTGGTAGAAGCATGAGTGGTGGTGGTAGTAGCAAAGATGGTAGTAGCAGGACCAGTAGTAGAACCCATAGGAGCAACCAAAGGTGTAGTAGAAGGACCAACGGAAGTATCAACAAAACCAGATGGACTAGCAGTAGAACCAGGAGTGGGTGCAGATGAAAGACCAGTAGAATCAGCAGGCGTAGAAGAAGTCATACCATGAGGATGGTAAATAAATCTTTCCGGAATAGGTTGACTCTGACGCTTAACCATCTTTTCATAAAGGGCCTTAAGCTCATCAAAAGTCAAAGCCCGCACCCGAGCCCAAGTCCACGGAGCATTGAAATGAGCAGCAGATTGATATTTCACATAACGTTGCATCTGCTGGCGCTCCTCAGCCCGAGATAAAGGTCTATTCCTTCGCTGTTTCTTAAGTTCTGCAGCAAGAGCCAACTGGGGCTTACGCATCATTACCATAGCCCTCGGAATACAATTGTGTTCATCAACATCATCACCCAAAAGATCTTTAAACTGAGCATAATCCCGAGTGAGAACAGTCAACACTTGCATCCATTCACTATCACTCCAATGCATGGCATCATGCTGAATTTGTGCACGCCTGCGCTCTCGAAGCTCTTCCTCAGCAGCCCTATCAGCTTCATCAATCTTAGCTTGAACACGACGAGCAGCCTCCTCACCAAGTCTTTCCTCTTCAACCTGGCGACGGGTACGCTTGCGAGATGGGGATGGAGCATCAGTCATTGGGGCCTTGCCCTTCAAATCAGGAGAGGGACCAGCATGAGGACCATCAGTAGGATCAGAATCACCACCCATAGAAGGGGGAATAGCACCAGGAGAAGGAACATTGTAGGACGTTGGAGGAACCGGCAAATCATCATAAACTTTATCAGCAAAGGCAGCCTTTGCCAACAATGTCAAACCATCTTCAACATTCTCCGCACCCTCATCCTCAGATTCTGACTGGACCACATGTTTCTTGCGACGACGTTGTTGAGTTTCCAACGCCTTGATGCGATCAGCCAGAGGAAGAACAAACTCCCTTGTAAGCTTCCGATGTTGGTTTAAATCAGCTTTCAAACAGACCATCCGCTCATGGTACCTGCGCATAAGATCAAGCAAAGTTATCAGTGTAGTAGGCTCCTCCGCCTGCCCACCAAGAGAACTTGGATCAGGGAAAGCATCATTGGAGCCCGAAGCAACATGTGGGTCAACCTGTGGAGTACTAGCATCAAACGGGGTATCTGTCGAGTGTGGGGCAGGACTAGGAGGTGGAGTGTCCACAAATGGAGACCTTTGTGAGACTGAGGAAGGACCAGCCTTGGTAGGAGATGGTTTTTCAACCACCACCTCCTCAACTAGCTCCTCCTCTACCACAGGAGTGGCACCAACAGTAGGAGCCTCCTCCTCCATTGGGTCATCATCAATCACCACAAACTCAGGAGCCTCCTCCTCCTCACCCATAGGACCCTGAGCCAATCCCAACATGGCTTCAGTCAGGGGCCTCCAGT
The DNA here is from genome assembly GCA_025667525.1 of Glebionis coronaria. Taxonomy (NCBI): domain Eukaryota; kingdom Viridiplantae; phylum Streptophyta; class Magnoliopsida; order Asterales; family Asteraceae; genus Glebionis; species Glebionis coronaria. The sequence continues at coordinate 472,058,080 of CM046874.1, read as the reverse complement.
CCCCAGTAAACCCATTCATCATATTATAATAGACTTTAGCTGTAAGTTTAGACGGCACATGCTCAGTCCTATCACGAGGAATACAAACAAGGATTTGCTGAAGAAACCTAGGGTACATTAGGAACTTCTTTCTCGAACCAGCAGTAGACAAATTACTAACCATCCCCTCAAATAGATAATGAGAAAAATTAAACACTCTACCCTGGGCTAAGCAAATAAGACCAGTAGCCAAAGGAGTAGGGAAAGCATCCCAACTCCCAGACTTGGGACTCGTACAATGGATTAAAAAGTGAACCAGAAGCTTCCATTGAGGGGAAAACCTATTTTTCTGGAAGTTAAACTTCCCCCCATGTTCATAACCGATAGCAGCCATCCCCTCCAGTACTTCCGAATTGGGGATGGATTCAACACTCCCCTCATCCTGAAGATGAAGAGAAGAGCGAATAGAAGCCTCATTCACCACATATGCACGTCCATCTATGGTAGCATGGAGTGCACGTGGACGTCCAGCCACATTCACAAGTTTAGCAGACGCCCAAAATTGACGTATCACACTATCATATATGGTGGGACAGACAGTAAATGCAAACCTTAAGTTAGAAGCTTCAATGAAATCCAAGATGTCAGCAAAATGTTCACGATTTGGACCATTACCCAGATAAGCAACACGGTTGTGAGCAGGTTGGTAAGCAAGAGCAGCCATGGATCTTAATGAATTGATGGTAGAAGGATTGGGATTAGGGTGTAAAGAGTAGAAGCGGTTTTGTGTGTGTGTTAATTGTAATGAGTGAGTCAAGGGTGTATGTTGACCATATATAAAGAAAGTGGTAACTGTTCATTGACCCCTATTAATGGGGGGTTGCCCTTTCAAATTAAACCATAATTGCATAGTAACCACTTGCCCTTTTTAACATAATAACCAACTCCCAATTAACATGCTGAATTCAAACTTGTAAATACCAGGAATGGGAGCGTTGACCAAAAGTCAAAGCACACAATGGTCAGACCAGGAGCAAAACGTGATTAACAAAGGACAAAAGGAATGAACAGTATGCCAGACCAGTACCAGGAGCCAAAACACCACTTGACATGGAAGGATTTTAAACCACCAGAAGCCAACCAATTATAACTAGAAGCTGACCAAAGAGGACCAGAAGCCAGTCATGTAAGGCCATATCCACCAGAAGAGAGCAAAAATCCTCCATCATAAGCACCACACACCATCATAACCAAGAAACTATGTTGTTAAATACTATTAATACGTTAGTCTGACCTAATATGTACACAAAGCCTCCCCTTAGGCTTTGCCTCCCCTCAATCCTAGACCTCATGATTGACCATCCCAATATGAACCACCAAGTGGTTAAACCGAGGACCATCAAAAGCTTTAGTCAGCAAATCAGCAACATTGTCATCCGTATGAACTTTAAGAACCTGTATCAGCTTCTTCTCATTGGCATCCCGTATAAAATGATGCCGAATCTCAATATGCTTCGTCCGCTGATGAAAAACAGGATTCTTCATAATGCAAATAGTGCTTTGATTGTCAATAAAAATTTTGGTATTCATAAAATTGAAACCATAATCCAACATCTGATTTTGGATCCACAAAACTTGTCCACAACAACTCGCAGCCACAACGTATTCAGCTTCTGTTGAAGAAGTAGCTACGATTGTCTGTTTCTTGCATTGCCATGAAATAAGTCGACGACCCAAAAATTGACAACCACCAGTAGTAGACTTCCTATCATTATTAGCACCAGCATAGTCACTATCACTATAGGCTTCTAGAACAAAAGGAGATTCTCTAGGATACCATAGACCCAATTTAGGTTGAGCCTTGATATACTTGAAAATCTTCTTCACGGCATTTAAGTTTGAAACCGTTGGAGTCACCTGGTGTCTAGAACAAGCACTTACTGCAAACATAATGTCTGGACGTGATGCAGTCAAATACATGAGAGAGCCAATCATAGACCTGTACATGTGAACATTTACCGGGGGGTCTGGCTCATTCTTAAGTTTGATTTTAGCAACTTCATAAGGAGTTGTTGCTGGTCTAAGAGGATCCATGTCAAACTTCTGAAGAATCTCATGGACATATTTATCTTGACTGATGAAAATCCCATCCGATTGTTGCTTGACCTGAAGACCAAGGAAGAATGACAGTTCTCCCATTGCACTCATCTGAAATTCGCCTTTCATCAAGTGTTCAAACTCATCACACCACTCCTTCCTTGTAGAACCAAATATAATGTCGTCCACATAAACCTGAACAAGGATAATATCCTTGGAATTCCGCCGAAGAAATAGTGTTTTGTCAATAGTACCTCTTCTATAGCCATCCTTTAACAAGAAAGTTGAAAGACGCTCATACCAAGCTCTAGGAGCCTGGTGTAACCCATAAAGAGCCTTGACCACCTTGTAGACTTTCTTGGGATGAAGTGGATCTACAAACCCCTTAGGTTGAGTAACATACACTTCCTCGTCAATTTTGCCATAGAGAAATGCACTCTTGACATCCATTTGGAACACCGTAAAGCCAACATAAGAAGCAAAGGCCAAGAACAGACGAATGGCCTCGATCCGTGCAACCGGTGCAAAGACTTCAGTATAGTCAATGCCCTCAATTTGAGTGTGTCCTTGTGCGACAAGCCTAGCTTTATTCCTTACGACAATTCCCCGTGCATCCTTCTTGTTATTAAGAATCCATTTGGTATTGATAGCTGTCTTTCCATCTGGTAAGTCAACCAGAACCCAAACATTCTGAAACAAGAATTGCTGCATTTCCTCCTGCATAGCCTCCACCCAACTTTGATCCTCAAGTGCATGAGAAACAGACCTAGGTTCCACCTGTGAAAGAAAACAAGCAAACAAACAGTGCTGAAAGTCCGTATGATTATTACGCTTTTGATCCTCAATATAGCCCACAAGAGCATGATGATCAGACGCGGCCTTCTGCTGCATTCTGCGTGTCTTGACAGTAGAACCAAGATCTCTAATGATTTGAGTGGTAGGATGATCTTTATGTGATTGCAAGACTGGATTGGAAGAAACCTCCACTTCTGGTGCCAAGTTATTGAGATCACCAACAAAGTTAGCATCATATGAAGCATTTTGGAAAATCCCATCTACCGGTTGTTTATGAATATCATCCAGCTTGGTAGAAGACTTCTTTTCATGGTTCCCCAAATCAGAAGGACTGGAGAAACGTGTATTGGAAGCAGACTCACTAGCCGGAGTACCAGTAGGAGATAAGCTAGCACTAGGAGCAGAAGCTGGAGTACCAGAAACAACTTTGTCAGTAGGCTCAACCAAGGGAAACTCAAAACTACCTTGAGCAGCTGCTTTAGTAGCTTCTTGTTGTTGTTTGAGAAGAGTGTCAAGAGCTGCTTGGGAATCCTGTACATCCAATGGAGTTGCATCACTAGGAGGAGTAGGAGAAACCGTGGTGGAATAGGATGGAACCACAAAAATGTCATCCTCATCATCTGAATCAGAAAGACTAGAAGAAACACCAGTACGAGAAGTTGCAAACACTTGTGGTCCTGCATCATGGTTAGTTTTGAAACGAAAATATCCAAACGAATCACTAAGATAATCCAGATCAAAATACCATTCTGGACCTTTGCCTTGGATGTTTGACTTCTCTTCAAAATACCTGAGATTAATAGTTTCAATGATCCGTTTGGCTTGAAGATTGTAGACACGATATGCCCGAGAATGAGCTGAATATCCCACAATGTATCCTTCATCTTCCTTTCCATCAAACTTCCCCAAATAGTCACTAGTATTCAGAATGGTGACTGGACACCCAAAAGGCTTCAAATGAGCAATATTTGGAACTTTGCCCGTGAGCAGCTCATAAGGAGTCTTCTTGTGAGGATTGGTAATAGAAACCCTATTCAAAACATAACTTGCAGTATTTATAGCTTCTGTCCAGAACATGGTTGGAAGCTTGGAATCGGCAAGCATAGTTCTTGCTGCTTCTATTAGTGTCCTGTTCTTTCTTTCTGCCACACCATTCTGTTGAGGAGTCCTAGCAGCACTATAATCTCTTTTGATGCCCTTAGCATTGCAAAGTGCGATGAGGTCTTTATTTTTAAACTCGGTTCCATTATCGCAACGAATACCTTTAACTTTCTTGGACAACTGATTCTCTATCAAGGTAAGAAAATCTCTAAGAATTGAGTAGGTCTCAGTTTTGGCATCCATGAAGAACACCCACGTTACCACCAAACAAAATTGCTTGTGGTCAATGCTCCTGATGGAAGTAGGACCAAATAAGTCCATGTGTAGAAGCTGCAATGGTTCAGTAATAAGACTTAGAGCAGTAATGGCCTTGAAGGATGCTTTGTGCTGTTTGCCTTTGCTGCAGGCAATACAATTTATATCATTTCGAAACGTCTTGGGAGGTAAACCAGAGACCAGATTCAGATTTGCAAGTTTGTGAATGGTCTTGAAGTTCACATGCCCCATCCTTCGGTGCCATTTAGTGGCTTCATCTTCTGAGGCTTTTGCAACCAGACATGCTAGTTGACCAGTAGGGTTGACTTCATTCAACTTGATGCTATAGAGGTTGTGTCTTCTAGGGATTCTGAGTAAAACTTGTGAGTCATCCGGAAGCTGAAAATCTTTGGAAAGCACAAGTGCATCAGTATCGGTGAAGAGTACAAAGTGCTTCTTGTCACAAATCTGAGAGACCGATATCAAGTTGAAGTGTTGAAGTGCTTCCACATAGTAGACCTGCTCAAAATTTAGATTTGGAGTCTTTAACGTTCCTTTGCCAGTGATTCTGCCTTCACCCCCACCAAAGTAGACCTTGCCACCATGAAATGGTACAAAGTTAGAGAGAAGACTCTTATTGCCAGTCATGCTTCTGGAGCAACCACTATCAACAATACCTAGACTAGAATCCTGGTATGGAGTAACCTACAACAACAAGATAAAAATGCAAAAGTTAGTGTCTTAAGGGGACCCAAACCTTTTCAGGTTTGAGCCTGCCTTGTGGATCATTAGAAGAATGCCAAGAAGATTGATGAGATCCACCGTTGTTCCTTGGTTGCCTATGCATCATATGGGTATTATTATTTGACCAAGAACAACCTGCTGAGGGCTTAACAGCAGTTCCCAAATTTCCCAAACCAAAATACGTGTGGTCTAAATTATGTGGATAGATTGGATTAAAATTTTGAAAATAATTACTGGTTGTTTGGAATCCACTATCTCTCCAATAATCAGACGCGAAAGGAGAGGATACTCTAGAAGTATTAAACGTTGGAGCACTAGGATTAAGTCTTCTAGAAGCATATGAAGCAGCTCCTGGTGGACCAGGAGCAGGAAAAGCATGATTAACAGATGCACGTGTGTCATAATAATCACAATCTTTAATTAAATGAAAGGCACTGCCACAAACAAAACATGTTTTGAAAGACCTTTTATTAGAATAAGATTGTTTCATACTGCCTACTTTATTACACACATTTCTAGGAAAAACATTATTCCTAGGACTCAATAAACAAGGACCAGACACACTTGACTTGACAGCAATTTTTTCTTCACACTTCCTAGCACCAGTAGCAGCATGTTCATTCAACTTGGAACTTGTAGGTCTTGACTCTTCACTTGAACCATTAGATGCAGAGTCACCGGCTTTGTCACTGAAAGTACATGAGACAAAGTCATTAGTATTAGTAGAACTTGTTGGGGACTCAAGCATCTGTGATCCATCCGAGTCATTATGCCATGAGGTGGGCATAAAAGTTCCAGTAAGAGGAGGAGGGACAGCATGCATTTCTGCTGCTGGTTTAAACTTATTGTAACTAGGTTTGCCCTCATCCTCTTTGTCGGCATCAAAGACACTTGAGAAAGACAAATCAAATACATCTTCTGAATCAATATATTTTTCAAATCCTAAGCCTCTTTTAGTTCTGCCAGACATGCTACTATCAATTAATTTTGAAAGATTTTTAGGTGCCTTTTGCCATTTGTCAAATCTTAGCATTGTAGCATCTAATTTAGCTTGCATCTCCTCTTTTTCTTTGATACTAGCATCTCTTTCAGTTTCTGTATATTAAAGCATATTTGTAGTGTTTTCTAAATCAATGCTTAGTATCCTGATTTTATCCTCATACGCACGTTGTGTATCTTGTAACCACCTCTTTTGTTGTTCCAATGTGTTTAATGAAGCCTTATAGGCTTGAACCTCTAAAAAATACTTATCATTTTGATCATTTACTTCATTAAATTGGGACAACAATTCTGAGTATTTATCATGACAACCAAGAGGACAATGGTGTACCTGAGGTGAGATGCCCATAAGAGCAAACTCGTCTGCTTCTTCTGCATCAGAGAGATTCCCAGCCACCATTGCAAACACGTCAGTCGAGGATTCAGCTGATTCCAGAGTAGAAGCCTGATGATCATTCCAGTTGACCATAGAGTCAACAGATACCAATGCCTTCCTGTCATCTTTTACCTCCTGAACCTTGAAAGCGGAGTACCTGCTCTTCTCCTGATCATTCTTGCTAGGGCACTCCCTTGCAAAGTGACCCTGTTGCTGGCAGTTATAGCATCATACCTTGCTTCTATCGAATCTTGCTGGCTCCCGAGGGTTGTAATTTAATTTCCTTCCTGCTTTCTTCTCAAACTTGTGAACCCTAACAGTAAGCATGGCCATCTGCCATTTAAGATCCATCTCATCCAGGTCAAGTTTATCGACCTGTTTGAAGTCATCAAAAGCAAGTTGTTGTTCAGCATTAACATCAGCCACAAAAGAATGAAGAACAGCTTCTACCATACTACCAGACTTGGCAGTAGGATCAGGAGCAGAAGTATGCTGAACAGTATGATGAGAGGAGACAGTATTGCTTGGGCTACTTGCATATGACATGGGACTAGATGCCATAGAACTCACAAAGGCTGAATTAGCAGGGGTGGGAAAAGAGTCACTAGGAAGTCCTCTCACATGGGGTTCGAATGTTCTGAGCCTATGAAACAGATCATCAAAGGTGAGATAGTCAAGCCCACCTTTGGCTTTGAGAGAGATCACCACCTGATTCCATGAGTAGGGTAAGGCTTTAAGAAACCTTGCATTAATGTCACCATCATCAGGCTTTGACCGAAGTTGATTCAACTGGCTCAATATCTTCTGGAACCTATCATACCCTTGATTTAGACCTTCAGTTTCTGAGATTTTGAATTCGGTAAATTCATCTCTCAGCATGGACCTTCGCATTTTCATTGACTCCTCATTCCCGCCGAACCTTGCTTTTATGCCATTCCAGATCTCTATGGCATCATCCAAATGGTAGAAGTCTCCCATGTGATCTTCAGGAAGAGATTGAAGCAAAATCGTTTTTGCTTTTACCTCCTTCTGAATAGCTATGATTTCCTCATAAGATTTAGGGTCAAGAAGAGTAATATTACCATTCTTGTCTCGTCCAGTAAGCTTCCTGCTGTTCCCATTCAGAATGATCTTCCAAAGATCTTGATCAGTGTTGGTGATCCACCATTCCATCTTCATTGCCCAGTTATCATATTCACCCTTCTTCAGAAGAGGGAATTTTCCATTCGTGTTGGAGACCGTAGCCAGGATCTGCTGAGGTTGCACAATTTTAGGAGTGCTTTCTTCTCCTGTTTGAGTAGAAGTTGAGGCAGACATGATAAACAAATGGTAATAAATAAGAAAACTTTATTCTTCTTGTATAGAGACCCTTCCAGGCTCTGATACCACTTGTTGGGTCTACTAGATGTAGATCTTGCAGCCTGTCAGGACCGGTGAATGACTTCTATAATCACAAGTCAAATCACAAAGAGACTCTATACACAATATGAATGTAGAATATAAATATAATTAAGAAGAACAGAATAACTATAAAGACTTGATCCTTTCTAAGGATTTCTAATATTGATAATGACTAGAACTACGTTTTGTGAAGGTGTGTCTAACCCTTCTGCCTAAGGTTCCTTTTATACTACAAGGAAACCCTAATACATCATTAAAGAAAACGTGTAAAACTGATATGAATATCCTTTCCTAACATATCTCATGCATATCCTAACAGAATATTAAGTAAATAATAAAGTTTAACTTCGACTAGGACCAGGAGCAGGACTTGCTCCTACTACTACTAGGACCAGGAGGAACTACATACCTCCTAATCAACCTAATACATATAACTATTACAATGGTCCTAACACTTTCTCGGTCGCACTAAAACGATTAAACCAAATATATAAAATCTGTCTATTTAAATTAGTGACAGAAATCTGAGTCAAGTGTCATTTAAAACTGGATTTCAAAAACTGTCTAGAAAACTGTCATGACCATTCTGCGACATAAATTTGTGTCACAAAAACGTCACTAATCTCAAAATAAAGTATTATTTTCTATCTAAACTTATCCCATTGATGAAACACTTTATTCCTACTGCTTCTATTCCATTTCCCACTGATTTCATAAGCCAAACGCACCCTTATTAAACAAACAGTCCGGTTTTTTATAAACGCGTATGTGTACAACAGCCCATTACCCAAATTCGTTTACACCCCTGCTTGGGGTTTGCTTGCACTCGGCTGGGCTAAGTAACCACAAACCGACCCCATTAATCATAAAGCTCCTGCGTGGGGTGGTTTGTTCGTGGCTGACCAAAAGAAGGCACCACCGAGACATGGTCTCGGCTTTATGCCCAAGACCATACCGAGTACCCCTTTTCGTGGGGTCTCCCTACTCTCGGCAGGAACAACCAACACCAAACCGACACACTACTACAAAAAAGTCCATGGAGACTGGTCCAAAAAGGCAATAGAGACTGGTTTTGTAGGACGTCTCTATGTGGAGGATCTCCTTGCTCGAAACATAAAGAGAATAGTTTTGAAACCAGTCTCTATTAAAAGAATAGACACTGGTTATCTTCATAAAAACAAGTCTCTTTAGAGATTGGTCTCCATACTAATCTCCAGAAAGCAGTCTTTTTAAGAGCATCTAACCAGTCTTTTTATGGAGTAAAAAAATGTGTTTTTTCTAAAAACCAGTCTCTTTTTACTTAGTTTTTTTTAAAAAAAAATTGGAATTTTTACTAAATTCCAAATTTTACAAATTTAACCCTCTACAATGGAATAATATAAATACAAGAATTATATAAAACAACTAAATTAAAGGACTTGAATTGTCATAAACAACAAATGTATGTAAATAAAGAGAACTTTATTAATTGGAAGGATTAAAATTGTCAAATACATATTTAGAATCAAATTTGTTTTTATTAAACTTGTCGCCACAATGTAAACCAAGCTCCAACAATCGCGTTCAACTCTTTCTTATCCTTGTAGGCATTCTGTTACACAGAAGTATACAAAATATTTAGACTAACATAAAAACAACGTAACTGCAGCTAAAATAACCAAACATATATGTAAATAGCCAAACATCGAAAACAAGCAAACTACTCACTTACAGCCTAGCAAATAAGAGAAAATCAAAACATTGCATTTAATTTTAATGAGACAAAGAAACATACCCCAAGCTTTTGTGCCTTCTGGTTAATGTAGACACCTTTTTGTGAGTGTGTATCTTCAAAAAGAACTTGAAAGCTAACTAGGCCACATGTTTCCCTTTCCTGCAACAAGTATTGTAACTGAGAGTTGATAATATAAACCATAAATAAAAAAAATGTTTAATTTTACATGTTTACCTTGTTTAACCTATGTTGAGTCATTGTTATTGACCCACATGTATGCTTACCTACTGATCCATCTGTTTGTGTGTTCCTGTTTTGTGACGCCTTTCTTGACTTATCACGCCATTGGGGTTTGTTCTATTTTTTGATCAAATTCTGCCAATAATCGTCTTTTATCCAGACTGGCCCATAAGGCGCGAGGACAAAGTAATTTTCTCCATCAAAATCTTCCCCTTCGGCCTTCGTATACCTTATCTTGGCACACTTACGAACCTCACTCATGAAGTCGCGGAAATTCTTTCTTATCCATGCCTCCCACGCACCATGAACTTCTTCATGAACTTTTAAATAGTCTAAGTTGAGATTGAGTGGAAATGTATCAAATAACTTATAACATATATATATAACCAGCTTTTGCCACCATTATATGAGAATTAATACACATATGCAATATACAAAATTTAATATGAGCAGACCAAGAAAGTAATGAATGTAAAATTGATTCATGTCTATATATACAACTACGCTTTCTGGGATAGAGGGAGGGAGGGCGAGCACTTACGATGCAAGCATAGTATCTTCTGGTGAGATGGATCGCTTAGTTAACTTCACAACAGAATGCTCCCGAACCTACAAGATATTAAATTTAAAACATTATTCACTGTTCATATACTAATATTATTCAGGATTACTAAAAGAATACCTTCACATGCAGTGTTTATAACTATTACTGACAATCTTGACACCTTGCATAATTGGACATTCACAAACTCTCCCACAGAAAATATCCTATGCCAGACAAAAATATGACTATTAAATAAAATAATAAGTTGAAAATAGATTAAATGAGATGTAGATTAGGTAATAGTATCCTCATTTTGTAAAATCAGCAACTTTGTCCATTTAGCACCCACCATTGTTCTCTAGGCACTCATTTGTTTTCATATCTGTGAACAACAAATAGCAATGTACGTTCAACATTATATATAGTAAACAACACAACATCAACACATATGCTTGTAGTTTGGAACTAACTATCACACAAACATATGGTTGGCTGAGTGGTCTACTCAAATCTTGAGCAAATAACCTTTAGAACTGCTTGTTTTACAAGCTTACTTGAAACAATACTTTTTTAGTTTTAGATTCCAGAACCTATATTGTCTGTTTTTTATTACAAGAGTTGCCGGTATAGTGACATCTCCGCGTGACCCTTTTCCTGTCTGCTGAATTACGATATCACCATCAGATGTTTGAAGATTACAAATTAACCTCAATATATTAGTTTTGGTGACTTAAGATGTGAAATTATAAAAAGATTTATCTATAGTAAGTTATTGATATATGTTCTTATTGCTCAGCCTTGAGGTTGCATTTTTTCGAGCTTATTGGCTATTGAGTTAATTTTAGCAATACACATTTTTAAATGTATAGATAACAATTGTCTTGTTAGCTTGTGTTTTGCTGAAATAAGTTAGAAATTACCTGTTTATTCCTAAGTGTGCATAAACTATTAGCATGAGCTGAATATAGGCAATCCCTAAACCCTCTAAGCACTACTAGCAAACAGAACATAAGCAAAATAAGTAGCATTTTTTTCTTAGTTGACTATACTCCACAAACACAATAACTTACACAATTATTAATATTAAAAAAATTCAATGGCCATCGCTTCACGTACAGAAATCGGTAAACCGCCTACGTTGCATATGTCTAAGTTCAACATACTCTTCTCGACCGTCTGTCTAATCCAACTGCAACACGGATGGTCGCTTTGTGTCTATCCTTGGAAATATCCATTCATTATCTCAAAATATCATGCCAGTAAAATGAAGAAAAATAAAGCTAAATTCAAACATAAGAACTAACCAGATCCTCTGGTTAAAATCTTTTTTGATGCCTGCATAAGCCAGTGCTAGTTTTATAAGAGTTCATCTTTAGATGAACAAATGTGAAAAAAATAAAGCTTGTTAATTTTTTAATTTTTGTATATAAAATAAAGGAGAAACATATGCATTTTTCAAAACTAATCTGATATTGTATTATATATGCATTTGTATATAGGTTATCTTGGCAAAGAATCAAGAAAACAAAAATAAGTGCAACGACAAAGGCAATTCATGGAATGCAATCATATATTGACCTCCTCCTTAAAGATTATGCAATAAGATCACTTATCAAGGATTCTTTTGCTACAACGTATTAAATAGTGGCAATATTAAACGCTAGATAATATTTACGACCATGGCAACTATTGGTTAATATTAAACTAAACAACAAACATTAAAGGGCATACTGCTTATCTGAATTATAAAACAAAAACTGGTAGTTTCCTAACCATACTCTAAATTGTACTCTGGACACTAAACATGAATATAAAAGAGTTTAAAGAGAATAACCTGATTGATAATATTTATAGCATTCAGATCAAGGCGTCCTTCTCTGTTTCAAAAACAAAAAAAAACTTAGTTTGAGGATCGAATAAAATTGATTCTTTTCTTATGCGTAGGGTTTAAAATCGTCAAGACTCATGAAAATAATTTGACATATCAAATTGAAACCTTAAATTGATGTAGCGTAAAAAGATAAAGGCTGAATGGAAAAATATTGATTGAATTGGCAAATATATCTTAGATGCTGGAAAAATCGATTTTATAAAATTAAAACAACATACATCAATACTCAAAATCCCCAATTACCTATCAAACACATTCTCTAGATCTATGATACTTATCATACAAAAATCAACAATAGATTAACCAAATAATCGGAGCAACTAATCAATTAAAGAATAATATCAATTAAACACATCAACTAATCAATCAAAGAAAAAAAAATAAAAAATCAATGAAACCATATCTGAAGAAAAATCGTATTAGGTTTTTTCTTTAAAAATAATCATACCTTTATTCGTCCCTTTTTTGTGGTTTGGTCAAATAATTAATGACATAACAACAGTTTGATAGTGGGAAATTTGAACCAAGATCGTTTGTTTTCTGCTGTGGGTAATGATTTGGGTAAAATTATTGTAAATTGAGTTTAGGGAATTACGTTGTATGAAAAAACAGATCGGATGATATCGATTTTGGGGGATTCAAATTTAAGTTTTATGCCTGGTTTTTATAGGTGCGATTAAGTTTTTTTTTGGAGTCGGAGAATAAACATTTAAGCCCGAAACATTAAGCCCAAAACCTAAGCCCGACTGCTGACTGGGATTAGTGCCCTGATAGATGACGTGGCAAATCCCTTCTCTTATGTATAATGTAAAGATATATACATATATATATATATATATATATATATATATATATATATATATATATATATATATATATATATATATATATATATATATATATATATATATATATATATATATATATATATATATGTATATATATATATATATATATATATATATATATATATATATATATATATATATATATATATATATATATATATATATATATATATATATATATATATATATATATATATATATATATATATATATATATATATATATATATATATCTTTACATTATATATAAGATGAGGGATTTGCCACGTCATCTATCATGACACTAATCCTACGTGGCAACGGGCTTACAATTTGGGCTTAAAATTTTTCCAAAATTCACTCTATAAATTAGTCCTAGGAAAATACATCGAGATATGCGATCGGGTCGGGATGTAAAAAAATACAACTATATATATTTTCTCATCGAATAGATAAGTATATATAATATCAGATCTTAAACTCAATTATTCGGAGTGTTATCCAGCTTCTCACCCTAGCGATCTATGGTAATTTATTTTTCTTTGCAGGTAATCCTTGGATCATGCTTGCTCAAAAAAAAAGGTAAAATCCTACAATCATTTATTTGGTTTGTTTTTTTCTCTAAAACCCACAGTTTCATAATCTATTGTAAAATTCACAAAATTATGCAAAACCCTGATCCCTGTTCCATTCATCTTTTTTATTATCACCAATAAGCAATTCTTTAATTGGAATTTATTTTTCTAATTTGAGGGTATTTATCTCATTAGTGGATGTAGGTTTGCTTTATTTATTGCTTCATTCACTTATGCGCTTTCTTTACAGGCTGATATACACGAAAAATTGGTACTTGGCTCGGAAGATTCACTCAAAAAGACAAACGGTTGCCCTGAAAGGTATAATAAAATTAAGATTAGTTGTAGTTTATATTTTTTATATTCCATATAGATCACTTTGAGACAGATTTTAGTACACTTCCCCCCTTATTATTGTATGGTTACTTATTTGTGACTCCGAGTCACGGATTAGATATTTCTACAAAATTTGCGCTTTTCTGTTCATGACATATTGGTCAATTTATTTGATTTCCTTGCAGTTGATCTATAGGACTGATAACGAAGATCCTTGGGGTTCGTATAGTTGGTATGCACGTTGCAGACATCATCACAAAGCATCAAATCTATATATCCTTATAGGTATTAATAATCACATATTTAGTGCCAGTGCCAAGTCGAGTAACAACAAGAAGCAATGTTTTCAGCTTCAGCGTGATCTTAATGGAGCTAATCACAGGTAGAAAACCCTTAGAAGAAACCCAACAATAAGACAACTAATTATAAGGGCTGTTTGGTATTCAAAATTACACTATTCATAGGGTTTGTTTGGACTTGCTTATTAGGATACACGTTGTTAAAAAGTGGCTATTCTTTGGAGCAGTTGCACCATCAGAGGAGTACTTTGTCAAACGAAAGTTGTAGCTAAATGTTGATTTCTGTTATGGAATGATTTATCGGTATGCCTTTTAAATTTTAGCCCAATAGGAGTTGCTAAATATCGTATCTACCAATTATTGTGCTGACTTCAGTTGAAATCGGTTTCCCAACTGAGTTCTTCCATGTTCAGTCTGTCATACCTCGAATGGTTGGCTATTTATCACACTTTCTAGAGTCCTTGATTACCCCGACAGAATCCAACTCCCAAACTCCCCCTATTAAACGCATGTGTAATTCATTTTAGCTTTAGACGGTTACTTTAATTGTGGTTGATGTGAGCGTCTTTTGCCAGCATCTACGAGCATGAGTTTATCACAAAAGGAGATAATGGTGCTTTATGGATGTACGGATTAGTTAGTTCCTACAACCGGAGCAGACCAGCTTATGTCAGCACTATATTAGGTGACAAAACTAAACTTACTAAAAAGGGCTTATTAATTGTTTTTTTGTAATAAGTTCAGAAATTTGAATTTAAACTTCTCTTCCTTTATCGACCCGCTGCCTTTTTACACTCCTCCCGATCGGAGAGTCTCCTTTGCTAACCAAATATATAAATATCCAATTATGTTCTCTTATTGCTCCCATAGTCATCTGCTCTGCCGGTTCTCAACTTGTGCTTTTCAAACTTCGTGTTCATTCATTCTTGGAAATGTAGCTACATGAGAACCAAGGAAATTCTTATTTTGTTAAATTTATATTTTTCTAAATTCATATGTTTAAAAAAAATGATATATCATGCAGTTAAACCACAAGTGTTGCAAGTATACTCAAATCTTTGTCAGGAATTTGTGAGCCCGCATACCACTAGACAGTGAGCAGCTTGGTGATTATATCTATAAATTTGTAGAAAAAAAAGTATCAAAATCCAAACACTACCCTAGAGGCGAATCCTTGCAACTGTAGCGTCAAAACCATTCAAGATATAGCTAATTTCTTTATCCTCTGGTACGCTTTCTCTGTATTGTTTTACTTGCTTTTGTTTATTTTAAATAATTAAATTCTTATTTGCTGGCTTATTCGCTTGTGAATTTCTATTGCTTGGATATTTGTCATATACCCACACATTTCTTTACCGTGAGAAGCGCTTGGTAGAATAATACCACACTTATTAAAATCAGATTTACATGAACATAATGCATTAAGAATGCTTTTGTTTTCTGCCATGTTTGCCATTCTTACTCAGCCGAATAACAGACTTTTACAACCGAAGTACTAAATTTTGAACGATTACCATTTGCATGTGAACATTTCCTACATCCATCCGCATGTAAATCTACACTTTAAATTAACCTGTGGCAAACAGTACTGATCAGAATATGCTATTCTTTTAATTCAGTAACAAAAGATTCCCGTCATATTCTTATCTGTTAGGTTTTCGTGCTTTAAGTTTTCCTGATAGCGGTTTTTGTGACTTCCTGGTTGGCACGTTGCCTATATTCTAGCTGACTGTAGTTTTAATAAGCAAATCAAAACATCCAATAATTCAAATTAGTGAGTCTTAGAAGGATAGCAAGGTTTACATGCTTTTACGTCTTCATTATCACAAAATGGTACAAAACTATGCTCGAGGGTGGCTACGTAAGTGCGGGTGACTTTGGTCTCATAGCTATGGGACCTAATGGTTCTCTTTGAGGTGCAGAGATGACGGATAAACGAAATAGTAAGTGATATATAGTCTTACTCGGGCTCTTTTGTTCATACTATTTACTGTTAGATATCAAGATTTGTTATTTTTTTAGTACATGAGTCTTTAGTGTATTTTTTATATTGTTAAAGTGTTGAGCAGTAAGCAGTTGTCTTTAGACATAGTCTCAATGTGTGAGAATTTTCTACATTTTCATATTTACAACCCATATTTAGGCTGCAAACACCTTGGTTTCCTGCATATCAACCTTAATCTTACAACATCCACGCGCCCTCTTTGAATTTTTAAATGGAGTATATCTTTGTGGCAGCTTGCTCAAAGGATCCATGGGGGCGAGGGAGTAAAGTATCTTAAAAAATTGAGAGTGAGCATACATCAGGCCACCAATATCTTGACACTTACGGTCTTCACAACGTGGCATGAAGTACCCAAACCATTTGGGACTAAGGTAAAATTCTTCACAGGCATTCGTTAGTTAGCGATTCCAAACACCCTATAATATCTACTTTTTAATGTTATTGGATCAATTGGAATTCATATGCAGGTTTTGTGGTCTTTGGTGAGAAATTATATGCCACGTGAAATAACGTTCTCAAACGTATATAGGATATGTCCCTAGAGCTTACGGCGAATACTTGAAAAGAATTTCTAAATATGTCATTTAAAGTGACCTTCTAACTTAACATAGCAGTCCCATAATCTTTTGGAGTATATTCTTGCTGAATTCTTATCTTAAATGTAGGCAAAAAATTAGATACTAAATTAGTTCTCTCTGAAATTCTCGAATGATATATTATTTTATAAATAATATGTAAATATTTACTTTGTGAAGCTTTTAAAAATTTAATCGTGTATCAAATGCTAGGAAGGCTGTGGTGTTGTGTGCACACAAGTTGAGATCACTTGGGCGACAAAAACACGTCGAGGTATTATATTGTCTAAAAGGCTATTATATTAACTCTATAAGAATACAAACTCCACATATTTCGTATTTGTATAGTTAACAATCTTTTGTATCTCATACATATTCGTTTTTCTAAGGTTTTGTATATGAATTAACATTTTCTAACAAAATTCTCGAGCCCTGATATACTACTAAGGCCCCTGCTCCAGTTGTGACACAAGAAGCTTAAGTTGATACATCTTTTTGCTCAATAGTATGGTATTTATGGGCCCCTTTAATTTTTGTGACGTTTTCTATTTGGTTTAGATATTTTTTGTTATTTATTGTGCCTCCTGTGTGATTGCAGGCCTGTAGATATAACATCGGCACTCTAGCTGCAGCTCCAACATCTATTTTGTTATTTATTGTGCTTCGTGTGTGATTGCAGTCCTGTAGCTGTTATCACATGCTCCAGCTGCAACTATAGCACCTATTGTGAATAATGCAGGTAAATTATATTCTTTTGTAAATAAAATTCATTATCATGTAAATATTCATCGAAATTGTAATACAATTGTTATCAAAGGTTGTTGGCCTTAACCTTGTGAAGGATAAAGCAAACCTGAAAGGCGTCCCACAAAGCATATGCCTACACCAGCTGAATGGGCAAATCACTTCAATCCTGCATATGATTATTATGCATATAACGGTGATATTGTGTATAATGCAGTTCGTTTTTTCTCAGTTCTTGCTAATGGAAAGTCCAACCAATATCGGGTTTTTAACTGTTTTTGGTTGTTAAACTTGTTTGGATATTCTATTTGCTAATTCAACAAAGTCTTGCAAAACGGAAAAAATATTACCTACTTATATGTAAAACATCTTGCAAATACCAAGTTTTTATTCAAGTAATATCAATATGTAAAATATGAAACTTAAAGGACTGAAATTGTAAATTCTAGGAAAGACAAATGCTTGAAATGTAAATTCTAGGAAATCTAGGGACTAAAAGTGTAAATCAGTAAACCACAAGGATCAAATATGTAAATTCTATAACAAACTAACTAAAATGTAACAATACCAACAATTTTCTAACTGAAATTAACAAATCTCAAAACCACAAGGGCTTAAAAATTGCAAACCCTAAAAACATTGAAGTTTAGCCAAGTTTAGAAACTGTTTAAAACAAGAGGGACTAGATTGCAATTTCTAAAACTATTTAAGCCAAAACGGGTTTAGGATGAAAATAAGCTCGTTTGAGCTTATTACTTAACCAAATTCAATGAGACAAGTTGCAAAACTTTTTAAATCCAAAATAAGCTACGTGTGTAAAAGGATTTTGGCTAAAGTTGTAAAATAAGCAAATGAGAACTTATCAATAAGCCCAAAATAAGCTACAGCAAAATCTAGACAATCACAACTTGATTTCTTGTTGAAACTGATTAAGCTACTCAATTGATGAACGGGAAATCAAACTAGAACAATTTTCATCCAGAAATAAGCTAGAAAAATGGATTAAGCTGAAAAGAGCTTATCATTGACCAAGCGTTGACCAATTTTTTTTCCAAAAAGCTGAATCTTTCAAAAATCAAGTAACTCTATGTTCTAAGTGGATTTGTGAAGAAAAATGGCCAGGTTTATGAAAAGGATTAAGAGATACAAATTCTCAGTTTCAATTTACAGAAACTTGCCTTAACTATGCTTATCTGAATATTGCTTATTCCTATTTGCTTATTGAAAACTATATAGAATGCTCTTAGAATCTGAATCTATATGATGTTAGCTACAACTGAGAACAAATTTGGTGCAATTTCATCAAGTCATGAATGAGTTCTAGCCAAATGAAAATGATAAGTTCCAAAGACCAAAATTGCATAAAAATGACCCAAACCTTTTAATGGCCAATTGCCTGTTTGACTTACTAAATGACTTGTAAATGACTTGAAACACTTTATTACCACCTATTAACTGCAAATGAACTTTAAAACGCCAAAACTCAATACTTGAAAACTCTTGATTAACTATTGCCAAACACTCCTTTATCTGATTTTTATGAAAATTTATGAAGACTATTGAAGTACCAATTAAAGCTGAAAGAAAACCTTTAACAAACCAAGTTTATTGATCAAAAAGAGATGTGTAAAAGCTAAATGCACTCAATTAACACTACTAGAACTCAATTAAATCAGCAAGGCTAAAAAGTGACTGAATAAGGCTAAAATCTAGAACTTAATCCAAATCTAAGAACAAGTAAACATAATCAAACTACAAGCAATCAAAGATCAAGCAATCAGCAACTCTAAACAGCTTTTATCATGCAAACATCAAGATTACACTATGAAAAGTAGCATGCATTTGACTTATTGAGTGGAACAAAAATAAGAACTCTAAAACCTTTTGAAGTAAACCATTGGGAAGAAGAGGAGTGCTGAACTCTCTTACCCTAGTGATAACCACCACCTTATCACTAGTTCAGCTAATCAATCATCAAAACAGCCATCAATCAACAGAAATCATCAAAATGCTTGAAAACTTCAATGAAACTAGGTTCTGAACTAGAATCACAACAAAATGCTCTCAAACTTCTTCAAGGTCAGTAATGATCAATCAATGATCATAACAAACACAATGCAGCAACACAAGTATCCAATAGCAGCTAGTAATGAACAGTAGAATGAAGAACAGATTTGGCGGGAAATGAGAAATTTGAAATTTATTCCATGAAAGTTGTTACAAAGCTGTTAGAAAGCTACTAACTAACTAACTAACTCAAGAGTTTGTCAGACTCTTGAGTAGTTAGGGTAAAGAGGAAGGAAAATTGAAAGGAAATTGAGAAGTGTGTGTTTTTACAAAACTAAGCTACCAGTTACAAATGAGGTCCTATCCATCTATTTATAGACTTGAGGAAGATGGTTGTTGGGGTTGGTGACGTGTCAGGACCAATCCCAGCTCTCCACGTGGACTAATTCTGCTTAAGTGATTTCCAGGTATAAACAATGATTTGGGCTTTCTTGATTGAATGGATGAAATGTTAATTGAGGATAACCATTGAATTCGTCTCTCAAAATTGAGCAACTTTGATGTTTATACTTCTTCATGAAATTGTTTCTAGCTCAAAAACGATCCTGGTAAAAATTTTCCTTCTTGAAGATGCCACGTGTCAACATGTGAATGGCTGAATAAGTGTCACACGGATCATACTGTTGAGATCTTTTTCATTTAATGTGGCGGCTGAGTGGGAATTAATTACTCATGAGTTGGCAATCCGTGTGCCTCTCATTCTCTCTTCTCATTGGCCAATTCTTTGTTACATGGATTAAACTTGTATAACTTTCCAATAATGGCAGTTTCAACCCTTGTACTTTGGCAGATTGCATTAAAGGCTTGTAACTTTATTTCTTTGACACTTTAAGTCCTCCAAACTTCATCTTTGAGCAGAATAGACCCTTTGACTTTGTTGACTTTTTAGTTGACCAAGTTTGACTTTGATCTTGACTTTTTACAATATTTGCACTTTAGTCCCTCAACTTTGGAAATTTGTCAAGATAGGTCCTTGTACTTCAAAGTCTTGACACTTTTGATCCTTCTTTGTCTTTTCATCCATTTGAGCTTGATTTTTCTTTGTTTGCTTGAAAATGTATCCTTTTACCTACACAAGTGTACACAAACACAAACATACCACATAACACTGTTTTTTGCAAGATAAATTGGTATTTTGCTTCATGTTTTAGGGTTATTTGTTGTTAAAAGGATATGAGTTTAAGCTCATATCAAAATCCCCTACACTTGAACATTGTCATGTCCTCATGCAATATTATATATTAAAGCTCAAATTTACATTTCCCTCATAATTAATCCACCTTGGCCATATGAGATGCATTTACACTACTCTAAACTAAATGATGCATGATTTTAACTTTTAATAATGCAATGAACAAAATACAATTCTATCTATTTCTTTTTTATTTTTCTTGAAATGGTTTTGATGGAAATAACTCATAAAGAATTCAATGGCTTAGATTAGGGCTTGGGTACCATGGACATTTATCACCCTCAAGTTTCACTTTCCCCACACCAAGCTTAAAAATGGGATCATTGCATTCACAAGTAAAAAGTGCATCAACTTATTCATGACAATTAAATGTGGAACCGGTTATTATTTGAGCAAATTGCTTGTGGGCAAATTTGTCATTATTCAAGTGGGAAGTATAAGAAGTGTAAAATCCAAAAATAAGGAAGCACGGTTTTAATCCTAAGTAATCCTCTCATCCATTACTTGAAAAACCGCTCACAATTAATATAAGTCCGTTTTAAGAGTAATAAGTCATTCGCCTTATGTGTAAAATCCTCATGTCATGCTTTCATAAGTAGCTACACACTCGCTAAGGAAAGGAAAATAAAACTCACGCAATAATTTACATCCGCCATCTTTTTGAGACTTTGGATCTTCAACCCCGCAACCCGTCAAGGTAATATTGGATTGGAGCAATCTATTGAATCCCCGCAACCCGTCAAGGTAATATTGGAACTCAATAGTCACTATAATTAACACCACACTGCCCCTCTTGGGAGTCTTGCATTATTATTTTTCTTTTCTTTTCTTTCTTTTTTTTCCTAGCCACTCATTTTTTTTCATAAGCCGCTCTTATTTTTCTTTCTTCCTCACAAAGAAATTTGAAAAGAAGAAAAGGAAAAACACCCGCTAAATATGGAGCATGACATAAGTCTAGTACACATAAAACGTGCTAACTTAGAATCTTAAGACGTACTCATATCAACCATAAATGATTAGCCAAAAATGCATAAGAGATTACAAACCAATTAAAACCGTACTTGATTATTTATTAACAATTATATACATGCGAAGAAAATAGAGACAAAGAAGAGAAGGGTTTAGCCACAAGTAATTATCATGAAGTTTATCTAGCCCTTTTACACTTGCTTCAACTCTATCATTTCCCATTCTCCACAAATTTAAAATCTCAAATAATGAAATTGGTGGATGCTTAGCCTAATAGACCAATGAAGGACTACATGGTTAAGGATACTAGCTAGAGAATGCTAAAATAAGCAAACTCGGGTTGAGTCAAAATATCCATGGCGGGCCTAATATGTCAAAGAAGTCTAAACTTGTTAAAACCATGTTTTATTATATTTTTTTTTCTTTTTATATATTTTTGATGAAAATAAAAGAAGAAATATATACAATGCAAATGTATTATGAAAATGAAAAATGATTAATGCAAAAATTATGAATGCATATCTTTGGTGGCCAAAGTAGATCAAAAATTTGAAAAATGTTGAAAATTCAATTTTCCATGTTATCATGCAAGACAATGACAAGTTCTAGGTAAGGTCACTTCGATAGAAGACCCCCCTACACTTAAGCTAAACATTGTCCTCAATGTTTAAGAGCATGGAAGTATAAAAACTTCCCCTACACTTATGACAATGAATAGACTTTGCTTAACCCGAGTTAAGGAAAGTACAACTATTAGTGAAATCATGTTTAAGCACAAGGTGTCAATGAAAAATCACTAAAGTAACGAAGTGAACCGGATACAAAGGTCTCCTCCATAAGCTCCAAAGCATGAAATGAGTGAGCAACCCTACAAACAATAATGAAGACAAAAGAAGGTCGCCCCTACACTTATCTCCAAGTCTATACCTTTATTTTTAACCTACAACACTCTAAACCTAGTTATACGATGCTTGAGTTAATGAGTCTCTAGCTCGACTGGTCCCTCAATGAATTAATTCATGGGGAAAATGGGGACCTCTTGGACCATTTCAACGGAAATGTCCTCCCCAAAGTAATGTTTAACACGGTGACCATTCACTTTAAAATTTGGACCATCGGGTTGGGACAACTCAAGAGTTCCATATGGAAACACATGAGCAATAGTGAATGGACCGGACCATCTCGACTTAAGCTTGCCCGCAAAAAGCTTCAATCTTGAGTTAAAGAGGAGAATCGGCTCTCCAACTTTGAACTCACGATTCTTGATCTTAGCATCATGCAATTTCTTAGTCTTTTCCTTGTAAAGCAAAGAATTCTCATAGGCATTGGCTCTCAACTCATCCATCTCATTGAGTTGATCTTTCCTATGTGAACCGGCTTGGTTTAAATCAAAGTTAGCCCACTTGAGAGCCCAAGATGCCTTATGTTCTAACTCAAATGGGAGGTGGCACGCTTTTCCATAGACAAGCCTATAAGGTGTACAACCAATTGGTGTTTTAAAAGCCGTCCTAAACGCCCACAAAGCATCATCAAGCTTATCCGACCAAGAAGCTCGATGCTCTCCCACCGTTCTCTCTAAAATTCTCTTTAAACCACGATTTGTGACCTCGGTTTGACCATTTGTTTGAGGGTGATACGCGGTAGAAAGTCTATGATTCACTACATATTTCTTCATAACTCTCGTGAATTGATCATTACAAAAGTGCGTACCACGATCACTTATGATGGCCCGAGGTACACCAAATCTAGCAAACAATTGTTTCAAAAACTTCACAACCACTCTAGCATCATTGGTAGGTAAGGCTTTAGCCTCCACCCATTTGGACACATAATCCACCGCCACAAGTATATACTTGTTTCCCTTAGAGGATGGAAAAGGTCCCATGAAATCAATGCCCCATACATCAAATATCTCACACTCTTGGATAAAATTTTGTGGCATCTCATCACGTTGTGTAATTTTTCCTTGTCTTTGACAAACATCACAAAATTTCACCATTTCATGGGCATCTTTGTAAATGGAAGGCCAATAGTAACCCGAATCAAAGACTTTCTTGGCGGTGTAGTTAGGCCCAAAATGTCCACCCGTAGGTCCTTTATGACACGCCTCTAAAATCTTAAATGCCTCGGGCCCATCTACACACCGTCTAATGATTTGGTCCGCACATTGCCTAAAAAGATATGGATCATCCCAAAAGTAATACTTAACTTCCTTAAGAAACTTTTTCTTTTGTTGATAAGTAAGACCCTCAATAAGCACATTGCCCACAAGATAGTTTGCCATATCCGCAAACCAAGGTGTGGCATCCTCTTGGGAAGAGATAGACATGAGCTCCTCTAATGGAAAGGATTCATTGATTTCTTGGTGTGGGAAATCTACTTGAAAAGGATGCTCAAGTCTACTCAAATGATCCGCCGCTAAATTCTCTGCCCCTTTCTTATCACGAATCTCTATTTTAAACTCTTGAAGCAACAAAACCCATCTCAAAAGCCTAGGCTTAGCATCTTGTTTTGTCATAAGATACTTGAGAGCGGAATGATCCGTATACACTATGGTTTTGGAAAGCACAAGATATGGTCTAAACTTCTCAAAAGCATATACTATAGCAAGCAACTCTTTTTCCGTGGTAGTGTAATGAAGTTGTGCACCGGTCATGGTTTTACTCGCATAGTGTATAGGTTGAAAATGCTTATTAACTCTTTGTCCTAAGACGGCCCCCACCGCATAATCACTAGCGTCACACATAAGCTCAAAAGGTAATTCCCAATTTGGAGAAACCAAAACGGGAGCCTTAGTCAATTTTTCCTTAAGAGTCTCAAAAGAGTCTAAACAATCTTGGTTAAAATGAAAGGAGCCTCTTTCTCCAAGAGGTGAGTCATTGGTCTAGCTATTCTTAGAAAAATATTGTATAAAGCGCCTATAAAATCTCGCATGACCTAAGAAACTCCTCACACCTTTAACCGAGGTGGGTGGGGGAAGCTTAGCAATCACATCAATTTTAGCTCGATCAACTTCTAATCCCTTATTGGATATCTTGTGTCCTAAAACAATCCCCTCTTTCACCATAAAGTGACATTTCTCCCAATTAAGCACCAAACGTGTTTCCTCACAACGCTTAAGCATTCTCTCAAGATTGGTGAGACATGAGCTAAATGAATTTCCAAAAACGGAAAAGTCATCCATAAAAACCTCCATGGTTTGCTCTATCATGTCATGGAAAATCGCCATCATGCACCTTTGAAACGTCCCCGGTGCATTACATAAGCCAAAAGGCATCCTCTTGTAAGCAAATGTACCGTAGGGACAAGTGAATGTGGTCTTTTCTTGATCTTTAGGGTCAATGGGTATTTGGAAATAACCCGAAAAGCCATCAAGAAAACAATAGTACTCATTTCCCGCTAAGCGTTCAAGCATTTGATCCATAAAGGGAAGCGGGAAATGGTCTTTCCTAGTTGCCTCATTGAGTTTTCTATAATCAATGCAAACTCTCCAACCGGTCACAAGTCTCGTGGGAATAAGCTCATTGTTCTCATTAGGCACCACGGTGATTCCACCCTTCTTTGGAACACAATGAACCGGGCTAACCCATGGAGAGTCGGAAATGGGATAAATCATACCCGCATCTAAAAGTTTAATCACTTCTTTCTTAATAACCTCATGGATTTTTGGGTTAACTCTCCTTTGGTTTTGAATGGCGGGTTTATAGTCATCCTCCATAAGGATTTTGTGAGTACAAAAATGTGGATCAATTCCCCTTATGTCGGATATTTTCCATGCTAAATCTTTCTTATGTTTCTTAAGAACTTCAATAAGTTGCTCTTTCTCATCCTCTTTCAACTCTTTAGCAATGATCACCGGTAATTGGTCTTTGCCCTCTAAGAAAGCATATTCTAAGTGGGATGGAAGGTCCTTAAGTTCAATGGGAGGTGGACTCTCTATGGAGGGTTTTACTATGGAAGGTTCCTCAATCGTAATCTCTTGTGGAATAGGAGAAGGAATAGGGTCCTCATTGAGCAACTTTTGGATTGTAAGAATATCTTCTTCCCAATTGATGGGAGAATCATCATCACCAAGAAAGTTTGACTCAAATTCCTCCAAGAGGAAATCACTCTCTCCAAAAGGTGTTAAAGAGGGAACAATTGAGGCCACGGTTTCAACATGGGGTATCTCATCACTAGCACTCTTACAAGCATCATGAAAGTGTTCATTACACACTTCATCTAGCACATCCACAATGTTAATAGTCTCACAAGGTCTAGACTCATTAACCTCTTTCCTATCACAAATTTTCCCTAACTTAAACACCACTCTCTCATCTTCTACTCTCATAATTAATTCTCCTTCCGCCACATCTATCAAAGTACGACCCGTTCTCAAAAACAGTCTACCAACAATCAAAGGCACTCTAGGATCCATGTCATAATCAACCACTACAAAGTCGGCCGGAAAGGTAAACTTATCCACACCTACAAACACATCTTCCGCTATACCTACGGGGTGAGCTATGGTTCGGTTGGCTAGTTCAAGAGTCATCCTAGTGGGAGTGAGCTCGGGAAGAGATAGTTGTTTCCAAACCGATAAAGGCATGAGGTTTATGCTCGCCCCTAGATCCGCCAAAGCCATGCAATTTTCAACACCGGGAAAATTACAAGGTATCAAGAAGCGCCCCGGATCTCCAAGTTTTGTTGGTAAGGTTTTAAGTAACACCGCGGAACAATTTTCATTAAGGGATGTGTTGGGCAAATCAACCAATTTTTCTTTGTTCGAGAGCAAATCCTTGAACATCTTAGCAAACTTTGGCATATAAGCAAGAGCTTCCGCAAAGGATATATTGATGTTGAGTTGCTTAAACATCCTTAAGAAATTGGAGACTTGGATGTCATCCTTGTTCTTTAACTTGTCCTTTTTCAACCTTGAAGGATATGGAAGAGTAGGTTTTGGTGTAGGTGGAATAGGTGTAGTAGTGGAAGATTTGTCTTTGTTAGCTTCTTCATTTGGAAGTGTGGAAGGTAAAGGAGAAGTATGAAGTGGTTGAGAAGGTGTGTTTGAGTGAATAGGAACATTTTGAAGAGGTGAAGTAGAAGTAGAAGGCTTGTCACAAGTAGGAGCACAAGTGGGTTGAACAATAGTAGGTTTAGGAGGTGAAGGATCCTTTGTTGTTGTTCCACTCCTTGTTGTAATAGCATTGACATTGGCCCTAGGGTTTGTTTGTGTGTTAGAAGGTAAAGCCCCTTGTGGTCTATGATTTATTGCCACTAAAACCCTATTGATTTGGTCATTCATTCTCTTCTCAATTTCACGCATTTTCTTGTCAACATACTCTTGAGTCTCTTGCATCCCATATCCTTGATTTTGAAATTGAGGGTAAGCTTGATTTGGTATTGGAGCATATGCTTGATTGGGGATAAATGGAAGTGGTTGATTAAATCCTTGTTGTGGTGAAAAAAATTGCTTTTTGGATTTTTTTATTTTTTTGGTCAATTCTTTAGGAAAAGAATTGTTTTGTTAATTTTTTAGTTTTTATATATTTTTTATATTTTTGATTTTTTTTATGCGTTTTTGATTTATGATACGTAAAAATAACGTTCACAAAGTGAACGGATCCCAAAAGCCAATGAAAACCGTCAATCGATAGTCTCTCGTGTAGTCAAAGAACCGGCAGCGGCGCCATTTGATATTGTGTATAATGCAGTTCGTTTTTTCTTAGTTCTTGCTAATGGAAAGTCCAACCAATATCGGGTTTTTAACTGTTTTTGGTTGTTAAACTTGTTTGGATATTCTATTTGCTAATTCAACAAAGTCTTGCAAAACGGAAAAAATATTACCTACTTATATGTAAAACATCTTGCAAATACCAAGTTTTTATTCAAGTAATATCAAAATGTAAAATATGAAACTTAAAGGACTGAAATTGTAAATTCTAGGAAAGATAAATGCTTGAAATGTAAATTCTAGGAAATCTAGGGACTAAAAGTGTAAATCAGTAAACCACAAGGATCAAATATGTAAATTCTATAACAAACTAACTAAAATGTAACAATACCAACAATTTTCTAACTGAAATTAACAAATCTCAAAACTACAAGGGCTTAAAAATTGCAAACCCTAAAAACATTGAAGTTTAGCCAAGTTTAGAAACTGTTTAAAACAAGAGGGACTAGATTGCAATTTCTAAAACTATTTAAGCCAAAACGGGTTTAGGATGAAAATAAGCTCGTTTGAGCTTATTACTTAACCAAATTTAATGAGACAAGTTGCAAATTTTTTTAAATCCAAAATAAGCTACGTGTGTAAAAGGATTTTGGCTAAAGTTGTAAAATAAGCAAATGAGAACTTATCAATAAGCCCAAAATAAGCTACAGCAAAATCTAGACAATCACAACTTGATTTTCTTGTTGAAACTGATTAAGCTACTCAATTGATGAACGGGAAATCAAACTAGAACAATTTTCATCCAGAAATAAGCTAGAAAAATGGATTAAGCTGAAAAGAGCTTATCGTTGACCAAGCGTTGACCAATTTTTTTTCCAAAAAGCTGAAACTTTCAAAAATCAAGTAACTCTATGTTCTAAGTGGATTTGTGAAGAAAAATGGCCAGGTTTATGAAAAGGATTAAGAGATACAAATTCTCAGTTTCAATTTACAGAAACTTGCCTTAACTATGCTTATTTGAATATTGCTTATTCCTATTTGCTTATTGAAAACTGTATAGAATGCTCTTTGTTGGAAATACGTTTTACGTATTTATGAAGGATCGGTCGCTCCAACGATAATTATGTAATGGGCTCGTGATCTATTTATCTTATGTATAGTCCATATAGCCCACATGTAGGGTGGGCTATATATATCCCCTCCTAGCATGTTAGGAGGGGTTGTTGATTATCATTTCACTAAATCATTATTCCATTTTACTTTCTCTCTCTAAATTCTCTCCCTTCTCTCCTTTCTCTCTCTAATCCCTCATCTCATTCCTTCATCTTCTTC
Source organism: Glebionis coronaria (assembly GCA_025667525.1). Taxonomy (NCBI): domain Eukaryota; kingdom Viridiplantae; phylum Streptophyta; class Magnoliopsida; order Asterales; family Asteraceae; genus Glebionis; species Glebionis coronaria. The sequence goes on along the minus strand of CM046874.1, from coordinate 472,029,370 downwards.
TTTAATTATCAATCAATCAACCATCTTAATCCATCAAATCCATTATATAGAATAGGCCAATAATCTCGTATACCTTCAATTGGTATCAAGAGCCATGGTTAGTTTGGTTTATTCTTGTTTCATTTCTTTTTGATTTTGGTGGGTTTTGATTTAATCATGCTTAAATCATAAAAAGTTTGTATTTTTTATAAAAAGTTTGTGTTTTTATATGTTAAATCATATCAAATCTTCAAATTTACTTACTTTTTAGATAAAAAATCACAAATTTTTATATAAAAATCAAAAATTTCTTTATCAAATCTTAAAAAGTTTGTGTTTTTATAAAAAGTTGATGTTTTTTATAAAAGTTTGTGTTTTTCTCTTTTTAATTTTGTATTTTTTTTGATTAAATCCTTCTATTTTGATTGCCTTTTTGTTTGAATTTCTTAAATTGAACTTTTAATTTTATTCTTTTTTATTTTTTAATCAATTTTACTACTTTAATTTTTTTATTATTGATTTTAGTTTATCAATTTTCGTTTTTATCCAGTTTTTCATATAGTTTTCTATAATCTTTTATTTTTTTATAATCATTTTTTTTTTTTGTTATATAATCATTTTAAATTTTTTTTTTTTTTTATATACCAGTTTTTATATATAATTTTTTTTATTATTATATCTGGGTTTCAAGTTTTGTCCTGGTATCATCTGTCCAATCCTAACTGTCCAAACTTTGTCCCAACAAATCTGTCCTTCTAAAAGTTCCGAATCAAACTCCAAGTTCCGGGTGAACAAAACATCCGGACGAAAAAAGTTCCGGATGAACAAAAAATGTTCCGGATGAACGAAACTTCCGGGTGAAGTAAAAGTTCCGGGTGAAGACATAAAGTTCCGGATGAAGAAAAAAACTTCCGAATCAATTTTTTTTTTTTGAAAAAACTTCCGAATCAATTTTTGAAAAAGTTCCGATTCGGAACTCTTCCGAACGAAGCATCCTATTCAAACTCAACGGGCAAATCATCGTCTTTTAAATAGACTCATTCCCTCAAAACAGACCAAACACCTAAGACTCGAATCAAACAAAAAGACCCGACGACCCACGACTCGACTCCAAACCCAACCTCACCCTCGACTGACAAACTCACCCTGACACTCACAAACTCTCGACACCCATTCAAAAACGACTCATTTTTCTCACACCCTCAATCTTAAACACTCGACCCTCGACTGACCCTCGCCTACTCTCAAACCGTCTCACCTCTCCCTTGTCTCCCTCACTCACATCTCTCACACCCCCTCGAACCCCTCACTCACATCAACTTCACCCTCGACAACATTTCAGACCCTCGTCAAAAACCCAACTCACAGACTTAACAACAACCTATCCATCCAAACCCTCTCGTTCTCCCCCAAAACCCCTCCCTCATCATTCTGAAAACACAAACCCTCCCTCGTCACAAGACCCTCACACCCTCTCCAATATCAACAAAGAGACTGACAGAAACTCCAAAACCCCTGATTCTTCCCAAAACTCGACTGACACACCCACACTCAGGAAACCCTCGTCTGATTCGACCCCACATTCGACTTCCTCACCTCACTCACTCACTCTCAAATCGCTCACTCCCTCAACACCCTCGCGACTCAGACTCATCACCCATATTCTCTCGACACACTCACACCAACACTCACTCTCGTCCCACCACACCCAAGATTTGACTCTCGACTGAGACCAAAAGACCACCAAACCTAAACACTCTCGTCTCTCGAAACAACTCACAGTCCCACTCTCGAAAACCCTCTCAACAACCAACACAGAAAGACGCTACAGAAGAAGAGGGACTCAACAAAAACAAGAAAATACAAACCTTACCCGAGACCTTTATACAAAGATCTTGAAGCAATAACTTCTTCATCTTCTTGTTTGGTTTGAATTGACAAGGCGTGTGATTGGATGATATAAGATTTAGGGTTAGATAGTTACTGTTTTCTTTAGAGAGAGAGAGTTCAAACAGACGAGGTTACAAAGTGATTAGTGTGAGAGAGAATTTTATTTTGACTGGCGGATATAACAAGAAAGCAAGTGGGGCGGTGGACTTCTTTGATTGGGCCACGTGTGTGGACACGTTTTTGTTTGACGGAGATAACAAGAAAACAAGGGGGGGCTGGATATTGAGGACACGTTTTTTATCTAAAAGGAATATATCCGTCTTTTTGAAAAAAGAAAAAAAAAATCATAACACATTTTCTTTTCTTATCTCTAAACGTTATTCTTTTATTTCTTATTTCTCTACTTTTATTTTTCATTTTAAAATATCACATTTTTTAATTTTAGTAAAATTAAATTTTTATATTTTTTGTCACTTTAATTTTTTCGTATATTTTGTTTATTTATTAATTTTTTTTTTTTGGCAAATCGTGTTAAGCGGGTATTTTTTAAAGTTACCGTGAAAAAATTTTGACGGGTTATAGTGACGAGTTATAGTGACGGGTTAAAAGTTTTGTGGCCGGCTTTGAAGACAAAAGTAACGAGTTATAGTGACGGGATTTATGTTTGCAGTAAGCCGAGTTTAAATTGGACCTATTAGTATCCGTTTTAATCTATAATCGTTTGAGCCGACAACATTTTTTTTTGAGCCGAGTCGAATTGTATAAACCCGACTACAACAACATCCACATCATTTTTCTTTATCTTTCCTCGATTTTCAATGGATTCGTTCAATTCGACACTTAAAGAGGGAGATTTGCATCGAATGCAAGACAAAGCTCGAGAAAGTGGTATAAATTCATTTCAAATGCTCCAGTCTCATCTTGTCACTCTTTCGGGGATTCAAGGAGGGAGCGAATTTGTGACAATCTTTGGACAAGATCGTCATATATTCATCGACTCAATTTTTACCACTTTGACCCAACTCGCCGAGCAACTCAACAATGGAAACTTTAATCACTCTGCATCGGCACTTGCCTATAAGGATCTTGTGACACAATCACGCCTTTCCTCCAATTCAATATCATTAAGCCTGAAAGTTCTGTGATTTGCCAATCATTTCTTCGAGATACACATACCGAGCTTCGAGTTTTCCGTGATACAATATTGAAACTCATGACATCGGTTTCGTCTTCGATTTATCAACAATCACAACTTCAGCAAACGTATGATAATGGAGTGCAACAATCAATGCCGCAGATGCAAGAGGAGAATGGTCATACGGTTGAAAACTTGGAGCCTAACGATGCCAAGAGCACAGAATCAGGAGGACAACATGATGCCAGTGGCACGTCAGGGAATGTTCACGAGATTTCTCTGGATGACACCTTACCCATTTATGACGAAGAGCCTGCAAACATGGTACAATGTGATGTTGGTTATGATGTATATGCTGATGACATGCCGCATATTGAGCATTCTGAACCTAATTATGACAAACATGGGATGGACAAGAGTGATAGAAATACCACTTCTGATTCATCCGATGTGAGTCATAATGGGGGAGAAAGTGTTCAAAATGCTATAGTTCATCATGATAAATGCGTTACAACTGCCTCGTTAACTGATTCTGATTCCAAGATTAAAGAGCTCGAAACGATCATAGCTCGGCAATCAAAAGATTTTGAGGATGCCAAACTTGAATTTTCTAAGAAAACGGACAAATTTGAAACATACTTTGAAAAACTTGAAAAGGCAAACGTTGTTCTTGAAAGAAAATTGGATCAAACTGTTCTAGATTCTAAAGCTGAAAAGGATAATCTTTTGAAACAAATTCAACTGCTTGAATCTAAGTTGGCATCCCAAGATAACTTGCTCAAAGAAAATGAAACGTTAAAAGCTCAAGTACAGGAAAAGGTTTTTGCTATAGCTGCGTTGAAAAACGAGTTAAGGAAAAGTAAAGGACCTAGTGTGGACACTAAGCTTGAAAAACCATCAATCTTGGGGAAACCGCCTACAAATCAGTTCGTCAGACAACCGATTGTCAGACAACCTACTGCATTTAGATCCGAGCGACCACAATCCTCGAGACCGCGGTTTGCCTCCCAAGTTGATTTGGTTCATCTTTTTAGACCAGTCACTCCAGCAACTAGGCCCAATGTGATCACTCCAGCTTTAGCGAGACCAAATCATATGATTGCCTCTAGTTTCACTAAAAATACCAAGACCATGTCTAGAACTAGTTCAAATGACGTTTGCCATAAATCTGATATTAGGGAAGCTAAGCAAAAGACACATGTAAGAGATAGGAATTTCAAACCTAGTCAGATGCCTTCTAGTTTACCCAACACTGCTAACCGTAGCATGTCCAATCCTAGGAGCATCAATCAATCATCTAGGGATTCTAGATCTTACTCGGACATTAAATATGCTACTTGTAAAACATGTAGAAAATGTGTCTTTACGGCAAATCATGATTCCTGTATCAAAAAATTGCTTAATGAGGTGAACTCCCGTGCTAGACTTAAATCCCAATGGGTTGCTAAAATCAAACCCGTTGGCAAAATGTGGCACCTCACTGGTAGAACTTTCACTCTTGTAGGAAACGAGTGCCCTTTAACTAGGATAGTCTCTGATTCTACGAAGACTACTAGGGAGGAAATTGCAAAGGATGATACATCACTTAAGCCTGAACTTAAGGTTTTCTATAAAAGGAAACGTTTGCCAACTAAGACAAGTGAATCATCCCCTCAGGCCACCTCTGACACAAGTAAAGCCAACTGTGAACCCCCACGTGCTTCACAAATAGATATCTCTAACCCATGCAAAAGTATACAAACTCCTAATGAGAATGCAGGTACCAAAGTTGATGTTCCAAAAGAACGAAGCGGTCCAATCGTTGTATACCGTTCAACTAAGGACACTCTCAGAGTTTGGTTGCTGAAGAAGCAGATATCAGAGAAACTAGTATCTCAGGGGATTCATGGTTAAAGCTTGCACTAGGACTTACAGTCACATAACAGACTGTAACTCGATCTCAGAAGACAGGAAAGTTCATCGCCGATGGTAAACTTATCCTAACAACGAGAAATTAATTTTTCTCGGGCATGAGCTTATATCAAAAACATTCCAAGTTTTTAAGCTCATGCACAATGGCTCCTCGTTAAATGACAGACGACGACCCGGACTTCAGAGACAGGGAAGTTTATCCACTCAACGATAACTTACCCTCTTAACAAGAAATTAAGTTTTCTTGGACACGAGCTTATCCTAAAACCATTCAAAGGTTTTAAGCTCGTGTATATGGTTTATCATTAAATATCAGATGGTAACCCGTTCTTCAAATAAAGGAAAGTTTATCGCCGATGATAAACTTATCCTTACAACGAGAAATTAAATTTTCTCGGACACGAGCTTACATTAAAACCATTCAAAGGTTTTCAGCTCGTTTATATGACTTACAGTTAAATGTCAGACTGTAACTCGAACTTAAAATAAAGGAAAGCTTATCGTTTATGATAACTTATCCTCTTAACGAGAAATTCACCTTTCTCGGTCATGAGCTTGTATTAAAAAATTCGAAGTTTTGAGCTCAGAAAGGAAAGTGTATCTTTTAAATAAGAGAACTTTTCCTCGTAACGAGAAATTAACATTTCTCGGTCATGAGCTTTCCGTTAAAACAGTCAAAGTTTTCAAGCTCATGAACACGACTTCTAAGTAAATGTCAGCTTAGGACTCGTTCTTCAGATAAAAGGAAAGTTTATCGCCGATGATAAACTTATCCTTAACAACGAGAAGTTTACAACTTCTCGGACTTGAGCTCGCTTTTAAGATATTCAACATCTTAAGCTCAAGTAATTGTTTTTCAAAACTTTGAACACAGTTTCTCGAGAATTTCTCAAAAGGTTTTTCTAAATCTTTCAAAATTGTGTGTTCAAAACGTTTTGATAAAACGAGCATGTCTTCTGGAATCGATAATATTTACGAACCTAGAAATGTCATTCAATAATGACACGGGGTTGTAAATAAAGTTCGAGCAGAAGTTTAAAAGATTTAAAACATGCTCCATATGGTTTGCTATTATTTCAGATAGCAACCCGCTTTTCATAATCAAGTCAAGCATTTCACCGGAAAGCTTTGACTCAACAACGGGAATTAATTTTCTCGGGGACGTGACGAGGTGACCAACATTCGTGAACAAGAACCATGTGAATCTTTCATATGATGTTCTCCATCATTCAGGTCCTACCTCGTAAATTGCTAATCTTGTGAATTCATTATTATATATGATCTTTGCACGTAATAAATACCTTACACTTGTGTTCAAAAGGTATTTAATTTACGTTTCAGCACACCCTCATTAATTTGAGGGGGAGCTTGTGTAATTCATGAAGATAATTGGACTTGCATTTTTTTTCCAAATTTTCTTAAAATGCTATTAAATCAATTGATATTAAAAACATCGATTGGGTTAATATTTTTAATATGGGGGAGAAAATGTGATTTAATATGGGATATGATCAATCATAAATGGTTTGACTTAACGTGATAGCTCATCCCGACATGTGCAAAATGTTTTCGAATATCGTAGCATATGTTAAGGGGGAGCAAAATGGATTTGCACTTCAAAGTGGATTTCATGGTGACATACACTTACCCAAAAACATCTCTATTCACGACGGTGACGATTGTGGTGACATAAGGATGGTAGGATAGGTTAAAGTCCAATGATTTCTCTAGAACCGGAGGAATCTTCCCAAGGACATTCCATAGCTAGAAATAGTAGTCCTTAGGAAAGATGGAGAAAGATTGTGAACGTAGTTGAATGTCGACCAAGTACTTAAGATAGCACTGGAACAATCACAACAAGGTGCTAGTTATGACGTATTGGTAAGCATTGAAGGGGTTGAAGAATGAAAAAGAATTGTAAAGATAAAGGGTGTAAAGAAAGAAGCCCTCCTTACAACTTTAGGCAGAAACCGGGTCAATACATATGCTATTGAGATCATTTTTGTTAATGATTCTCGATATTGAAGAAAGACGTCATGGACCCAGTGATGCAATGCATAACCCTTCCCAGCTAACTCAAATATCTCTCAAAAGGTATTTGTTTTAATCACACGGAGATCAACACATTATCTATTGATTTATTCACTCCGAATAAATTGGTATTGAAAAGGTGGCACTCCTCTCCAGCCTCCGATCACTAAAAATCCAAAATGCACGATTGAGTCTAGAGCCATTTGAGATCATCAAATATCTCCTTAGGACACACTTTCATATTTCCGCACACTGTGAAAAGTAAGAAAGTTCTTAAGAGTCCTACGCAAAATCTTCATGATCTTGCCTGAACATCCGAGTAATACGAAAGTATTTACAATGAAGATGGAAATCCTTCTTGAGCGAATATCAAAAAGCTCATGGTAGGTGACTTGTGCGATTCTTTATGAATCAAATTTGTGATAACTGGAAAGCAACAGTGGTTTAATTCTTAAATGAATTTAAACACGTTCCAGGCCTCTACGCAATATCTTAATGATCTTGCCAGAACATTCAGAGTAATACTATTAAGTATTTACAGTGACGAATGGAAATCCTTCTAGTGTTAACATCAAACAGCACTTGGTAGGTAACTTGCAAGATTCTATATGAATCAAGCTAGTGATAACTGGAAAGCAACGATGGTGCGGTTCTTAATTGAACTTCACTTGTTCCAGGAACATGAATTGACGGCGTCAAATCATGCGGATAATATTATCCAAATGATTCACTCTTTATGTTCGCAGTCTGCTTTGGACGGTCGAGTAAAGAGAACGGGTTTACCCGCGAAATCTTGTCAAGGAGGTTCTTTATTGAAACTACCTGCCACAAGTACGATATTTAATATCGTCCAACGGTCTTCACCGACCGGAGGTAAAATGCTACCGAATTAGAATGAAATGTTCAAAGCCATTTCATCAGTGTATATTGTTTGTTGCTAACTGTCTTATGCAGCGTAACAAGAAGGTGGCATTGCGGTGTACAATCCAGAAGAAGTCGTCACCACATGCTTATACTACATACAATTAGTACTTCAACAAATTCAAGAAAGCATGAAGGTCAAGTCTTCCGCTGTATCAAACTCTGAAGCTTTCAAGAATTTAAAAGTATAAGTATGTGGAACATGAAGTCACAAAGAGGCAAATATCACAAGTGAAGAATGCACAAGGTCAAGGCAAGGAAACATGCTCAAGACTAAAGTCAAAGATCACATCAAGCATATTCACAAGAACAAGATCGAAGACTCAAGCATAGATGCTAGGTTTAAGATTTTGTAAAAAGATGTGACCTCCCTTAGGGGGAGATTGTTGGAAATACGTTTTTCCCAATAAAGTCTCGGTCACATCTTAGTTAGCATAGATCACGAGTTATAGACTATTTAGAACTTTGTAACTTGGAGCGACCTCCCTTAGGGGGAGATTGTTGGAAATACGTTTTACGTATTTATGAAGGATCGGTCGCTCCAACGATAATTATGTAATGGGCTCGTGATCTATTTATCTTATGTATAGTCCATATAGCCCACATGTAGGGTGGGCTATATATATCCCCTCCTAGCATGTTAGGGGGGTTGTTGATTATCATTTCACTAAATCATTATTCCATTTTACTTTCTCTCTCTAAATTCTCTCCCTTCTCTCCTTTCTCTCTCTAATCCCTCATCTCATTCCTTCATCTTCTTCTTTAATTATCAATCAATCAACCATCTTAATCCATCAAATCCATTATATAGAATAGGCCAATAATCTCGTAGACCTTCAATGCTCTTAGAATCTGAATCTATATGATGTTAGCTACAACTGAGAACAAATTTGGTGCAATTTCATCAAGTCATGAATGAGTTCTAGCCAAATGAAAATGATAAGTTCCAAAGACCAAAATTGCATAAAAATGACCCAAACCTTTTAATGGCCAATTGCCTGTTTGACTTACTAAATGACTTGTAAATGACTTGAAACACTTTATTACCACCTATTAACTGCAAATGAACTTTAAAACGCCAAAACTCAATACTTGAAAACTCTTGATTAACTATTGCCAAACACTCCTTTATCTGATTTTTATGAAAATTTATGAAGACTATTGAAGTACCAATTAAAGCTGAAAGAAAACCTTTAACAAACCAAGTTTATTGATCAAAAAGAGATGTGTAAAAGCTAAATGCACTCAATTAACACTACTAGAACTCAAGTAAATCAGCAAGGCTAAAAAGTGACTGAATAAGGCTAAAATCTGGAACTTAATCCAAATCTAAGAACAAGTAAACAGAATCAAACTACAAGCAATCAAAGATCAAGCAATCAGCAACTCTAAACAGCTTTTATCATGCAAACATCAAGATTACACTATGAAAAGTAGCATGCATTTGACTTATTGAGTGGAACAAAAATAAGAACTCTAAAACCTTTTGAAGTAAACCATTGGAAAGAAGAGGGGTGTTGAACTCTCTTACCCTAGTGATAACCACCACCTTATCACTAGTTCAGCTAATCAATCATCAAAACAGCCATCAATCAACAGAAATCATCAAAATGCTTGAAAACTTCAATGAAACTAGGTTCTGAACTGGAATCACAACAAAATGCTCTCAAACTTCTTCAAGGTCAGTTATGATCAATCAATGATCATAACAAACACAATGCAGCAACACAAGTATCCAATAGCAGCTAGTAATGAACAGTAGAATGAAGAACAGATTTGGCGGGAAATGAGAAATTTGAAATTTATTCCATGAAAGTTGTTACAAAGCTGTTAGAAAGCTACTAACTAACTAACTAACTAACTCAAGAGTTTGTCAGACTCTTGAGTAGTTAGGGTAAAGAGGAAGGAAAATTGAAAGGTAATTGAGAAGTGTGTGTTTTTACAAAACTAAGCTACCAGTTACAAATGAGGTCCTATCCATCTATTTATAGACTTGAGGAAGATGGTTGTTGGGGTTGGTGACGTGTCAGGACCAATCCCAGCTCTCCACGTGGACTAATTCTGCTTAAGTGATTTCCAGGTATGCACAATGATTTGGGCTTTCTTGATTGAATGGATGAAATGTTAATTGAGGATAACCATTGAATTCGTCTCTCAAAATTGAGCAACTTTGATGTTTATACTTCTTCATGAAATTGTTTCTAGCTCAAAAACGATCCTGGTAAAAATTTTCCTTCTTGAAGATGCCACGTGTCAACTGTTGAGATCTTTTTCATTTAATGTGGCGGCTGAGTGGGAATTAATTACTCATGAGTTGGCAATCCGTGTGCCTCTCATTCTCTTTTCTCATTGGCCAATTCTTTGTTACATGGATTAAACTTGTATAACTTTCCAATAATGGCAGTGTCAACCCTTGTACTTTGGCAGATTGCATTAAAGGCTTGTAACTTTATTTCTTTGACACTTTAAGTCCTCCAAACTTCATCTTTGAGCAGAATTGACCCTTTGACTTTGTTGACTTTTTAGTTGACCAAGTTTGACTTTGATCTTGACTTTTTACAATATTTGCACTTTAGTCCCTTAACTTTGGCAATTTGTCAAGATAGGTCCTTGTACTTCAAAGTCTTGACACTTTTGATCCTTCTTTGTCTTTTCATCCATTTGAGCTTGATTTTTCTTTGTTTGCTTGAAAATGTATCCTTTTACCTACACAAGTGTACACAAACACAAACATACCACATAACACTGTTTTTGCAAGATAAATTGGTATTTTGCTTCATGTTTTAGGGTTATTTGTTGTTAAAAGGATATGAGTTTAAGCTCATATCAAACGGATACCTCTATACCCTCAAGGTTACAATAAGGTCAATAAGGTCAGTATAATATTTATCACCTTCTAAATCTGTAAGTATGTATAAATTAAGCTTCATTTTCTTCTCACAGCTCCTAGAATTAAAAGGACTGTCAACAATTAGTTTGAAGCCCGAGCAATTAAGAGCACTAGCCTTGGTCTTTCTAAATTAGAAAGAACTCCAATGGTAATTATGTTTTCACAATCTATTATAGCTTTATTTATAGTTATTAATATTTTCATTAATTTGGAACCATTTGATGATTTCATAATACAGTATGATTTAAGAACTATTTATGAAAAAATAAAAACCATTTTATACTTATTTAGAACTAAAATAAAACTATATATAATTGCAATACGTCGATATCTCATGAAAAGTTGATGATAGAGGTTTTCAGGCATAGCAGGTTCTGTCCATTATCAAAACTACATACATCAGCAGGTACATAAAATAAATAGTGACTCTATTTATCTTTGTTTTATTAGTACTATGTGTATGCTACACATATTGACTCTTTATCATTGGTTACCAATGTTTTAAAACCCGGGTCTTAGATTGACCCGGTCAAGTCGCCGGGTCCGGGTTAACCCGGTTTTCTATACAAAAAAATTTTTATATTTTTAATAATTAACAAAATTATACTTATAAAAACTACAAAAACTTATGTATATTAAAAATATAAATTGTTTACCAACCAAAATAATATGTAAAAATAAAATTTCTGTCGCAAATACATAAAATTAAAAAAAAAAAAAAAATTTTAAAAACCCGAAAATTCGAAACCCGGCGGGGTCTTGAGAACCGGGTTGACCCGGGTCACCCCAAACCCGCCGGGTCAAGCCGGGTTTCGAAAATATGAAACCCGGGTCAATATGACCCGTTTTTTCGGCCGGAACCGGTTCAACCGGTTGACCCGGGTCTGAAAACATTGTTGGTTACTGACTTTGTGCGAAATTTGGTCAAAATATGCATAAGTAAAGTTCACTTTTTAAATGCAGTCAGTACTTTACTGTTGAATCAATTCAAAGCAATGCTTTAGTACTCTATTTCTTTTGTTTATACTTTACCATTCATTCATCATTTTAATTACTTCTTAGTTTATTTACAAATGTAACATGTTGCCTTCTTATGTTCCACAGGCTATCCTGTAGCGAATGAAAGGGAGTTGATCGAGCTTGCAGCAACTTACGGGAATTTAGGATTGCCTTCGGAACTGTATATAGATTTAGAATGGGTATTTCCTGCATGGGCAATGACACATGCTATTGACATTGGTCAAGCTATTAATATATTAAAAGGCGCATTTGTAACTTCTGATCTCGGATATTATCAGTTACCCCTGTAATAGGTCTCTTCGTTATTTGGATAATTTGCGAATTTATGACATTGATCAATGTTATTTATTCATGTTCTATAACTAATATAATAACTACATACGCATAAAAGATATGACCAAGCCAAACTATTTTACTATGTTAAATTCTGGTTCCATAACTACAGTATTACTTTGTTTGATACTTATTTCTCCAGCCATAGATAACACATCTAATGCCAGCCGCAAAATCCTTATAGGAGGCAGTGACAAACTGGGTCATGTGGGTATTAATCTTAGTAAGAAGGTTTGGTGTAAATGTGAACATCCAACTGATATGTCACTAGAGAGATTAGCTTTCAAGAGTGAATGATGTAAGGCTTGGACATCTAGATTTGTGAAAAGAGAAAAAAAAAACGATTGCATTGCATCAGAATATGAAACTTATATTGTTTATAAGTACGTCATGAACTAACCCATTTCATTTTATTTTTCATATCAATATGTTTAAAAAAGTTAATAGTAGTGAGATGTTATAATCTTCTAACGCGTGAGGTGTACTACAATTAAAGTGTAATGAAATTCATCACTCAAAGTATTGTTTGAATCAAATCTGTTAATGAAGAAATAAGGAGTGTTTGGACCAGGTTAAACGAGGAGTGTTTAAAGCCCATCAGGTCACTGCCTAAATTATGGTTACGATCGGGCTAATGTGTAAGTAAAGTATATGTGATCAGACCAGGTAACTGAAGAGACCAAGATGTCTTAAGAGCACTATCGTGTGATATCGACAAAAATCAGCCAATATCAAATACGGAGTAAGTTTTACTAGAAAAAAAACCTCATGCATCACATCCAAATAGCTTTCATATAATTATGGATATAAAGGATGTGCTAATGGACGTCAAAGACTTTTAATATATCGCTCATTGGCCAGCAATTAATCTAAAACTTTTGTAACACAAGTAAATGTAAGATGAAAACACTAAAGTTTGTACTTTTGTAATTTTGTTATCATAGAATTTGTGTCGTGATAAAGTCTTGGTAATCAAGACCATTTAAATATCCCTAAAACAAAGGGCACTAGAGCTAAAAGAAGTTTTTTGTCGTCACTTTTAGTCTAACCCACCCATCTTGTCATCACTTAATCTATATAGTTAAGAAAATTAAACTAGATACCAAGAAACATTTTGGACAAGTAACCAAAACATAACACTTGCTAAGTCGATCAATCTTCATTGTTAAGAGTTAAGAGTTATAAACAAAAACGCCACAATAAAATCAAAAAAGCACTTGTGTCGCAATGATATGACATGTCGTACAAAAAAAAATCACGAATCAAATAGTTACGGCCCCCTCTCAACTTCTATGATATGTCGTTTCAAGAGTCATAAGCACGAAGATATTGAAGATTTGTTTTTGATAAGGATAGTGAGATAATATCTATGTAGACTTCTAAAGTAACATAAACTCAGTCAACCAATTATAATCATTTATTTTTTTAAAAACCCACTTATTATCACATTTTTAAAAATTAAATATCTCACAAACGGTAAATCGTCAAACAAAAAATATGCACAATTGCAACGAGAATTAACCCAATCAACCAATTATAATCATTTTTTTTTAAAACCCCACTTCTCATCACTTTTTTAAAAATTGAATATCTCACAAACGGTAAATCGTCGAACAAAAAATAATACACCATTGCAACGAGAAATAAATCATCTTTCTATCGAGGGGCACATATATATACTTTCGACGAACTTTTTTTTCGACTTTTTTTTTAAGTCACGTCTAAGAGAAATCATAGATGATTTGTTATATATGATTTTCAGAAAATCATATATGATTCGTGATATGTCCGTCCTACCCACTCATTTAGTCACCTTTAATTTCTGATACTACGCATTAAATTGTATGCATGGTACGTATTTTGGTATTTGACTTTTCAGGTTATTTTTTAGATTGGTATTATTGAGCTTACATATTTAAAGACGTTTTACAAGTATGGTCGCTTGTGAGATAATAGAACTGAATTCGTAAGGTTTAAAAATCAAGTATACATCTTATTTAGCTTATAGCCTATTTGACTCATATTAGATTAGCGATGCCCAAATCAGCCCATTTATATGTAAATAGGACATGATACATCAGGTGAACTTCGAGCGTAAGGTGAATATTATTCATTCAATATCTTTTAAATACAACTGATGTTATGCCAGTGGTATCTTTGGATTTCACCTTTAAAAACTAACATTTTTTAATGGTAAAGAGCTAAGTGACACAAAATGTTATGTTGATAAGTAAGCCCATGTCAAGAAAAAACACACGGAAACAAGAATGAACCAAATAACTGGGTCCTTCACGTTCTTTGAAACGTAATCAAATTATTGTATTTTGTCATATCTCTTTATAGTTTTGAGAATAAACTTGTGTCTTGATTATTAAACGCATACTTAAAAGTAATGTTTTAAAACCCGGGTCTTAGATCGACCCGGTCGAGTCGTCGGGTCTGGCTCAACCCGGGTTGATCTGGCTCAACCCGGGTTGATCTGGGTTAACCCGGGTTAACTCGGTTTTTTAATTTTTTTTTTAATAATTAACAAAATTATACTTATAAAAACAATAAAAACTTATTTATATTGAAAATATAAATTGTTTACCAACCAATATAATATGTAAAAATAAAATTTCGTCAAAAATACGTAAAACTTACATATTTTTTTCAAAAAAACTCGAAAAATTCGAAATCCGGTCCGGTCTTGAGAACCGGGTTGACCCGAGTCACCCCAAACCCTCTGGGTCTAACCGGGTTTCGAAAATATGAAACCCATGTCAATATGACCCGTTTTTGGCCGAAACCGGTTCAACCGGTTAACCCAACCGGGTCGACCCGGGTCTAAAAACTTTGCTTAAAAGAAAGTATCAGGCAACAGGTGAAAAAGTCTTTGTAAAATATATAAAAAAGATATAACACCCACATTCTCTTTACAAAATAAAATAGTTTCATTGCATAAAAACTCAAATTTCAAATAATTATATTCATATTATAAAATTACATACGCATGTTACCTTGCACTTTCAAATTGGTGTTTTATGATAAATATTACGATTTTAAAAATATAATTGAATCTAAAGATAACATAACATAACTTAGGACATCTACTATGATAAATTATAATAAAACATTATGACTTAAAATTTTCATGCCAAGTTAATAGGTTTCAAAAATTTATTTTTATTGTGGTATAAATTTTATAAAACTCTATAATGTTTTCATACAACACATGCATTAAATTGTGAATATGTATAATATTTAGGATATTTTCATGCCATCCTATTCATGTTTTTTGACCTATTTTTAGGTTCATAATGGAAGTTTTTACAAGTTTAGGTTGAAAAAACATATGTAAAGTCATGTAGGCTAATCATGCATTAAAAAAACAACTATAGTAAAGAAAGCATTAAATAGCCAACGCTATGCTTCATAATATTACAAACAAATAGTTACCCAAATAAAAAACATAAAAACAATTATTTTCGTAAAAAAAAACTTAAACAACGAATACAAGTCACGTCGATTGATAACGCATTAAAAGACAATTATACTAAAACAAAATTTACAAACAAATATTTACCAAATAAAAGTAAGTTAAACAACAATCAGCAGTCATACCCGTCCATCGGACGGGTTTTGCCACTAGTATATATATATATATATATATATATATATATATATATATATATATATATATATATATATATATATATATATATATATATATATATATATATATATATATATATATATATATATATATATATATATATATATATATATATATATATATATATATATATATATATATATATATATATATATATATATATATATATATATATATATATACATATCTATATTATATATAGGTATAAATATGATTTGAAACCACACTTTTTAATCCAGTCATATCCCAGTCACATCTTTAAACCAATAGAATTTGAGATTTGCCTAAAAAATCTCATAACTTGCCTAATTTTCGTCACTTTTAGCTAAAATAACGTATACTAAAAACGTAATTTTGTAAAAATTGCGTTTTCAAACCGCGGGTATATATATTACTCTAGACTTTTTTTTTTATTTTTCCCCCACACAACCACGGGTGAAACACACACACAACCATCTATTAACCCTAATAAAAAAACATATAAAAACAATCGATCTTTGATTCAATTAAATCGTACAAACCCTAATCCATTTTCAAATTCATTGTTACTGTCATTGAATTGAATCTATGGATCTGATTTTTATTAAAAAAACCCACACCTCAAATCATTCATTCGTACACGGATGATTGATGTTATCAACACCACATAACTGATTGATGTTGTCTTTTGGTAATGGAGTAAATGTGTTGCTAAAGAGTGAAGGTGCATGAATTTTGAAATCAAAAGCAACATAATCAGATAAAAATTTATCAAATCGAAGATCGATTTAATATATGTACCTGATTTTGAATATAGGTTTGTATCAGATTCATGAAATCATCTCATCATAATTTCTCAAATCGAAGATCAAATTAAGGTATCTAACTGATTTCGATTATGAATTTTTGCTCATATTGAGCTAGGTTTTGTTTTTATGAAATTTGGTTAGCTAATCATCATTTTTGTTTATAGATGTACCAACTTTTATAGTTTACTAACATGATTCATTATATTGAAAAGTTAGTTGAAACGAAATTGAAAAATGAATACATGAATAACATGTTTACAATAACCGCACACTAAGTGTTTGATAAAATATTTGAATGGGATTTTTATAACTGCTATGCACTAATTTTACACTTTACTGTCCTAATATATGTAAACAGATCTTAGATACATTGTGATGCACCGTGCAAGACATATAGGTCAGAACATGTAGGATCAGAAGTGCAGATAATGGATGAATGGGAAGGTTGTTTTGATGAGATTAGAATCAGCAATTACAGCCTTTTGGAATCTAAGTTCAACCAAAAACATAACTTTTATAGGTAATTTTTTATAGAGTTTGAAAAGGTAAGCGAGTGTGGTCAAACTGGTTTGGGTTACAACAACGTTTTTGCAGGATATAACTGGCTAGGTTTGGTCGATAAGGAGCAAACGTAGTGAATGTAACCCATTAACTTTTGGGGGGTGTAAGGGTCTGATTCCAAACAACAGTTTATATTATTTTCAGTAGCATTCTTTCGCCTAAACTATGCTACAAGTATTTCCTAAACTTCAACTCTGCCTCCAACGAGACTTTGCAGCTACTAGGATGATGCATCAACATGGATCACTCAAACTAATGAACAAGTATCAAACCTGCTACTTCTTTGTCCTTTATGCAAGTTTTTATATTTTCTCTTCTTTGCTCACTTGCTGTTATGTCACGCCTTTGCTGCTGACGATAACAGAGCCCGCCTAAGTGAAGAGTACACGAGATGCTTGAATTTAAGTAATTATATAGTACATTTTTATGCTAGGTAGTCTTGGAAACTGTAAATCCTTGACTGGGCAATGGGTACGACCTTTCCTCGCAAAATTTCAATTACGAGGTAAGTCTTTTCGATTTCTAACACATAATAGTATTGTTTTTATTTTTATTTGTTATAACGGATAGTCAAACATTTTGTTACTTGAAGGTTAACTAATTAAGATCTTTTAATAGAAGATTTAAGAAACATTATTTTCTACACCGATGATAGACAGATCATATTTACTGTTTATTTTTATTAACACTGCTCTTATGGGGATCAGTGGTGCCGATAAATCCACTTTAATGGATGTTTTAGCAGGACGAAAAAAGGTGAATATATCGATCAAAGTATCACTATATCTAGGAGGAAAAAAGGTTATGGACTTAAGTATGCACCATCCCCCGAGTTGCACCAAACAACACAAGTATTTTTTGACCTTGCAATAACAGATGTCACCACCGCATCAGCCCACGATATGGAAACAACAGAACCTCAGTCACGAGCATTAAAATATCCTCAGGTTTGGCACTCACAACTATACAATAAATATTATGTTCTTATTGGTTCACAAAGAGGCGGAAAGAGACCGAATGGTATTTTTTTCATTTTTTATCGTAGTCTCAGTTGAAATAGATCCATCATTGCCATTGCTTTTCATAACTTTATTGCTGATAACAACTTAGTAACTTACTATAATTTCATTATCTGCAGATAACTTCCTTTATAAAGCAATCCCAAACACCCCCTTATCTACAGATAAAGCATTAGTTTCATGTCGGGGTGGCGTCGTTTGTTGCCTCTATTATGAATATATCCCTGAAAGTTTATGGGAACTTAGCACTGCGAGACTTTCTCCATTTGACAATGTTAAAAAATGTTTCTACGGATGGTTTAATAACTCTTCAGCACTTAACGGTTCTAAAGATAGACGGATATAAAGCAAAAATAGCACATCGTGTTCTTTTAAAGCATTTCATCGTGATCTTATTTGTACGGTTATAGATGACAAATAGATTTTTAACGGTTAAAATAAGCTTAATTACTTGTACTGATGAGGTGGTAGCGGTGGTGATGGACTTGAAGCATATTGTAACCGCTGATCCGAACCACCACTTGTATTCTCACCCGACCCACTAGCCCCAGAATATGATGACACGGTTTCTGGGACATGCCGACAGTGTCTGAAAAGGACACTCCCGTCAAGGGTGAGGAAGGTGGAGATGTGTCTTCAAAGGAAAGCATACCACATAAATGTTCAAGTTTTGTTAATATTAGGAAAATGAAGAAGATGTTCAAATTTGAGTACATTCGTTTCTTTTTTAACTCTGAGAACACAAAACTTGATATTCCTTTATTTTATATTATTTCCCTTCACATGTAAGATCGTAGCATACACCTTTTCCTCTTTGCCTCTTTTGCTGGTCAGTCATTTTAGAAATCTGTCTTTTAGAAACCAAACAGTTACAAGTTTTTTTGAAGGCTCTCCAAAGCAGGTTTTGATTGCGTATGTCCTGTTTAGAGTAGACAAATAATATTAATAATCAGCCTCTACATTGTTTTATTTTTTAACTCTGAGAACACAAAATTCAATATTCCTTTATTTTGTTTCATTTCTCTCCACATCATGTAAGATCCTAGCATACAAAATTCAAGTTATGTGTTTGCTATTAGCTCGGACATTATTTAAGGAAGTTGTTTGTTAAAAACCAAACACATACAGTTTGCCAGACTGATGTAGTTTTGTTCTGATGCATCTTATGACGTGTGATTGCTTGCATGACTTCATATTTTTTCTCTTTATTTGCAGGAAATGATGGTTTTGACATACTTTATGTTAGACCAATCAAAAAAGGATGCTGAGTATTGCATGGATATTGCCTTCAGCACTTACTTGGTATACTTTTCTTAAATGTGCGCCAAATTTC
This sequence comes from Glebionis coronaria, assembly GCA_025667525.1. Lineage (NCBI taxonomy): Eukaryota > Viridiplantae > Streptophyta > Magnoliopsida > Asterales > Asteraceae > Glebionis > Glebionis coronaria. The sequence continues at coordinate 472,009,904 of CM046874.1, read as the reverse complement.
AGTTGCTGAGCTACTTGTCTGAAGTTCTTTCAGTGCGTCTAATAGTGGTATGCAACCCACTTTTTCAGTACAACAGTACAACCTACTAAATCACTTCTTACAAAAACATAGATTAATATTAACACATATATTACCTACAACAATTTTATGAAAAGGACACCAAGTCTTTCAGGTTAATCTGAGACATTTGGTTTTGACTTATACATTAAACATATTGACCCAACCCGTTACCTGACTTGCCTTATTCCACCACCAGCACCAAATGCCAGAGGGTATGCTTGTTGTGCTCATCTTTGCAAATAATCCATGATTTTTTCTCAAACACGTTATACTTTTAATGGGATCTCAAGTGACACGAAGCTGACTTTTTTGGTCAATCTTGACTCTGACTATGTAAAACCTCAGTATCTATGAATTGCATATTCGATATTCAGGCGTGCATGTATCGGTGGCCTCTATTTTTATATGTATCTATTTATTTTGGAGTAGCGATTTCACTATATTAGATATTTTCTAAATGATTATATTAAAGATCTGGTGTTTTTCACAAGCTGTTCATGTATATTTGTTTAGCATCAATTAGGGGTGGCAATTTTTGACCCGACATGAAACCCGACCTGAAACCGACACGGAAATTAACAAGTTCGGGTTGAGTATATTATATCTTGGGTCAGGTTTAGGTCGGCTTATTTGACCCGTTTATTAAATAAGTTAGGTTTGGGTTGGAAATAAATTAAGAAGGTCGACCCGACAACTCGTTTAAGATTTTTTTTTCCTTATATTAAAAATGATTGATATTTTACCATACGTGTTAACTAGGCTAATCATACCGAACCTAAACCCATTAAACATGTTTAACACGTGTAATGTGTCTACTTATATATATAAAACTTGTTAAAGGGTCAAACCGAAACCCGTTTAACCTATTCAACCTATGTAATATGTTTAACGCCAACCCAAATATATATATGGGTTAAATGGGTTAGGTTCGGGTTATGTGTAAACGGGTTAGGGTTGACATAACTGAACCGATTATTTAAATGGGTTAAGTTTGGGTTGGGATTTTCTGACCCGTCAACCTGACAACCCGAACCCGCTAACCCGAACCCGCTAACCCAAACCCGACCCGAATTGCCACCTATCAATACAGTACTCTAATAACTTTTTTTTAACGGCAGTACTCTAATAACTTGGTGTGCAATTTCTGCAATTCATAAACTGTATCACGATGCAGATTTATAACATGTCTTAAGACGAGTATGCTCCAATTCTAAACTTTAGCAGTGTTTACAGGCTGTTATTGTTATAGCTAGAAAAGCTGTGAAAAAATATGTTTAGTTTATTAGTTATGACATCCTAAACGAAAAAATTTGACATCATGGTAGAATCAGGAGGCAAAATGATGGTCGGTTTGGAAAGATACAAGTCTACTCGATGATAACCGAAAGGTATAAGTTGAACTCCTTCTTTTCAGACTTTGGTTTAGTAAAATATAAATCTCGAGCATATATGGAAAATTGAGTGGGTGAATATGGGTAAAGAGTCAAAACAGTTTTTTAGGGCAGTTCTAAACAACTCAGTTGGAGAGATCCGCTAAAAATTAAGATATTAAATACAATATTTTAATCATTTTGAGTAATTAAATTTACGTAAAGATTATTGTAATTGTACATAATTGAATAACCGATCTACATCCTACAAAGTTTAATATCAGAACAATAAATTAGATAACACAAATACAATTTAGTTATCTTGAAGACAGGTGGAACCGGGATCATAGAGACGACGGACCACATGGAGTTGACCCTGGTTCCTTGTCGTCCACCTTCTCAACTATGTACAACAGTCATGACTCTAGAGGGTCAAGCTATGCAGGTCTTGGCCTGAAAGAGACAGAAGAAGCTCTTTAATCTGTGAAACGGGATCAAGTCATGATGATGATAGGTGGATCCCTTACTCATCTGACTCATCATGTCACAAGAAGGACCGCCATAAAGATTGGCACCATCGTAGTTGGCATTAAGTCCGAATCACATAGGATTTTCCAGTTAGAGGCAGAAAAGCATGGAGCAGATGAGACAAAGATCAGTTGGTTAGTAAAAATGCTTGTGCTTTTGTTAGTTTAGCCTCAGTTCACATTATACAAATAGAAAAGATGATTCTGAATCTGCTTTAATTATAACTTGTTTTGATATAGTTGAAGATTCTCAAGTTAGCAAATAATATTATCTAAATCCTATGCAATTAGCTTATGTCTTGTGTTTATTTAAGACATAACATTAGTTTTATGTTTTCGAGCAGGAATCAAAGTTTTGTATTTAGGGAGACAAACCTTGAGAATGTTCTCTGCAAGCTATGGTAGAAGCAACAGAAGATTTGTCGTGGACGAGCTTTTATGCACCTCCTTCAGCCAAACATCATAGACCAGGCGAGATCTCTATAATAGAAAACGACATCCAAGGTTAGACTTTTTAAGTTGACTTACGCTGATGCATCTCGACAACTTGAAGGGGCGACTACATTTTTGAACATGACTGCTCGAATAGCAGAGAAATTTTTTGGTAACAGCGTACGATATATATTGGACACTCGAATACTCAACAAGGCAACCTAATCAAAGAAATTTTTTTCCTCAATTCTTAAAGTCTTAAAAATGAGAATGTACAGGAAAGTGTTATTCCATGATTCCTCTTTCACAACTGCATGTTTCTATCTTTTTACGAGTTTAGGAGATACTTTGCGTACATGTATAAGAGACCGTATATAATCCGATTCATGTATGTATAATTACTTTCAGGAAAAAGGGCTTTCTAAAGATCAGCTCCAACCGTTGTGTGGAGAAAGAATAAAGGATACCCACAAAAGATGTACTATTCTTTTCCTACAAATAAAGGTTGACAATATTAATTTGGATACGAAAGCTATAAACAAGAGTAACATTAGTAGCGATATATTAGCTCATAGAATGCTATCAGTATACTTGAACCTCACAAACAAGAATCTTTTGTGGCTAGAAATGGGTTTCCAAGTGTATGATATGTAAATCTTGCTTATGTTTTAGAGAGAGAAAGAGATAGAGAGATGGTGAGAACACACACACTTAGAGAGAGAAAGCGAAAGAAAAACACTTTTCAACTATGTGTAAAATGAAGAACCACACACCCTCTCCATCTAAGGAGAGGGTTTATATACCCAAGCCCTTTTCATGGGCTTGGGCTTACATTTGGTCCGGCCTACACATGTTGTATGCTAGGCTTTGGTTTGTTTGTTAAATAAAGATAATTAACTAAACTACGAGCTATTACATGGACTATTATTGGAGTGACCGATCCTTCTTAATACGTAAAACGTATTTCCAACAATCTCCCCCTAAGGGAGGTCACTTCAAACAAGGGCATTCAACAAGTTACAATAATAAGATAAACCTAGCATACTATGCTTGTCTTGAGCTCGCAGTCTTAGTCTTTCTTTTTCTTTTTCTTTTTCTTTTTTGGTGAACATGCTGATGTGATCTTTGATATCAGTCTTGAGCATTAATCTCTTGCCTTGATCTCGTGCATCCATCACTTGTGATCTTCGCCTCTTCGTGACACCATGTCCCACATTCTTATACCTTTGTAATTCTTGAAAGCTTTAGAGTTCGATACAGCGGAAGACTTAACTTTTAGGCTTTCTTGAATTAGATGAGGTATTAAGTGCATACAGTATAAGCATGCGGGGACGGCTTCTTCTTGGATCTCGTAACGCCACCGTCTTCAAATGCTGCAACATAAGTAGACACGAACGAAATGACTTTGAACATTTCATTCTAATTCGGTAGCATTTTACCTCCGGTCGGTGAAGACCGTTGGACGATATAAAATATCGTACTTGTGGCAGGTAGATTTAATTAAAAATCTCCTTGACAAGATTTCACGGATAAAACCGTTCTCTTTACTCGACCGTAAAAAGCTGACTGCGAACGTAAAGAGTGATTCATTTGGATAAAATTATCCGCATGATTGAAGCCGTCAATTCTGATTCCTGGAACGAGTTTGATTCATTAAAGAATCGCACCATCGTTGCTTTCCAGTTGTCACGAGCTTGATTCATATTGAATCTTGCAAGTTACCTACCAAGTGTTGTTTGAGGTTAACACTAGAAGGATTTCCACTCATCACTGTGAACACTAAGGTATCACTCTGGGTGTTCTGGAAAGATCACTAAGATATTGCATAGAGGCCTGGAACGTGTTTAAGTTCAGCTAAGAATTAAACCACTGTTGCTTTCCAGTTATCACAAGTTTGATTCATAAAGAACCGCACAAGTCACCTACCATGAGCTTTTTGATATTCGCTCAAGAAGGATTTCCATCTTCATTGTAAATACTTTTGTATTACTCGGATGTTCCGGCAAGATCATGAAGATTTTGCGTAGGACTCTTTAAGATCTTTCTTACTTTTCACAGTGTATGAAGAAGCAAGGAAATATGAAAGTGCGTCCTAATGAGATATTTGATGATCTCAAATGGCTCTAGACTCGATCGTGCATTTTGGATTTTAGTGATCAGAGGCTGGAGAGGAGTGCCACCATTTCAATACCAATTTATCCGGAGTGAATAAATCGATAGATAACGTGTTGTCTCCGTGTGATTAAAACAAATATCTTTTAAGAGATATCTGAGTTAGCAGGGATGGGTTGTGCACTGCATCACTGGGTCCATGATGTCTATCTTCAATATCGAGCATCATTAAAATGATCTCAATAGCATATGTGTTGACCCGGTTTCTGCCTAAGGTTGTAAGGAGGGCTTCTTTCTTTACACCCTTTATCTTTACAATTCTTTTTCATTCTTCAACCCCTTCAATGCTTACCAATACGTCATAGCTAGCACCTTGTTGTGATTGTTCCAGTGCTAACTTAAGTACTTGGTCGGCATTCAGCTACGTTCACAATCTTTCTCCATCTTTGCTAAGGACTACTATTTCTAGCTATGGAATGTCCTTTGGAAGATACCTCCGGTTCTAGAAGAATCATAGGACTTAACCTATCCTACCATCCTTATGTCACCACAATCTTCATCGTCGTGAAATAAATGGGTTGTGGGTAAGTATATGTCATCATGAAAATCTATTTTGATATGCAAATCCGTTTTGCTCCCCCTTAACATATGCCACGATATTCGAAAACATTTCGCATATGTCGGGATGAGCCAGCACATTAAGTCAAGCCATTTGTGATAATATCCCATATTATATCACATTTTCTCCCCCATATTAAAAATATTAACCCAATCGATGTTTTTAATATCAATTGATTTAATGATGTTTTAACAAAGGTTTTGGAAGAAAAATTCAAGTCCATTTTATCTTCATGATATCAAACGTATGAGATATGATACCGATTTGTAACATGATCACATATTCACCATATTAGAAAAAATTTGACAAGGTTGGACCTAATAGATGAGAACATCATATGATAAGATCAAATGGTTCTTGTCAACATATGTTGGTCACCTCGTCACGTCTGAAGTCATCTCTTGACACCACATGTACGATTGGTATTGTTGTCTTGACACCAACTTGTGAACTAGGCACTTTCGGTATCGAAGATTCTGAATGCTTGACAATTGCTCCCCCTCAATTGTTGACCCGTGTTCTATTGAAAGAGTTGTAGTCGTCGGTTGAGTAGTCGCATCGTCGAGTATGTAGATACCAATTGTAGATTGCTATGGTTGTAGAAATGATAGCTTCATAAAAAAAGACTTCTCTTGTTTTAACAAATAAATGCACTGAAACTTACATAGATTTGTGTTAGACCAAGTTATAAAGTAAACTTGATCCCTTACAAGGTTTTAAAGTAAACCTTGCCCGAGAAAACTAATTCCCGTTGTGAGCCAAAGCTTTCATTTTAATAAAGAGATTTTTCAATCCTATTTTTGTTCGTTTATCGTTCCTCGAGTCACTCGAATTGATTTTCAATTAACGTTTCGACTTAATTCGTTTTTGGTGACTAAAACTTTGGTATATTAAGACTGAAATCTATTTAATATTAAAAACTATTAAAACAATTTAAATAAAACTAATTTTAAATAAAACTTAAATCTAAATTGAAATCTAATTAATTTTAAACTAAAAACTTTTAAAAACTTTAAATAAAATCTATTTTAAAATAATTAATTGAAATAAACTAATTAAAAATCTATTGAAAACTAAAATAAAAGTAAATAAAATATTTTTTAAACTTTTTATATTTAAACAAAACTGAATTAAAGAAAATTTAAATAAAACTTTTATATTAATGAACTTTAAACTTGTATTAAAACTATTAAAATAAAACTACCACTAGTTAAAAAAACTATATTAATTAAACATTGCGGGTTACTAAACAAAAGAAGTCCTAGTCTAATGGTAGGGTTGTTTGTCTGTGATGCGAGGGGTCACGGGGTCGAATCCCACTATGACCTATATTTTTTTTGAACTTTTTTGAGTAAAGAAAGAAATCAGATCAAATGGATCTGATTCCCTGCAGTGCTAGCAAATATGTAATTCCCAAAAACTATGACAAATAAAAGAATAAAAAACAGACAGAAATAGAATAAGCCAAAAGCAGTTTACAGATTAAGCTAAATCCTCTAAGCAAATAGATACCGAATAAGCGAATAAGCAGGAAATAAGCCTAATAACAGAATCAAATAAACAAGTCGAATATGATTAAGCAAATGAACTAAATACACAATTCTAACCAACTTAAATCCAAAAACAAAATATCAACTACTAAAAATAAAACGCAATCACCTATCAAATTAAGCAAATCCAATCCAACAATTTAAATAAGCCTCAGCAGATTAAAACATAAGCAGTTCCGAATAGCTCCAAACCAAACATATATAAGCAAACCGAATCGAAAACATTAAGCAGATTTCAATCCAAGATAAACAGTTCCAAAATAGCAATACCCAACGAAAACTTAAACTGAAAACTGAATAGCAGTCCAAAATACAAGCATGTAACTATTATTAAGTAGATGTTATCAAAATAAACCAAATAAAATACTAAACAGGCTAATAACACTAAACAGATCCAAAGCAATCCTTAAGCAGATAAATTCATAAGCTAAATTAAACATAAATAAAATATAAGAAGACAAACCTAGTGGAGATTTCCGTTGAGAAGTAGGGTGGGCGCTTTACCCCCTAATGAACCGAATCGAATAAACCAAACATCACCATTTATCAACCCGAGAACATCATCCAAACACCAACAGTAACCGTAAATGTTTTTTTATATAATTTCCCAGTAGGGGAAATTATTGCTATCTTTTTAATTTAATAGTTATTTAATCAAAAATAAACTCAAGATAATTATGCAATAAAATTAAACGAGACACTAATATAAACCGAAACTTTTAAATTTCCATTAATTAAAATCAGATTACAATGCTTGATTAAAAAGAAATTACATAAAGCCCTAAATCTATTTTTTCAGATATAAAAATTAAACTAAAAGAAAAAGCACACTCAAATTACAGGATAGGAGGGGTTTTTATAGGAGAAACCCCAAGAAACCCTCTTGGCTTCAACCATTAAGCAACCAATCTGAGCCGTAGATTCCTTCTTTTCTTCTTTCTCTCTCTTTTCTTCTAATCAAACGAATGAGGATGGATCTTGAATCACTTGGATTGCCAGGCTGGCCAATTTGTGCTAGTTGTGCTTGTTTGAGGGTGAGGTGGCACAATTTTATTGGGGGATTTGGGTATGGAACGTGGCATTGCCAATCAAATCATAGGATTTGGCCACGTCAGTGAAGAAATGAGGACCACAAGTGAGTGTTAACCCCGTTTTTCATGCGGATTTAATCCCAATCCGTGTGAATCACACGAATTGGGTAAAACCCCCAATTTTGGGTGTGTAATTTTTTGACAGTAAAGAATTAGGGTTTGAGGGAAGGAGCGTGTTTTAGGGAGAAGATGAAGTGGGTGGGTGAAAACTTTTCACTTAGTTTGTAACGAAACAAAATGGGGATGTGGGGTAAAAGTTTATTATTTATTGTGTATTGGGGGAAGTAAATGGAACACGTGTGGGGAGTAACTAGGGTTGACTGGTTGTGTTGACCAAATATTGGCCAAAGTGTAAACATATTTCACTCCATCCGTCCCAAAATTTGCATTTATCAAATGGGCTTTAGCCCAATAACCATTTAAACCGTCCTTTAAATCTCCATTTTTGGGCTTTCAATTGGACTTTTGGTGAAAAGTTAAGTAACCCTTTTCCTTAAATGGGCTTTTGAGCCCATTTATCTAATGTGGGACCCACTTGGCTCGAATATCTTCAAAAATGATTAATTCCACTAAAACGAGCTCGATCTTGGCTTCCTTGATTATTTTCTTTAATTCCTTGTTGATTTTTACGATTTTCGTGATCTTGGCACACTTTTGGTCTTTCGACTTTGTCTTTGCCTCTTTCTTGGACTTTTCTTCAACATTTGACCGTGAAATCCCGTGTTTTCTCTTCTTTTGATTATTCGTACCTATTTAAATACAAGAACACAAAACCACGCGTAATTCCGACATTTACGATATAAAACACATGATTAGGTCTTGTTTTTTCTTGATTTTAGTGGCAAAAGGATAAGTGTTTACACACTTATTAAATCCCCTACACTTGACCATTGCAATGACCCCATGCAATGCATAGTTTTAAAGCATTAAGTTACATTTTTCTCATCATTAATCCATCTCGGCCTTTATTACTATTACTACTACGACGAAAAGATAAAAACTTAAAAGGAGACAAAAGTTATAACTATTTATTAACTTGGAAATTATTTGATGGAAGAAACTTGTAAAGAAATCTAAGACTTGAATTAGGGCTTTGGTGTCATGAATATAAATCACCCTCAAGTTTCACGTTTCCCATTCCAAGCTTAAAAACGAGATCATTATTTACCATAAGTCCTCAAGTTAAAACCACTTATATAAGACAATTGTGTAATACTCTTTCTCCAATTCCTACTTTGTATCTCTAGATTTTATTGATTGTCATTCACCCGTAGGCTCATTTGACTTATTTGATAATTATTATTCCAAAAATGAAGGCCAAACGGTGTAAACCCGACACTCAAAACCTAACCTCGTCCTCAAAAACATTGTCACTAAAGTAAGCCCACATCAAGGATGATTTAACACGATTTGGGGAATAAATTCCCGGACCCAAAATTTGGCCGAATAGTACTACTTATTAATCATTTCATCCAAAGTCATGTAGACTTTATGTGGAGTTTAGAAAATTCACATCATATACCCTTAGGCTCTTTAAGATGTAAAAATGCTCCCCGTCTATTGTCCACACCCTAAGGCTCCTTGAACGATAGACGAGGGAATTGATTTTATTGATCAATTTTTATTCAACACTTACCATGCCATATACCCTAAGGCTCTAATGACAAGGTTCGTGCTACATGCCCCACACCCTAAGGCTCCTTGAGGTCATGTTTTAATCTTATTCTTTCTTTATTTATGATATATATAGTAGGCCAAATTCCACGGTCCCATGGTCTGAATACCTCCTACTTAGTGGTTATGAGCCACCTTAGTCGGAAGTCCACAACGCTGGCACCCTCAATGTGTTCATGCTTTAATTACAAGGAGAATAAAGATTTGGCTAAGAGTTAAGATATCGAATCTACACCGCAAGAATCCTCATTTATTAAGCAATTTAAATATACAAGCGGGAAGAAAGAGCCACAAAAACCATATAAGCAAAAATTAACCTTTAAACTTATTATCAACTCTATCATCTCTCGTTCTCCACAATTTAAAATCTCAAGGAATGAGACTCGTGGATGCTTAGCCTAATAAACCAATTAAGGTCCATATGGTAAAGGATACTAGCTAGAGTAAACTTGGATAAGTAAACTCGGGTTGAGTCAAAATATTCACGACGGGCCTAATATATCAAAGATATCTAAACTCCTTAAAACCATTTTATTTATTATATTTTTTTTATTTTTGACTTTATTCTTGAAACGGAAGATATAAATACTATGCGATGACAAAAGAAAATAAAACAAAATATTACTAGGCCAAAATAGATCAAAAATTTAAAAAACGTTGAAATTTTTTTAAATTTTCTGGTAAAATGGGGTCATATTCATGGAAAAGCCCACTAAAATTCGATAGAAGTCCCCCTACACTTAATATAAACATTGTCCTCAATGTTTAAGCATGTGGGAGAATAAACTCCCCTACACTTAGGACATTGAGTACGTTATTTAAAATCGAGCTAAGGAAGGGACAACTAAAGTGATTACATTTATTCGTTTTATTTATATACAAGTATGAATCACAATAGTTTTGATAGAACCGGGTACACGGGAACACGGGATCACGGGTCGCGTCAAAAGAACCAAAAGTGGATCATCAAAGCACATGTCCCTGCACAATTATCACAACACACAAACAACCTACTTGGCTCCCCCTACACTTATTGGTAGAAATGGATGAAGGTGAAAAAGGGTGGAAAGGATGGTAAAGGTAAAAATCTAACCTAGTTATACGATGCTTGATTTATTTATCACGAGTCTCTAGCTCGACTCGATTTCCCGAATTAATTCAAGGGAAATGTGGAGAGGGATGGTATCATCTCGTGAGAGATGTCCTCTCCATAGTACAAATTAACCCGTTGGCCATTCACCTTAAAATTGGGCCCATTTGGTTGGGATAACTCAATGGTGCCATAAGGGAAGACTTGGGCCACGGTGAATGGACCGGACCAACGGCTCTTAAGTTTACCCGAAAAGATTTTCAACCGAGAGTTAAAGATTAAAACTTGATCACCAACATGGAACTCTCGGTTTTTAATTTTAGAATCATGAATGAGCTTAGTCTTCTCCTTGTAGGTTAATGAATTTTCATAAGCCTCATTCCTAAGTTCATTAAGTTCATTGAGTTGGATTTTCCTATGATCACCGGCTTTGTTTATGTCAAAATTAGCCCATTTCAAGGCCCAATAAGCCTTATGCTCCAACTCAATGGGGAGGTGGCACACCTTTCCGTACACAAGGCGATAAGGGGTACAACCTATAGGTGTCTTATAAGCGGTACGGAAAGCCCACAAAGCATCATCTAATTTATCGGTCCATGAGGCACGATGCTCTCCCACGGTTCACTCTAAGATTCTCTTAAGACCACGGTTAGAAACCTTGGCTTGTCCATTAGTTTGAGGATGATACGCGGTGGAAATTCGGTGATTGACACCATACTTAGCCATGACTCGTGCAAATTGATCATTGCAAAAATGAGTCCCACGATCACCAATAATAGCACGAGGCACACCGAATCGAGCAAATAATTGTTTCAAGAAATTAACAACCACCCTCGCATCGTTAGTAGGTAAAGCCTTTGCTTCAACCCATTTTGATACGTAGTCAACGGCTACGAGGATGTACTTGTTTCATTTCGATGATGGAAATGGCCCCATAAAGTCGATGCCCCATACGTCAAAGATTTCACATTCTTGGATGAAATTTTGAGGCATCTCATGTTTATGTGTGATCTTGCCTTACCTTTGGCAAGCATCACAATGCTTAACCATTTCATGTGCATCATGATAAATGGAGGGCCAATAGAATCCGGAGTCGAAAACCTTTTTAGCAGTGTAATTAGGACCAAAGTGACCACCGGTGGGTCCTTTATGGCAAGCTTCAAGGATTTGTAAAGCCGCCGGCCCATCAACACATCTACGAATGATTAAATCCGCACATTTCTTAAAAAGATAAGGGTCGTCCTAATAGTACGTTTTAACGTCCTTGAAGAATTTTTTCTTTTGTTGGGACGATAACCCTTTGATAAGAACACCACCCGCCAAATAGTTTGCAATGTCCGCAAACCATGGGGTATCATCAAGATTGGAATTAATAGACATTAAGGTTTCAAGGGGAAAGGATTCATTAATCTCTTGATTTGGAGATTCCCCTTGATAAGGATCCTCAAGTCTACTAAGATGATCCGCAGCTAGGTTTTCCGCTCCCTTTTTATCACGAATTTCGATTTTAAATTCTTGTAGGAGCAAAACCCAACGAAGGAGTCTCGGTTTAGCATCTTTCTTGGTCAACAAGTATTTCAAGGCGGAATGATCGATGTAAACGATGGTGGTGGAAAGCACAAGATAGGGGCGGAATTTCTCAAAAGCATACACTACGGATAAAAGCTCTTTTTCGGTAGTGGTATAATGCAATTGAGCCCCCTTCATTGTCTTACTAGCATAATGAATGGGTTGGAAATGTTTATTCACTCGTTGACCTAAAACCGCTCCTACCGCAAAATCACTAGCATCGCACATGAGCTCGAAAGGTAACTCCCAATTTTGAGAGACTAAGACCGGTGCCTTAGTTAATTTACCTTTAAGAAGTTCGAAAGAGTCGAGACATTCTTGAGAGAAGATGAAAGGAGCATCCTTTTCTAAGAGATGAGTCATTGGACGAGCTATTTTCGAGAAATCTTGGATGAAACGTCGATAAAATCCCGGATGGCCTAAAAAACTTCTAACTCCTTTGACGGTGGTAGGTGGAGGTAACTTAGCAATAACATAAACTTTAGCACGGTCGACTTCGATACCGGCTTTGGAAATTTTATGCCCGAGGACGATGCCTTCTTTTACCATGAAATGGCATTTTTCCCAATTAAGAACGAGACGAGTGTCTTCACACCGTTGGAGCATACGTTCTAAATTAGCAAGGCAAGAAGAGAAAGAATCACCATAGACCGAGAAATCGTCCATAAAGACTTCCATAGTTTCTTCAAGCATGTCATGAAATATCGCCATCATACACCTTTGGAAAGTCCCGGGAGCATTGCATAAGCCGAAAGGCATTCGTTTGTAAGCAAATGTTCCATAGGGATAAGTGAATGTGGTTTTCTCTTGGTCCTTTGGATCGATAGGGATTTGAAAATATCCGGAAAAGCCATCTAAGAAACAATAGAAATCATTACCCGCTAAACGCTCGAGCATTTGATCCATGAAAGGAAAAGGGAAATGATCCTTACGAGTGGCATCATTGAGCTTACGATAGTCGATGCAAACTCGCCAACCCTTTACGAGTCGAGTAGGAATCAACTCGTTGTTTTCATTGGGAACAACGGTGATTCCGCTTTTCTTAGGCACGCAATGGACGGGACTAACCCATGGCGAATCCGAGATAGGGTAAATCATTCCGGCATTGAGAAGTTTGATAACTTCTTTCTTAATGACTTCATGAATTTTTGGATTAACCCTTCTTTGATTTTGGATTGCGGGTTTAAAGTCATCTTCCATGAGAATGATATGAGTACAAAAATTAGGATCAATTTCGCGAATGTCGGAGATTTTCCAAGCATACTCGACGATGCGACTACTCAAACGACGACTACAGCTCTTTCAATAGAACACGGGTCAACAATTGAGGGGAGCAAATGTCAAGCATTCAGAATCTTCGATGCCGAACGTGCCAAGCTCACTAACTGGTGTCAAGACAACCATACCAATCGTACACGTAGTGTCAAGAGATGACTTCAGACGTGACAAGGCGACCAACATATGCTGACAAGAACCATTTGATCTTATCATATGATGTTCTCATCTATCAGGTCCAACCTTGTCAATTCTTTTCTAATATGGTGAATATGTGATCATGTTACAAATCGGTATCATATCTCATGCGTTTGATATCATGAAGATAAAATAGACTTGCATTTTTTCCCAAAACCTTTGTTAAAACTTCATTAAATCAATTGATATTAAAAACATCGATTGGGTTAATATTTTTAATATGGGGGAGAAAATGTGATTTACTATGGGATATTATCACAAATGGTTTGACTTAATGTGCTGGCTCATCCCAACATGTGCAAAATGTTTTCGAATATCGTGGCATATGTTAAGGGGGAGCAAAACGGATTTGCATATCAAAATGGATTTTCATGGTGACATATACTTACCCGAAACCCATTTATTTCACGACGATGAAGATTGTGGTGACATAAGGATGGTAGGATAGGTTAAGTCCTATGATTCTTCCAGAACCGGAGGAATCTTCCCAAGGACATTCCATAGCTAGAAATAGTAGTCCTTAGGAAAGATGGAGAAAGATTGTGAACGTAGCTGAATGCCGACCAAGTACTTAAGTTAGCACTTGAACAATCACAACAAGGTGCTAGTTATGACGTATTGGTAAGCATTGAAGGGGTTGAAGAATGAAAAAGAATTGTAAAGATAAAGGGTGTAAAGAAAGAAGCCCTCCTTACAACTTTAGGCAGAAACCGGGTCAACACATATGCTATTGAGATCATTTTAATGATTCTCGATATTAAAGACAGACATCATGGACCCAGTGATGCAATGCACAACCCATCCCAGCTAACTCAGATATCTCTCAAAAGGTATTTGTTTTAATCACACGGAGACAACACATTATCTATTGATTTATTCACTCCGAATAAATTGGTATTGAAAAGGTGTCACTCCTCTCCAGCCTCCGATCACTAAAATCCAAAATGCACGATCGAGTCTAGAGCCATTTGAGATCATCAAATATCTCATTAGGACACACTTTCATATTTCCTTGCTTCTTCACACACTGTGAAAAGTAAGAAAGATTTTAAGAGTCCTACGCAAAATCTTCATGATCTTGCCTGAACATCCGAGTAATATGAAAGTATTTACAATGAAGATGGAAATCCTTCTTGAGTGAATATCAAAAAGCTCATGGTAGGTGACTTGTGCGATTCGTTATGAATCAAACTTGTGATAACTGGAAAGCAACAACTGTTTAATTCTTAACTGAATTTAAACATGTTCCAGGCCTCTACGCAATATCTTAGTGATCTTGCCAGAACACTCAGAGTGATACTTTAGTGTTCACAGTGATGAGTGGAAATCCTTCTAGTGTTAACCTCAAACAGCACTTGGTAGGTAACTTGCAAGATTCTATACGAATCAAGCTCGTAACAACTGGAAAGCAACGATGGTGCGGTTCTTAATTGAACTTCACTTGTTCCAGGAACATGAATTGACGGCTTCAAATCATGCGGATATTATTATCCAAATGATTCACTCTTTATGTTCGTAGTCAGCTTTGGACGGTCGAATAAAGAGAACGGGTTTACCCGCGAAATCCTGTCAGGAAGTTACTTAATTGAAACTATCCGCCATGGGTAAGATATCTAATATCGTCCAACGGTCTTCACCGACCGGAGGTAAAATGCTACCGATTTAGAATGAAATGGTCAAAGCCATTTCGTTCGTGTCTACTTATGTTGCGGCATTTGAAGACGGCGGCGTTGTGGAATCCAAGAAGAAGTCGTCCCCGCATGCTTATACTTTATGCACTTAATACCTTATCAAATTCAAGAAAGCCTAAAAGTTAAGTTTTCCGCTGTATCGAACTCTGAAGCTTTCAAGAATTAAGAAGGTATAAGTATGTGGGACATGGAGTCACGAAGAAGCGAAGATCACAAGTGATGGATGCACGAGATCAAGGCAAGATATTGATGCTAAAGATTGATATCAAAGATCACATCAGCATGTTCACCAGAGAAAAAAGAAAAGAAAGACGAAGACTACGAGCTCAAGACAAGCATAGTATGCTAGGTTTATTTCATTATTGTAACTCGGGTAACGCCCTTGTTTGGAGTGACCTCCCTTAGGGGGAGATTATTGGAAATACGTTTTTACGTATTTAGGAAGATTCGGTCACTTCGACAATATATTAAGTAGTAGCTCGTAGTCTAGATATTTTATTAAATAAACAAAGTCAAGCCTAGCCTACAACATGTGTAGGTCGGCCCAACATTGTAAGCCTAAGCCCATCACAAGGCTTGGCTATATAAACCCTCTCCTTTGATGGAGAGGGTGTGTGTTCCTCATTTCTACACATAGTGAAAAAGTGTTTTTCTTTCACTTTCTCTCTCTAAGTGTGTGTGTTCTCACCATCTCTCTATCTCTTTCTCTCTCTAAAAACATAAGCAAGATTTACATATCCTACAGCTTTCTTATGATTCTTAAGCACATCGATAAGTCGGGATTTTTCATCTTCTTTTAAGTCCTTAGCAATAATGATGGGTAACTTATTATCCTCCTCTAAGAAAACGTACTCTAAATGAGATGGTAAATCCTTAAGCTCTAAATCCGGTGGATTGTCAATGGAAGGTTTAGTCAAAGTAGGATCATCGTTTGTAACTTCCTTAGGAGTAGGTGGAGAAATATGGTCCTCATTGATAAGTCTCTCAATGGCTCAATCGTCATATTTTAAATCCACATCCCCTAAACTCGCTTCAAATTCTTGTAAAAGAAAGTCACTTTCTCCAAATGGAGTCAATGAAGGAGCAATAGAAGCTACGGTCTCAACATGAGGTAAAGGAGAAATCCCGCTCGTACAAGCCTCGTGAAAATGTTCTTCACATGCTTCGTCGAGCACATCGATGTAATTCACGGATTCGGGCTCATCGGGAAGTTTGGAAAGTTTACCCATGTTAAAGACGATTTTGTCATCCCCGACCCTCATGATAAGTTCACCCGCGGCTACATCAATCAATGTACGCCCGGTTCTCAAGAAGAGTCGTCCGACAATTAAGGGAACACGGGGATCCATTTCATAGTCGAATACGACGAAATCGGCGGGAAAAGTGAATTTGTCGACTCCTACAAAAACATCCTCGGCTATCCCCACCGGATAAGCAACCGTACGGTTAGCTAATTCCAATGTCATACGAGTGGGGACTAGCTCGGGTAAAGATAATTGTTTCCACACGGACAATGGCATAAGATTGATACTCGCTCCGAGATCCGCCAAAGCCATACAAATCTCAACACCCGGAAAATTACAAGGAATAAGGAATCGACCGAGATCTCCTAACTTAACCGGTAATTTTCTAAAAATAACCGCGGAACAATTCTCATTCAATTGGGTGTTGGCAATATCAAGCAACTTTTCCTTATCACTTAAAAGGTCCTTAAACATCTTAGCGTACTTAGGCATGTGAGCGAGCGCCTCTGCAAAGGTGATATTAAAATTCAATTGTTTGAACATTTTTAGGAAGTTCAAAACTTGAATATCATCCTTATTCTTCAATTTCTCTTTCCGCAACCATGAGGGATAAGGTATATTGGGTTGAGATGAAGGCTTTGGAGTGGATTGCTCACTCACATCCTTTGGTGGAGGAGGAGGAATAGAAATGGAGGGTGAAGGAACCAGTTTGGGAACCGAAGGTGTGGTAAAAAATTTGGGTATCGGTGGAACATAAGGTGTAGACGAATGCATAACGGGTGGTATGTCACAAGTGGAAGAAGAAGGAGGTTGTGTCGAAGAAGAAGGTATCTCGGGTCCTTGGTTAGGTGGGGAAGGTTCTACGGTGGTCTTACCGCTCCTAGTAGTGATAGCATTAACATTAGCCCTAGGATTGGTCACGGTGTTCGAAGGGATGGCACCTTGGGGACGAAAGGTTTGAATCATAGTCAAAAATTTCTTATCGTTCGATTCTTGCATTTGTCGATTATATTCTTGCATCTCTCTCATGGTTCGCTCATGTTCGGTCAATTTTTGTAGAACCAAGTCCATTTGAGGGTTATGCATGTTCATTTGATTATACCCTTGATTGTTAAAACCTTGATTAGGAAAACCTTGATTAGGAAAACCTTGGTTTGGAAAACCTTGGTTTTGATATTGATTATAACCTTGATTAAATCCTTGATTTTGAAAACCTTGGTTATTAAATCCTTGATTTTGGTTATTGAACCCTTGGTTTTGCCCTTTAAAATTCCCTTGATTTTGATTAAAACCCCGTTGATTAGTATTTCCTTGAAAATTACCCCGTTGAGGACCTTGGTTCCTATTTTGGGCGGGTGGGGGTGGTCTTTGTGGTGCTACAAAACCCGGGGGAGCCAAAAATTTATTAGACTTGTAAGACAAATGGTTAACATCAACATTTGGTTTGAAATGAATCCGCTCATTTTCATTGTTATTATAAGTATAAACTTCTTGTTGTTTATTGTATACCTTGTCACAATGAAAGTATGAATGCGGTCCACCACAAGTCTCACACGTTTCACAATTTTCTTTCACGACATTCACATGTGTAGTGAGGGCGTCGGTTTTTAGAGCAAGGTTTTTCACAATTGAAGTAAGCTCCTTAATTTGATTAGTCACCTCATTATTACTAGTACTAGCACTTGCCATAGTAGCCCTAACACTCTTGGTTTGCACTTTAGCCTTGTTTTCAATTATGGCCCAAGCCTCGTTCATTGATTTCACAAGAATATTGCCCCCCGCGGCACTATTAAGTGAGTCTTGGTCATTTAGAGTTAAACCATTGTAAAACGTATTAATTTGATGCACTTTCGTGAAACCGTGTTGTGGACATTTTCTCAAAAGTTCTTTAAATCGATCCCAAGACTCACTAAACGTTTCCCTATATTGTTGTTCAAAGGTGATGATCTCATTCCTTAAAGAAGTAGTCCGTGATGGTGGGAAAAAGTAGTTTATGAACTTGGTCTATAAGTCGATCCATGTGGTAATACTTTGGGGTGGTTCCTTATCAAGCCAAATCCGGGCTTGTCCCTCGAGGGAAAAAGGAAGTAGGCGAACGGCCTCTTGTGGCACCCCATTGTATTTGACGGTATTAGCTAATTGGATGAAACGTTTGATATGAGCGTGTGGGTCATCATTAGTACGACCTAAAAATGGTGTAGCGGAAACCATTTGAATAAAACCCGATTTAAGTTCAAAATGATTTGCTCCAATATTCGGCACCACAATCGCGTCATTGTTTCCTTCAACGTGAGATTGTAGAATCTCAATCATTGGTCGATTATCCGTTGCCATCGTTATGTCGAAAGCTCGATTCTCGGGATCGGCTTGAATGACGGTTGATAGGTGTGTAAATACCCATCCTTTTACCACTTAATTCGGGCTAAGACGAGACCAAAACACGTATTTAATATCATTTGTTTTGAATTATGCGTGGTTTTTGTGTTTATTGTGTTTTCAGAGCCAACCGGATAAATATTGAAGAAAACATGGGATTGCACGGGTTTTACTAAGAAAAAGACTCAAGATGAAGTCTATTGTCCAAGAGATGCAAAAGATTTGAAGTCGCTGGGCCTAGTCGAAGATTTATCGAAGAATAGGACCAAAGATGGAAGATTTATATAAGTCGAAGAAACTCAAGTCTATTAAACGAAGAAATTAAAAGACGAGTTGAATTTAATCGACAACAAATCCCGAATCAGAATCGAAAACGGAAGCTTTTCTGAAAAGACGAAAAGACAAGAAGAACGGGAGAAAGCCCACTCACCAACCAAAGGACAAGGCTATAAATAGCCTTCCCCTCACACATTTTAGTTCAGTTTTTAGTTCTTTCTTTCTTCCTCCCCACTCACTCTCCTGGTTCGTAGAACACCATCACCACTAGGGTGATTGGTGATTTTTATCTTTAGTTCTTTAATCTTGTAATTTTAATCCTTGTTTCATCTTGTCAAAACATCAATCATTCAATACTAAGTTCTTGTTTAATCTTTCATTTCATCTTGTTCATCATCATCTTTATCTTCAAGTTTTTAAGTTTTCATTTTCTTGATTTGATCTTCAAAAGTTGTTTGGATTTGTGTTTTTATTAGTGGGATTCGTTGCTTATGGTGTCTAAATGATTTGTGTTTAATTTGGTAAATTCTTTTTAAGTATTTGATTTGATTTTGATAAAAATTTGTATCCCGTGTTCTTCGTAAACTGCTACTTTATCTGGGTTTCAAAATCTTCCGAACCAAGCAAAAGTTCCGAATGAAGCATTCATTCGGAATCTTCCGAACCAAACATTAAGTTCCGGATCAGTATCTTCCGAGTCAGTTATTTCCGAATCAAACGGTTCCGAACCAAGCCCTTCATTCGGAAGTTTAAAACTTCCGAACCAGTGACTTCCGGACGAAGCAAAAGTTCCGGATCAAGCTCAGACTTCCGAATCAAACACCTTCATCCGGAAGGTTCCGAATCAGCCATTAAGTTCCGGATGAGTAAGTTCCGGATGAGAAAGTTCCGAATGAATGAATAGTGTCTTCCGAATCAGAAAGTTCCGAATCAAGGTTTAAGGTTCTGAATCAGTTAAATTTTGGGTATTTTAAAGTTACTGTTTTACTGTTGATGTTTTACTATTTCTCTGCTCATATTTCACAATTTACATTTTAACTTTAATTTTAATTTGAACTTTAAATTTTAAACCAAGTCTTAGTTAATTATAATTAAAGTAATTGTCTTTGATTTAAAGTTTCATTTCACTTCTTATTAGAATAGAAAACCAAACCCCTTTATTTAGTAACCAAGAACAATCATTCCACTTAAGACCTAGATCAATTCGAGAGGATATCGAGAATAAAATTGAACCTAGCAAAACCCTTGTATCAAATGGCGCCGCTGCCGGCTCTTCTCGTTAAGATCAAAAGTTTTTTGTGAGAAATTGGATTTTGGGATCCGTTCCCCGTGAACGTTACTTTTTTCAAGAAAATCTTCAAAAAAAAAAAACAACTAAAAAATATATAAAATTTTCAAAAATCCTAAAAACTAAAAAACAATAAAAACCAAAAATATTTTTGCTTTGTTTTTCTTTGTTCGTTCTTTTGCAGGTGTATGCGCACTCGATCCACGTCTTATCAAGAGCCCGAGCCTCTCGATAACTTAGACATGGCTGGTGTACAAAACAACAATAACATACCACCTCCGAACAACAATAATAACAACAACAACCCGCCTTTCAACAACATGAATAACAACAACAATGAGCACCTTCCGGATAATCGACCAATGATTGAATTGCTGCAAGCTCATGTTGATGGCAATACGGATCCAATTGTCATCCCTCCAATTGCCGCCAACAATTTCGAGCTAAAGTCAGGCTTTATCCAGATGGTATCCGCTCAACCGTTCTTGGGACGCACCATTGATGATCCACACGACCACATCAAGAGATTTCTACAACTCACTAACACGGTCAAGTTCAATGGAGTTTCACAAGAAGTGATAAGGTTACAACTTTTTCCCTTTTCTTTAGAGGGACAAGCCCGACATTGGCTTGCTAAGGAACCGCCACAGAGTATTCTCTCGTGGACGGATTTGGAAACAAAGTTTATCAACTACTTTTTTCCACCCTCTCGTACTACCGCTTTGCGGAATGAGATTATAAACTTTGAACAAAAGTACGATGAGTCATTCAGTGAATCTTGGGATCGTTTTAAAGATCTTTTAAGAAAATGCCCACAACATGGTTTTACCAAAGTTCATCAAATAAATACTTTTTACAATGGTTTAAGCATGAGTGACCAAGATTCACTGAATAGTGCCTCAGGGGGTAATTTATTGGCTAAGACTTCCAATGTTGCTTGGGATATCATTGAGAACAAGTCTCGTGTTCAAACCAAGAGTGTTAGGACCAATGTTGCTAGTGCTAGCACTAATGACAGCGACAAGCGATTAGACAAAATCACCACGCTTCTTGAATCGCTTGTCACCCACACCGTCAGCAACAACAACAGCAACAACGCCAAAACTGCACAAGTGAACGCTGTCAGCCAACCTTGTGAGATATGCGGTGGTCCCCACTCTTACATAACTTGTACTGCCACCCAAGATTACCCTGCTGAGAATGTGAATGCGGCATATGGCACCTACCAACAACCTGCTTATCAAGCTAGACCTCAAGGTGACCGTAACTTGCTTAGCTATCAATCCAACAACTATCTTTCACCACCTGGCTTTCCTCCTACCAACCCAAACCAACAACAAAACCTTAACCGCCCTACTCAACAACAACAACAACCTCGACCACCATACATTCCACCTCACAAGCAAGTATACCAACAACCTGCTTACCAACCACCTGCATACAATGCTCCTCCCAACCAAGCCACCACTGCATTACACCAAGAGGTTGCAACCTATATGAGGACCAATGATGTGATAGTGGGAAACCTCCAAGAGGAAGTGCGCAATTTGAAGGCAGATTTGGTCAAGCAAGGAAATGATTTGAGAGCTGACATGAGAAACACGTTGGATAGCCAGACCAACGATCTGAGGAACATGATGGCTAGTTTCTTCCAAAGTAGTCAACCCTCTTCTTCGGGTACTCTTCCGAGTAACACCGTTGCGAACCCAAGAGGGGAGATGAAAGCAATCACTACTAAAAGTGGTAAAGGTACCAAGGAACCCGAGCTTCCTATACCTCCACCGGTGGTTGTGACTAAGGAGAACGAGTCACCTGCTCCCATTCCTCCTCCTTCTCCTTCCCCAATTTCTCCACCTCTTCTTTCTACCCCTCCTCCACCCGTGGTTGTGAGTAATCCTATACTCCCAAAGACTTCCTCTTCTTCCAATATACCTTATCCTTCTAGGTTGAGGAAAGAGAAGCAAAAGAGCAAGGATGATATTCAGGTTTCTAACTTTCTTAAAATGTTTAAACAACTGAATTTCAATATCTCCTTCGCTGAGGCTCTCGCTCACATGCCCAAATACGCCAAAATGTTTAAAGACCTTCTGAGCGACAAGGAAAAGCTCCTCGACATTGCCAACACCCAACTTAATGAGAACTGCTCTGCAGTGCTCTTAAGGAAATTGCCAATCAAGCTTGGTGATCCGGGTCGTTTTCTTATCCCTTGCAATTTCCCGGGAGTAGAGAATTGCATGGCCCTAGCCGATCTAGGTGCCAGTATTAATCTCATGCCTCTATGTGTTTGGAAGCAATTATCTCTCCCAGAGCTAGTCCCCACTAAAATGACTTTGGAATTGGCCAACCGTACGGTTGCTTATCCAGTGGGGATATTTGAAGATGTCATTGTAGGAGTCGACAAATTCACCTTTCCTGCTGATTTTGTTGTCGTCGACTACGAGATGGACCCCCGTGTGCCACTTATTGTTGGTCGTCCATTCTTGAGGACCGGTCGCACTCTTATTGTTGTTGAAGCCGGAGAGCTTATCATGAGAGTGGGTGACGACAAAGTAGTCTTCAACATGGGAAAGTTGTCTAAACAGACTTATTCATATGAGAGCGTTAATTGTATTGACGTTCTTGATGAGGCTTGTGAAGAACACTTTAATGATGCTTGCAAAAGTATTCCTACCTCTCTTCCCAATGTTGAGACCGTGTCCTCTATTGATTCATCGTTGTCTCTATTTGGAGATAGTGATTTATTCTGGAACAATCTTGAAGCTACCATGGGAGATGCGAATTCAGCTACTAATGATTCTCCCACCGAGGGGGATGAAGACATGAGTTTCTTTGACAATCTTCTCACCGAAGACAATCCTTCGCCTCCATCTCCCACGGTCATTGCTATCGATGCCACGACTTCGAAAACGCCTTCCGTCGAAAATCCTCCGGATTTGGAACTTAAGGAGTTGCCGCCTCATCTCGAGTACGTGTTCCTTGACGACAACAAGAAGTCGCCCGTCATTATTGCAAAGGATTTGAAAGATGAAGAGAAGACTCGCCTCGTTGCTGTGTTGAAAGCTCACAAGAAGGCTATTGCGTGGAAAATCTCAGATATTCGTGGAATTGATCCTCACTTCTGCACACACAAAATTCTCTTGGAGGACGACTATAAGCCCACTATTCAAAGCCAACGAAGGGTGAATCCAAAAATACATGAAGTCATCAAAACAGAGGTTATCAAACTTCTTGATGCGGGTATGATTTACCCTATTTCGGATTCACCGTGGGTTAGTCCAATCCATTGTGTGCCCAAGAAGGGCGGAATAACCGTTGTTCCCAATGAACACAACGAGTTGATTCCCACTCGTCTCGTTACTGGGTGGAGAGTTTGTATAGACTACCGCAAACTCAATGATGCCACGAGAAAGGATCATTTCCCTCTACCTTTCATGGACCAAATGCTTGAACGATTAGCCGGTAATGAATATTACTGCTTTCTCGATGGTTTTTCGGGTTATTTTCAAATACCCATCGATCCCCAAGATCAAGAGAAGACTACATTCACTTGTCCCTATGGCACTTTCGCTTACAAAAGAATGCCTTTTGGCTTATGTAATGCGCCCGGGACTTTCCAAAGGTGTATGTTAGCTATCTTCCATGACATGGTTGAACAAACCATGGAAGTCTTCATGGATGATTTCTCGGTCTTCGGGGATTCCTTCTCTGCTTGCCTTGCCAATTTAGAACGTATGCTAAAGCGGTGCGAAGACACTCGCCTTGTTCTAAATTGGGAAAAATGCCATTTTATGGTAAAAGAAGGCGTCGTGCTTGGACATAAGATTTCGAAAGCCGGTCTTGAAGTAGACCGTGCTAAAGTTGATGTTATAGCAAAGTTGCCTCCACCTTCCACTGTGAAGGGTGTGAGAAGTTTCTTGGGTCATGCGGGTTTCTACCGTCGATTTATCAAAGACTTTTCTCAAATCGCTCGCCCGATGACCCACCTCTTGGAAAAAGATACTCCTTTTATCTTCTCCAAAGAGTGCCTTGAAGCCTTCAACTCACTTAAGGATAAGCTAACTAAGGCAACCGTCTTGGTTACCCCTAATTGGGAGCTGCCTTTTGAGTTGATGTGCGATGCTAGTGATTTTGCTATTGGAGCGGTTCTTGGACAAAGAGTGAATAAACACTTCCAGCCAATCCATTACGCTAGCAAGACAATGACTGGGGCACAATTGCATTATACGACAACCGAAAAAGAGCTTTTAGCCGTTGTCTATGCTTTTGAAAAATTCCGCCCCTATCTTGTCCTTTCCACCACCATTGTGTACACCGATCATTCCGCGTTGAAGTACTTGTTGACAAAGCAAGATTCCAAACCAAGACTTCTTCGCTGGGTTTTACTGCTCCAGGAATTTAAAATCGACATCCGCGATAAAAAAGGAGCAGAAAACTTAGCCGCGGACCATCTTAGTAGACTTGAGGATCCATACCAAGGGGATCATCCGACCAAAGAAATCAATGATTCTTTTCCCTTGGAGACCTTAATGTCTATAAACTCGAAGCCGAATGAAACCCCGTGGTTTGCGGATTTTGCAAACTATTTGGCGGGTGGAATTCTAAAGGAAGGGTTGACGTCCCAACAAAAGAAGAAGTTTGTCACCGACATTAAGACTTACTTTTGGGACGACCCTTACCTATTCAAACAATGTGCTGATCTGATAATTCGCCGATGTGTTGATGGACCGGCAGCGTCGGACATCCTTGATGCTTGCCACAAAGGACCCACCGGTGGTCACTTTGGTCCCAACTACACCGCAAAGAAAGTGTTTGATTCGGGATTTTATTGGCCCTCCATATACCGTGACGCTCACGATATGGTCAAAAGATGTGATGTTTGCCAAAAGCAAGGCAAAATCACACATAAAGACGAGATGCCTCAGAATTTCATTCAAGAGTGTGAAATTTTTGATGTTTGGGGTATCGACTTTATGGGGCCATTCCCTTCATCTAAAGGAAACAAATACATCCTTGTAGCCGTTGACTACGTTTCGAAGTGGGTTGAGGCCAAAGCTTTGCCTACTAATGACGCAAGGGTGGTTTGTAACTTTTTGAAAGCTCTATTCGCTAGATTCGGTGTGCCTCGCGCCATTATTAGTGATCGTGGGACTCATTTCTGCAATGATCAATTTGCTCGAGTCATGGCTAAGTATGGTGTAAATCATCGTCTTTCCACAGCCTACCACCCACAAACTAATGGCCAGGCTGAAATATCCAACCGAGGGCTGAAGCGAATTCTTGAAAGGACCGTGGGAGAGCATCGTGCCTCATGGGCTGATAAACTTGATGATGCTTTGTGGGCTTTCCGTACTGCTTACAAGACCCCGATCGACTGTACGCCTTATCGTCTTGTGTACGGGAAAGCGTGCCACCTCCCCATTGAGTTGGAGCACAAGGCTTATTGGGCCTTGAAGTGGGCTAATTTTGATATAAACAAAGCCGGTGACCTACGCAAGATCCAACTCAATGAGCTTAATGAACTCCGTAATGAGGCTTATGAAAATTCTTTGATCTATAAGGAAAGAACTAAGCTCATTCACGACTCCAAGATCAAAAACCGAGAGTTCCATGTTGGAGACAAAGTCTTACTGTTTAACTCTCGGTTGAAAATCTTTTCGGGAAAGCTCAAATCTCGTTGGTCCGGCCCATTCACCATTGCCCAAATTTTTCCATATGGTACTCTCGAGCTCGCTCAACCTAATGGACCAAATTTTAAGGTGAATGGCCAACGAGTGAAGTTGTACTTTGGTGAGGACACCTCTAAGGAGGTGATTCCATCCCTCACCACGTTCCCCATGAACTAATTTTGGGTCGAGTCAGGCTCGTGACTCGGTTATCAAAAACAAGCGCTCCTCGGGAGGCAGCCCGAGTATCTATCCTTGTATGTTTTAATCCCCTAAGTGTAGGGGGGACTTGTATATGCGTTTGTCTTTGTGGTGATGTGATTACAGGGATAAGTGCACTCTTGGAATCTTTGAAGAACCGTGCTCCCGTGTTTATCCGAAATCCGGTTCTTTCTCTCAACTATCGTGATTCAGTTTTCTTCATACTCACATTTGAAATTGATCACTTTAGTCGTCTCTTCCTTAACTTGAGTTAACCAACGTGCACAATGTCATAAGTGTAGGGGAAACTTTTCCCACATGCTTAAACATTGAGGACAATGTTTATCTTAAGTGTAGGGGGGACTTCTATCGAAGTTTTAAGTGGACTTTTCCATGAAAATGCCTTCAATTAACCGGAAAATCCTATTTTTCAACATTTTTCAATTTTTTTATTAACTTTGGCCATTTAGTCATAATTTTTAAATTTTTATCGTTGCTTTCATATGTATATATTCTGCAATAAAGTCAAAAATATTAATAAAGTGGTGTAGCTAGTTTAGAAGTCTTTGACATATTAGGCCCGTTGCGTTTATTTTGACTCAACCCGAATAGACTTATCCAAGTTTATTCTAGCTAGTATCCTTAACCATGTAGACCTTAATTGGTTTATTAGGCTAAGTGTCCACGAATCTCATTACTTGAGATTTTAAATTGTGGAGGACGAGAAATGATAGAGTCAATTATAAGTCGGTATTCTTGCACAAGCCCACTTGGTGTAATTATTTGCCTATTCTCCCATCACTTGCTAATAATTTATCTGCAATAAGTAAGGTCTTACGATTTGAAAAGTTACTTAGCTTCTAGCCCAAGATCGTTTAAAAGTTGCTCGGTAATGATAAGAGTTCATAGCCAAGGCATAACTTATGAAGCGGGGCGCGAAGATTGGCGAGTCCGAAAAGGCCCTAACAAGGCATGAGGATTCAATTTTATTGCTGAAGATCCAAAGTGATGTGAAAAGCATTATTCCTAAAGTCAATATGAAGGATCAAGACTCACGACGAAAAGCAATCAACTCCCATAAAGATCATGGAGAAGTCTATCCGAAAAGACCCTAACAAGGTATGAGGATAAATAGATCCAAGTCCGAAAAGGAGGCGGATCGTTGTATCTCAAAATCCCAATTAGAGATTGAAGAAATAATCATGAAGTCGTGGTCAACAAAGTTGGAGAACCCCTCAAAAGTCTCCAAGTGAAGAAACTCTATTATGATGAGAAGACCATTATCTCAAGAACGTCTCTCGAAGATATGAAGTATGAAGTACATGCCAAATATCGGCCCGAGAAAGGTCTCAAATCGTGAACCAAGTTATGCCAAGATATGAACTTTTTGATATCCCGAGAAGCAGTTTTAAGAGATTTTGTCCTTTAGCTAACTATTGATCAAATCGTCCTACTTTGCTTTCAGCCCTAATAAACTATCGAAATAAGTCCAAAAATGCATCTTCATGATCATTCTAAGACAAAAATAAAATATAAGAGATACACCTAGGAATAAGGGAGTTTAAGTATTTAATTAAGCCATGTGTGTAAGTGTTTGAATTGCTAACTTATAATAACAATGATCTCGTTTTTAAGCTTAGTTTGGGGAACGTGAAACTTGAGGGTGATAAATCTTCGCAACACCAAAGCCCTAATGTAAGTCATCGATTTCTTTGCAAGTTATTTACATGTAGCTATTTTCAAGAGAAAATGGTTTTCTATCCCTTTGTTATCTTTGAAGTTTTATTTCTTTAATTTTTGTTTAGTAGATTTTAAATAAGGCCAAGGTTGATTAATTATGAGAAAAGTGTAAGCTTGCTTTATCACTAAGCATTGCATGAGGGCATGGCAATGGTTAAGTGTAGGGGATTTGATAGGTGTGTAAACACCCATCCTTTTACCACTTAATTCGGGCTAAGACGAGACCAAAACACGTATTTAATATCATTTGTTTGGAATTATGCGTGGTTTTTGTGTTTATTGTGTTTTCAGAGCCAACCGGATAAATATTGAAGAAAACATGAGATTGCACGGGTTTTACTAAGAAAAAGACTCAAGATGAAGTCTATTGTCCAAGAGATGCAAAAGATTTGAAGTCGTTGGGCCTAGTCGAAGATTTATCGAAGAAAAGGACCAAAGATGGAAGATTTATATAAGTCGAAGAAACTCAAGTCTATTAAACGAAGAAATTAAAAGACGAGTTGAATTTAATCGACAACAAATCCCGAATCAGAATCGAAAACGGAAGCTTTTCTGAAAAGACGAAAAGACAAGAAGAACGGGAGAAAGCCCACTCACCAACCAAAGGACAAGGCTATAAATAGCCTTCCCCTCACACATTTTAGTTCAGTTTTTAGTTCTTTCTTTCTTCCTCCCCACTCACTCTCCTGGTTCGTAGAACACCATCACCACTAGGGTGATTGCTGATTTTTATCTTTAGTTCTTTAATCTTGTAATTTTAATCCTTGTTTCATCTTGTCAAAACATCAATCATTCAATACTAAGTTCTTGTTTAATCTTTCATTTCATCTTGTTCATCATCATCTTTATCTTCAAGTTTTTAAGTTTTCATTTTCTTGATTTGATCTTCAAAAGTTGTTTGGATTTGTGTTTTTATTAGTGGGATTCGTTGCTTATGATGTCTAAATGATTTGTGTTTAATTTGGTAAATTCTTTTTAAGTATTTGATTTGATTTTGATAAAAATTTGTATCCCGTGTTCTTCGTAAACTGCTACTGTGGGTTTCAAAATCTTCCGAACCAAGCAAAAGTTCCGAATGAAGCAT
Source organism: Glebionis coronaria (assembly GCA_025667525.1). Taxonomy (NCBI): domain Eukaryota; kingdom Viridiplantae; phylum Streptophyta; class Magnoliopsida; order Asterales; family Asteraceae; genus Glebionis; species Glebionis coronaria. The sequence continues at coordinate 471,980,774 of CM046874.1, read as the reverse complement.
TCATTCGGAATCTTCCGAACCAAACATTAAGTTCCGGATCAGTATCTTCCGAGTCAGTTATTTCCGAATCAAACGGTTCCGAACCAAGCCCTTCATTCGGAAGTTTAAAACTTCCGAACCAGTGACTTCCGGACGAAGCAAAAGTTCCGGATCAAGCTCAGACTTCCGAATCAAACACCTTCATCCGGAAGGTTCCGAATCAGCCATTAAGTTCCGGATGAGTAAGTTCCGGATGAGAAAGTTCCGAATGAATGAATAGTGTCTTCCGAATCAGAAATTTCCGAATCAAGGTTTAAGGTTCTGAATCAGTTAAATTTTGGGTATTTTAAAGTTACTGTTTTACTGTTGATGTTTTACTATTTCTCTGCTCATATTTCACAATTTACATTTTAACTTTAATTTTAATTTGAACTTTAAATTTTAAACCAAGTCTTAGTTAATTATAATTAAAGTAATTGTCTTTGATTTAAAGTTTCATTTCACTTCTTATTAGAATAGAAAACCAAACCCCTTTATTTAGTAACCAAGAACAATCATTCCACTTAAGACCTAGATCAATTCGAGAGGATATCGAGAATAAAATTGAACCTAGCAAAACCCTTGTATCAACGGTCTTTTTGTTTTTCTTCTTCTTCTTCTTTTTGAAAGAATTGGAAGAGTTTGGTACACCACTCAGTATGTATGTACGCGCGCGAGTGCGCATACAATTAAAACTTTGGAATGAGGTAGGTGACGTCGGTCGACTTTGAGAGGAAAAGGATTTTCCCTCTCGAGGAGCAATATGAAAAAGCTACAAAAATATATACTTAAGTACTAATTGAGTTGGCAAACCAATAATCGGTCGTCCCTCTCAATATACGCACAAGCAAGCGGGGAAACGAGGTGGCACAAAGCACTTAAAAACCTTTTTCCTTAGACGGCCTTTTATAGTGCGTCGCCTTATACCCACCTTATAGTTTGTATATGTCGAGTTCAAACGTCTTACTAGTATTTATCTATTTTGCCCTTTTTTCTTGTTATGGATGCGACTACAATAGTTAGGTGATGAAATCCCAACTAAGGCTTATTTGAAAAGTAGGTAAATTTATTGTGCTACGTAATAGAATATAGTAAATGAAAAATCTTTTTGGATTTTTTTAGAAAAATATATATTCACAATAAAAACGAAAGAAATCAAACTAAGAAATAACACTAATACGTAATATTTTTGGTGTAATACTTTTAGGAAAAAGTATTACTTTTGTATTTTTTTAATTTTTTGGTGCAATTCTTAGGAAAAAATTGCTTTTGGGATTTTTTAGTTTTTTGTATTTTTAAGTTTTTGATTTTTTTTATATTTTTGATTTTGTTGCAAGAAAATTAACGTTCAAGATCGAACGGATCCCAAAATCCAAACGTCTTCACGAAGAATCGTCAATCGTACGAGGGGAAGCGGCAGCGACGCCATTTTAATAAAGAGATTTTGCAATCCTATTTGTGTTCGTTTATCGTTCCTCGACTCACTCGAATTGATTTCCAATTAACGTTTCTACTTAATTCATTTTTGGTGACTAAAACTTTGGTATATTAAGACAAAAATCTATTTAATATTAAAAACTATTAAAACAATTTAAATAAAACTAATTTAAAATAAAACTTAAATCTAAATTGAAATCTTATTAATTTTAAACTAAAAACTTTTAAAAACTTTAAATAAAATCTATTTTAAAATAATTAATTGAAATAAACTAATTAAAAATCTATAGAAAACTAAAATAAAAGTAAATAAGATATTTTTTAAACTTTTTATATTTAAACAAAACTGAATTAAAGAAAATTTAAATAAAACTTTTATATTAATAAACTTTTATATTAATAAACTTTAAACTTGTATTAAAACTATTAAAATAAAACTGCCACTAGTTAAAAAAACTATATTAATTAAACATTGCGAGTTACTAAACAAAAGAAGTCCTAGTCTAATGGTAGGGTTGTTTTTCTGTGATGCGAGGGGTCACGGGGTCGAATCCCACCATGACCTATATTTTTTTTGAACTTTTTGGAGTAAAGAAAGAAATCAGATCAAATGGATCTGATTCCCAGCAGTGATAGCAAATATGTAATTCCCAAAAACTATGACAGATAAAAGAATAAAAAACAGACATAAATAGAATAAGCCAAAAGCAGTTTACAGATTAAGCTAAATCCTCTAAGCAAATAGAAAACGAATAAGCAAATAAGCAGGAAATAAGCCTAATAACAGAATCAAATAAACAGGTCGAATATGATTAAGCAAATGAACTAAATACACAATTCTAACCAACTTAAATCCAAAAACAAAATATTAACTACTAAAAATAAAACGCAATCACCTATCAAATTAAGCAAATCCAATCCAACAATTTAAATAAGCCTCAACAGATTAAAACATAAGCAGTTCCGAATAGCTCCAAACCAAACATATATAAGCAAACCGAATCGAAAACATTAAGCAGATTTCAATCCAAGAGAAACAATTCCAAAATAGCAATACCCAACGAAAACTTAAACTGAAAACTGAATAGCAGTCCAAAATACAAGCATGTAACTATTATTAAACAGATGTTATCAAAATAAACCAAATAAAATACTAAACAGGCTAATAACACTAAACAGATCCAAAGCAATCCTCAAGCAGATAAATTCATAAGCTAAATTAAACATAAATAAAATAGAAGACAAACCTAGTGGAGATTTCCGTTGAGAAGTAGGGTGGGCGCTGTACCCCCGAATGAACCGAATTGAATCAACCAAACATCACCATTTATCAACCCGAGAACATCATCCAAACATCAACAGTAACCGTAAATGTTTTTTTTATATAATTTCCTAGTAGGGGAAATTATTGCTATCTTTTTAATTTAATAATTATTTAATCAAAAATAAACTCAAGATAATTATGCAATAAAATTAAACGAGACACTAATATAAACCGAAACTTTTAAATTTCCATTAATTAAAATTAGATTACAATGCTTGATTAAAAAGAAATTACATAAAGCCCTAAATCTATTTTTTCGGAAATAAAAATTAAACTAAAAGAAAAAGCACACTCAAATTACAGGATAGGAGGGGTTTTTATAGGAGAAACCCCAAGAAACCCTCTTGGCTTCAACATTAAGCAAACAATCTGAGCCGTAGATTCCTTCTTTTCTTCTTTCTCTCTCTTTTCTTCTAATCAAACGGATGAGGATGGATCTTGAATCACTTGGATTGCCAGGTGAAATGTGTATAGTTGAAGTTCGTTTTCTCAGTTCTTAACAAATTGAAAGTCCTAACAAGATCGAGTTTTTAATTGTTTTTGGTTGGTAAAGTATTTGGATATTCTATAGCTAATTCAAACAAATCCTTGCTAAAATGAAAAATACAGTCTACTTATACGTAAAACAAAGTGCACAAACCAAGAATTTATTCAATTAAAATACTCAAATGTAAATTCTACAAAATATAAGGACTGAAAACGTAAATTCAATGAAAAATAAATGCTAAAAATACAAAGTCAAAAAGTCTAGGGACTATATGTGTAAAATCAGTTAACCAAATTGACTAAAGGTGAAAATTTATCTAACAAAGTAACTAAATTTTAACTAATTTGAAAACTGACTAACCACTTTTTAACAAACTTGAAAATACAAGGACTAAACTTTTGCAAAACCTAGATAATTGGAAGTTTAGCCTGTTATGGAAACTGCTAAACAATTAAAGGACTAAAAGGCAATTTTCAAAACTTTTTAAACAAAAACGGGTTAAGGACTAAAATAAGCTCGTTTGAGCTCGTTTCTTGACCAAATAAGCTCAAACCACTTTCAAAAGTCTTAAAATTGAAATTAAGCTAGACCTGTGAAAGGAGACAAGCTGAAACTAGCTAGAACTCTAATAAGCAATTTCAAATAAGCTCAAAATAAGCTATCTAATAAGCTACACATGCACAACTTGATTTTATTGAAGAAACTTGTTAAACAGCTTACAAGAAGAATGGGAAATCTAGTTTCAAAGAAAATGATCTAGTAATAAGCTCTAAAACTGGAAATAAGCTAAAATGAGTTTATGTTGACTTTCGTTGACCAGATTTTTCAAAAAGCTCAAAATCTCAAAACTTACTCATAAACACTTTCTAAATGGAAATATGAAAGAAAATTAAAATATTTCTGAAGTGGAATTGGAGATTTGAGAAATCAGATTAGCCAAAGATTACAGAAACTTGCATCATCTCAGTAGCTTATTCATTTGCTTATTTCTTCCTCAAATCAGAATACTGTATATTTTCCTTGAGAATGCTAAAAGTTCAGATGTTAAGTAAGAGCTGAGAACTGGTTTGAATCAATTTCATCTTGAAACAAAAAATTGCCAAGCAATTGAAATCAGGAACTTTTTCTGAAATTCTACAACAAAGACTGACCCAGACTTTTTTAATGCCAATTGCCTTTTTGACAAATAAAATGACTTGAAAACTAATAAACTTGGTTTGTTATGACTAAGTGATTGTAAATGAACAAGATTTAACCAATTTTCAAAACTTGAACACTTTTCATTGTATTCCTCTCTAAAAAACGATCACTTTTCATGTAGATAATCTTTATGAAATCAAGTGTAGCTCTTAAACGTTTCTGGGTTGCGTTGAAGAAGAAGGCCACGTGGCACTTTCTGATTGGGCAAGAAATGATCACACGGCTCGTTATCCAAATTGGATAATTTGAATTATTGCATGGCGTTGTTTCATTGGTTGAGAAGGGTTGAGTGCACTGCACTGTTGGGATACGGTCATTAAATGCCAAACGAAGTTAGTGGCCAGCTGGCGCTTGTTTGGCAATCCAAATTCCTTCTTCCTTGCAATCTGATTGGCTAAAAGCTTCTTCACATGGATTGATCCAAACTTTGAAGTATCTTTGGCAGTTTTACCCCCTTACTTTGGCAGATTTGTATTTTAAGCTAAAATCTTCATTTCTTTGGCATAAATGGTCCTTCAAACTTCATTCTTAAACACAATTGATCCCTTTTACTTAGTTGACTGAAGAGTTGACCATGTTTGACTTTTATCTTGACTTTGTCATATTTACACTTTTAGTCCTTCATCTTTGGCAGATTGTCAAGATAGGTCCTTTGTCTTCAAAGTCTTGTCACTATTGATCCTACTTTCTCTTTTTCATCCAATTAACTTGATTTTATTCTTGTTTGCTTGAAAATGCTTCCTTCTTACCTATTTGCACACAAACACAAAACATACCACATAATTCCGCTTTATAGCACAAGGTTTAGGTATTTTTCTTGTGTTTTAGGGTGATTTGTTGATAAATTGATATGAGTTTTTGCTCATATCAAATCCCCTACACTTGAATATTGTCATGTCCTCATGCAATGCTATATTTTAAAACACAAGTTTACATTTTCCTCATAATTAATCCACCTTGGCCATTATGGAATGCATCTACACTACTCTACACTATATGATGCATGATTTTGATTTTTAACAATGCAATGAACAAAATACAATTCTATTTATATCTTTTTGGTTTTCCTCGAAATGGTTTGATAGAAATAACTCATAAAGAAAACAATGACTTGGATTAGGGCTTGGGTACCATGGATACTTATCACCCTCAAGTTTCACTTTCACCATACCAAGCTTAAAAATGGGATCATTGTATTCACAAGTAAAAAGTGCATCAACTTATTCATGACAATTAAATGTGGAACCGGTTATTATTCGAGCAAATTGCTTTTGGGCAAATTTGTCATTATTCAAAGTGTGAAATATAAGAAATGTAAAATCCAAAAATAAGGAAGCACGGTTTTAATCCTAAGTAATCCTCTCATCCATTACTTGAAAAACCGCTCACAAGTAATATAAGTCCGTTTCAAGAGTAATAAGTCATTCGCCTTATGTGTAAAATCCTCATGTCATGCTTTCATAAGTAGCTACACATTCGCTAAGGAAAGAAAAATAAAACTCACGCAATAATTTACATCCGCCATCTTTTTGAGACTTTGGATCTTCAACCCCGCAACCCGTCAAGGTAATATTGGATTGGAGCAATCTATTGAATCCCCGCAATCCGTCAAGGTAATATTGGAACTCAATAGTCACTATAATTAACACCACACTGCCCCTCTTGGAAGTCTTGTATAATTATATATATATATATATTTTTTCTCTTTTTTTTCTAGCCACTCATTTTTTTTATAAGCCGCTCTTATTTTTCTTTATTCCTCACAAAGAAAGTAGAAAAGAATAAAAGGAAAAACACCCGCTAAGTATTAAGCATGACATAAGTCTTGTACACATAAAACGTTCTAACTTAGAATCTTAAGACGTACTTATATCAACCATGAATGATTAGACAAAAATGCATAAGAGATTACAAACCAATTAAAACCGTTCTTGATTATTTATTAACAATATATACATGCGAAGAAAATAGAGGTAGAGAAGAGAAGGGTTTAGCCACAAGTAATTATCATGAAGTTTATCTAGCCCTTTTATACTTGCTTCAACTCTATCATTTCCCATTCTCCACAAATTTAAAATCTCAAATAATGAGATTGGTGAATGCTTAGCCTAATAGACCAATGAAGGACTACATGGTTAAGGATACTAGCTAGAGAATGCTTGGATAAGCAAACTCGGGTTGAGTCAAAATATCCATGGCGGGCCTAATATGTCAAAGAAGTCTAAATTTGTTAAACCATATCCTTATTATATTTTTTCCTTTTATATATTTTTGATGGAAAATAAAAGAAGAAATATATACAATGCGAATGTGTTATGCAAATGAAAAATGATTAATGCAAAAATTATGAATGCATATTTTTGGTGGCCAAAGTAGATCAAAAATTTGAAGAATGTTTGAAAAATTAATTTTCCAAGTTATCATGAAGATCAATGACAAGTTCTAGGTAAGGTCACTTCGATAGAAGACCCCCCTAAACTTAAGCTAAACATTGTCCTCAATGTTTAAGAGCATGGAAGTATAAAAACTTCCCCTACACTTATGACAATGAATAGAATTTGCTTAACGCAAGTTAAGGAAAGGTCAACTATTGGTGAAATCATGTTAAAGCACAAGGTGTCTATGAAAAATCACAATAGTAACAAAGTGAACCGGATACAAGGGCCTCCTCCATAAGCTCCAAAGCATGAAATGAGTGAGCAACCCTACAAACAACATGAAGATAAAAGAAGGTCTCCCCTACACTTATCTCCAATTCTATACCCTTATTGCTAACCTACAACACTCTAAACCTAGTTATACGATGCTTGAGTTAATGAGTCTCTAGCTCGACTCGTCCCTTAATGAATTAATTCATAGGGAAAATGGGGATCTCTTGGACCATTTCAACGGAAATGTCCTCCCCAAAATAATGTTTCACACGGTGACCATTCACTTTAAAGTTTGGACCATCGGGTTGTGACAACTCAATAGTTCCATATGGAAACACTTGAGCAATAGTGAATGGACCGGACCATCTCGACTTAAGCTTGCCCGCAAAAAGTTTCATCCTCGAGTTAAAAAGGAGAACCGGCTCTCCAACTTTGAACTCACGGTTCTTGATCTTAGAATCATGCAATTTCTTAGTCTTTTCCTTGTAAAGCAAAGAATTTTCATAGGCATTGGCTCTCAATTCATCCATCTCATTAAGTTGATCTTTCCTATGTGAACCGGCTTGGTTTAAATCAAAGTTAGCCCACTTGAGAGCCCAAGATGCCTTATGTTCTAATTCGAATGGTAGGTGGCACGCTTTACCATAGACAAGCCTATAAGGAGTACAACCAATTGGTGTCTTGAAAGCCGTCCTAAAATCCCACAAAGCATCATCAAGCTTATCGACCAAGAAGCTCGATGCTCTCCCACCGTTCTTTCTAAAATTCTCTTTAAACCACGATTTGTGACCTCGGTTTGACCATTGGTTTGAGGGTGATACGCGGTAGAAAGTCTATGATTAACTCCATATTTCTTCATAACTCTCGTGAATTGATCATTACAAAAGTGCGTACCACGATCACTTATGATGGCCCGAGGTACACCAAATCTAGCAAACAGTTGCTTTAAGAACTTCACAACAACTCTAGCATCATTGGTAGGTAAGGCTTTAGCCTCAACCCATTTAGACACATAATCCACCGCCACAAGTATATACTTGTTTCCCTTAGAATATGGAAAAACTCACATGAAATCTATGCCCCATACATCAAAAATCTCACACTCTTGAATAAAATTTTATGGCATCTCATCACGTTGCGTAACTTTTCCTTGTCTTTGACACAGATCACAAAATTTTACCATTTCTTGGGCATCTTTGTACATGGAAGGCCAATAGTAACCCGAATCAAAGACTTTCTTGGCGGTATAGTTGGGCCCAAAATGTCCACCCGTAGGTCCTTTATGACATGCTTATAAGATCTTAAATGCCTCGGGCCCATCTACACACCGTCTAATGATTTGGTCCGCACATTGCCTAAAAAGATAAGGATCATCCCAAAAGAAGTACTTAACTTCCTTAAGAAATTTCTTCTTTTGTTGGTAAGTAAGACCCTCAATAAGCACATTCCCCACAAGATAGTTTGCTATATCCGTAAACCAAGGAGTGGAATCCTCTTGGGAAGAGATAGACATGAGCTCCTCTAATGGAAAGGATTCATTGATTTCTTGATTTGGAAAATCTCCTTGAAAAGGATGCTCAAGTCTACTCAAGTGATCCGCCGCTAAATTCTCGGCCCTTTTCTTATCTCGAATTTCTATCTAAAACTCTTGAAGCAACAAAACCCATCTCAAAAGCCTAGGCTTAGCATCTTGTTTTGTCATGAGATACTTGAGAGCGGAATGATCCGTATACACTATGGTTTTGGATAGCACAATGTATGGTCTAAATTTCTCAAAAGGATAGACTATAGCAAGCAACTCTTTTTCCGTGGTAGTATAATGAAGTTGTGCACCGGTCATGGTTTTACTCGCATAGTTTATAGGTTGAAAATGCTTATTCACTCTTTGACCTAAGACGGCCCCCACCGCATAATCACTAGCGTCACACATAAGCTCAAAAGGTAATTCCCAATTTGGAGAAACCAAAACGGGAGACTTTGTCAATTTCTCCTTAAGAGTCTCAAAAGATTCCAAACAATCTTGGTTAAAAATGAAAGGAGCCTCTTTTTCTAAGAGATGAGTCATCGGTTTAGCTATCTTAGAAAAATCTTGTATAAAGCGCCTATAAAACCCCGCATGACCTAAGAAACTCCTTACACCTTTAACCGAAGTGGGTGGGGGAAGCTTAGCAATCACATCAATTTTAGCTCGATCCACTTCTAATCCCTTATTGGATATTTTGTGTCCTAAAACAATTCCCTCTTTCACCATAAAGTGACATTTCTCCCAATTAAGCACTAAACGTGTTTCCTCACAACGCTTAAGCATTCTTTCTAAATTGGTGAGACATGAGGTAAATGAATCTCCAAAGACGGAAAAGTCATCCATGAAAACTTCCATTGTTTGCTCTATCATGTCATGGAAAATCGCCATCATGCACCTTTGGAACGTCCCCGGTGCATTACATAAGCCAAAAGGCATCCTCTTGTAAGCAAATGTACCGTAGGGACAAGTGAATGTGGTCTTTTCTTGATCTTTAGGGTCAATGGGGATTTGGAAATAACCCGAAAAGCTATCAAGAAAACAATAGTACTCATTTTCCGCTAAGCGTTCAAGCATTTGGTCCATAAAAGGTAATGGGAAATGATCTTTCCTAGTAGCCTCATTGAGCTTCCTATAGTCAATACAAACTCTCCAACCGGTAACAAGTCTCGTAGGAATAAGCTCATTGTTTTCATTAGGCACTACGGTGATTCCACCCTTCTTTGGAACACAATGTACCGGGCTTACCCATAGAGAGTCCGAAATGGGGTAAATGATGCCCGCATCAAGGAGTTTGATCACTTCCTTCTTAATGACCTCATAGATTTTTGGGTTAACCCTTCGTTGACTTTGAATGGCGGGTTTGTAATCATCCTCCATAAGGATTTTGTGTGTACAAAAATGTGGATCAATTCCCCTTATGTCGGATATTTTCCATGCTAAAGCTTTCTTGTGTTTCTTAAGGACTTCAATGAGTTGCTCCTTCTCATCTTCTTTTAACTCTTTAGCAATGATCACGGGTAATTGGTCTTTGCCCTCTAAGAAAGCATACTCTAAGTGGGATGGAAGGTCCTTAAGTTCGATTGGAGGTGGACTCTCTATGGAAGGTTGTACTATTGAAGGATCCTCATTGGTAACTTCTTGTGGAGTAGGAGAAGGAATAGGGTCCTCATTGAGCAACTTTTGGATAGTAAGAATATCTTCTTCCCAATTAATGGGAGAATCATCATCACCAAGAAAGTTAGACTCAAATTCCTCCAAGAGGAAATCACTCTCTCCAAAAGGTGTTAAAGAGGGAGCAATTGAGGCCACGGTTTCAACATAGGGCATTTCCTCACTAATACTCTTGCAAGCATCATGAAAGTGTTCATCACACACCTCATCTAGCACATCAACTATGTTAATAGTCTCACACGGTCTAGACTTTTTAACCTCTTTCCTATCACAAACTTTCCCTAACTTAAACACCACTTTATCATCCTCTACTCTCATAATTAGTTCTCCCTCCGACACATCTATCAAAGTACGACCCGTTCTCAAAAACGGTCTACCAACAATCAAAGGAACTCTAGGATCCATGTCATAATCAACCACTACAAAGTCGGCCGGAAATGTAAACTTATCCACACCTACAAACACATCCTCCGTGATACCTACGGGGTAAGCTATGGTTCGGTTGGCTAACTCAAGGGTCATCCTAGTGGGAGTGAGCTCGAGAAGAGAGAGTTTTTTTCAAACTGATAAAGGCATGAGGTTTATGCTTGCCCCTAGATCCGCCAAAGCCATGCAATTTTCCACACCGGGAAAATTACAAGGTATCAAGAAGCGCCCCAGATCTCCAAGTTTTGTTGGTAAGGTTTTATGTAGTACGGCGGAAAAATTTTCATTAAGGGATGTGTTGGGCAAATCAACCAATTTTTCCTTGTTTGAGAGTAAATCCTTGAACATCTTAGCAAACTTTGGCATATAAGCAAGATCTTCCGCAAAGGATATGTTGATGTTGAGTTGCTTGAACATCCTTATGAAATTTGAGACTTGGATGTCATCCATGTTCTTTAGCTTGTCCTTTTTCAACCTTGAAGGATATGGAAGAGTTGGTTTAGGTGTAGGTGTTGTAGTGGAAGATTTGTCTTTGATAGCTTCTTCATTGGGAGTTGTGTAAGGTAGAGGAGAAGTAGGAATAGGTTGAGAAGGTGTGTTTAAATGAATGGGAGCATTTTGAGGTGGTGAAGTAGATGTAGAAGGTTTGTCACATGTAGGAACAAAAGTGGGTTGAACAATAGGAGGCTTAGGAGGTGAAGGATCCTTTGTTGTCTTTCCACTTCTTGTTGTAATAGCATTGACATTTGCTCTTGGATTTGTTTGTGTGTTAGAAGGTAAAGCCCCTTGTGGTCTTTGATTGAATGCCATTAAAAGCCTATTGGTTTGTTCCTCCATTGTACGTTTCATTTGGTCATTCATTCTTTTCTCACTTTCACGAATTCTTTTTTCAACATACTCATGAGTCTCTTGTATCCCATATCCTTGATTTTGAAGTTGAGGGTAACCTTGGTTTGGTATTTGAGAATATCCTTGATTTGGGAAAGGTGGATAGGTACTTGCTTTGCTACGCCCTCGCGTTTTCCAATTTTCAATGTTTTGTTTTGCTAATAAGGCTAAAAATGGCCAAATTTTAAAAATTTTCTTAATTTTAATAAGTGTTTTTAAGACACGAATGTATATTTTCCGATGGGTAGAATAAAAGTTAATTTTCGACTTGATGGGCATTTGGAGCCATTTACATTCCTTAACCCGCTCAATTCAAGTTTTGCTAGACTTTTATATAGGGAGCTTTAAAACGCGAAAGTCTTAATTCATACGGGTTAAGAACAAGAACTTTTCGCAAGTTCCTATAATTGATTCTAGAAAGTCACTTATCAAGGGAACTATAAAATGCATTCTCTAAACTTGAAAAAGTCCAAGAAAGTGAAAGATCCTATAGGTGGCTTGAAAACCCAAAACTTTGATTTGATATAGTCTTAATGAAAGCTAATCCAAATTTGGCTTAATTTTGACTTGCATGGCTAAGTATTCACGAGTCTCTTTAATTAGAGGTCTTTATATAGTGAAGAACGAGAAATGATAGAGTTAGACAAGTGATCATGCTAAACGTAGAACATGAAAGTGTTCTTTCAAAAACTCATATGTTTTTAATTGTGGCTTTTTCTTCCCATAAGATCAATGCATTAGGAATAAATCATAATTGCAATAAGTAAGGTCGTACGATTTGAAAGGTTACTTAGCCTCTAGCGCAAGATCGTTTAAAAGTTGCTCGGGGTTGAATAGAGTTCATAGCCAAGGCATAACTTATTGAAGCGGGACGAGAAGATTGGCGATTATCCAAAAAGGCCCTAACAAGGCATGAGGAGCTCTATTTTTGCTAAAGATCCAAAGATGATGTGAAGTATCATTATTCCTAAATCAATATGAAGGATCGAGACACACGACGAGAAGAAATTACTCCCCTAAAGATCATGGAGAAAGTCTATCCAAAAAGACCCTAACAAGGTATGAGGATAAATATATCCAAGTCCGAAAAGGAGGCGGATCATTGTATATCAAAATCCAAAGTAAAGATTGAAGAAAAATGATGAAGTCGTGGTCCAATATGAAGAATCTCTCAAAAACGTCAAGTGAAGAAATTCCAAATATATGAAGAGAAGACCATAATTTCAAGAACGTCTTCCCAAGATTTGAAGTATGAAGTACATGCCAAATATCGGTCCGAGAAAGGTCTCAAATCGTGAAACGAGTTATGCCAAGATATGAACTTAAGGAGATACACGAGAAGCCGTTTTAAAAGATTTTGTCCTTCGGCTAACTATTGATCAAATCGTGCTACTTTGCTTTCGGACTAATAACTACTCAAATAAGTCAATATGAATCACTTGTGATCCATGACAAATAGATAAAAAATGCTAGTAACCCATTTCCTTTTATAATAACTAGGATTGCGGGGAGAAAAAGTATTACACAATTTGGACGTATGAGTAGTGTTAGCATTGTGACTTGTACCAACAATGATCTTGTTTTTGCACTTAGCATGGAATGTATGACAATCAAGGATGACGAAGTTTACTCTAAGGGACATTAATTTGTTTCTATTCTTTGACCCTAAAAGTCACTTTTTGTGATGAAAATCATACATTATGTCTTTACACATCATCGTAGTATGTTGCAAGTCTTTTACTTTTCAATAAAGGTTAATAAAATTGAACTTTGGTGATGCTTAAGTACTTTATTCTAGCATTGCGTGAGGGCACGGCAATGGCTTAGTATGGGGGAGTGATGAGATGGCATTTATACATGATCTCATCGTTCTTTTCGGGCTTTAAATGCATAAAAATGTCATAAAATACCATATATATGCTTGTGTTTGTTTACTTGTGTATTTTAGGTATGGATATCGTGAAAAAGACAAAAGATCACAAGTTACAAGGAAAAACGAACACGAGAAACGAAGCCGTACAAAGAACCGGGCCCTAATCATGGAATTCTCAACAAATACCCTTGAAGACTTGAAGACAAACAAGATTGATCCTCATTTATTGAAGAAATGACACTTAAAACCCTTGTATATTAATAATTACAAGTTTGGTCCTTTAAGTTTGTCAAAATTACACAAAAGGTCCTTCAACTTTGAAGAAATGGCAAGATTAGTCCCTCAACAAATCCAAATTGCCAACAATGGTCCCTCATAAAGATTAAGATGCATTGAAGACCTTTGAAGATCAACATTGTCCAAAATCAGCCCTTGAAATATGAAAAAGTGTAAAAAACAACCCTTGATAACCTTTTTCCAAAAGGTGTGCCAAAACTGCCAAGTGAGGAAAGTTGAAAACAAAGGAAATACGTTTTGTTTACAAAAATAACTTGTTATACAACTTTTCCCAAAACACAAGGACCTAAACTGCCAACTCCAAACTTCAAATTCCTAAAATTGCGCCAAACACTTACTGTTTGGATTTTTACCAGGCAAGAACACGTTTTTACCCAGGATAAAAAATGAGCAAAACAAAGGGGAAATCAAAATTGACTCAACCCACGTGTGATTCACATCACCTCAATCACATCCCACACCTTAAACCTTAAATCCCACTACCAAAATGATTCCCCCATCCCCACTCACAATACGACACTTGGCACTTGATCCTTACTTGGCCAAATCAAGGGCTGCAAATCATTACTTGGTCCCTAAGCACTCAACAAACGTCCAGGATTCTCCCAAAACAGCTGGCAACTCACCTAGAAGATTCTGCAAGGGCATTTAGGGAAATTCGGTTCTAGGGTTTGTGAATAGTGATTAGCCAGGCATTTGCCTATAAAAGGAGACCTCAACATGTGAGAGTCCCTTTGTTCCAGATTTAGGCTATTAATCTTTGTAATTCCTTTTTAAGCTTAATAAAATTTGAATTTCTGAAATTTGAAATCTCTTTTTGATTTTGTTAAAAGTTTGGTGTTTGAGTAGCCTAATTCTGAGTTCCATTTGATTGTTTAGACCTTCCTTAACCTTGTGGTTAAGGCACGTCTAGGTTTGAAAGGTTTTCAAGGTTCAAAAGCCTTGAAGTCCTTGTTTTTGATTTTGGCTTATTTTTGTGTACTAACCCTTAGCCTTAAGCCTTGAGTTCTTTCAAGCTTGTTGACACCAAGCATGAGAAGGATTCTAAGCCTTTGGTTGAGTTTGTTTGCTGCTTGTGTTGAAGATATAAAGTCCTTGAGGTTCTACTTTGAACCATCAACCAAGGTTGTTTGCATCTCCTTCATTGAAGTACCTTGGTCTTGTTCTAGTTGTTGAACAAGGTCCAAGGAGCATTGCTGGCCTTCCTAGGATGTTGTGGAAGGCAGGTATAATCTCTTGGTTAAGATTCCCCTAAAAATTTCATGTTTATGGCTGTTTTGAATTTGGTGCTTTGATTTTGAGTATTGGTGTTTGTGCTGGTGATTTTTGAGTTTGATTGTGTTAGTTGCTATTGTTTAAGTGTTTTTGATCATTAAAATCAGTAGGTTATTAGTTAAAATCACAAGTTTCTTTGTTAAGTGGTAGATTAAGGAGTGTTTGTGTCTACTGCTTGAGTTGGACTTGTGGCTTGTTAAGTGTTTGTTAGTTGTATGCAAGTATTGGTATCTGTTATTTGGGTGCATATGTTCATCTGTTTGCAGGTTTTGTGGGTTTGAACACATTGATTCATAGATTGGCTATAAAATCTTCATAACTTGGTAAAATTGGCTAGGATTTTGAGGACACCTAGATCTAAGCATAGGTTAAGGGTAACAAGTGCTAAATCATAGTTAATCACACCAGGGTAGAAGGATTTGAGGCTTGAAATTGGATCAAGTGTCAAGTATATCAGCAAACTGTTTCTGCATATTGTTCATTGTTCATCAGTAACTTCTAGTGCTTTGATCTTGTTGATTTCTTTGATTCAGTGTTTGATTCTTGTTGCTTTGTGTTTATTGTTAGTTTATATAGCTTGTGTATGCATCTGGTTAAGTTTGGTTGGCTTATTTTGCTTAAATCTGCTTATTAAGTGCTTAACTTCTTATTTGCTTATCTGGAGCATATCTGTGGACTGTTTGGCTTATTGTGGCTTATTGTGTGGATCATTTTGTGATTTTATTGTTGCTATTGACTCCTTGTGGTTCACTGATCACAAGGGTGCCTTTGTTTCCAATTGAATCAAACCAGAACTCTCAAATAAGCTTGGTCAATTAGTCAAAGCAGTGGGAACTCCTTTCCCCTGCTGGTTGCCACTGCTAGTGCATTTTTGGTGTCAGCTTATCAATAACCTATAACAGCTTATTCCAACCTGCAACAACTTTTCTTTTGTAATAGGTGCTCATATTTTGACCCATTTGTTCATCCTGGAGCATTTGGGTGGTTGACTTTTAGGTTTGACTAGAAAACCAACTCCTTTGACTTTTACATAAGCTCTTTTGTGCTTATTCTGGCTTATTGCTTGTGCTTATTGGATTTTTGTTGATTGATATTGCTTATTGAGTCCATTTGAAAGCTTTTGCAAGTTGAATCAGCTTCTGAGGTGCATTATTTCTCAAAAACGACTATTTTGTCGTTTTGTGGATTTTTGCTTTTCTATTTTCTGGCTTATTGAGTGAGCTTATTGGAAATTTCTTTTGACAGATCTCTTAAGCATCCTAAAAGAGGGTTGTGTGTCAAATTAGAGCTTATGGCATTAGCTTATGGCTTAATGGGCTGAAAAGCACAATAAGAATAAGCTTTGTGTTCAATAAGCTGTGATAAGCATATTTTCAGCTTTTGGGCCTTTAGAGTTTTGTTCTTAGAATTAAATTTTAAGTCAGATAGGGCTTTTCCAAGTCAATTGGGCCAAGTTTGACTTTTTGGGCCCAAAAGCCCATTTAGGTTGACTGTTTTTGGATTTGGCCCTTTTGGGGGCCCATTAGGGGTATTTTGGTAATTTCACTTTGATTTTCTGATTATTTAGGTTAAAATAAACTAGTTTGCAAGTTTTTAGATTTTTTTATAATTTTTGGATTTTTAATATTATTTTATTATTATTTTATTATTATTTTTAAAATTTCACATTTTCCAACTTTTTACATTTTTCTTAGGTTAAATACATTAAAATAGGAATTTAGCAACTTTTAGAATAATTTTATCTCATTTAGATTAATTTTTATAATTATTTTAAGTTTTAATAGTTTTTAAATCATTTTAAATAGTTTTTATTAGTTTTAAAATTTCTAAAAACAGTTTTTAATCTTTTTAGGTCATTTTAGAGCTTTAATTATTTGATTTTTAGGGCTTTAATTAGCATTTAAAAATTGAATATTTAATTATTTAAAAGGTTTGAAAAAGTTTTGATCATTGGTAAACTCTTAGTTTATTATTTTTGATTTTTGGTGAATTTTTGGTAATTTTTAGAATTTATTTTTATTTTTGTGATTTTTAAGGTTCTACGTCTTAACTTTCTAATAGTGATTTTTCTTGGTAATTTTTATTTTTACGTCTTCGTCATCTTCTTTTCTCATCCCCTTTCTAAACCAATCATTAATCACAAACATTTAACAAATTTCTCACACACATATACCTCCTTGGGAAACGAACTTTCACACCATTAAGGGTCATTAACACTTGATTTTTCTAAAATCATTTGTTTGATACTTACCACTTTTACGCCTTTTTCCTAAAGGGTGTAATTTACCACAATCAAAAACCTTGAGTCGTAGTTTGAAAATCACGGTTTTGGTTTTGGTTTGAAATTTTCCCATTTCCACTTTGATAATTACCCTTATTATAGTTACGTTGATTTCCTTGATAATTACCACCTTGATTGTTGTTTCGATAGTTATTAGCATTTTGATTTTGTGGAGCTTGATTTTGGCGGGAACCTAGGCCGTTTTGGTTATAAGTTCCCGTGGCTACATAAGCATTCGAAGTGTTACCATCCGCGGTAATGCACTCGGAAAAATCATGAGCTCCACCACACGAAATACAACTCTTAGCAACCGCTTTAACCGAAGCGGAATTTGAAGCTTCTTGAGCTTTCCAATGAGACATAAGAGTCGAAAACCTATCGAAAAACCGATTCTCCTCATTTGCTTCATCTTGCAAGGCATTAATGGAACGAGACGATGACGAACCCAAATTGGCAACACTCGGTGTGTTACGAGGGCTATAAACCTTAGACCTATTTTCAATGATTTTCAAAGCCTCTTCGGTTGTTTTGCACAAAAAATTACCACCCGCGGCGGCATTTAAGTAATCTCGTTCATGATCATTAAGCCCATTATAAAAAGTGTCAATTTGATGCAATTCGGAAAAATCATGGTGTGGACATTCATGTAACATTTCTTTAAACCTTTCCCAAGCCATTGAAAAACTTTCATTAGATCTTTGTGTAAATCGTGAAATCTCGTTTTTCAAATGTGTTGTTTTAGATGGTGGAAAAAATTGATTCACAAATTTAGACACGAGATCGGCCCATGTCAAAATCGAATTTGGTGTTTCTTTCTCAAGCCATATCTTGGCGGGTCCATCTAACGAGTAGGGAAACAACATCATCTTAATGGCATCGTGTGGTACATCCTTAAACTTGCTTGTCGCGGTGAGACGATTAAATTGCCTAATGTGATAATGCGGGTTGTCTTTTTCGTGTCCGCGAAACTTGTTTGCTTGAAGCATAGACATTAAACTCGTCTTGATCTCGAAGTTTTCCGCAAGGATGGCGGGAATCACAATGGCTTCTCCAAAACCCTCGGTGGGTGCTTGAAGCAACTCCATCATAGTACGATTAGCCATGATAGCTTCTTGTTCTACAATAGGTTCCTCACTTGGAGTCTCTTCACTAGAAGAATTAGGAGTAGGTGTTGCCTCCTTTCGGTTTCGACGTTTACGTGCACGTTTTGCTTGATTGCGAGTAAGCATAAACGTCACGTACAACGAGGGGATGAGCAAAGAAGATTCTTTTTGGTGTTTTGTATTTTTCAATTTTTTTGTGGTTTTTGATGGTATTAACCTTTTTGGAAATTGGTGAAATGTATTAAGTAGACACAAATCTACAAATCTCCTCCTTAATCAAATCTCTCGATTAAAGAAGCCTCAAGGAATGAAAACGATCACGTGGAGTGAACGCCTTCGATGACTTTAGAACGATGGTGGAACACCAAATCGTTCAAGAGGGTTTAATCAATAGAAACCAAGAAAATATATATGATATGTAATAATACTTTGGGCGGCAAAACCCACGATTAGCTCTCAAAATCAAATACACACAAGCAAGCGGAGGAAACGAGGCGGCGCGAAGCACTTAAGAGCCTTTTTCCTTTAGGTCGTGAAATACAACCGCCTTATACCCACCTTATAGTTTGTATTTTTCAAAATTGAGCTTCTCGAAATTATTTATCTATTTTTGCCTTTTTTTCTTTGGTTTGAGATTTGAATACAATGATTGGGTAATGATCTCCCAAGTCAAGGTTGTGATTTCTCACGTATTTGGAGTACTTGTGAATTTATTGTTCTACGTATACAATATATTAATAATATTCACACAAAAACCAAAAAACGATAATACGTATTAGTAGAGTGCTACTAATACAAATACTAATTATGGCTAGTATAAAAACAACAATGTTCAATCAAAACACAACACGCCTCCCCGGCAGCGGCGCCAAAAATTGATGTAGTGTTTTTATACCCTTTAGGAAAAGGATGACAAAGGCGGTAAGCGTTAAGCGTACGTTTAGGAAAACGTAAACACTTATGACCCTTTGTGGGGGATCGTTCTAGAGGAGGCACGTGTGTTGTGTAATGAATTGATTAATGATGATTTTATTGTTATGAAAAGAGAAAAGAGAAATAAGAAAGAATTGACGGTTACGAAAACGGATTAAACCAAGACGAAAAAGGCGATCACGTAAAACCGTAAATAGTGCAAAAATTAAAATTTTAACCTAAAAATTCCTAAAAATTACTAAAAATCCACAATAATATTCTAACAGTTTACAAAAAATCCAAACTTGCTAAAACCTTTTAATTAATTAGATAATGACTTTTTAATGCTAATTAAAGCCCTAAAAATCACAATTAATTATTAAAAAGTCCCAAACAAGATTTTCAAGTTTGTAAACCTCAAAAATGACCTAATTAAGCTAAAAAGTATTTTTTAAAATTTTATAACCAAATAAAACTATTTTTAAACACTTAAAAACTATTAAAATCAATTAAAACTTAAATTAATTCTAGAAAATAAATGAAAAATCCTAAAAATATTTGGAAAGTTACAAATTTCCTAATTTAGTGTCTATAATCTAGGAAAAATGAAAAAAATAGAAAAAACAAACATTCAATTTTTAATAATAAAATAATAATAAAATAATCAAAAAAATTCAAAGTTTATAAAAAAAATTCTAAAAAATTACCAAAAATCTAAAATAATGTAACTAAGACAGAAATCTAATCAAAAGTTTCTAAAACCTATTTAACAATTTTATATTAAATTTTAAAGTTAGTTAAAAACCCTAAAATCCTATAAAATAAAAAATAAGACTTTTTGAAAACTTAAATGGCTGTAAACCTCAAAAATATAATTAAAAACTTAAAAACTATTTTTTTAGATTTTTAATATACCTTTTTCTATTTTTTATCCACTTTCTAAAATTTAAACTAAAAATAATCCTAGAAAATTAATTAAATACGGGAAAAATAATATTTTTAAACGAAAAAGTCCTAAAACCTAGTAAAAACCAAAGAAAAATGCTAACTGGTAAAAAACCTAAGAAAATAAGCTGGAAATCGCTTATCTATAAGCTGATTTTAAAAATAAGCTTAAACAGAACACACCTTAAGTATGAATGGAAATGGAACTCTATCAGTAAAAGTCCCAAGGGCGTAACGGTATGTGTGTTGTGTTGTGAGGAGGATGGCGCAGGTTCGAGTCCTGGCCAGTCCTTTTTGAAAAAAAACTTTTTTTTCTTTTTTTTTTCTTTAAAACTCAAGCCTAGTAACTATTTATACTTCAAAAACACAAATCCAATCAAAATTTGCAAGATTAAAACAAGCAGGAACCAAAAATGTGCTCAGATAGGACTTTTGATGAACACAAAGAAAAAGGAATCTTCACTTGTGAAGATATGAAACAAGAGGACTTGTTTCTGATTTTTGTGGTGTTTTGTTGGACAATAGGGGCACCCCTATACTCAGTTGAGTATAGGGAGTCAAGATTAACACAAAACAAGCAAGTAATCACACAAAATAAGCACCAAATAAGCCAAGAAAGTTTCTGATTAAGCCAAAAAGGACTGATGAATAGATGACCAAATTACTAGCACAAAAATGGATTTTAAAAGCTCATTACTTGCATACAATTCTACCAAATGACAAAGAAATGATAAACAATCCTTCTTAGACCCATAACCTATCAATGGGCTATATATGATGAGCTTAATTCAACAAAATCAGTCACCACAAAGCACTTACTGGTTTCTAGTACTTAGGCCAATTTTTAGCATGCAATGATGTTTAAAACCTTACCAATCTGAAAACTAAGCACATGTATCACTTACTAACAACCCAAGGAGTATGTAAAACTGATTTTTAACTCAAAAATCTATTAATTTTCTCAGTCAATATGCAATCCCAAACACTCCTTAAAATCTGAACATGAAGATTTTACAAACCAAATCACATCAAATCTTAACCAAACTGATTCTAATCAATCCTAACATGCATATTACCATCAATCATGCATAAACAAACAACATTCTACACATTTAAACAACTTTCAACAAAATTCATGCAAATCACAAAACTGAAAATGAAAACTGAAAATAAGGATTCTACCTTGAGGGACCTACATCCAGGCCCCTCAGTGACTGCTATGTCACCTCCCACAAGCTCGGGCTTGTGCTGAGCCTTGAACAACAAGCTTTCAACAAACATGCTAAGATCAAAATGAACAAACACAATACAATACACTTTCTGATTTTTCTTTCTCCTTTCAAATCCTTTCAAAAACTTTTCAATAATTCTCAAATGTTTTTCTATCAAAACACTTAAACAAACCAACCAAAATCTTGGAAAACCAAGATTCAGAACAAGATTTTTGCCAAAAATTCACCTTTTTCAGTAACTTGAAAAAAATATGACTTTTGAAAACCTTGAACTAATTAACAAATATGGAACTCAGACTATTCTCAAGCACACACCAACTTTTAAAAACCACAAAAGGAATTACAATTTAATTAAAAATACCAACTTTATAAATTTGAAAAAAGGGATTACAAATGCTTGGAAAAAATCTGGAACAAGGGTAATGCACATCCTACATACTCCTTATATACTGCCTAAGAGAACATTCTAGGCTACTTTAATAAACAAATATTAAACTGAAACCCTAATGTATAAAAATCCTAAAATGCCCTTGATTTTGACTGAAACTTGGGTCAAAATGGATACATGTGATTGCCAGCTGTTGTTGAATGATCTTGGGACGTTCAATAAGCCTTGGGGACCAAGTAGGTAAATCCTGGACGTTTATCTTGTCTACTCTTGGGTTTGGGGGAAAACGATGGGTGCAGGGGAGGTACGGGGTGGGCCATAGGAGTCACATGACAATGTTTTTATGAGTGGGATGGGTTTAGGAGGGGTGTAATCAAGGTTCTGGAAGAGGGTTAGCAAAACCCCTATGATTAGGTTAAGAATTGGATTAGGGTTTATGTAGGAAGAACAGGTGGGTTTGATCTAGATTAGGGGGAGGGTTAATTTAAAAAGTATGTTTGGGGGGAAATTTAAGAGAGTTGACTGGGGTTTGTTGACCAGGTTTATTTTGATAAACCTGGTTGGGTATGGTTACGGGTTTGGACTGGGTTTGGGTATAGATAATGGGTAGGGTCGGGTTTAGCTGAGGTGTCATGGTGTGAGTGGAGGAGTGAGTTTGGTTGTCTGGGCAGAAAAGGCCCCCAAGGTTTCTTCTTTCTTCACTTTGTATAAACAGCAAACAAACTTCAGTTCCTTTGATATCAAGTTTGGCAACTTGTCAATTTTGGCACAGAAACTTTATAGACTTCTATCAAGGGCTTTAAATGCACAATTTGCATTCTTCAAGAGCCATTCTTGTAATGTCTTCAAACTTTAGGGACCCTATTTATAATTATGAATATTTGAGGGGTATAAAGTGTTAATCTTTAAAAGTTGAGGGACCAAACTTGCCAATCTTCAATTCTTCAAGGGTATTTTTGGAAATTCAAAACTTGGGCCCGGTTAATTGTGCGGCTTCGTTTCCCGTGTTCGTTTTTGATTGATTCTTGTGATCCTTTTGTCATTTCCTCAATATTCGTACCTAAAATACACAAGCAACAAACACGAGCATATATTTGGCAGTTTTAATGATATTTTATGCATTTTAAGCCCGATTTGGACGATGAGACTATGTATAAAAGCAGTCTCATCATAATGTTTGACTTTCCTTTTGAGCTTGAGTAAATGCTTGAATGCATGAAATGAGTTGAGTCTCCAATTGTTTAGAACTTCCTTCTTGAATGACATGGACTCTTTCATCAAATTGTGTGTTGGTTTGAACCATTGCTTTGGTCTCAATAATATCCCAAGCCTCTTGAATGGATTTAAGAAGAATATTCCCTCCCGCGGAAGCATTGAGTGAGTCTTGGTGATGAGGTTTAAGGCCATTATAGAAAGTATTGATTTGGTGAACTTCATCCAATCCATGGTTAGGGCATCTCCTCAATAACTCTCTAAACTCCTCCCAAGCATCACTAAAGGTTTGACTAGGTTTTTGTTGAAAGCCTATAATTAAGTTCCTCAAAGCCGTGGTCTTAGATGGGGGAAAGAACTTGTTCAAAAACTTAGTAGTGAAACCATCCCATGTGGTGATACTATCGGGTGGTTGTGTATCTAACCAATGCTTAGCCAGACCCTCTAGTGAAAATTGCACCAATATCAACTTAATGGCATCATGGGGAACTCCATTGTACTTAATGGTGTTACAAAGAGCAAGAAATCTCTTAAGGTGATCATGAGGATTATCATTCTTGTTTCCATAGAAAGGTGTGTTTGAAACCAAGTTAATCATAGCCGTTTTTAGCTCAAATGAATTTGCGGGAATATCGGGAATCTTGATAGCATCGGCATATCCGTGAACATTGGATTGCAAACGTTCCATCAAAGAACGAGTATCAACTCTAGCCATGGCTTCTTATTGTGGATGAATCAAAGCACGATTCTCGTGATCGGCTTGATGGACGGTGGTGTTCCTACTCTTTCTCTTTTTCTTCCTTTTCGGAGGAAGGGGTTGTACACCAATCGGTATTTGTGCACGCCCGCAAGTGAGCATGCAACTCAATACGAGGAATGAGAGAGAAGCTCTCGTGTGACTTTGAAGAGAAAAGGATTATCCCCTTTGAGTTTCAATATGAAATATCCACAAGAAAATAATAATATACGTATGTACTACTTTGGTGCAAGACCCCCAATGAAGCCTTCCTTCTTAGAATACTCACAAGTGAACGGGGGGTTAGGTGGCGCGAAGCACTTAAGTACCTATTGACCCTTAGATGGCATTTTATAGCACATCGCCTTTCTATTCACTTAATTGTTTGTATTCTTCGAATTGTTGCTTATTGGAAGTATTTATCTATTTTTGCTTTATTTTGTTTGATCAATACACGTGTCAAGGACCGGAACGCCCCTCAACACGGTGTATTGCCTTGGCAATACTTATGGAGAATATGTGAATTGGTTGTTCTTATACGTATACGTATTTACTTATAATAATATATGGAAAATATTTTTGTATTTATGAGTTTTTAAGAGAAAATACTATATGTACATAAAAACCGAGAGAATCCAATAATATATATTTTTGGGTGCAATCTCTTAGGAAAAAGATCGCTTTTTGGATTTTTTAATTTGTTTGGTCAATTCTTTAGGAAAAGAATTGTTTTGTTAATTTTTTAGTTTTTTATATATTTTTATATTTTTGATTTTTTTATTTGTTTTTGATTTATGATACGTAAAAATAACGTTCACTAGGTGAACGGATCCCAAAAGCCAATGAAAACCGTCAATCGATAGTCTCTCGTAAAGTCAAAGAACTGGCAGCGGCGCCATTTGAAATGTGTATAGTTGAAGTCCGTTTTCTCAGTTCTTAACAAATTGAAAGTCCTAACAAGATAGAGTTTTTATTGTTTTTGGTTGGTAAAGTATTTGGATATTTTATAGCTAATTCAAACAAATCCTTGCTAAAATGAAAAATACAGTCTACTTATACGTAAAACAAAGTGCACAAACCAAGAATTTATTCAATTAAAATACTCAAATGTAAATTCTACAAAATATAAGGACTGAAAATGTAAATTCAATGAAAAATAAATGCTAAAAATACAAAGTCAAAAAGTCTAGGGACTATATGTGTAAAATCAGTTAACCAAATGGACTAAAGGTGAAAATTTATCTAACAAAGTAACTAAATTTTAACTAATTTGAAAACTGACTAACCACTTTTTAACAAACTTGAAAATACAAGGACTAAACTTTTGCAAAACCTAATTAATTGGAAGTTTAGCCTGTTATGGAAACTGCTAAACAATTAAAGGACTAAAAGGCAATTTTCAAAACTTTTTAAACAAAAACGGGTTAAGGACTAAAATAAGCTCGTTTGAGCTCGTTTCTTGACCAAATAAGCTCAAACCACTTTCAAAAGTCTTAAAATTGAAATTAAGCTAGACCTGTGAAAGGAGACAAGCTGAAACTAGCTAGAACTCTAATAAGCAATTTCAAATAAGCTCAAAATAAGCTATCTAATAAGCTACACATGCACAACTTGATTTTATTGAAAAAACTTGTTAGAAAGCTCACAAGAAGAATGGGAAATCTAGTTTCAAAGAAAATGATCCAGTAATAAGCTCTAAAACTGGAAATAAGCTAAAATGAGCTTATGTTGACTTTCGTTGACCAGATTTTTCAAAAAGCTCAAAATCTCAAAACTTACTCATGAACACTTTCTAAATGGAAATATGAAAGAAAATTAAAAGATTTCTGAAGTGGAATTGGAGATTTGAGAAATCAGATTAGCCAAAGTTTACAGAAACTTGCATCATCTCAGTAGCTTATTCATTTGCTTATTTCTTCCTCAAATCAGAATACTGTATATTTTCCTTGAGAATGCTAAAAGTTTAGATGTTAAGTAAGAGCTGGGAACTGGTTTGAATCAATTTCATCTTGAAACAAAAAATTGCCAAGCAATTGAAATCAGGAACTTTTTCTGAAATTCTATAACAAAGACTGACCCAGACTTTTTTAATGCCAATTGCCTTTTTGACTAATAAAATGACTTGAAAACTACTAAACTTGGTTTGTTATGACTAAGTGATTGTAAATGAACAAGATTTAACCAATTTTCAAAACTTGAACACTACTTGAAAACCAATCCCAAACACTACTTTACTGAACTATCACAATTTTTATGAAAGGATTAAAGGCAATTGACTAAACTGAATGAAATGTGATATCAGACTAAGTTCAATGAGCCAAATGAAATGCAAATGAACCAGTTACAAACAGTTTAAAAGGCTAACACTCAAATTGACTAGTTAAGCTAATATGACTGATAAAGCTAATAATAGGACAAGAATTAAACTAAGGAACAATTATCAAACTACACTAAAGCTACTCAATCAACAAGATTAACTCAAATGCTATCTAATCACACTTGATCATGCAGACAAACATGTTTTAGCTAGGAATTGAGCAGGCAAATGCTGTTTAGTAGAACAAGAACTCAGTAACTCAAAACCTTTTAGCTTAGGCCTCCATTGTAGGAGTAGAGAAGCGCTGAGCTTTCTAATCAATGCTAAACCACCAACTTAGCATCAAAATCTACCAATCAACATCTACAATCATCAAAATCACCATTGTTGAACAGGAAAGCTTCAAAATCAACAAGAACTCTACTGGCTTGAACAGAACAAGATCAAAAACAGCTTCAATTCTCCAAACTTAGATAATCATGATCATTTACGATCACAATGAGCTAACAGTAACACAAGGATAATAGGATTCAAGGTATGAACAGTAGATGAAGGAAGTGAATTGTGATTTTTATTGATTTATGGAGAAAGTTTGTTACAAAGTAGGTAAAGTGGTTACAACTAAGCTAACTAACTCAAGAGCTTGTCAGACTCTTGAGTTGGCTGAGCTATCTAACTTAAACTACGAATGAGAGGAAAATTAAGATGTGTGTGAAATTTACACACATTTACTACTTGAGTAAATGAGAGAATATCAACCTATTTATAAGCAAATTGTGAGTAAGTCTTGGAGTTGATGACGTGTTCCCATCACTAGTTTGTTGCCACGTGTCACAAAACTGCTAAGTGTTCATCCTCTTGTTCTTCACAATTTGGGGATTTTTGATTCCTTGATCTTGAGCTAAATTGATTGTGTCCATTGTATTCCTCTCTCAAAAACGATCACTTTTCATGTAGATAACTCTTTCTGAAATCAAGTGTAGCTCTTGAACGTTTCTGGGTTGCGTTGAAGAAGAAGGCCACGTGGCACTTTCTGATTGGGAAAGAAATGATCACACGGATCGCTATCCAAATTGGATAATTTGAATTATTGCATGGCGTTGTTTCATTGGTTGAGAAGGGTTGAGTGTGCTGCACTGTTGGGATACGGTCATTAAATGCCAAATGAAGTTAGTGGCCAGCTGGCGCTTGTTTGGCAATCCAAATTCCTTCTTCCTTGCAATCTGATTGGCTAAAAGCTCCTTCACATGGATTGATCCAAACTTTGAAGTATCTTTGGCAGTTTTAACCCCTTACTTTGGCAGATTTGTATTTTAAGCTAAAATCTTCATTTCTTTGGCATAAATGGTCCTTCAAACTTCATTCTTGAACACAATTGATCCCTTTGACTTAGTTGACTGAAGAGTTGACCATGTTTGACTTTTATCTTGAATTTGTCATATTTACACTTTTAGTCCTTCATCTTTGGCAGATTGTCAAGATAGGTCCTTTGTCTTCAAAGTCTTGTCACTATTGATCCTTCTTTGTCTTTTTCATCCAATTAACTTGATTTTCTTCTTGTTTGCTTGAAAATGCATCCTTCTTACCTATTTGCACACAAACACAAAACATACCACATAATTCCGCTTTATAGCACAAGGTTTAGGTATTTTTCTTGTGTTTTAGGGTGATTTGTTGATAAATTGATATGAGTTTTTGCTCATATCACCAGGTTGGCCATTTTGTGCTAGTTGTGCTTGTTTGAGGGTGAGGTGGCTCAATTTTATTGAGGGATTTGGGTATGGAACGTGGCATTGCCAATCAAATCATAGGATTTGGCCACGTCAGTGAAGAAAAGAGGACCACAAGTGAGTGTTAACCCCGTTTTTCATGGGGATTTAATCCCAATCCGTGTGAATCACACGAATTGGGTAAAACCCCCAATTTTGGGTGTGTAATTTTTGACAGTAAAGAATTAGGGTTTGAGGGAAGGAGCGTGTTTTGGGGAGAAGATGAAGTGGGTGGGTGAAAACTTTCCACTTAGTTTGTAACGAAACAAAATGGGGATGTGGGGTAAAAGTTTATTATTTATTGTGTATTGGGGGAAGTAAATGGAACACGTGTGGGGAGTAACTAGGGTTGACTGGTTGTGTTGACCAAATATTGGCCAAAGTGTAAACAGATTTCACTCCATCCGTCCCAAAATTTGCATTTATCAAATGGGCTTTAGCCCAATAACCATTTAAACCGTCCTTTAAATCTCCATTTTTGGGCTTTCAATTGGACTTTTGGTGAAAAGTTAAGTAACCCTTTTCCTTAAATGGGTTTTGAGCCCATTTATCCAATGTGGGACCCACTTGGCTCGAATATCTTCAAAAATGATTAATTCCACTAAAGCGAACTTGATCTTGGCTTCCTTGATTATTTTCTTTAATTCCTTGTTGATTTTTACGGTTTTCGTGATCTTGGCACACTTTTGGTCTTTCGACTTTGTCTTTGTCTCTTTCTTGGACTTTTCTTCAACATTTGACCGTGAAATCCCGTGTTTTCTCTTCTTTTGATTATTTGTACCTATTTAAACACAAGAACACAAAACCACGCGTAATTCCGACATTTACGATATAAAACACATGATTAGGTCTTGTTTTTCCTTGATTTTAGTGGCAAAAGGATAAGTGTTTACACACTTATTAGTTGCAGTCAGAAATAACTACAAGCCATATTGGCATGTTTTATGAAATATTTACAACTTTTGTACGAACTCTATTTATGGCGCCGTGTCAATATTAATCGACATTTCTAAGGCCGTAAATATTATCGTACCAAAAGACATGCCTTTGAAAAATAAAGTAAAGATATTTTTGGATTTTTCTAGATTTTTCAATTTTTATGGGTTTTATATGGTTTTATATTTTTGTATTTTGCTTTTGTGGATAAAAATATAAACAATATATATACAGATGATCACCAAGGATACGGAGAATAGTTTACCATCACCATTCTTTCGCTTCATCTGCCAGTTCCTTTAGAGTCTTAGGCGAGAAGGTTCTCATTCCTAGCTTGTCGGCCAAAAATTCAATTCGAGCGCGATCTAAAGCCTCCGTGAAGATATCCGCCAATTGATACTCAGATCGGACAAAGTAAAGCTCGATTACTCCATTTTCCACTTGCTCCTTGATGAAGTGGTAGCGAATGTCAATATGCTTCGACCGGGAAAATTGAACGTTGTTACAGCATAAGGCAATTGCAGTTTTGTTGTCGCAGTACATCGGAATTTTGTTGAAACCTAGACCATAGTCGGTTAATTGCGATCTCATCCAAAGAATTTGAGCACAGCAACCGGACATAGCTATGTATTCTGCTTCTGTACTTGAAATTGCAGCGCTTTTCTGCCTTTTCGATGCCCAACTGATTAGTCGATCTCCCAGTAGTTGCAAAGTGCCCCTCGTGCTACGCCTTGTACCTTGACAACCCGCGTGATCCGCATCTGCATATGCCATAAGTGCAATCGAAGAGTCCTTCGAATACCAAAGTCCCCGATTAATGGTTCCTTTAAGATATCGAAAGATCCGTTTCACAGTAGACAAGTGTAACTCAGTAGGTCGAGTTTGATACCGAGCACACATACATATAGCAAACTGAAGACCAGGTCGACTAGCTGTGATATACAGAAGAGTACCGATCATTCCGCGATACAGTGTCGGATCAACGACAACTCCATGTGGATCTGCATCAAGCTTAGTTCGTTCCACCATTGGAGTATCCACGGGATCACAAGATTCCATCTTATATTTCTTAAGCTATTCAAGGGCATACTTGGATTGATTGATAAAGATGCCTCTAGGACCATGAGATATCTGAAGACCTAAGAAGAATGATACCTTGCCCATCATTGACATCTTAAACTTGGAAGACATGAGTGTCCAAATTCGTCGGATAAGGTTTGGGTCGAGGCTGCAAATATAATATCATCAACATATATTTGTACCATAATCATATCTTTACCTCGTTTCTGAATGAACAGCGTGGGATCCACCTTGCCTTTAGCGAAGCCTTGTGAAATGAGGAATTGTGACAGTAGATCATACCATGCGCGTGGAGCTTGCTTCAACCCATAGAGAGCCTTCTTAAGCTTGTACACATGATTAGGATATTTAGGATTCACAAAACCATCCGGCTGTTGAACATAGACCTCTTCCTTGATTTCACCATTAAGAAATTCCGTCTTCACATCCATCTGATAGACGATCATATTCATATAGGTTGCATAAGCGAGGAATAGTCTAATGGCTTCCGAACGGGCAACAGGTGCAAAGGATTCCATAAAGTCGATGCCCAATCATTGCTTGTATCCACGAGCTACTAGTCTAGCTTTGTTCTTCAATATTCCGCCTAACTCGTCGAGTTTCACCTTGTAAACCCATTTCAATGTGAGTAACTGCACTTGGTCCGGGCATGGGACAAGTTCCCAAACTTCAAGACGTATGAATTCGTTAAGTTCTTCTTGCATAGCTTCTATCCAACAGGATTGAGTAAAAGCTTGTTGCCATGTCTTAGGTTCAACTTCAGTGAGAAAAGCATCAAAGTGACAAAACATTGCATTTTCTTGTTGCTGACTTCGTGTGGATACCGGAAGATTAGGGTCACCAATAATAGAATCTATAGGATGATCCTTTGTCCACTTGCTGTCATGTTCACGAATCCGTGGATTGGAGTAAACTTTAGATGGAGCTTCCTCTGAGGTGGACGACCCGGCTTGATTAGGGTGGGGAATTGGTACACCAAAGAATGGAAGTTCACGCATTTGAGCGAATTCCAAATCGTGATCATCAGCATCCTCTTCATCATCAATAGGCATGACATGGGTAGTTGAAACAAGTGTTGGTTGAGAATTACTTGTTGATGGTATATCTAGACCAATTGTAGGTGCAGACGTATCTGATTCTGCAACGGTTGCTGGAGCGACAACTTCGGTTACCGGAGCTATTTCCTTAGGTTCCGGAGCAACAATACTTGGAGGAGTAAAGAATTCATCAAAGAACGGTTGAAACAACGTATCCCATTCAGTCCTAGAAGGTGGTTTAAATGATGATGAAGTAGGGTTATTTGGGACAAGACCAGAACTAATGTTACTGGGTCCCATTTCATGAAGTGCGGGTTCAGAGCTGCTTTGCTCAGAAGCCATTGCTGTCAGCTCATCAAAATCAACATTCATAGTTTCGAGGATCTTGCGAGAGTTACGGTTGTAGATTCAGTATGCCTTCTTTGCGGGGGCGTAACCAATGAAAATACCAATATCAGTCTTTGGTTGAAGTTTTCCCAAATTGTCACCATCATTATTTGGATAGCAAAGAGAACCAAATACATGAAGATATGATAAATTTGGTACTTTTCCATGGAGAAGCTCATAAGGTGTTTTACCATGGCGTTTACGAATTAGTGACCGGTTTTGGGTGTACACTGCTGTAGATACTGCTTCTGCCCATAAAAACAATGGAGCCTTTGCGTAAATTAACATCGTTCGTGCAGCTTCCATAAGTGTGCGATTTCGCCTTTCAACGACACCATTTTGTTGTGGAGTGCGTGCAACGGATGTTTCATGAGATATGCCAACTTCTTCATAATAATCACGCAAGATTTGATTCACAAATTCGGTTCCATTATCTGTACGAATGCGTCGGACAGTAGTGTTGAGACGCACTTGAATCATCTTGAGAAATCCGATGATGAATTTAGGTGCCTCATTTTTTGTTTTAAGAAATTTCACCCATGTAAACCGAGAGTAATCATCGACAATGACGAGGATGTACTTTTTACCACTAAGACTTTCAACACGCATTGGCGCACAAAGATCCATATGCAACAGATAAAGTTTCTCTTGGTTGGTGTCTTCCGTCTTGGGTTTGTAAGATTTCTTAGTGCTTTTCCCCATTGTACACGCGGAACACAAATGATCCTTGTGAAATGAAAGTTTAGGAAGACCACGAACAAGTTCGTTTTTCGCCAAATGATTAATAGCGTCAAAGTTAAGATGAGATAACTGTCGATGCCATAACCATGACTTAGTCTTCAATGCTTTGGAGAGAAGACATACGGGAGAAGCGGCCATCATGTCTTGTAGAGACAAAGTATACAAATTATTCCCTCGAGTACCTTTCAATAAATCAACCCCTTCCAAATTGCGAATGAAGCAGGTATGCTCTCGAAAAGCAACTTCTAGGTTTGCATCACAAAATTGTCCCACAGAAAATAAGTTGTGACCGAGACCTTCCACATAATACACTCTTGAAATTATAACATTCCCAATATGATATTCACCATAACCCATTATCTTTGCAATATGATCATTTCCAAATCGAACCGTACCAAGAAACTTGCTGACGATATTTCTGATCTGAGAGCGATCTCCGGTCATATGCTTTGAGCAACCAGAGTCCAAATACCAGAGAACAATTTGGACCACCTGTTTTCAATATCAACAGTAGACACTGCATTGGAAACTATTGGTTCCTGAGTGTTAGCAGATACAGATATAAGATTATCAGAATTGCAACATGTTTGTGACCCTTAGATTTCCTGCGTTTTCTAATGTGAGTTTTAGCACTAACAGGTTTTACAGTTCCAACTTTCTTAGGTTTTGGATTATCCGCAGGCACTACAGTGGGAGTAGACCTATTTAAAGGGCAATTGTTTCCTACAGTAGTGTCAGTGTTCCTAGTTAAAGGACACGCTTGTGTTTTGGTAGCCTTGGTACTCCTAGTTAAAGGGCACGCTTTCTTCGCTGTAGTGGGAGTGATCCTAGTTAAAGGGCACGCATTTCCTACTATAGTGAAAGTTCTACCAGTGGGGCGCCACAACCAACCAACTTGGGTTAACACTTTCCCAGTCGGTTTCCATTCTAATCCATTTTTCTGGGCATACATCTCATTCACATGGTCAATAAGGCAAGAATCATGACGACTAGAAAACATACATTCATTGCAATTCCAACATTTCAAATTAGAATTCACACTAGGCTTAGAACGCTGCACAACCGCAGAGCCTTTAGGTTTAGCTACATGATTCCTTTTATTCAAAAAAGAAATAACATTCCTAGGATGGGCTTCTACTTTCTTCTTCACTTGACTACTAGATGGGGGCAAAATCCTATCATTCTTCTTGTTTCTTTTAAGCTTAGATCTTTGAGCCTTAGTAGTGGTGCTTACTCCTGTAGAAGGCAACACGGGAATATTAGAAGCTGGTTTTGATTCCGCCTTATCTTTAGTGACCAAAGTTTGAGATGGTTTAGTCCTAGGGCCCTTATTAAATGGTGTGACGGCTATAAGGTTCCTTTTGATTGCACTAGAGGACGATGCTGAGACAGTGGCTGCGTTATCCACAACATTCTTACCTTTTAGAGTACGAAGTGTTTCCTTTAACTCAGCCAAGACCAGATTTTTATCACAAATTTGTTCCCTCAAATCAGATATTTCCACCGACTTTCGATTCAATTGTTCAATCAAGGATTGATTCTGTGCAGTGGTATTAGCACATGCGGACATTACTGAATCGAAGAGTCGTGTATCTTTCTGTTTTAAGTTATCAACTTTGGACAAAATCTTGAAAACTCGATTATCTAGA
Organism: Glebionis coronaria; assembly: GCA_025667525.1. NCBI lineage: Eukaryota > Viridiplantae > Streptophyta > Magnoliopsida > Asterales > Asteraceae > Glebionis > Glebionis coronaria. The sequence continues at coordinate 471,946,977 of CM046874.1, read as the reverse complement.
TCAAGTTTAAAATTCTCAGCGGCCTCAAGTACGTTCACATAGTGAAGCTCCTTAGATTTCTCTATTTCTATCGGCAAAGAGTTAGCAACATTGTCACTTGGCTGACGGTGTTTTGATTGTAAATTCAATCGAAAATTCTTTTCAAAGTTTGCATCATCGATATTAACACCTTTGAATGACGTTTCAAAGATTTATTGAATAAATTGTTGCTTGCATTCAAGCGAAATACAATGTGTTTGAATCTCATCAAAATGTTTTGAAAGCGAAGAATATGAATCTTGAAGCTTTAAAAATTCAGCGTCAGATTCGTGACAAGTACTATCTACCACAGTATCCACAGATTAAACATTATGCACAATAGAATCATCATCAACACTTTTATACACACAGACAGAAACTATATCATGAGACATCACTTGCTTCAGAAGCTGATCATTTTGGCGTGAAACCCGTTCTATTTCAAGTAAACTGTTTTCATAAGCATCATCCATGTCGTTGAAAACACGTCTAACTTCTTCTATTTCCAAAAGCAAATCTTGATCAAGAGTACTAAGACAAGCTTTAACATTCTTTACAAACGGAACAATTTCATCTCGAAACGCAGCTCTAGTGTGCTCAAAATTCCATTCACCTTCCGTTATGGCCGAAGCCGTCGTACGTTCCAAAATGACCTTGTCAAAATCGGCTAAGTGTTGGTGAACCGCATTTAAGTTAACGGACGCCTTACTTACCGGTGGAATTAAATTCGTTAAATCCGTTTTGATAAGTGTAGGAGACGTACTAGGAGGGTTTTCATTTGACAAACTTTGGGGCACAAGAACTGTCAATTCATCTAATTCCTTTTGTAAGCGAATGCGTGTCTTTTTAGAAAATTGATCTTTGTTATACTTATCATAATCAATCGTATGGAATCTTGAAAGCATTTTAGAATGAGTTTCATCCGCAAGTGACTGTGTCTCCTCAGTACTACGAACAAAAGGTGCTTCTTTCGATTTGCCAATTAGGGTCATATCATAAAGACACGGAATATATTCCTGAGCTTGTTTTGCATAACCGGGATTAGGTGGTAAATCTTGAAGACACTTAAGTTCGAGTTCTTTAAGTGATATAGTTAAAAGATGAACCTTTTCTGTGGAAGTGTATTGTTTTAAAAGCTGTTGTTCTTTGAATTTAAGAAGTTTGGTAGCATTAATTTCCGATTCAAACTTTTTAGACTCGAGAGTTTCGAAATCCATTTTAAGTTTCTGAAAATCATTGACAACTGACTCTTTTGCTTTTAATTCATTGGAAAGATTAGCTTTTAATGATTCTATTTCTTTCAAGTGTTCAATCTTTTTAAAACGAAATTGGTCAAATTCAGAACATGTTATTTTCTCTGCTTGAGGGACCATTTCAAAAGTTTTGACCTTTTCTTTATGCAACGCAAGCTCAACAGTTAGGGTGGAATTCGTATCTACGGCTTGTCTGAGGGCCATATGCATTTGATCAATAATATGTTTAGGCGCCATGACCAAATCATGTTGAGCATAAGATTCCATACCCGTCGTAGCATTTGGTTGAGGTTCACTCAAATGTGTAGGATTGGGTACCACGTCATTTTAGTTACTAGTCCTCGAATGCTGTTCGAGGTTGTCATTTTCATGCCCAACTTGATGTTGGTGATCATCAATATTATTAGATGTGGTTGGTACCTCACTGACGACATCAGAACCGTAGTGAGAGAGATTAGCAACGAGAGCAGCTTGGGCTGAGTGAATGTCATCACAATCCGAATCATATGCGTCAAGATCATCTGCTTGATAAGCTGCATTAGAAGTGAAAATGATTGCAATGCCTTCAGTATCTGCTGCCCCTGGGTCTGCAAGAAATGCTAACTCCTCTGAATCCAAAATCTTCCCCTTAGACTGAGCATCAACCAAATACATCTTCTCACGAAACCATGCATCATCCCTTCTCCTTTTCGGCCGAGTGCATTGCCTAGCCATATGACCTTGTCCTCGGCAATTCTAGCAAGTCACAACCTTTTGAGGACCAATGAGGCTTCCATTTCCATTAGCTTGAGAATTCACAGCTTGAGCATTCACAATCCTTGTAGGAGGTCCATATGAATTTTGCCTTCCCTGAATAGGTTGCACTGTTACTTGACCATCTTGAACAGTAGCTTGTTGTCGAGGATTGGAAGAGGTGCGAAGCTGATTGTTTGTTGGTGGAAATCCGCTAGTTGCAACAAGTTTTGACAAGTAGGCAGTGAGATGGTTTAGAACATCAGCTGGCTTATCATTTGGAGTAAAGACCGGTGCTTGGATTGGTGGAAGTTCATTAGAGTAGAAGGCTTGTGCTGGTTGTGCTTCAATAGGAAAGTATCCTTGCTGAGGGGTGTAGCCCATTGGATAAGTGTTCGCTTGTGATGGTGATGTCTGATATGGTGGTTGCTGTGGAAAAGATTGATGATGAACACTTTGTTGAAATGCTTGTTGTGGCATCATTGGTGGTTGATAAGATGGTTGCTGATAGGTGTGTGGTGGTGGCTGCTGCAAGTATGATGGTTGTTGATAAGTATAAGCCATGTTTTGTTGAGAAGCATACATTGCAAGTGGATCATGAACTTGAGGTGTAGACAACCGAGCCTCGATCACATGGCATTCGTGTTGTTGAAGAAAAGCTTGAGTTGATCCACATTGGTGTTATGCAAGTCCTTAGCCAATTTAACATCCGTCACGTATTTTTTTCATTCTGGAGGAAGAGTGTTCAAATACTTGGTGTTTAATTGAAAGGTAGGAATTGCCATGCCATAGATATTAAGCTCATACAACAATAGGGTAAATCTCAGATAGTAATCATTGAGAGTCTCCCCTGGCACATAGGCAAACTTATCAAAAGTATCATAAAGCTTACACTCTCGTTCTTGTTTAGTTAACGAGGTGCCTTGCATTAGAACCCGAATTCTATCCCATAACTCTTTGGCAACTTTATGTTTGCTGACGAGTTTGTAGACATCTGGAGGAAGGGCTTGGAGAATGATGTTTGTAGCATACTTATCACATTTGTCTTGAATCTTCATATCTCCAGTCAATTCACCTGTTGTGCGAGGACGAGTAGTTGTACCTTCCGTCACTGTACCATAATCTAATGGTCCATTGAGCACCGATGCCCAAATGAGATGTCCATTCTCTTTGTTCAACATGTAAAGTTCCATTCGGGAAGTCCAATCCTCGTACATAGATTTCTCTAACATTGGTGGACGATTATCCGTACCCGAGGGGATGGACTTATCCGTAAGAGATGTGTACTCCATTTCGATAAGTTAAGATTTACAAATATTGATCGAACAATGAGAGAAAGCAAATGTGTTTGTTGTTGTGAGTTGAAGTCGAGAAACAATGTTAAAATCCCCTAAAATATGTTCTCAATAAACCAAAAATTCCAAGTCTATCGGAATAAAGATCAGAAAGCTGTCGGAAAAGCCTATCGGAATACCGTTGATCGGAATGTCGGAATACCCTTAATCGGAATACCCTAATCGGAATACCCTAATCGGAATACCCTTGTCGGAATAAACACTATCGGAATACCCTAATCAGAATACCCTTGTCGGAATAAACACTATCGGAATACCCAATCGGAATAACAAATCGGAATGTCCTTATGGTAATGCACCAAACCGGAATCCCTAAACCCTATTCCGATTACACTGATCGGAATACTATAAACCCTTTTCCGATGACCAGATCGGAATAAATCCCATTTTTCTCGGACAAAACTCAACCAATACGTGATTTTAAGCCAAAAAATGATCAAAACACCCAAAAATTTTGTGTTTTTAGCCAAAGTAACTATACCAAATCTCTACCACAACTATGTAGAAGATTTGTATCAAGAAAAAACCATAAAAACACAAATTGTTTTTTGGTTCGTGTGAAATGGATCAAAAATAGGCGTATGAATCAAGAACACAAACACATAAACAATACAATCATCCCATGGCTCTTGATACCATTTGTATGATATGTAAATCTTGCTTATGTTTTAGAGAGAGAAAGAGATAGAGAGATGGTGAGAACACACACACTTAGAGAGAGAAAGTGAAAGAAAAACACTTTTCAACTATGTGTAAAATGAAGAACCACACACCCTCTCCATCTAAGGAGAGGGTTTATATACCCAAGCCCTTGTCATGGGCTTGGGCTTACATTTGAGCCGGCCTACACATGTTGTAGGCTAGGCTTTGGTTTGTTTGTTAAATAAAGATAAACTACGAGCTATTACATGGACTATTGTTGGAGTGACCGATCCTTCTTAATACGTAAAACGTATTTCCAACACCGAGTATATAGACCATTATAGATAGTTGTTTGTAGTTAGAAATGCCAGGACGAAACGTGTAGCTATATGATGTTGTGTTTAAAATATGGAACAAAAACGTAATTATCTTTATCATAAGATTTGTAAATTTTTTACCTTTTTAATTTGTCTTAAGTTTTTGCTAATGGAAATAAACATATGTTGATTGCCACATGGTTATTCATATTTTCTTACCTTAAAACTAGATGGAACACATCTTCAACTTGAATTTGAAGACTATGTCAAGCTTTATCTGGGAACACATACCATTACTTCAAGTTTTTTTTAATATCTATGATGAACTTCTTTTATTATAAATTAGTTTAATTGCTAAATATTTTATATAGTATCTATGAGAAAATTAACGATAGGTTGGAGATATGTGTAGTTATAGGCCTCATTTTCTGACCCGAATCTCTATAGTTCAAGAAGATCAGTTCATTCAAGTTTTATCGACTTTTATAGGGTTGAAGTACAAGGTCATATATGCATTTTTATTTGACATAATATCATCCCAAAACTGAGTTTAAGCATGCATGATGTGAAAGTGGATCTTTATTCTGTGATTCATTGTGTTTTCTATAAATGATAATTAGCTTACTTCTGATTCAATTACACAGTAGCAACACTTTAGCTTAGAATACAAGGTGTGGTTGGCGTTTTCATGCTCATGCCGTGAGAAAAGATAGTGCCACAATAGCATTTTTCCCATAACATCCGCACCAGTGGTGATTTATTCTATAGATTGGACTGAATCGTCCTTAGTAGCACAAATGATTAGACCACTTGCATGATAAAAGGTATTGGTTCTGTACATTTGGCCAGCAAGTTTGGGTCTATATATGTAAGTTTTACTAGAAATTGGGTCATGATGACAGTCACATCTTTTAAGATCAGACTTTCGCCTGAGTTTCATTAACCACTCTAAACTTGTAGGCTTTTTTTAATGCCCCACAAGGAGATAAGTCTTTGGCTATTGACATGAAGGGCATGGGAAAATGGTCAAAGCATAAGATCATATTGGACAATTCATGGTAAAGGTAGCTGTAACGCCTGTAACTATGTTGTACTTATCGCCACATCAAGTTTTTAACTCGATGTGGACTACCAACCCAGAAATGGTAACGTTAACCGTTTCTTTCTATAAGTAAGTGACTCGCTATCATAAATATCTTACTCTTTATTTACATATCTAAATATAAGCTGATAGTGACATGAAAATGGGTTTGCAGGTGAGAACTTATTAAGTGATTGTATCAAAGAGTACTATAATTTTAGTTTCATCGATTCCAGAATCCTACACCACAGCCACCAAGAATATGATCTGACATGACAAACGTTGGAACCACAAGTGTTTAGAGACTTGCTGCCGAAACTGAAACCACCAGACACTAAAGGTATAATTATGCTACACAGCATACTGACAATGATCAATCAACCGTTAGGGGAGACAAGGCAATGCAGCTTCTGGAAAGTGGGTTGAAGGTCAAGGAAGACGCGTTGTTGAGACGCAAAGTTAGTGACACTGGTTGCTTTGGGTTTGGTATTCAGGAACACATTGATATTTGTATCAAGTAAGTCTGTTTCCTTCACTTGATCATCTTTGTATCTTCTGTTCATGTATACTTATATTTGTTCACCCAAATGATCTACATAGATAGATTCAGGTACTCTTCTCAGAAATAGGATAGACTTTAGTTTTGGGTGGCAGACTTGTATGGGGTGACTCAAACAGGTCAAATTTTGATTTAGGCACTTAAGTTAGGATAATCCATGAATACAAAATTTATTTTCCAGCTCTCATGATCTGCAAGTAACTTAACGACGTGCATTGGTAAAAGGATTTAAGGGGGTTTATGTATTTTTTGACTTCGAGAAACAGTTTGATTAGAGATTGTCAACTAAAATTGACTTCTAATAGCTGTTATTCTTGATTGGACTCCTGTGATCCATCAAGAAAAAAAATGATTTAATGCCAGTTGAGCTTGGTTCATACTGAAATGAAAGTCAAACAAATAAAAAAGATTGAAGCTCTTGTCACAAACACGTTTTTGTCGGAGTTATGTAATCCTACTTCTTCAGTTGCACTCTTGTTTGCAATGCCTTTATGCCTCATGGCTGCAAGGAATAAAATTACTGAGTGAATAAAAAGGAAACTTGAATTTTCACGTACTACTTTTTGCATTATTAGCTTTCAGTAATTCTGCTACATATGTGCCCACACTAGACTTTAAATGCCTTTTTTTAATAAAACTTCATGTAAAATTAATGACTTTTTGGTGCAGTCAACGTAGTTATCATTTAGAAACATAAGTGTTGTTTGAACCCTTTTGTATATTTGTTGCAATATATGTTGTTTTCCTATTTTGATAATCTAATATGGGTTTGCTCGATTATATTGTAGATAACAGATTTACCTCCTCGGAGAAAACCTATTGATACAGTTATATTTTAAAGAAATGAGATTGGTTTCGAAGAGGTTTATGAGGTACTATTACTATTGTTTAATGAAATTGATAAAGCCACCTATACCTTTCTATTTTTTTTCTGGATATTAGTATTCTACATGTTTTATAAAACTGGAATACCTAAGGCACGTGAATCTTTCAGATGCCATCATTTTGGAGGGCTTACTTATTTTACACGATCCACGTATACGCTATGAAGATCTTGGTTTATACATGTTCTTATTAAAAATGTTTCACAAAGATACTATATGCCTCGAATGAAAAAGTTATAATGCTCTTTTCTCCATGTTCTTGATAAATTCTACTACCATGAAAGTCGTTGACGAGAACTATGACAAAAATGAATTTGCAACAGCTACTTGCGAGGAGTCAACATCAGGATCATTCTCACAAAGCTTATTTGGTGGAACATTAAGACTCGAATCCCACGTCAATGGATACCTCACCTTTTAAAGTCTCATTTTTTTAAAAGTAAAGTTCAGTTTAATTTAGTAAAAAACGACGTTATTTCATAAAGAATATTATGCAGTGGTTCGATTTAATTTGTTCGTAAAAGCTACTGGTGTGTCACAATTCTTCTCAAATAAATTCCATTCCACCTTAACAAGTGCTTTCAACAAATTGAAGGTATATTAGTAAAGATGTATTTGTCAAAGGTTCTCTTTTGAAGAATTCGCCTGCTGGAAGTTCTTGCAAGCAAGACGAGATAAGTGACGGTGCCCCTGAGATATCTGCTTGTGAGAAATTGTTAACTGATGAGCCTCACATGTCGAATAATGTTATGCAGGTGAATGTCAATGGGAAAGAGGTGGATCGCTTGTACAAATTCTTGGAAGTCTATGAAATATTCTCTTGTAAAATTCCATTTTTTAAAGTTCCATTTTTTAATATTCTCTTGTAAAGTTCCATTTTCTAAACATCAGGCAACATGGATTATGATAGAATATTTCATGTACATTCACCTGCCCAACATTAAAACAACATCAGGCTACATGGTTTAATGGGAGCTAAAATTTAAATATTCTCTTGTAAGATGTGATATTTATCACAACTTAAAGTTGATGTGATAAATACCGTAAAGACGTAAACCATCGGTGTAAAGTGTATTAGAACAAATTCATATATGTTTTAAAGAAGTGACATATATGATAAAGTTTACGATTGATGATTGCTATATTTCAATCTTGAATCAAAGACATTAATTTGGTACACAACATGATCTAGAACATGATTTTTGATTAGAAAATTTGCCCACTTTTTGACAATGTGGTTGTTTGGATTGGAGCTACTTGAGTCGCTGTGGCAATGAGGCTTGTCAAGCCACATCGAAGCTTAATAAGTGTGAAAACACTTATCCTTTTACCACTTATTTCCAATAATAACAAGACCAAAACGTGTATTTTATGTCGTAAACGTCGGAATTATGTGTGGTTTGTGTTTTTATTGTGTTTTAGGACCAAAAGATGAAAAAGGAAGAAAACACGGGCTTTCACGGGCTTTTATCGAAGAAAACAAGAAAAGACGAAGTCAAAAGATCAAGAGTGCAAAAAGAATGGAAGTCCAAGGCCTATTCTGAAGATTTATCGAAGAAAAAAGTCTAAAGACGGAAGTTTAATGAAGTCGAAGAACTCAAGTCTAATTATAGAAGAAAATTATAAGACGAATTCAAATCCTGAGACTACGTCGAGAAAGACAAAGGATTTAAATCGAGTCGACCCAAGAAGAAAGAAAGAGGAGGCAACACATGCTCTCCCCCATTGCCTATAAATACCCTCCTAAACACATAAGGAGGGTGGTTAGCTAGTTTCATTTTCAATTTTTCCTTTCTAGTTTTTAGAGAGAGAAAGTTTTAGCTTTCCGTCACTAAGTTTTCATCTTTTCTTCATTTTTATCTTTCAAGCTTAAGCTTGTAATCATCCCCTTATTTAGATTTCATTAATCACAAGTTCAAGTTAAGCTTTTTGTTCATTAATCTCTTTCTACATTTCTTGATTTTGTTTTACCTTTGATCCGAAATACATTTGATCCGTGATTGATTTTGATGTTTTCGTGATTAAAAAGTTAATCTTTTTATTCCTTCATAAGCTCTTATACGTCTAAGCTATAAGCTCTTTGTGCTTATTGGCTTATTTGTATATTTAGCTTATTTACTTTTAAGCTTTCTTAAAAGTTTTATTGTTTTAAAATTTATGTTTTAAAGTTCATGTGTTTAGATTCAAAAATGTTTCGAATTTGTGCTTATTTATCCTTGGCTAAGAATTGGCAAGTGCTTATTGTATTAACTGCTTCTTCATTTCTGCTTAAGTTGCTCTTTGTGTTTCATTACGATTTTAGGAGGGTTTTCCTGGTTGTGATCCTTGGTTTCAATCGCATTGATTGCGATCCCATTCTTCTTTCCCTGGCTACGATCCACACCACGATCACATATTGCGATCTGTGGGTGCGATCGTGTCACATTTCCTTGTTACGATCGCATTGATTGCGATCATTGTTGTTACGATCAGAACACTATCAAACTACGATCCACTTGTTGCGATCGTGAGTACGATTGGTGGTTGTGGAGTTGAGTACGATCACTTCTGAGTGCGACTGATTCCTAGGGTGCGATCTCATTGAGTGCGATCTGGAGTACGATTTGAGTGCGATCGCATTGCAATCTGACTCAGGCTTTTGTTTTGTTTTTCTTAGTTTCTGAATTTTAGTTTTCCTACCTTTTGTCTTAGTTTATTCTTACCAAGTTTTCAAGTTTTCAATCATTTACGTTTTAATTTCCAAAGATTGCACGCCTCCTGAAATCTCCATTTTTACCAAGTATTTTTCTAGTAATTTTTAGGTTAATTTTTAAAGCTTTTATTTTACTCAACGACATTTACATATTTGCTATTAGTTTAAAAATAGATAATCAGCCAACTATTTTATTTTCCACCAAGAACGATTGAGTCGCACTAATTAACGGTAATCAATTCGAAAAGATCGGACGATAACTCTTTTATACTTGGCTAAAATCACAAGTATTAAATGGCGCAGCTGCCGGCTCTTTTCGTTAAGATTAACGGTTTTAAGTGAGAGACGCGTTGGATTTTGGGACCCGTTCACTTTTGAACGTTATGTTTCTTGCTTATAAATTTTCAAAAATCCATAATAATTAAAAATTTTCTAAAATTCCAAAAAAAATAGAAAAACATATAAAATCCAGAAATATTTCTTTTCTATCTTTATTTTCTTTTGTAGGTGTGCATGCGTACTCGTGCTCGTAAAAAGAAAGTAGCTCAAGCCGAAGTCATTACTCCACCTATTGTCACCATGGACAATCAACCAATGATCGAGCTATTGCAATCGCACATAGAAGGCAACACCGATGCAATTGTCATACCCGAGATTGGAGCCAACAATTTTGAACTCAAATCCGGCTTCATTCAAATGGTCTCTGCTCAACCTTTCTTGGGACGTTCACTTGATGATCCTCATGACCATATAAAAAGGTTCCTTCAACTCACTAATACGGTCAAGTATAATGGGGTTTCACAAGAAGTGATTCGCTTACAACTTTTTCCTTTCTTCTTAGAGGGACAAGCCCAGAATTGGCTTGATAAGGTGGCGCCACAAAGTATTATTACGTGGACGGATTTAGAGACCAAATTCATCAATTACTTTTTCCCACCCTCACGTACTACCGCTTTGCGGAATGAAATCATTACATTTGAACAAAAGTACGGTGAGACATTTAGTGAATCTTGGGACCGTTTTAAGGAACTTTTAAGAAAGTGTCCACAACATGGTTTCACAAAAGTACATCAAATTAATACTTTTTACAATGGTTTAAGCATGCATGACCAAGATTCACTAAATAGTGCTTCGGGGGGTAATATTTGGGTTAAGTCTTCTAATGCCACTTGGGATATTATTGAGAACAAGTCTAGAGTGCAAACCAAGAGTGTTCGGACTAATGTGGCTAGTGCTAGCACTAATGAGAGCGACAAGAGAATTGATAAGCTTACTTTGCTTGTTGAATCACTTGCTCTCCAAACCGCCACAAACACCAAAGCCATCAATGCCCAAGTTAATGTTTTGAGTCAGTCATGTGAAATATGCATGGGATCTCATTCATACACCGATTGTCCTTCGACTCATGACAATCCGGAAAATGTGTATGCCGCCAACTGTAACTTTTCTACAGGAGGCTATCAAGCACGTCCTCAAGGTGACTGCAATTTGCTCAGCTATCGCTCAAACAACTTTCTTTCACCACCCGGTTTTCCCCCACAAAACCCAAACAACCTCAATCGCAACAATCAAAAGCAACCTCGAGCTCCAAATCAATATCAAAACCAAAGAAACCCATATCCACTTCAAAGAAACAACCAAGTTTACCAACAACCCGCTTATCAACCACCCGCCTACCATGCCCTCCTCCCAACCAACCCACCGTATTACACCAAGACGTTGAAACTTACATGAGGACTAATTATGTGATAGTGAAAAATCTTCAGCGGGAAATGGCCAACATGAAGGCAGATATGGTGAAACAAGGGAATGATCTTCGAGCCGATATGAGCAACACTTTGGCAAGTCAAACGAATGACTTAAGGAATATGATGACTAGTTTCTTCCCAAGTAATCAAGCCTCTGGTTCGGGTTCTCTTCCGAGTAACACCGTTTCTAATACAAGAGGGGAGATGAAAGCAATCACCACTCGCAGTGGAAAAGGTTTAAAGGAACCCGAGCTTCCTACACCTACACCAGTGATTGTGACAAAGGAAAACGAGTCTCCTTCCCCGGTTCCTCCACCTTCTATTTCTCGAATACCTCCAACTTCTACTTCCACCCCTCCACCACCCAAGGATGTGAGTGAGAATTCCATTCCAAAGCCTTCATCTCAACCCAATATACCTTATCCCTCAAGGTTGAGGAAAGAGAAATTGAAGAACAAGGATGATATTCAGGTTTCTAACTTTCTCAAAATGTTTAAACAACTGAATTTCAATATCTTCTTTGCCGAGGCTCTCGCTCATATGCCCAAGTATGCTAAAGTGTTTAAAGATCTTCTTAGTGATAAGGAAAAACTTCTTGATATCGCTCAGACCCAACTTAATGAGAATTGCTCTGGAGTGCTCTTAAGGAAATTACCCACCAAACTTGGTGATCCGGGTCGTTTTCTCATTCCTTGCAACTTCCTCGGGGTAGAGAATTGTATGGCCCTAGCCGATCTAGGTGCTAGTATAAACTTAATGCCATTAAGTGTTTGGAAACAATTATCTCTACCCGAGCTAGTCCCCACACGAATGACTTTGGAATTAGCTAACCGTACGGTTGCTTATCCGGTGGGGATAGCCGAAACGTCTTCGTCGGTGTCGACAAATTCACCTTTCCGGCGGATTTCGTTGTCGTTGACAACGAGATGGACCCCCGTGTTCCATTAATCGTTGGACGTCCATTCTTGAGGACCGGTCGCACTCTCATCGATGTAGCCGCGGGCGAATTAATCATGAGAGTTGGTGACGATAAAATCGTCTTCAACATGGGTAAACTTTCTAAGCAGCCTTCTGAACACAAGAGTGTTAATTTCATTGACGTTCTTGATGAGGCTTGTGAAGAACATTTCAAAGACGCTTATAAAAGTGGTTCTTCTTCTCTACCCATTGTTGAGACCGTTGCCTCTGTTGCTCTATCACTAACTCCATTTGGAGAAAGTGATTTCATTTTGAAAGAATTTGAAGCAACTTTGGGAGATTTGGACTTGCAATATGACGATTCTCCCTCCAATTGGGATGAAGACATTCGTACCATTGAGAAACTTCTCAATGAGGACCATATTTCTCCACCATCTCCTAAGGATATTTCTATCGATGAACCGAATTTGACTACGCCTTCCATCGAAAATCCTCTGGATTTAGAGCTTAAGGACCTACCGTCTCATCTCGAGTACGTTTTCCTTGACGACAACAAGAAGTCACCCATCATCATAGAAAAGGACTTGAAAGAAGAAGAAAAATCCCGACTTATCGCCGTGCTAAAGAATCACAAGAAAGTGATTGCTTGGAAAATCTCCGATATTCGTGGAATTGATCCTCACTTTTGCACACATAAAATTCTCATGGAGGACGACTTTAAACCAACTATTCAAAGCCAAAGAAGGGTGAATCCCAAGATCCATGACGTTATCAAAAAAGAGGTTATCAAACTTCTTGATGCGGGAATGATCTACCCTATCTCGGATTCATCGTGGGTTAGTCCCGTCCATTGTGTGCCTAAGAAAGGCGGAATCACCGTTGTTCCCAACGAAAACAACGAGTTGATTCCTACTCGTCTCGTTACAGGGTGGAGATTTTGTATAGACTATCACAAACTCAATGATGCTACGAGAAAGAATCATTTTCCCCTTCCGTTTATGGACCAAATGCTTGAACGTCTAGCAGATAATGACTATTACTGCTTTTTAGACGGTTTCTCGGGTTATTTTCAAATACCCATCGATCCCAAAGACCAAGAAAAAACCACATTCACTTGTCCATATGGAACATTTGCTTACAAAAGAATGCCTTTCGGCTTATGCAATGCTCCTGGGACTTTCCAAAGGTGTATGATGGCTATCTTCCATGACATGGTTGAAGAAACTATGGAAGTCTTCATAGATGATTTCTCGGTCTATGGTGATTCCTTCTCTACTTGCCTGGCTAATTTGGAACACATGCTTAAGCGGTGTGAAGACACTCGCCTTGTTCTAAATTGGGAAAAATGCCATTTCATGGTAAAAGAAGGCATTGTGCTTGGACATAAAATCTCAAAAGCCGGTCTTGAAGTGGACCGTGCTAAAGTGGATGTCATAGCCAAATTACCTCCACCTTCAACTGTGAAGCGTGTGAGAAGTTTCCTTGGTCATGTGGGCTTCTATCGTCGATTCATTCAAGATTTTTCTAAAATCGCTCGCCCAATAACCTACCTCTTGGAAAAGATACTCCTTTGTTCTTTTCCAAAGAGTGTCTTGAATCCTTCAATCTTCTTAAGGAAAAGCTTACTAAGGCACTGGTCTTGGTTACACCTAATTGGGAGTTACCTTTTAGATGTGTGATGCTAGCGACTTTGCTATTGGAGCGGTTTTGGGCCAAAGAGTGAACAAACACTTCCAACCAATCCACTACCCTAGCAAGACAATGACGGGGGCTCAATTGCATTATACCACTACCGAAAAAGAGCTTTTAGCTGTAGTGTATGCTTTTGAGAAGTTCCGCCCCTATCTTGTCCTTTCTACCACCATCGTGTATACCGATCATTCCGCGTTGAAGTACTTGTTGACTAAGCAAGATTCTAAGCCAAGACTTCTTCGTTGGGTTTTGCTCCATTAAGAATTCAACATTGAAATTCATGACAAGAAGGGAGCTGAAAACCTAGCCGCGGATCATCTAAGTAGACTTGAGGATCCGTATCAAGGGGATCATTCGAATCAAGAGATCAATGACTCTTTTCCCCTTGAGACCTTAATGTCTATCCATTCGAATCTTGATGACACCCCGTGGTTTATGGACATTTCAAACTACTTAGCGGGTGGTATCCTTATCGAAGGGTTAACATCCCAACAAAAGAAGAAGTTCTTTAAAGATATTAAGACTTACTTTTGTGATGACCCTTATCTCTTCAAACAATGTGCTGATCTGATTATTCGCCGATGTGTTGATGGACCCGCAGCTTTAGAAATTCTTGAAGCTTGCCATAAAGGACCCACCGGTGGTCATTTTGGTCCAAATTATACCGCGAAGAAAGTTTTCGATTCTGGATTCTATTGTCCCACCATTTACCGTGACGCTCACGAAATGGTTAAACGTTGTGATGCTTGCCAAAGACAAGGCAAGATCACACATAAAGATGAGATGCCTCAGAATTTCATGCAAGAATGTGAAATCTTTGATGTATGGGGTATCGAATTTATGGGGCCATTTCCATCATCTAAAGGGAACAAGTACATCATCGTAGCCATTGACTACGTTTCTAAATGGGTTGAAGCCAGGCTGTGACAATCCGTCAATTTATTGTTTATATTTTATTCTCAAACATTATTTAAAAACATTATTTTAATGTTATATTATGAACTCACTTATTTTTGGGAAGAAATTTGGATTTACGTCTTGAAGTAGCATCGACTACGTCTAAATCGGAGGATTCTACGTTACGTGTTTACATTTACATACACCGTCTTTGGTGACAGTCCGATATTTCAGAAAATAAATTTATCCGTAAATATTATTTTGGGATTTTAATTTTGAGTTGGTTCATAAACTCACAAATTTACGAGAAGAGATTAGGACTTACGATTTTAATTTAACGTCCTTTACGACTAAACCGGAAACCTTAGGATTACGTATTTACGTTTTCGAACTCCGTTTTTGATGAGACAATTTTTATTAGATTCGTTTTGTGCCGTTGATTCATAATTTATAAAAACATTTTTCGTAAAACGACCCGAGGGCACGCAAATCGAGGAAACTAGAATCGAGGAATACCCGTAAATTAGCGGGATGGGACAAACTAATTTATCCCACCCCACTAACTTAAGGGACGGCCAAAAGGGACACCACATCAAAGATATGGCACCCTTGTAAGCTATAAGCTTACACATGTAAGCTTAGCTTCAATATGAAGCCACTCATCCCAAAAAACCACTAGCTAAATCATTCCTTCCAGTTCATACATGCAAAACAACCTACAAACTCTCTCACGCTCTCTACATTGCCGTCCCACCACCACCACTAAACACCATCATCCTCAAAAATTTAACCATGAACTTAAACTATGATAACATATGTTGAAGCTTAGTTGAAGACTTGTTGATTGGAGGTGATTTTAACTACTAGCAAGGAGTTTTCAAAGGAGTCAAGGGCTGATTATCATCAAGGTGTTCATGTAGATGGGTGGTCTTGAAGATGGTCTTGGTTTATCACAAGTTTCTCCATCTAAATCCATGTCTTAAACACAACCTACATCATCTTGGTGGTATAAAGATTGTTCTCCTCATCCTCTTGTTATTTTGATTATGTAATCATGTATTTTCTTTCCTACTGTATATGTATATGATGATTATATGATGATAAAAGTATTGTGTGGGGATTTGGTGTTGATAAATATGATTAAAAAGATGAAAAACTATAAGAAACTAGGCTAAAATCTTGCTTAAATTGTTGGCTGTATAAAAACAGTAACTAACTAATAGGTGTGAAAACACCCATCCTTTTACCACTTATTTCTTGCTAAAACAAGACCAAAACACGTATTTAATGTCATTTATTTGGAATTATGCGTGGTTTGTGTGTTTGTTGTGTTTCAGAGCCGACCGGATAATTATTGAAGAAAACATGGGATTGCACGGGTTTTATCGAAGAAAAAGACGAAAAGACAAATTCTATAGTCCAAGAGATGCAAAAGATTTGAAGTCAATGGGCCTATTTGAACATTTATCGAAGAAAAGGACCAAAGATGGAAGATTTACATATGTCGAAGAAACTCAAGTCTATTAAATGAAGAAATTAAAAGACGAGTTGAATTTATTCGTCGACAAATCCCGAATCGAAATCGAAAACGTCGACTTTTCTGAAAAGACGAGAAGACAAAAAGAAAGAGAGAAAGCCCACTCACCAAACCAAACCAAGCACTATAAATAGTCCTCCCATTCACATTTTCAACTAGTTCATTTTCTGTTATTTTCTTTCCTGTTTCGTAGGAACCAACTCCCTTAAGGAGGAGGTTTTCATTTTCTTTGATTTCTTCCACAATCTTGTAAGTTTGATCTTTCCATTTTGATTTTTTGAATCCTAATCATCAATACAAGTTTACATTTAATCTTTCTATCATCTTGTTCTTCCTTTTCTTGTTGATTCATAGTTCTAAAGTTTTTATTTTATTGGTTTGATCTTAAAAAGTAAGTGGGTTTTATGTTTTTGTTGTTTTGGATTGATGTTTATCATAGGTAAATGATTAGTGGTTAAATTGGTTTAAGTTTTGATTAAAAACTTGGTGCATTTTGGGATAAATTCGTGTTTCAGACATTCCCCTGTTCTTCGCGTTTTTAAGCTTGCCCAGATTCCGGATCAACAATATATTCCGGATCAAGGGTTTTGAGATTTTATTCCGGATCAAGTCCTTTGGTTCGGAATATCTAATATTCCGGATCAAGTCATTTATTCCGGATCAAGTTTTATTCTGAGTAAAAATTTTATTCCGCGTCAGCTTGTTCATCCGGAATAATCAATATTCCGGATGAGCAGTTATTCCGAATAAAGGTTTCTTTTAAAATATTCTGAATCAGTCTTTTCTTTTTTTATTCCGGGTAAGTCATTATTCCGGATCAACCATATTATTCCGCATAAGCACATTATTCCGGATCAAAGATTATTCCGCATGAAGGCCATTTATTCCGGATAGAACTTTATTCCGGATCAGCTATAATATTCCGGATCAACTATTATTCCGCATGAAGCAATCATTCCGCATGAAGCAAACATTCCAGATCAACACCTATATTCCGGATCAAGCCATTATTCCGAATGAAGCAGTTTTCTAGTTTTATTCCGCATGAGCCAAATTTCCTAAATATTCCGGATCAAGCTATTATTCCACATCAACTATTTTCCAAGTTTAGGTATTTACTGTCTGATTTTCATTTTAGTTTTATTTTCAGCAATTGCTATTAGTTTAATTTTATTACTTCTCGCATTTATCGTTTTAGTAGATTTACAACAAAGCTCCCCCTTTTTAGTTACCAATTACAACAATTCCACTTTGAACCGTGATCGATTCGAGAAGATACCGAGAACGAAACAACGACATATACAACTGGGTACGAGCAACGCAAACAAAGATCTTGCAAGCAACATTTTTAATCAATTAAAACAACAGTTATTAAAATGGCGCCGCTGCCGGCTCTTTTCGTAAGGATCAACGGTTTCTTGTGAGAAAAATTGAATTTTGGGATCCGTTCTTTCGGTAACGTTATTTTCAAGCACAAAAATTTTCAAAAACCCATAAAAATATTAAATTTTCAAAAATACAAAACATTAAAAAACCTATAAAAACCAAAAATATTTTCTCTTGCATTTTCTTTTTAGTGTATGCGTACTCGATCAACGTCTTATTCAGAGCCCGAGACTCTCGAAGATTTAGACATGGCCGGTGTACAAAACAAAAACAATAATAATCCCCCCCACAACAACAATAATAATCCACCCCACCCCAACATAAATAATCCACCCTTACCCGACCTACGAACCATGGAGGTGCTATGCCAACCTACGATGAACGGACGTAGAGGCCCGATTGCGCCGATGCATATCACGGATCAGGAGTTTTCGTTGAAGCATCACATGATCCAACAAGTGTAAACTAACCCATTTCGCGGAATTCCGGATGATGATGCCAACAAACACCTCGACAAATTCATTACCATCACCCAAAGCATGAAGTCCCCCGGTGTTTCTATGGATGAACTTCGCCTCCAACTATTTCCCCACTCGCTTTCTCACCATGCCAAAAAATGGTTTGACCGTCTCCCAAAGAATTCCATTCATACTTGGGACGACAAGACTCAACGCTTTTTGTCGCGCTACTTCCCACCATCCATCGTCACGAGCCTTCGTAACCAAATTAGTGGATTCATGCAAGAGAATGATGAATCGCTCTTTGATGCTTGGGAACGATACAATGATTTGATCGACCGTTGTCCAAATCACAACATGCTCCCCGTCACTCTCATTGATACTTTCTACAATGGTCTCACTTTTCGTGATCGTGACACGATCAACGCCGCCGCCGGTGGTACTTTTATGAAAAGGAGACCGGAGGAGTGTAGAGAGTTGATTGAAAACATGACTACTCACCACAAGAATTGGGATTCATCCGCATCCTCAAGATCTAATCAGAGAGTCAATGTTTCATCTACTTCTTCCACCACCGACATGTCCGTCATGGAACGTGCTATTCTTGATATTAACAAAAGTCTCCAAATTTTGACTTCTAACCAAACTCAACAAGCTAAAGCCGTTGCTATTTCTTGTGACACATGTGGTGGTCCTCATTCCTATAATGATTGTCCTTCTACTTAAGGCAATTTTTCTAAAGACGTTAACGCGGCATACGGTACTTATCCCACAGGAGGCTATCAAGATCGTCCTCAAGGAGACCGTAGCTTGCTAAGTTATCGTTCAAACAACTATCTTGCTCCACCCGGTTTCCCTCCTCCAAACCAAAACCAACAACAAAGCTATAACCGAAACAACCAATCCCAACCTCGTGCTAACAATCAATATCAATCCCAAAGAAACCCATACCCACCTCAAGGAAAGTCTCAAGCTTACCAAGCTCCACCTCTCAATTCAACGATGGCATTGAATCCAGACGTCGAGACGTTCATGAGGACTAATAGAGAGATGGTGACGAATCTTCAGAATCAATTCGTCAACTTGAAGGGAGAAATGGCGAAACAAGGGAACGATATTCGAGCCGAGCTAAGGAATGACATGGCGAAACAAAGCAATAATATTCGTGCAGACATGAGAGACTCTTTCAGCACTCAAGCGCTTAACATACGTGATATGATCGGTTCGCTCTTCCAAGGTAATCAACCCTCTTCTTCGGGTACTCTTCCGAGTAACACCATGGCGAATCCAAGAGGGGAGATGAAAGCAATCACCACTCGTAGTGGAAAAGGTTATACGGAACTCGAGCTTCCTACACCTCTACCCGTGATTGTGAACAAGGAAAAAGAGCAACTTTCCTCACCTCCTTCGCCTTCTATCCCCATTCCCCCACCACCCATGGTTGTGAGTGATCCTACTCCCCCAAAGCCTTCTTCTTCATCCAATATACCTTATCCTTTAAGGTTGCGGAAAGAGAAGCAAAAGAGCAAGGATGATATTCAATTTTCAAACATTCTTAAAATGTTTAAACAATTGAATTTTAACATCTCCTTTGCCGAGGCTCTCGCTCACATGCCTAAATACGCGAAGATGTTTAAAGATCTTCTTAGTGACAAGGAGAAGCTTCTTGACATTGCTCAGACCCAACTTAATGAGAGTTGCTCCGCCGTTCTCTTAAGGAAATTGCCCACCAAACTTGGTGATCGGGGTCGCTTCTTGATTCCTTGCAACTTCCCGAGAGTAGAGAATTGCATGGCCCTAGCCGATCTAGGTGCCAGTATAAACTTAATACCTTTAAGTGTTTGGAAGCAATTATCTCTCCCCGAGCTAGTCCCCACCAAAATGACTTTAGAATTAGCCAACCGTACGGTTGCTTATCCAGTGGGGATAGCCGAAGACGTCTTTGTTGGCGTTGACAAATTCACCTTCCCGGCGGATTTTGTTGTCGTTGACTACGAGATGGATCCTCATGTTCCATTAATCGTTGGACGTCCCTTCTTGAGGACCGGTCGCACTCTCATTGATGTAGCAGCGGGCGAAATAATCATGAGAGTTGGTGACGATAAAATTGTCTTCAACATGGGTAAGATTTCTAAACAACCTTATTTATATGTGAGTGTTAATGCTATTGATGTTCTCGATGAGGCTTGTGAAGAACACTTTTATGATGCTTGCAAAAGTACTCTCTCTTCTCTACCCAATGTTGAGACCGTTGCCTCAATTGCTTCGTCATTGACTCCTTTTGGAGAAAGTGACTTGGATGATTTCGAAGCTAGCTTGGGTCCTCTCAATCTTAAGTATGATTATTCTTCCACCGATTGGGATGAAGACATTCCTACTATTGAGAAACTTCTCAATGAAGACCCGTTTTCTCCTCCTTCTCCTAAAGAGGTGACTAACGATGATCCATCGTTAGTTACACCATCTATTGAGGATCCTCCTACTCTTGAGCTTAAGGACTTACCTCCCCATCTCGAGTATGTTTTCTTAGAAGGCATTGATCAACTTCTCGTTATCATTCCCCGGCAACGGAGCCACATTTTAATAACTGTTGTTTTAATTGATTAAAAATGTTGCTTGCAAGATCTTTGTTTGCGTTGCTCGTACCCAATTGTATATGTCGTTGTTTCGTTCTCGGTATCTTCTCGAATCGATCACGGTTCAAAGTGGAATTGTTGTAATTGGTAACTAAAAAGGGGGAGCTTTGGTCTAAATCTACTAAAACGATAAATGCGAGAAGTAATAAAATTAAACTAATAACCATTGCTGAAAATAAAACTAAAATGATAATCAAACAGTAAATACCTAAACTTGGAAAACAGTTGATGCGGAATAATAGCTTGATCCGGAATATTTAGGAAATTTGCCTCATGCGGAATAAATCAACTCATGCGGAATAAAACTAGAAAACTGCTTCATTCGGAATAATGGCTTGATCCGGAATATAGGTGTTGATCCGGAATGTTTGCTTCATGCGGAATGATTGCTTCATGCGGAATAATAGTTGATCCGGAATATTATAGCTGATCCGGAATAAAATTCTATCCGGAATAAATGGCCTTCATGCGGAATAATCTTTGATCCGGAATAATGTGCTTATGCGGAATAATATGGTTGATCTGGAATAATGACTTATCCGGAATAAAAAAAGAAAAGACTGATTCGGAATATTTTAATAGAAACCTTTATTCGGAATAACTGCTCATCCGGAATATTGATTATTCCGGATGAACAAGCTGATGCGGAATAAATTTTTTACTCGGAATAAAACTTGATCCGGAATAAATGACTTGATCCGGAATATTAGATATTCCGAACCAAAGGACTTGATCCGGAATAAAATCTCAAAACCCTTTCCGGAATATACTGTTGATCCGGAATCTGGGCAAGCTTAAAAACGCGAAGAACAGGGGAATGTCTGAAACACGAATTTATCCCAAAATCCACCAAGTTTTTAATCAAAACTTAAACCAATTTAACCACTAATCATTTACCTATGATAAACATCAATCCAAAACAACAAAAACATAAAACCCACTTACTTTTTAAGATCAAACGAATAATAAACCTTAGAACTATGAATAAACAAGAAAAGGAAGAACAAGATGATAGAAATATTAAATGTAAACTTGTATTGATGACTAGGATTCAAACAATCAAAATGGAAAGATCAAACTTACAAGATTGTGGAAGAAATCAAAGAAAATGAAAACCTCCTCCTTAAGGGAGTTGGTTCCTACGAAACAGGAAAGAAAATAACAGAAAATGAACTAGTTGAAAATGTGAATGGGAGGACTATTTATAGTGCTTGGTTTGGTTTGGTGAGTGGGCTTTCTCTCTTTCTTTTTGTCTTCTCGTCTTTTCAGAAAAGTCGACGTTTTCGATTTCGATTCAGGATTTGTCGACGAATAAATTCAACTCGTCTTTTAATTTCTTCATTTAATAGACTTGAGTTTCTTCGACATATGTAAATCTTCCATCTTTGGTCCTTTTCTTCGATAAATCTTCAAATAGGCCCATTGACTTCAAATCTTTTGCATCTCTTGGACTATAGACTTTGTCTTTTCGTCTTTTTCTTCGATAAAACCCGTGCAATCCCATGTTTTCTTCAATATTTATCTGGTCGGCTCTGAAAACACAACAAACATACAAACCACGCATAATTCCAAACAAATGACATTAAATACGCGTTTTGGTCTTGTTTTAGCAAGAAATAAGTGGTAAAAGGATGGGTGTTTTCACACCTATCAAATCCCCTACAGTTAACCATTGCCATGCCCTCATGCAATGCTTAGTGATAAAGCAAATTTACACTTTTCTCATAATCAATCAACCTTGGCCTTATTAACATACTACTAAAACAAAAATTAGAGTACTAAGGGAAATTTAAACTCTAAAGGAAACAAAAGGATAGAAACCATTTTCACTTGAAAATAGCTATATGGAGATAACTTGTAAAGAGATCTATGACTTACATTAGGGCTTCGGTGCTGAGAAGATTTATCACCCTTAAGTTTCACATTCCCCAAACTAAGCTTAACAACGAGATCATTGTTATTATAAGTTAGCAAAACAAACACTTACACACATGGCTTAATTATATGCTTAAACTCCCTCATTCCTAGGTGTATCTCTTATATTTTATTTTTGTCTTAGAATGATCATGAAGATGCATTTTTGGACTTATTTTGATAGTTTATTTAGGCTGAAAGTAAAGTAGGACGATTTGATCAATAGTTAGAAAAAGGACAAAATATCTTAAAACTGCTTCTCGGGATATCAAAAAGTTCATATCTTGGCATAACTCGCTTCACGATTTGAGACCTTTCTCGGGCCGATATTTGGCATGTACTTCATACTTCATATCATGAGAGACGTTCTTGAGATAATGGTCTTCTCTTCGTTAATAGAGTTTCTTCACTTGGAGACTTTTGAGGGATACTCCAACTTTGTTGACCACGACTTCATCATTATTTCTTCAATCGTTAATTGGGATTTTGAGATACAACGATCCGCCTCCTTTTCAGACTTGGATCTATTTATCCTCATACCTTGTTAGGGTCTTTTCAGATAGACTTCTCCATGATCTTTATGGGAGTTGATTGCTTTTCGTCGTGAGTCTTGATCCTTTTTATTGATTTTGGGAATAATGCTTATCACATCACCTTGGATCTTTAGCAATAAAATTGAATCCTCATGCCTTGTTAGGGCCTTTTCGGACTCGCCAATCTTCGCGCCCCGCTTCATAAGTTATGCCTTGGCTATGAACTCTTATCATTACCGAGCAACTTTTAAACGATCTTGGGCTAGAAGCTAAGTAACCTTTCAAATCGTACGACCTTACTTATTGCAGATATATTATTAGCAAGTGATGGGAGAATAGGCAGATAATCACACCAAGTGTGCTTGTGCAAGAATACCGACTTATAATTGACTCTATCATTTCTTGTTCTCCACAATTTAAGATCTCAAGTAATGAGACTAGTGGATGCTTAGCCTAATAAACCAATTAAGGTCTACATGGTTAAGGATACTAGCTAGAATATCGCAACGGGCCTAATATGCCAAAGATTTCAAAACTAGCTACACCATTTTATTAATATTTTTGACTTTATTATGGGATATATACATATGAAAGCAACGATAAAAAATTTAAAAATTACGACTAAATGGCCAAAGTTAATTAAAAATTTGAAAAATGCTGAAAAAGATGATTTTCCGGTTAAATGAAGGCATTTTCATGGAAAAGTCCACTTAAAACTTCGATGGAAGTCCCCCTACACTTAATATAAACATTGTCCTCAATGTTTAAGCATGTGGGAAAAGTCTCCCCTACACTTATGACATTGTGCACGTTGGTTAAATCAAGTTAAGGAAGCGACGACTAAAGTGATCAATTTCAAATGTGAGTATGAAGAAAATTGAATCACGATAGTTGAGAGATAGAACCGGATTTGCGGATAACATGGAAGCACGGTTCTTCAAAGATTCCAAGAGTGCACTTATCTCTTTAATCACATCACCATACAAACACAAGCAACCTATATAGCTCCCCCTACACTTAGGATGAAAAACGGGAAAAGGGGGATAGATACTCGGGTTGCCTCCCGAGGAGCGCTTGTTTTTGTTAACCGAGTCACGAGCCTGACTCGGTCCCGAACTAATTCATAGGAAACATGGTGAGGGATGGAATCATCTCATGAGAGATGTCCTCACCAAAGTACAACTTCAGACGCTGGCCATTCACCTTAAAATTGGGCCCATTTGGCTGAGAAAGCTCAATGGTGCCATAGGGAAAGACATTGGCGATGGTGAATGGACCAGACCAGCGGCTCTTCAACTTGCCCGAGAAGATCTTCAACCGAGAGTTAAAAAGTAAGACTTGATCACCAACGTGGAACTCTTGGTTCTTGATTTTAGCATCGTGGATAATCTTGGTCTTCTCCTTGTCGATCAATGAGTTCTCGTAAGCTTCATTCCTCAATTCATGTAGCTCGTTGAGTTAAATCTTGCGAAGATCACCGGCTTTGTTGATGTCGAAGTTAGCCCACTTCTAGGCCCAGTATGCCATATGTTCCAGCTCGATGGGTGATAGGTGTGTAAACACCCATCCTTTTTACCACTTAATTACAATAATAACCGAGCCAAAACGTGTATTTTCTGTCTTTTATGTCGGAATTATGCGTGGTTTGTGTTTTTGTTATGATTTAGGACGAAATTGTGAAAAGTGGAGAAAACACGGCATTTACGGGCTTTTATTGAAGAAAAAGATGAAAGACGAAGTCAAGAAGTCAAGAGTGCAAAAAGAACGGAAGTTCAAGACCAATTCTGAAGATTTATCGAAGAAAAAAATCGAAAGACTGAAGTTTATCAAAAGCCAAAGAGCTCAAGTCTATTTTATTGAAGAATTGAAAGACGAGTTTAAAGAAATCCCGAGCCATAAGTCATTAAAGTCCAAGATTTACGAAAGATTAAGAAGGGAAGGACTTAATGGTGCAATTAAGAAGAAAGGAAGGAGAGGAGGAAGCTTCCTCTAAACACCCTCCTAATCTCCTATAAATACCCCTCATTTTCATTTCATTAGTTTTGTTGGCTAGAGTGACACTAGTTCTTCCATCTTTATTTACTTTCACATTTACTTTATTGCACATTTAATTACCTTGTCTTGCACTTTAAATTTCCAAGTAAGTTACTTTTATTTTAATTGCACCTTTACTTTTCTTGTTAAAATCTCTCATTCTACCTTTCTTTCTTTGCTTGATCTTGTTGTTTACATGCTTATTGTCTTGCTTATTTGATTAAAGATTGTGTTTTTATGCTTTCGATTGTTTTAGATCATTGATTTTTATAGCTTATTGTGTTTATTTTTAAGTTTTATAAAGTTTTTATAAAAGTTATTTTCGTATAAAGTTAGTTTTTCGTAAATCTTTTTCATTTCGTGAATTAAAAATCTTTAAATTTCAGTTTATTAGCTTTTTCTTATACGTGTTTGCTTAGGATTTTAGACTTGTGCTTATTTGAGTTATAGCTTATTTCTTTAGCTTATTTTTCATCCCTTTCTCCGTATTCCGATCTGGTAAATCGGAAAGGGGTTTATTATTCCGACCATAGCTCTTTGGCTTGGTCGGAAAAGGGTTTTCGATATTCCGATTGGAGGAATTTGTGTATATTCCGATCAGGGTGTTGAGCAGTATTCCGATCAGAGGTATTAGTGGTATTCCGATCAGGTAAGTGGTGACAGCATTCCGATTGATAATCCACTCTTCTTTCCGATCAGTATCCCACTCTTCATTCCGATCAAGAGGTTTTGATATTCCGATCAGGGTAAGTAGCAACATTCCGATCAAGGTTTGTTTGGATATTCCGATCTGAATAGGTGACAGGGTTTTCCGATCTAAGGTTCCGATAAACATTCCGATAGGGAGGTGTGTGTACATTCCGACGAGGTCTGATCGGAATATATTCTGATTTGGCATTGTTTTTCTCTATTTAACTTCGTTTATTTTTCTAAGATTACATTTTCATATTTTGTCTAATTTTAATTCTCGTCACGCTTTTAATTTAAGTCATTTAATTAATTTACTTTCCGTCACGTTTTTAGACATTGCACTATTTAATTTTAATTAGACTTAGATTTAATTTTAACGCCCATTTTAACTTTTACGTCATTTACTTTAATTGTTTTTGCACTTTTTATTTAAAATCAACCAAAAATATTTGTTTCACCAAAATCAACTGAGTCGTACTTTAAGCCGGAAATCAATTCGTTAAGATATCGAGAACAAGAACTTTAATTTTTATACGGGGTGTCAAAAGCCTTGTATTAAATGGCGCCGCTGCCGGCTCTTTTCGTAAAGATTAACGGTTTTCTGTGAGAGACGCGTTGCTTTTTGGGATCCGTTCACTTGTGAGCGTTATTTTCTTGCTAAAATTTTTTTTTTCAAAAAAACCATAAATATTAAAAATTGATAAAAATCCATAAAAATTAAAAATTTCAAAAATCCAAAAAGATTTTATCTTTATTGTGTATATATATTGTCTTTGTGTTTGGTTTCTTTTTCTTTTGCATTTTCAGGTGTATGCGTACTAGATCTTCTAATTATCAAGAGCCCGAGACTCAAGAAGATTTAAGTATGTCAGGTGTTAACAACAATAATAATCCACCGCACCTCAACAATAACAACAATGTTCTTCCACAGCCCGATCTTCGGACAATGGAGGAACTTTGTCAACCTACCATGTTTGGACGAGGAGGACCGATTGCACCGATGCAAATCAACGCTCCGGAGTTTTCGTTGAAGCACCACCTGATTCAGCAAGTGCAAACTAACCCATTCCGTGGATTGCCTGATGATGATGCCAACAAACACCTCGACATGTTCATTACAATCACCCAAAGCATGAAGTTGCCTGGTGCCACAATGGATGTTCTTCGCCTACAACTCTTCCCACATACTTTATCACATCATGCCGAGAAATGGTTTGATCGTCTCTTGAAGAATTCTATTCATACTTGGGATGACATGACTCAACGCTTTTTGTCGCGCTACTTTCCACCATCCATGGTCACGAGCCTTCGCAATCAAATCAGCGGTTTCATGCAAGATCCCGATGAATCTCTTTTTGATGCTTGGGAAAGATATAATGTCTTGATTGATCGTTGTCCAAGCCACAACATGCTCCCTGTGACCTTAATTGATACTTTCTACAACGGTTTGACTTTTCGTGATCGTGATACGATTAATGCAGCCACCGGTGGCACATTCATGAAAAGGAGACCCGAGGAGTGTAGAGAGCTAATTGAGAACATGACTACTCACCACAAAAACTGGGATTCCTCTGCTTCTTCTAGGAACAACCCGAGAGTCAATGTTTCTTCTACCTCAGCAAACCCTGATATGACCGAACTCACCCGCATGATGACTGAAATGAGCAAAAGTATCACGCTTCTTGCTTCAAACCAACAATAACAAGTTAAAGCGGTTGCACCTTCTTGTGAGACATGCGGTGGTCCTCACTCATACACCGATTGTCCTTCAACTCAAGGAAATCCGGAAAATGTGTATGCTGCTTTTGGTAAATATTCACCGGAAAATTACCAAGCTCGACCTCAAGGGGATAGAAATT
Source organism: Glebionis coronaria (assembly GCA_025667525.1). NCBI lineage: Eukaryota > Viridiplantae > Streptophyta > Magnoliopsida > Asterales > Asteraceae > Glebionis > Glebionis coronaria. The sequence goes on along the minus strand of CM046874.1, from coordinate 471,919,142 downwards.
TGCTGAGTTACCGGTCCAACAACTACCTTTCACCCGGTTTTTCTCCTCAAAACCAAAACCCCGCCAACAACTACAATAGAAGCAACCAAATCCCACCAAGAGCTTCTAATCCTTATCACCCACCCGCTCACCAAACCCCACCCATTAATCCCGATGTTGAAGCCATCATGAGAACCCAAGGTGAGCAAATCAAGAATCTACAAAGCCAAATTATCAATCTTAAAGGAGATATTACCAAGCAAGGAAATGAGATAAGATCTGAGCTTCGAGACAATATCCAATCCTCCTTCAGCAATCAAACGAATGATTTGAAGAATATGCTTTCTAGTTTCTTGCCCACAGCTCAACCTTCTACTTTGAGTTCTCTACCTTCAAACACCGTCACCAATCCGCGAGCAAATGTGAGTGCTATTACTACCCGTAGTGGAATTACCATTGTCGATCCACCAATCCCACCCCCATCATCTACACCTCCTCCTACACCTAGTACTAGTGCACCATTACCGTCTCCGCCTCGTCATGACGATGTTCCTCGGAAGGACCCTTCAACATCCCAACCTTTACCTACTACACCTGCACCTTCACCACCCAAACCCAATATCCCTTATCCTTCTCGATTAGGCAAGACCAAAATGCTAACCAAGGATGACTCTGAAGTGTCGCGCTATGTGAAGATAATCTCTCAAATGAACTTCAACATTAGCTTTCTCGAAGCACTTGTCCACATGCCGAAATTTGTCAAAGCATTCAAGGAATTGCTTAACAAAAAGGAGAAGTTGATTGAGCTCGCCAACACACGCTTAAATGAAAACTGCTCTGCAGTTATTCTTAAAGAACTTCCGGAAAAGCTTGGAGATCCCGGTCGTTTTGTGTTGCCTTGCCTCTTCAACAAAACTGAAGAATTTACTGCCCTAGCTGATCTCGGGGCCAGTATAAATTTGATGCCATTGAGTGTTTGGAAAACACTATCATTACCCGACCTCACTCCAACGAAGATGACTCTTGAACTTGCAAATCGCACTCTCGCTTACCCCGTTGGTATTGCCGAAGATGTGTTCATAAAAGTTGGCACATTTACTTTCCCGGTCAATTTTGTCGTTGTTGATTATGAAATGGACCCTCGTATTCCTTTAATACTTGGTCGTCCATTCTTGAGAACCAGACGAGCTTTAGTTGATGTGGCCGAAGGTGAGTTAATCTTAAGAGTCGGGAATGATTCACAAGTTTTCAAAATGGGAAAGCTCACAAGTAAATCCCTTGGAGGCCGAGAATCAGTGAATATGATTAATGTGCTCGATGATTTTACCGTCTACAACAATCCTCTATTCAACTCTTGCATCGATAATCCACTTTTTCATGATGATGTGGATGATTCTCGCTTCAATTTGCAACCTTCTCCCATTTATGATTCTCCACCGATCTTTAATGCTTATGATGATGAGTCTAGCTCAGATTCGGATGATTTTGATGATTGTACCTCGGAGTATCCCGAGCTGCCCACATATGATGATTTCGATGAGGCTGATACTCTTTCGAGCAATTCTTCTCACGATGAAGATCCTCCGCCATCACTCGATCCTACTTTGGACGATTACTCATTTGAGGAAGACTTCTCTCCGTTTCTCAACACTTACTTCCCTCATGAGAGTGATGCTCCTCCTTTGGACTTTGAAGATTATCATCTTGATCCTACTTTGGATTTGAAGAACATTCTTTCAAAGGAGAAGAAACCGGTCGACACCAATATCCGCAACACGTATGAGTTAACACCTCTTTGTCCCCCTTCTGAGGACGAGGTTGTGCTTATTCGCGGATCTTCTTCCCACTCTGCTGAGCCTGAGTGCTATTTTCCCCTAAAGGAAAAGGTGTTCGACCCCGGTATCGTTATTCTGCAGCCATCTCAGTATCCACCTGATGAAATAAAAGGAAAAATCTTTGGAAATTTTGAAGAAATGCTTGGACCACTTCACCCTTGCTTCCACCATGCTCCATCGCTGCTTAAGGTAACCTTGCCTACTCTTCTTTGGCTTGCCTTGTTCGCCTTAAGCCTTTGCTATTTGATGGACGAAAACTATGTCTTTGATCCTGGTGGATATGTTTCATGCTTCTTCCAATGATGATCAAGGTCGAGTCAGGCTCACGACTCGGTAAACAAAAATCAAGCGCTTCTTGGGAGGCAACCCATGCATCTATCTTTTCGCTTTCTTTATCATAAGTGTAGGGGAGACCCGTTGGTTTGCTATTTACTCTCCTCTCTTAATGAGGGATTCGAGCTTCAATGATCCACTCTTGATGATTCTTGATGACCCATGATTCCGTGTTCACTTCTTCCCGGTTCTATCCTAAACTCTTTTCGATTCACTATTTTATATTTTCTCAATATTACAATAGGAATCTCTTTAGTTGTCTCTTCCTTAGCGAGATTTAACCAAAGTGCACAATGTCCTAAGTGTAGGGGAGTTTACTCCCACATGCTTAAACATTGAGGACAATGTTTATATTAAGTGTAGGGGGGACTTCTATCGAAGTTAAGTGGCCTTTTCCTTGCATTTTGTCCTCATTTTAACCGGAAAATCAATTTTTCGACATTTTTCAAAATTTTTGATCTAATTTGGCCTATTAGTTTTTCCTTTTGTATAGTTATTTTATTTCTTTGCTAGAATAAATTTTTAATAAAGTGGTTTTAATTTTCAAACGTTGTGAATCTTTTGACTCAACCCGAGTTTACTTATTTAAGTTACTCTAGCTAGTATCCTTAACGTGTTTAAGTGCAAGTTTTGCTAGGCTTTTATATAGGGAGCTATAAAACGCGAAAGTCTTAACTCTCACGGGTTAAGAACAAGAACTTTTCGCAAGTTCCTATAATTGATCCTAGAGAGTCGTTTATCAAGGGAACTTTAAAACGCGATTTCTAAACTTGAAAAAGTCTAAGAGTTTGCAAGATCCTATAGGTGACTCGAAAACCCAAAACTTTGATTTAATAGGCTAAGTATCCACGAGTCTCATTCCTTGAGATTTTAAACTCTGTAGAACGAGAGATGATAGAGCCAATTATAAGTTCAGTATTCTTTCGTGAATTTATGTGAGTTAATTATAAGCCTATTCTCCCATCGCTTGCTAATAAATTTATCTGCAATAAATAAGGTTGTACGATTTGAAAAGTTACTTAGCTTCTAGCCCAAGATCGTTTAAAAGTTGCTCGGTATGGATTAGAGTTCATAGCCAAGGCATAACTTATTGAAGCAGGATGCGAAGATTGGCGAGTCCGAAAAGGCCCTAACAAGGCATGAGGGCTATATTTTGTTGCTAAAGATCCAAACTGATGTGAAGAGTCATTTATCGAAAATCAATATGAAGGATCGAGACACACGACGAAAGAAAAAACTCCCAAAAAGTCATGGAGAAATGTATCCGAAAAGACCCTAGCAAGGTATGAGGATAAATAGATCCAAGTCATAAAAGGAGGCGGATCGTTGTATATCAAAGTCCAAAGTAAAGATTGGAGAAAAAATGAAGAAGTCGTGGTCCAAGTATGAATCTCTCTAAACTTTAAGTGAAGAAATTCCATTATGAAGAGAAGACCATAATTTCATGAACGTCTCTCAAGGTTTGAAGTATGAAGTCGCTGCCAAATATCGGTCCGAGAAAGGTCTCAAATCGCGAAGCGAGTTATGCCAAGATATGAACTTTATGAGGTCTCGAGAAGCAGTTTTAAAAGATTTTGTCCTTTAGCTAACTATTGATTAAATCGTTCACTTTATTTTCAGCCTAAATAACTATCGAAATAAGTCAAAAATGCATCCTCGTGATCATTCAAGACAAATAATAAAATATAAGAGATACCCCTAGGAATAAGGGAGTCTAAGTGAATAATTGGCCCACATGAGTTCATGTTAGTTTACTAACTTATAATAACAATGATCTCGTTTTTAAGCTTGGTTTGGAGAAAGTGAAAACTTGAGGATGATGATCATTCATGACACTTCCAAAGCCCAAGGTATGCTTTTGATTTCTTTACTTTGAATGTTTATAGTTTTCTATCTCTTTAATAAAGGCCAATATGGATTGATTATGATGAAAAATGTAAACGTGCTTTGTAACTAATGCATTGCATGAGGACTTTGCAATGGTCAAGTGTAGGGGATTTGATAGGTGTGTAAACACCCATCCTTTTTACCACTTAATTACAATAATAACCGAGCCAAAACGTGTATTTTATGTCTTTTATGTCGGAATTATGCGTGGTTTGTGTTTTTGTTGTGATTTAGGACGAAATTGTGAAAAGTGGAGAAAACACGGCATTTACGGGCTTTTATTGAAGAAAAAGATGAAAGACGAAGTCAAGAAGTCAAGATTGCAAAAAGAACGGAAGTCCAAGACCAATTTTGAAGATTTATCGAAGAAAAAAATCGAAAGACGAAAGTTTATCAAAAGCCGAAGAACTCAAGTCTATTTTATTGAAGAATTGAAAGACGAGTTTGAAGAAATCCCGAGCCATAAGTCATTAAAGTCCAAGATTAACGAAAGATTAAGAAGGGAAGGACTTAATGGTGCAATTAAGAAGAAAGGAAGGAGAGGAGGAAGCTTCCTCTAAACACCCTCCTAATCTCCTATAAATACCCCTCATTTTCATTTCATTAGTTTTGTTGGCTAGAGTGACACTAGTTCTTCCATCTTTATTTACTTGCACATTTACTTTATTGCACATTTAATTACCTTGTCTTGCACTTTAATTTTCCAAGTAAGTTACTTTTATTTTAATTGCACCTTTACTTTTCTTGTTAAAATCTCTCATTCTACCTTTCTTTCTTTTCTTGATCTTGTTGTTTACATGCTTATTGTCTTGCTTATTTGATTAAAGATTGTGTTTTTATGCTTTCGATTGTTTTAGATCATTGATTTTTATAGCTTATTGTGTTTATTTTTAAGTTTTATAAAGTGTTTATAAAAGTTATTTTCGTATAAAGTTAGTTTTTCGTAAATCTTTTTCATTTCGTGATTTAAAAATCTTTAAATTTCAGTTTATTAGCTTTTTCTTATATGTGTTTGCTTAGGATTTTAGACTTGTGCTTATTTGAGTTATAGCTTATTTCTTTAGCTTATTTTTCATCCCTTTCTCCGTATTCCGATCTGGTAAATCGGAAAGGGGTTTATTATTCCGACCATAGCTCTTTGGCTTGGTCGGAAAAGGGTTTTCGATATTCCGATTGGAGGAATTTGTGTATATTCCGATCAGGGTGTTGAGCAGTATTCCGATCAGAGGTATTAGTGGTATTCCGATCAGGTAAGTGGTGACATCATTCCGATTGATAATCCACTCTTCATTCCGATCAGTATCCCACTCTTCATTCCGATCAAGAGGTTTTGATATTCCGATCAGGGTAAGTAGCAACATTCCGATCAAGGTTTGTTTGGATATTCCGATCTGAATAGGTGACAGGGTATTCTGATCTAAGGTTCCGATAAACATTCCGATAGGGAGGTGTGTGTACATTCTGACGAGGTCTGATCGGAATATATTCCGATTTGGCATTGTTTTTCTCTAGTTAACTTTGTTTATTTTTCTAAGTTTACATTTTCATATTTTGTCTAATTTTAATTCTCGTCACGCTTTTAATTTTAGTCATTTAATTAATTTACTTTCCGTCACGTTTTTAAACGTTGCACCATTTAATTTTAATTAGACTTAGATTTAATTTTAACGCCCATTTTAACTTTTACGTCATTTACTTTAATTGTTTTTGCACTTTTTATTTAAAATCAACCAAAAATATCTGTTTCACCAAAATCAACTGAGTCGTACTTTAAGCCAGAAATCAATTCGTTAAGATATCGAGAACAAGAACTTTAATTTTTATACGGGGTGTCAAAAGCCTTGTATTAATGGGGAGGTGGCATGCTTTCTCGTACACAAGACGGTAAGGTGTACAACCAATCGGCGTCTTATAGGCGGTACGGAAAGCCCACAGAGCATCATCAAGTTTATCGGCCCATGAGGCACGATGCTCTCCCACAGTACGTTCCAAAATTCTCTTCAATCCACGGTTGGATATCTCGGCTTGACAGTTGGTTTGAGGATGGTAAGCGGTGGAAAGACGGTGATTGACACCATACTTAGCCATGACTCTTGCAAATTGATCATTGCAAAAATGAGTCCCGCGGTCACTGATTATAGCACGAGGAACACCAAATCAAGCAAACAGTTGTTTCAAGAAATTACAAACCACCCTCGCGTCATTAGTGGGTAAAGCTTTGGCTTCAACCCATTTGGAAACGTAGTCAACAACGACAAGGATGTATTTGTTGCCTTTAGAAGAAGGGAATGGCCCCATAAAGTCGATGCCCCATACATCAAAGATTTCACATTCTTGAATGAAATTTTGAGGCATCTCATCTTTATGTGTGATCTTTCCTTGTTTTTGGCAAGCATCACAATGTTTAACCATCTCGTGAGCATCACGATAAATGGCGGGCCAATAAAATCCCGAGTCAAACACTTTTTTGGCGGTGTAGTTGGGACGAAAGTGACCACCGGTGGGTCCTTTGTGGCAAGCCTTGAGAATGTCTAAAGCGGCCGGTCCGTCAACACATCGGCGAATAATCAAATCAGCGCATTGGTTGAATAGAAAAGGGTCATCCCAAAAGTAAGTCTTAACATCATTCAAGAACTTCTTCTTTTGTTGGGATGTTAACCCTTTGATGAGAACACCACCCGCTAAGTAGTTTGCAATGTAGGCAAACTACGGGGTGTCATCCAGATTGAGATTAATAGACATTAAGGTCTCAAGGGGAAAAGAGTCATTGATCTCTTTGTTCGGATGATCCCCTTGATATGGATCCTCAAGTCTACTAAGATGATCCGCGGCTAGGTTTTCGGCTCCCTTCTTGTCACGAATTTCAATGTTGAATTCTTGAAGGAGTAAAACCCAGCGAAGAAGTCTTGGCTTAGAGTCGTGCTTAGTCATCAAGTACTTCAATGTGGAATGGTCCGTGTATACGATGGTGGTGGATAAAACAAGATAGGGGCGAAATTTTTCAAAAGCATAGACAACAACTAAAAGCTCTTTTTCGGTTGTCGTATAATGCAATTGAGCCCCCGTTATTGTTTTGCTAGCATAGTGGATTGGTTGGAAGTGTTTGTTGATCCTTTGTCCCAAAACCGCTCCAATAGCAAAGTCGCTAGCATCGCACATCAACTCAAAGGGTAGCTCCCAATTAGGGGTAACCAAGACCGGTGCCTTAGTTAGCTTATCCTTAAGAAGATTGAAGGCTTCGAGACACTCTTTAGAAAAGATAAAAGGAGTATCTTTTTCCAAGAGGTGGGTCATCGGGCGAGCGATTTTAGAGAAATCTTGAATGAATTGACGATAGAAGCCCGCATGACCCAGAAAACTTCTCACACCCTTCACGGTTGAAGGTGGAGGTAATTTGGCTATGACATCCACTTTAGCACGGTCGACTTCATGACCGGCTTTCGAGATTTTGTGTCCTAGCACAATGCCTTTTTTTACCATAAAATGTCATTTTTCCCAATTGAGAACAAGGCGAGTGTCTTCGCACCGCTTAAGCATACGTTCTAAATTGGCAAGGTAAGAAGAGAAGGAATCCCCAAAGACTGAGAAATCATCCATGAAGACTTCCATGGTTTGCTCAACCATGTTATGGAAGATAGCCAACATGCACCTTTGGAAAGTCCCGGGGGCATTGCATAAGCCAAAAGGCATCCTTTTGTAGGCAAATGTGCCATAGGGACATGTGAATGTTGTCTTCTCTTGATCTTGGGGATCGATGGGTATTTGGAAATAACCCGAGAAACCATCCAGAAAGCAGTAATATTCATCACCCGCTAAACGTTCAAGCATTTGGTCCATAAAAGGAAGAGGGAAATGATCCTTTCTCGTGGCATCATTGAGTTTGCGGTAGTCTATACAAACTCTCCACCCAGTAACGAGACGTGTAGGAATCAACTCGTTGTTTTGATTGGGCACAACGGTAATTCCGCCTTTCTTAGGCACACAATGGACTGGACTAACCCATGGTGAATCCGAAATAGGATAAATCATGGCCGCATCAAGAAGTTTGATAACCTCTTTTTTGATAACGTCATGGATTTTAGGATTCACCCTTCGTTGGATTTGAATTGTGGGCTTAAAGTCGTCCTCCATGAGAATTTTATGTGTGCAAAAGTGAGGATCAATTCCGCGAATATCGGAGATTTTCCAAGCGATAGCTCTTTTATGTTTCTTGAGAACTCTAATGAGACGAGTTTTCTCATCGGCTTTTAAGTCCTTAGCAATGATAACGGGAAGTTGATCAATGCCTTCTAAGAAAACATACTCGAGATGGGGAGGTAAGTCCTTAAGCTCAAGAGTAGGAGGATCCTCAATAGATGGTGTAACTAACGATGGATCATCATTAGTCACCTCTTTAGGAGAAGGAGGAGAAAACGGGTCTTCATTGAGAAGTTTCTCAATAGTACGAATGTCTTCATCCCAAGTGATGTGAAGAATCATCTATTGAAATCAATATGAAGGATCGAGACACACGACGAAAAGCAAAAACTCCCCAAAAGTCATGGAGAAGTCTATCCGAAAAGGCCCTAACAAGGTATGAGGATAAATAGATCCAAGTCCAAAAAGGAGGCGGATTCTTGTATATCAAAATCCCAAATAAAGATTGGAGTAAAATGAAGAAGTCGTGGTCAAAATATGAAGAATCTCTCAAAACTTCAAGTGAAGATATTCCTATTATGAACGGAAGAGCATAATTTCATGAACGTCTCTCAAGGTTTGAAGTATGAAGTCGCTGCCAAATATCGGTCCGAGAAAGGTCTCAAATCGCGAAGCGAGTTATGCCAAGATATGAACTTTATGAGGTCCCGAGAAGCAGTTTTAAAAGATTTTGTCCTTTAGCTAACAATTGATTAAATCGTTCACTTTATTTTTGGCCTAATAAACTATCGAAATAAGTCAAACAATGCATCCTCGTGATCATTCAAGACAACAATAAAATATAAGAGATACCCCTAGGAATAAGGGAGTCTAAGTGAATAATTGGCCCACATGAGTTCGTGTTAGTTTGCTAACTTATAATAACAATGATCTCGTTTTTAAGCTTGGTTTGGAGAAAGTGAAAAATTGAGGATGATGATTATTCATGACATTTCCAAAACCAAGGTATGTTTTTGATTTCTTTACTTTGAATGTTTATAATTTTCTATCTCTTTAATAAAGGCCAACGTGGATTGATTAAGATGAAAAATTTAAACGTGCTTTGTAACTAATACATTGCATGAGGACATTGCAATGGTCAAGTGTAGGAGATTTGATAGGTGTGTAAACACCCATCCTTTTTACCACTTAATTACAATAATAACCAAGCCAAAACATGTATTTTATGTCGTTTGTGTCGGAATTATGCGTGGTTTGTGTTTTGTTGTGATTTAGGACGAAAAGGTGAAAAGTGGAGAAAACACGGGCATTCACGGGGTTTTATCGAAGAAAAAGACGAAAGACGAAGTCAAGAAGTCAAGAGTGCAAAAAGAACGGAAGTCCAAGACCAATTCTGAAGATTTATCGAAGAAAAAGTCAAAAGACGGAAGTTTACCAAAAGCCGAAGAACTCAAGTCTTATTTATGAAGAAATGTCAAGACGAGTTCAAAGAAATCCCGAGACAAGTCATTAAAGTCCAAGATTAACAAAAGATTAAGAAGAGAAGGACTTAAGCTTGCAACTAAGGAAAAGAAGAAAGAGGGGAGGAAGCTTCCTAAGCACTCCCTAATCCTCCCCTATAAATAGATTAGGATGTTAATCATTTCATTTTTGTTGGATAGCTTGACAAACTGTTTCTTCCATTTTAGTTTCCTGCACATTTAATTTCATGTCCATTTAAATACCTTGTCTTGCACCTTAAATACATTTAATTTCAAGTAAGTGTTCTTTTAATTCTTGTCAATTTTTATTTTTATAGTTTATCTCTCATTCTACCTTTCTTTAATCTTGATGCTTTATTGTTTATGTTCATGTTCTTGATTTTTATTGATTTATTTAAGTGGGTTTTAAATATTGTGGTTAGTTTTGTTATTTTGATTGTTTTGGATTGTTTGATTATCGTTAGTAGATGTTTTGTGATTAGTTTGATTTAATCTTTTAGTTGATTTTGATTATATTTGTTTAGATTCGTATATACTGTTCTTCCCTTGTTCTTCGCTTTTGCTATTACTGATCTTCCCAGGAAAAGTTCCGGATCAAGCAAGATATTCCGAGTAAAGGATTTCAAAGGTTGCTCATCGGGAATATTGGACATTCCGGATCAATTGAGTTCATTCGGAATAGTTGTTATTCCGCATCAAGGTTCTTCATCCGGAATAATCCATTATTCCGGATCAACCAAAAGTTCCGGATCAACATTTTATTCCAGATCAACATAATATTCCGTATCAAAGGAATATTCCGGATCAACTTCACATTCCGGATCAAGGAGATATTCCGGATCAAGGGCTTCCATCCGGAATAAGTGACATATTCCGGATCAAGGAGTTCTATTCGGAATATTATTCCGGATCAGCAACATTCCGAATCAAGACCAACATTCCGAATCAATACTTTATTCCGGATAAGTGACATATTCCGGATAAAGGATTTATTCCGGATCAAAGGCTTTGGTAAATATTCCAAGTAAAGAAGAACATTCCGAACGAAGGTGACATTCCGGATGAATGTTTATTCCGAATGAGGGTATTATTCCGGATGAGCTATTTTTCAGGTTCCTTTAATTTCAGTTTTTAATTTTCTGTTTTTATTTTTCAAGCTTTATTTTTCCCGCCTCTTTACTTAGTCGCACTTTAAGTTTATTGCCTTAGATTTATTTTAGCCTTGCCTTAGTTTAAGTTTTACTCGCCATTTATTTTAGATTTAGACTTAAATTTACTTTAAAGTAATTCAATTTTAAGTCTTGCACATTTTTAATACTACAACGACACAACTTTTGTTCCACCAAAGAACGACTGAGTCGCATAGTTAATCCAGATCAGTTCGATTAGACACACATCAACGAATCTTTTTACCTGGCCAAAAGCCTTGTATCCCTAACCATATGTTAAACTGATAAAATGGCAAAGTGGAAACAATATACAGTAAGTATAAGATGTCATACACATGTGAGAGTTGGCCATACAATGGAATCATTATAATGAGTAAGATATGACTAAAACAAGTTTAGAGTACCAATCTGGATAGTCAGTTTTGGACGGACTATTAGAGATATCTAGATTTGGATTGAGCAGTAGCTAAAACTAAGTTAATTGTATCACATATCATGTAGTTTATAGTGTCTAAAAATGAGCTTCTATCTCCTTGTAGAACTCAAGATATGGTAAAAATAGTGAAAGTGAAAGTAAAAATCAGATTTTGGGAAATTAAAGTATAATAGTATTATATAAGCACTCAAATAAAAATAGTATAAACTGTGAATTAAAACCCACTAACTTATATAATACATTTATATAAATATGTATAAGGATAAATAAATGGACATTTTATAAAAATGATAGTTTAATAAGTTTTATAAGTTATAAAACTATAAACATGATTTTTACGTCTTTTCGGCTAATACCGTAAAAATTAACGTTTTTGTCAAATAAAACTTAGACGATCAAACCCGTCTAATGTAAAGTTTTTAAAAGTCATATACTTATATATAAGTATCTAATACAAGTAAAAACCGATAAAACCCGAATTATAGGACATACGGACATTAACGAGCTAAGTTAGCATATTGGGCTAATGATTTAACTAAATAAGTTAAACACTTATAAAAATTACTTATTGGGCTTAACCCATTTGGGCCCAACATATAAAGTATAAATACTGATAATACAAGTATAAAATAAATTTATACAAGTTAATGAACTCATAATAGGCTTATTGAACCTAAAAAGGTAAAACTAGTAAACTAGTAAAAGGTTACCAATACATAAACACAACAATGAGTGAATAAGAATATATAAACCCACTTGATCATCATATATATAAAATCATTATATGTATACATAATTATTATTTTGATAAAGTCATTGGACAAAAGTCTAAGACGAGTATTATTTGTCTAGGTTTCCGTGATTGAAGCACGCACCGTACATCCGAATTACCGATAACCCGCTTTCCCACATCAACGTGAGTTCATAGTCTCGCACTCTTTTAAATGTTTTTATGAAATGTTTTATAAACCCGCGAGGGAGATAACATGTTAGTTTTTATGAAATAGGACACTAGTTGACCTAATTGTTTGTTTATTGATTTGGACCTGAATGATTGTATGACCCGATGAATAATTAAATGACCCGATAGATGAAATGAAATGGATTATTAAAGTTAGGTTATGTCACTGAAAGTCCCATTAGCATGAATTGTGAACTACCGGGATTTGGTAGACGCTTATGCATATAATAGTACTATTTGGGGACGATCACCCCAGTTCGCGCCTTGACGGTTGATCCCCGTCGTGCCACATTGATTGGTAAGAGAATTTATGTATGAGAAGATTTCCATAGCGTGATTATTGTGACGACACGCTAACGTAGATGGGCAAATTGAGTATCGGGTTAGCTACACGTTGTTGGTTATAGTAAGGTAACTATGTCATGCGGCTTATAATAATCCAGAAATAACGAAATACTGCTATACACACTAAATTACGATATATTGCCTGACTAGCAATATGGGGTCATATTATTGATATTATGTTTGTGTTTTGGTTTTACATAACCATATTCATATAACGGTTTTTATTTAACTCTACACGACGTTATAAAAACGTATTGTATGATATTTTTACGACATTGGTTCGTATAATGATTTTTAAGGCGAAAGCCTATATTATGATATTTGATAAGGATTGGTATAAAATGACTTTGGCTATTTTATGGCCTATTACAATGATTTATACAAAATGATTTTCGGTAAAAATTTTATACCGATATTATATTGATGGATTTTATTAAACTCTATGAATTCACTCGGCGTTATCTGATAACTTTGGGAATGTTTGGACAGATTGGACAGATTGAACAGTTTTGGACAGTTGGACTGATATGAAAAAGAAGGAAGAAAAACTGATTAAAAAAATAAAAAATTTACTGATTAAAAAAAAATGATTAAAAAGATGACTGATAAAAAAAATGATTAAAAAAAACTTGATTATTTTTAAATTTTTTTTTAATAAAACTAGATGATTTAAAAATTGATAAAACTGATAATAAAAAACTGATAATAAAAAACTGATTGTAAAAAACACACGAAAAAAAAAATAAAACTGATAATAAAAAATAAAAATTGATAAAATTTATAAAAATTGATAAAAAGTTGATCGAATGATAAAAAGATTGATAAAAAATTAGAAAAGAAAGGATTTTTACCACCAAATCAAAAGATAAAAAAAAAATGCAAATCCTAAGATTCAACCATGGCTCTTGATACCAATTGAAGGTCTACTTATTCTAAGGATTTGGTAAATGATGGATTGATCTAAGGATTTGATGGTGGAATGGGGAAGAAGGAGATGGTGGTGTAGAGAGAGAAAGGAGAGAAAAGAAAAAGTAGAGAGAGAAAGTGATTAGATTAAATGAAAGTTATGAAAATGAATCACCACCCCTCCTAACATGCTAGGAGGGGTATATATAGCCCACCCTACATGTGGGCTATATGGACTATATTTAGTACAAACTGGATCACGAGCCTAATACAATAATATATCGTTAGAGCGACCGATCCTTCATAAATACGTAAAAACGTATTTCCAACAGTTTGCTTGTTTTCTTTCACAGGTGGAACCTAGATCAGTCTCTCATGCACTTGAGGATTAAAGTTGGGTGGAAGCTATGCAGGAGGGAATGCAACAATTCTTGTTTCAGAATGTTTGGATCCTAGTTGACTTGCCGAATGGAAAGACAGCCATTGGTACCAAATGGATTCTCAAAAACAAGAAAGATGCACGGGGTATTGTGGTGAGAAATAAGGCGAGATTGGTTGCACAGGGTCATACACAACTTGAAGGCATTGGCTACACTGAAGTTTTTGCTCCTGTTGCTAGGATTGAGGCCATTCGTTTGTTTTTGGCTTTTGCTTCCTATATGGGTTTTACAGTTTTTCAGATGGATGTCAAGAGTGAATTTCTCTATGGCAAGATTGATGAGGAAGTTTATGTCACTCAACCTAAGGGCTTTGTGGATCCACTTCATCCCAAGAAAGTTTACAAGGTGGTCAAGGCTCTTTATGGACTTCATCAGGCTCCTAGAGCTTGGTATGAGCGTCTCTCAACTTTCTTGTTGAAACATGGCTATAGAAGAGGCACAATTGACAAAACACTATTTCTTAAGAGGAACACCAAGGACATTATCCTTGTTCAGGTGTATGTGGACGATATTATTTTTGGTTCTACTAAAAAGGAATGGTGTGGTGAGTTTGAACAGCTGATGAAGGGTGAATTTCAGATGAGTGCTATGGGAGAGCTTACATTTTTCCTTGGTCTTCAAGTCAAGCAACAATCGGATGGGATCTTCATAAGTCAAGATAAATATGTTCATGAGATCCTTTAGAAGTTTGACATGGATCCTCTTAGACCAGCAGCAACACCTTATGAAGTTGCTAAAGTCAAACTCAAGAATGAGCCAGATCCTCCGGTCAATGTCCACATGTACAGGTCTATGATTGGCTCACTCATGTATTTGACTGCATCACATCCGGATATCATGTTTGCAGTAAGTGCTTGTTCTAGACATCAGGTGGCTCCCACGGTTTCTAACTTGAATGCAGTCAAGAAGATTTTCAAGTACATTAAGGGTCAACCCAAGCTTGGCTTGTGGTATCCTAAAGAATCACCTTTTGTTCTTGAAGCATATAGTGATAGTGACTATGCAGGTGCTAATAATGACAGAAAATCTACTACTGGTGGTTGTTAATTTTTGGGTCGACGACTTATTTCATGGCAATGCAAGAAACAGACGATCGTAGCTACTTCTTCAACAGAAGCTGAATACGTTGCTGCTGCTAGCTGTTGTGACAAGTTTTGTGGATCCAAAATCAGATGCTGGATTATGGGTTCAATTTTATGAACACCAAAATTTTCATTGATAATCAAAGCACTATCGGCATTGTGAAGAATCCTGTTTTTCATCAACGTACAAAACATATGGAAATTCGGCACCATTTTATACGGGATGCCAATGAGAAGAAGTTGATACAGGTTCTTAAGGTTCATACGGATGATAATGTTGCTGATCTGTTGACTAAAGCCTTTGATGGTCCTCGGTTCAACCACTTGGTGGTTCACATTGGGATGGTCAATCCTTGAGACCTAGGATTGAGGGGAGGCTAAGCCTAAGGGGAGGCTTAGTGTACATATTTATTTGCACAGACTAACATATTGGTAGATTTTAACAACATATTGAATGGGTTCTGGTGGTGTGTGTTACTCCTAGTGGAGGTTTTTGGTCACTTCTGATGGTTGTCTTCATTCATGACTGGCTTCTAGTCCTTAATGGTTAGCTTCTAGTCGTTCTTGGTTGGCTTCTAGTGGATAAAAATCCTTCTTTGTCAAGTGATGGTTGATTTCTGGTCTTGGTTTGGGACACTGTTCACTTTGTTAACTTTTGTTGACCATATTCTGCTTCTAGTGTTGACCATTGTGCGCTTTGACTTTTGGTCAACGCATGCAACTTCAGGTATATATCCTCTTATTTAACTTTGGTAAATTGGGATTTGCAAAAAATGTTAAAAGGGGCAACTGGTTACTTTGCATTAACTGCCTAATTTGAAAGGGCAACCCCCATTATTAGGGGTCAATGAACAGTTACTAAGACCATTATTTATGGTCAATTCACCCCCCTTGACTCATTCATCACAATCATAACACACACACACATCCGCTCCTACTCTCTCAAACCCTAACAAATCATCATCCATACCTTCTAATCAACATCAATGGCTGCCATGGTATACCAACCTGCTCACAATAAGGTCGCTTATCTAGGCGATGGTCCACACCGTGATGAGTTCACTGACATTCTGGATATCATTAAGGCTTCTAACCTCAGGTATGCTTTTACTTTGTGCCCCATTGTATATGATAGTGTGATTCATCAGTTTTGGGTTTCTGCTCGACTTGTGGCTGTGGTTGGTCGTCTACGTGAACTCCATGCTACCATAGATGGACGTTCTTATGTGGTTAGTGAAGCTTCTATTCGAAGTTCCCTTCATCTTCAAGATGAAGGTGGTGTTGTTTCCATCCCCAATGCTTAGGTTTTGGAGGGGATGGCTGCTATTGGGTACAGTCATGGGGGAAGTTTAACTTCTAAAAGAATCGGTTTTCCCCCTAATGGAAGCTTCTAGTGCACTTTTTGATTCATTGTTTAAGCCCCAAGTCTGGGAGTTGGGATGCTTTTCCTACTCCTTTGGCTACTGGTCTAATCTGCAAAGCACAGGGTAGGGTATTTAATTTCTCTCGTTATTTGTTTGATGGGATGGTTAGCAATCTGTCTAGTGCTGGTTCTAGGAAGAAATTTTTGATGTATCCTAGGTTTTTACAGCAGATACTTGTTTGTCTACCTCGTAATAGGGAGGAGTATGAGCCTTCTAAGCTTACTGCTAAAGTATACTATAACATGGCTCATGGGTTTAGCGGGGAGTGGAGGCCCCTTACTGATGCAATGTTGGGCCTTGCTCAAGGTCCTCCTGATGTTGTCCCTCCGGTTGAACAAGCCGAGGAGGACCCTCAATTAGGTGATGACCCAATGGAGGAGGAGCATCCTGCTGGTGGTGCACCTAATGTGGTTATGGAAGAGCCAGTTGAGGAGGTGGTGGTTGAAAGGCCATCCACTTCCAAGGCTGCTCCTTCTTCGATGCCACATTTGTCTCCATTTGTGGATACTCCCCCTCCTAGTCCTGATCCACACTCTTCTGATAAGCCTTCTGTTGCTCGTGCTCCTAATGATGACCCCTTTATTGCTTCTGGTTCCAATGAAGCCTTCCCAGACCCAAGTCCTCTTGGTGGGAAAGTGGAGGAGCCTATTACACTTACTTCTTTACTTGATCTCATGCACAGGTACCATGAACGGATTCTTTCCTTGGAAGCGGATTTGAATCAACATCGTAAGCTTACCCGAGAATTTGTTCTTCCCATGGCTGATCGGATTAAAGCCTTGGAGACACAGCAGAGGCGAAGGAAGAAGCATGTGGTTCAATCTGATTCTGATGAGGAGGTTGAGGATCTTGTTGAGGATGGTTTGAATTTGTTGGTGAAGGCTGCCTTTGCTGATAAGTTGTATGATGATCTTCCGATTCCTCCTACTTCCTCCAGCATTCCTTCTCCTGCTGCTGTCCCTACACCAAAGGAAGATGTTGCTGGTCCTACTCCTGGTTCCACTGCTGGCCCATCTCATGATCCAAAGGGGAAAGCCCCCATGACTGATGCTCCCTCACCCTCTCGTAAGCGTACACGCAGGCAACTTGAGGAGGATAGGTTGGGTGAGGAGGCTGCTCAAAGGATGCAAGCAGAAATTGACCAAGCTGCTCAAGCTGAGGAGGAAGCTCTTCAGCAGTAGAGACATGCCCAGGTGCAGCATGATGCTATGCATTGGGATGATAGCGATTGGATGCGGGTGTTGAGTATTCTTACCATGGATTATTCCCAGTTTACTGATCTCTTGGGTTCTGATGTGAATGAGCATAATTGTATTCCTCGGGCAATGGTGTTAATGCGCAAGCAACAGTTAGCGCTTGCTGCACAACTTCGTGAGAAGCGTAAGAACATGCCTTTGACGAAAACTGAGGAGTGAAAGCAGATGCAGCGGTATGTGAAGTATCAAGCGGCTGCTTATTTCACTACTAGTTAGACGTGGGAACGGGTTCGGGCATTGTCTTTTGATGAGCTTAAGGCGCTCTATGAAAGAATGATCAAGCATCAGAGCACCCCAATTCCGGAGCGTTTCATCTATCGTCCTCTTCCACGTGTGGTGCCTACTTCTCAACCTGCTGTTGCTACTGGTTCTACATCTGATCCTCCTCTTGGTTCTGCTGCTATTCCATCGGTTGTTGATGTTTCTACTGTTGGTATCACCCCTATACCTTCGGTTGCTCCTCCTGTTTCTTCTCTAGGTCCTACTACCACCACCACCTATGCTACCACCACCACTGCAACTCCTGCTATGGCATCACCATCACCACCCGTGCCTGGTCCTCAACCTATTCCTTCTTCTGGTGCAGCTTCTGTTGATCCTTTGGATGGGCAAACTATTGATTCTACTTCTACTGATCCCACTCCTGCTGCTAAGGTAAAGGTAAAGGTTGAACCCTCGCCTAGTGCTCCCAACCCTCGCCGTTCCATACGCAAGCAATTGGCTAGACGTGCTAGGCGTGGCAAGTCTGTTACCTATGAGAAGCGTGCTCCCGAAAATCTTATTGATGCAGCTTCCGATAGTGACTCCGACTTGCCATTGGGTAATGGTTCTCTTACTGGTTGGACGGTTATGCCTTCTACGACTCTACCGGGTACTGTCTCTCATAGGATTACTCTTAGCGATGGTTCTATTCGATATGCTTCGGGGTTGCAGGGTATTTTGTCTTGGGCGTATCGTAAAGATCTTATGGCATTATATGGGTTTGTGGATGTTGGTATGCCTGTTCATCCTAGTGACGTGCCCTCCTGGCCTGGTCTACGAGTGTGGGCTGATTTGAAGATGATGCTTGATGCCCCTCCCCATGCTCCTGTTTCTGGTGTCTGGAAGGATAAGCCACAATGGGTTATCCAGCGCTGGAAGATATATGCTGGCTGTGGTGTGCATGTGTTGGAGTTGGAGTCTGGTCTTATGGTGTTCATGCTCACAGATTTGGATTATCAGTTGACGATTGCTTCGATGGAGGCCATGCTTGCTTGTCACTTGCAGATTTCTAATGCCCCTTCCGGGAATGAGTCTTCTATGGCAACTACACTGGTGGAAGGGATCCAAGCTCGTTTGCAAGCTGATAAGGTGGCTGCTTCTGGTCTGTGATATGGTTGGTTTGTAAGTTTTTATGTTTATTATTTTTTTTTATCTGTTCATACTACAATTCTTTTCACCAATATGTAAAGTGATTGGTGACTTTCATTCATTATAGTTAAAAAAAATACTTTTTATATAATATCTGCTTATACTTTAAACAAATCATGGATTTTACACTTGTGAATACAATACCATCTGTTGATTCAAACTTTAGGTTCCTGTTGCTGATTCATACTTGTGCTGGTTGCTTGTTTCATCTGGTGTTGGACTTGGTCCTCGCAACAAATGGTCCTCAACTCACCATGTCTAACCGACAAGAAAGAGTTGATTCACCTTGAGGGTATGGCTCCTGGTGTGATTCTCAAATCCGTTGATGGTTTCCAGGTTACCCAAAACTGGATGGTTTTCACTTGTCATGGTCCTCGACTGAAAAGTGGCTAATCCAAGGGGGTACGGCTCTTGGTAAAGATTTTATCAAATCCGTTGATAGCTGTAATAGCTTGCTTAAAGCTATAGGGTTTTCAACTCACCGATGCTTCATTGCTAAGAGTTGGCGAGTCCAGAGGGGTACGGCTTCTGGTAAAGACATATCAAATCCGTTGACGGCTGTGATGGTTTGCCTAAAATCATCCGGGTACCCCCACTCACCATTGATTCACGTTCTAATAGTTGGGCTGGGTTCTGGTCTCCCAGGGTGATGCTTATTCCACCAGAAAGACTAGCTAGCCCAAGAGCGAGAAGCTACTTGGTAAAGGCTCATCAAATCTGCTCATGTTGCTGTAAAGATTCAACACGATGCTGATTTGTTTCACGCTTTGGAGAAGCTTCTAGTGTTCCATGTGGCGGCGGTTCTTCTGTTTCTTATCTTGCTGATGCTGCTGTTTCTTTTGCTGTTTCAATCCTCAAGCTTTATTGAACGTTTTACCAGGAAACTTGAACTCAACAGGTCAAATTCAAGTTTAGGGGAGGATTGTTAGGACCATTGGAATAGTTCATTGTAATAGGTAGACTAGGAGGTATGTATTTCCTCCTGGTCATAGTAGTAGTAGGAGCAAGTCGTGCTCCTGGTCCTAGTTAAAGTCAAACTTTATTATTTATTTATTATTCTGTTAGGATATGCATGAGATATGTTAGGAAAGGATATGCATATCAGTTTTACACGTTTTGTTTAATGATGTATTAGGGTTTCCTTGTAGTATAAAAGGAACCTTTGGCAGAAGGGTTAGACACACCTTCATCAAACGTAAATCTAGTCATTATCAATATTAGAAATCCTTAGAAAGGATCAAGTTATTATAGTTATTCTGTTCTTCTTTATAGTATTTGTATTCCGCACTTATATTTTGTATAGAGTCTCTCTGTGAATAGACTTGTGAATACAGAAGTCATTCACCGTTCCTGACAGGCTGCAAGATCCACATCTAGTGGACCCAACATAAAATCTTGATGAACTGAGTATTGCATTGTTAATCTTGAAATTGTATATAGTTGCGCGCCTACATACAATTTGGAAGTGACCATGCAAGGCTGATTAGTAATCACCATGAAATTATTAATAAACACTACATTTTCTTTGAAGTTGTGAAAGATTAAAATTTTATGAGATCTGCAAAAAGTGAAAAATAGGGACATACTGTTAGAGACATCTACATATGTGCCCGTACCATTTATTCTTCTGAGTTGAATTTCCTCATCTGTGGAAATTGTCTTATTTGACAATTGACAATTCTTTCTTGTCCAATTCTCCCGTAGTGATATTCTTAGGAAAAGTATCTGATTACCGAGTGTTGATACCCGACTGGATGTATCGATGTTCCTATCATTTCTTTTGATTTGATTTCATTTGAATGACCTGGGTAATGATCCAAGGAGCTTTCGAATGCGTACTCAAATTATGAAAACATGGGATATATTCATATTCGTTATATGTTTTCATTTGTATCTGATTTGAAGTTCTCTCGTGTAGATTATGCGTTGACCTTACCCTTTTAATGGTAGTTGTGTCTCCATATATCCTTGAATTTGTGAAAGATTATGAGTTATTATTAGTCTTTTGAGAAGTTCACATCTTATCGACGGCAATAAAACTGAAAAGTTGATAGTGCCAATAGAATGGATTGATTGATTATGACATGACGACATTGTCTTAATTGATGGGAACTCGAGTAGAATTCCCCTAAATGATAAGATGTTGATTATCAAAAGTGATCTAAATAATTCCTGATGGATGACCATATCCTGCTTTTAGACTTGAAATTTATACCATGAGTGGTTATGAACTGATCATAGATCTCGTAATCTAGAAAGAACCTAATATGAATTTATTAAAAGATGTTTCCGTTATCTAATACTTTAGGAGGTAATTGCTGGTGAATTACCTAGACTTTCGCCATTAAGGCAAGTTGAAATTGGTATTGATTATATTCTCGGTGCTGCACCTGTGGCGTGTGCACTGTACGTTAGCACTATCTGAATTAAAGGAATTACCGTACAACTGAGAGAGTTGTCGGAGAAAGATTTTATTCTACCGAGCTCGTCATCAGGAAGAGCTATGGTGTGATCATTCCTTATGTTTACTGATTACCGTGAACTAAGTAAATTGACGATCGAAATCGATATCCACTACCCAAGATGATAGATTGTTCGATCATTTACAAGGTTCTAGCGTATATTCAAGATTTGATCCACGGCATGGTTATCATCAACTTCGCGTCCGCGAAAAAGATTATCTATTCCAATCACTACATCCAGAACTTGTAATGAACATTATGA